>OX123186.2:95173626-96373626 GCA_944739405.2 Euclidia mi | reverse complement strand
GACAGTAGTATACGCTAATTTTGCTATACGAGCGAGGGTCCTAAGCCTCTATCTATCCTTTCCTACAACATCTGAAGTCTTTGTAGACAGTGGACGAATGTGAATTGCGTGAGGTTATCTTTATAATAATTGAATTTTTCGAATATCACCCATTTTTAATATTCCTCTATCTTGTATAATAATACAAACAAGGATGATTATGTTCGTTCTTAGACTTCAGTATTCGATTGTCAATAGTGGTGATGGTCGCGCGGCAACGAAAAGAGCAATGTCTTGAACATCGCCATGTTTTCTTCATATTCTTCGTGTATTTCAAGTGATACGTATACCCTCGGTAGCTTAGCATCATGTTGCCTCTTTTAGACTCCATGAATAATAGGTGATCTGAAAACGAGAGCACGTTATTTTTGTGATCGAATAAAGGTTGAAATAGTGAGATTTCCTACGAGATCTGATCAGAAATGAGGAGAACCGCAGGAGAGCCTAAGTCACCGACATAGCGCTCGTGATGCCAATAAGAAATGGCTATGGGCAGGGAATATAACTAAGAGAAGTGATTGTTGATGAAACGGTAAGATTTCAGGGTGGCGCCAGACTTAAAGCAAATCAAGTATTTTTATAAATATTATACATCGAAAGGGTTGGAATAGATATGTCTTACAACAACCAAAGCGATGTTTGTAGACGTCTCATTGGTTGAAAAGGACGCTCAAATCACGGTCTAGCACACTTTCTGCGACCGCGCGGATTCGCTAAGGAAGGACCCATAAGTCTAGGTTAATAGGTACAAAATAAATAAACAACATGCTTCAAAGTCAATATATTTAATTCCCAAGAAAATTTTGGCAATTAAAGACAACGTGTATTTCTGTATTATGTGAATAGAATAATTTAAATTGTTGTAAAAAAACATATCACTTAACGAAATTCAAGCATACAACGATGTGATGATGAGTATTATAAAATGCCTTAGGTATACCTATGTAATTAAAAAGTAATTCAGTGAGATTTCAAATCAACCACAGGTATAAGTCGCTTATGAACTAAGTCCACAGAATGTATAGCAATAGGTCTGTGAATAAACAAATATATAAAATAAAGCTTGTATGTGTAAGTTAACATCAAATTCGTTTATATTATTCTAGAAACAAGTTTGAGTTGTAAAATTTTTATTAGTATGTATAAACGACTAAAGTCTTTACACGATTGATTGCCGGCGATGCATCCTAGCTAGAGACAAACATATAGGCAAAAGTCTTTCTGATATAAGGTTCTGCTAAAAATTATTATTTCTGCTAGAACCTTTGATTTACTGGAAATTCTTCTGGCTGAATGAAATCGATGAATGGATTTTAATTATTTAAGAATTAAATGAGTGATTCATTTTCTAACTAAGTACTTAATCTATAGCAGGATTTATAGAATAAATTGTACACATTTAGATACTAAAATGTATCCAGTAATTATTGTAAGTATTGTGATAACATAAAGGAGTAACTTTGAAATATGACTATTATAATAACAAGTAAAAACGATAAAATCACGTAAAAAATTAATTCAAATTTGAATTCTACCTACAAACTTTGATCACCCTTGTCTTCAAGAGTGATAGTTAGAGTCTAAGATTTTTCAATCGCAAAAGATTTTAATGATTCGTGACAATAAATGATCCATGTATAATGTATAGTTATACTATAACACGTTTAGACACAGGGCATAAAGGCCAATGACTTAGGAAATACTGACAGAGTCGAAACATTTATCACATTTTGTGTCCTAATATCTTTACAATTACAATATGTATAATACTAACTTATTGGTCATGATATAATCTGGAAATATTGAAAATTTCTTCACCAATATTACAGGTAAAAATTAAACACTTAAAATAATTTCAACACTAAATCTAATGTCGCTGGTCTAATGGCACCAGAACACAACATTCCGTAATAAAAGGTAACTCCACAGATTGTTGCTTAGTTATTGAATGTTGTCGTGTTTATAAATACTGCAGAGCAAAAAGTAACTGCGGTTTGGCTGCTCCATTTACCAACTTATTTTTCAGCTTTACCAAAAACGTCTACCACAAGCCTGTCCATTTACATCACAATATTAGACTAAATAAAAAAGCAAGAGCAATAAAAACTCGCGAGTACTCCTTTGCTTGTTCCGAGCTAACAATATTCCATATTATGAGCTTCAATATAAATAATTCCAGTATTCGCTCTTAGTAGGCGGATGGTTGTGCACAAAGTTTCCGTTTACAACTTGGTCGCCTACCATATTGATTCTAGCGTTGCAGCCCTTCTTCCCTTGGTGAGTGGAACATCTCCATCTCGTCTTTGTTTCAGGTCCAACATCTCGCTTATCACAATCTTTGTAATATGTGTAGCCAGCTTTAAGCAGCAATCTGTTTCTTTTGTTTGATAGGATGAATCTGATGTCTGAAAAAACGTGGATTCTGTATTACTGTACTCTTTTGGATATGATTTTAGACTTACAACATAGTTAATTTGTAGTGCATTGTTATTGTCCTGACTAGAGAAGACAAAGCTAGATATAATTTTATGATGAAAAGTTAAATTAGTTTTCTAACATTTTATTACAGTATGTGTAATACACGCTACCATATTTGACAGGAAAGGACGAAGAGAAAATATACAGACATCAAAAATTAAACAATAATAAATTGTCTTGAAGATGAAGAACGATTATAAATTTAAGCCACTTCTTTTTTATTTAAATATCGGAATTTCTAAATGGACTAGTATCTTACTATAAAAATAGATCATAGGAACTTTATATACAGTTAAGTATAATAATGACAGAAACAACTTAAAATACCTAGCAAAACGAGAAATGAAAATAATATAAATACAAAGTATAGTAATAAAAAAATTCAAGTATCTAAAAATTAGGGTACATTAGAAATCAAAAATATTTACATAAATGTAATAAATAATAGGAGTATTTCCAACGATAATTCCAACTTTGAGTACTTAAAGGATATCAGTAGATAGTGTAAATTATATGTTGTGACATTCTCGAGCCAATATGAAGCTAATTAAAAAGATTCCACTACCATTATTAGTTCACCAAAGGAAAAAAGAAATAGGTAAACTAAAGAAAAGTAGAAAAGACAAGTTTAAGTAAGATTCTTTAATTCTAACAATACATTTATATTTCCAAGCAAGACTTGACCAGCAGTGCTGCTAAAATCTCTATCAACTTCTTCTTCATAGTTGATAAAACATTTATTTGTCTTGACCATAACTAGGACATTTTGACAACATCCAAGTTACAATCTACAATTAAAACTTTAAATATATTTTGAATACATTTATCATTATAAAATAAATAATATCAAATTAAAATACTGTAAAAGAATTCAATCTAAATATGGCAAACGCGCTAATAATTAGGCTTTTGTAAGGTCCAGTTGACTTTCGGTTCATGATTGTGACAATTTTTTAAACTTATCACATTATCTTCAAATGTATGGACCACAGCTCGGCACCCCTTCGAATAGTGTGTAGCACATAACCATCTTGATTTATTACTGACGTAAGATGACTGCCGATAAAACGAATATCCTGATATCAGAAGAAGTTTATTCCCTCGCTTCGAATATACGTAAACTGCCCTCATATCTGAAAACACTTTTGATATTACCATCTCAATATAATGACTGTTCATCAAATTCAATAACTACATTTAAGATCATAAAGTTACACTTATGAACGTTTGAAGAAATTTCACATCAAGATTTGAATAAATGTTGCAACGAACCTGAAAATTACATGCCATTTTTTATATCGCCAAATTATTACACGTGATTTAGAATATGTAGTAACGTGACACGTCGAGAGCCGAGAGCTGAGAGCAGTCTTCAAATTATAATATTACCAATACTTGTTTAAAATCTTAATATATAAAATCCTTACGTTACTGACTGACTGACAGACACGCTACAGCCGAAACTATTGGCCGCAGGAAGCTGAAATTTGGCATGTATATTCCTTGGGGACCGTAGGGGTGCACTAAGAATGGATTTCCCGAAATTCTTACGGGATCAGCCAAAACGGGTAAATTAAAAAAAAATGCAGGCGTAGCTGTTGGCGTCCTCTAGTTTAATATAAAGTCTTTATCGAACAGAACTCTTCCAGTTATGAAGAGATTGTAGACCATTAAATTCACGCAGGACGTCTTTCCTTCATCGCCATCTTTCATATTGGAAAAAAACTTTTCTTTGAATATCAGTGGCCCTTTTCGCCTCTTAATGCATGCAGGTTCAAACATCTGCATACAACGTTGTCAGAATTTTTATTTAGAGGATTATTTTTTGTCTTACTACATTATACATTTCGGAACTAATATGAAATTAAAAGTCTATTTAAGGTTGGTATTATTTAATGTGAGAAATAAACAGCTGCAGTGACTTGCTTTATTAAAAGAAATAGAATTCAGTAGATTTTCAATAAAAGAACTGAAATGCGCAGATTTAAGATCTGATGATGATGCCAGAAGGTACATTTATTAGCCTTCTTTAGTAACGATAGAAATAATACATAAGATATCGACGATAGTCTATACTTCTGTATCGGCAGCGACAGCCGAGTGGATATACCAACAGACTGCCATGCAGAGGGTATCGGGACAATCGGGCTCGAATCCACGGCGCGCACCAATGACTTTTCGGAGTTATGTGCGTATTGAATTGTTAATTATCGCTTGTCCCGTGCCTCGGAGAGCACGTTGTCATGATGATCTTTGACAGTCGTTACAGGACGTCAGTACCTTCTAAAATAAACTGACACTAGTCTAAACCATGGAATATCGCTATCCCTTCGGGTTGCGGAGGTCAGACAGGCAGTCGGTCTGTGGAAAAGCTAATCTTCAGCCAAATCCGGTTAGACTAGTAAGCGGACCCCAGATTGAAACTGGGATAACGCTATGAGAAAGATACGACATATATCACATTACTGGAGGTATTTGTAATATTTATTACATAATTATTGCTTAGAAGCTTAGTATATAGCAAAAAATATATTAATAATTATAATATAGGAATTAACCTATGTTTATCGCACAAGCTGCCTTTTAGGTTAAATAAAATTTTGAAGTTGTCTGAATATTGTTTGGTACATAAATTCTGATACTGAAGGTTTGTTACTTTCTTCACATTTTTCTTTATACAATTTATACATTTCTGTTAGTTTTACATCTGGATCAATATATTCGTAGTTCTTTTCAATACTTTTGCAAAATGATTATATAATTATGTGCTTTAACAGCTTGTACGTCATCTGAATTTATTTTATTTGGAAGAATATTTCTTCCACGGCGGTCAGTCACAGTGTAAAAGCCACTTGAAACCATTTTTGTCACGGCATCAGTAATCACATCAACACTTATACACAAAGTCGCTATAAAAAGCTTTTGACAAACTTGAATTTTATTTCCACATTTGTTGAAAGAACAACAATGAATTATAGATTCATATGATATCAAATAATACAGCATTATATACCTACACTGATTTTATTTCATACAAATACTAAAGTAAGAAAATACTTGTACATTTTCCTCGCTATTTTCATACATACATACATACATAGACTCACGCCTGCCTCCCCGAAGGGGTAGGCAGAGGCATATTAAACGCCCACTTTTCGCCAGTGTTTTGATCCCACGCAATAGGTGGCGAGCCTATTGCCTCTTATCGGGATGTTTTGTTTGCCAGAGCCTCGTCCGTTGATCGGCAGGTGCACCACTTGCAGGTGAGGTTGGCTTGGGACCCTAAGATCTTAGTGGGAACCCTATGCCCTCGCTATTTTCGTTCACGTAATAGTCACTGTGGTCTCACGGTCTGAAAATTGATTCTAAATCCCAAGTTAAACAACAATAACTCAATGACTTGTGGATGACGAGCTAGAGAGGATCTCACTGTTTAACGGTAATAGATCGCAAGTAGTTGTTGCTGGTATATATTGCTCAAGCACAACAGGGTCAAAATCGGGATTTCTGGTACACAAACCTGATTTCGCCACCATGCGAAGTTGCGAATACCACGGCTTAGTAGGCCGGCCACGGACGGCACTTATAGGAGCATCAAACGACCTTTCAAGTTTGACAGGCCACAAAATTCGCATTGTAGAGAGTGGAGAGGACATTCTGCACAAGACTTGTTACAACGTCAATAAAAAAGCGTCAAACACATCTATCATCACATCAGACTCGTCTATTTAAGACATTGATGACATTTTATCAGGTCATTGACTTGTAGATTATGCAGGTCGTAATTTTACAACATTATTATTAATTTGTAACATTCTTATGCTTCTTAACAAAAACCTGATCAAAGCCTCTCATTTCCTTACTAAGAGGGTCGATGATAAGTATAGTCTACAATTTTGTGGCGATTTCCACCTTGAACATACAATGGTTCCGAGTCCACGTCAAAATTGTATTGTCGTTAGAACGAAATGTGAACGTCAAAATTCAGGTCAAAAACGTAATCTAAATAAACACAAAATGTATAATAATCAAAAATCGCAAAAAGAGAGAAAGATTGAAATTCTAAAAATAATGATAAGGGCAATAATAAAAATATTTTGCATATTGCATATTTTTATTTAGTTCTAATGTTAGTTCATGAAACGTTATTGATACTCGTACAAAAAAAGTTTACTGATTTTCATAAATGTAGGCACAACAAGATGTTTTATAATTTTCGCCGATTTGGTTTTAACGGTGTACCGCCACAATATTATACGTCTTAACTTGTCCATGTTTTTTACGTAAATTAAAGGCTATGAAACTTGTAGAAGACTATACGGATTAAACTTAAGCATAATTAGAACATACAAACTAATTGTTTGATTATATAATGGTATTTTTGACGAAAAGTGACAATGGAAAAAAATCTTTACAAAGTCAACACTTTTAAATATGCTCTCATGGAATTTTCCAAAAAGCTTAAATCATAACCAATCAAAACTTTTCCAGCGACTAATTGACGTTCAGTACAAGAATGCAAGTGGTATACTTATGATTTAAAAGAAATCCAACTATCTATCTATCTACCTTGTATAGGAACATGAACGCTAAACCCGAGCACTACTCAGATTTCACTCATGTACTTACACCCGACCTGTCATAGTAAGACTTATTTTACTGGTTACGTATTTTAAATCGAAGAGAAGATTTTAAAAAGGGCGCGCCTGAATTTCTCTATTGGGGGAGAATGATTATGCTCACTGTCCACCTTGGTGATCGTATATATTGCATTATCTTCAATGGTCCAGGCATATGCTTTGCATCCTTAATGTTATGTAGTGTACACATCCATCTCGACTACTGTTGACGAGTCTGCTGTCGGTAGAATTTATACCCATCCAAAATGAGCATTTTCTTGCCACGATGCGATGATACAAAATGAGCATTACCTGCAAATATTATTATTTTTAAGAATATTCCCACTTTAGAGATTCAGATTTTGGACTCCAGATTTGTGGTAGCGGCATCCATCGGTAAGAAGCGCCTTAAGTCCAAGGTTTTTGACTCTCCATAAGCATCAAACTCGAATAAACTACGAAGGAGGGGTTCACAAAAGGGTTTTTATCACGTCAGCCCAAATAAGTATATCAATATCAAGGACCCGGCAGCACATGATTCTCTTCATAAATCCAGGATATTGATATCAAATGATAATTC
This sequence comes from Euclidia mi, assembly GCA_944739405.2. Lineage (NCBI taxonomy): Eukaryota > Metazoa > Arthropoda > Insecta > Lepidoptera > Erebidae > Euclidia > Euclidia mi. The sequence goes on along the minus strand of OX123186.2, from coordinate 96,365,910 downwards.
TCTACACATACAATATAAATTATAATAACCACCCAGACTATAATAACATGGTTTTTATTAAGTACTTAATTTATATAATGTACATAAAATTTAAATGTTTTTAAACGTAATAACGTGTTATTACAATAAAATTATTAAAAACAACCATAAATATAAAAAAGATCTCTTCTCCACGTTAATGTTTCACAAACTAAATACGAAAAAATGTTTTATTTTAAAGAGCCTGCTATACTTATTTCAATGTATAATTGCTTCCTTATCAAGTAGGTAATTAATATATTTCAAGTTCCTGTTCTTGAAAAATTAAAATGATTTTCAGTAGAGTTTACAAATTTTATTAAGCCCTATAATCCAATACACCTACTAAAGACATTAAAACTTACAAAATGTAATTTATCAGCCACTTTTCCAGCACAACTTTAGTAATATCGAGTGACAATTCACTGGTTATTTATTTTGAATGGAAGAAAGAATATCCAAAACAGTAGGAGAACACAGCACTTCTCCCGAAGGTGTATGATTATGATTACAGTCAGCCTTTATGATTGTATTATCTGCCGCATACGCTTTGCATCCTTTACTGCTATGTAATGTACACATCCATCTTGACTGCCACGATCCATCCTTCCTTTCGTTAGTCCGGTGCCGGTAGAATTTGTATTCATTCAAAAGTAGCATTTCCTTGCTTCGATCAGAACTTATGAAATGTGCGTTGACTGCAAATATATTAATCTATTTAGTATTAAAATATTCTTTTTGTAAAGATTTTTAAATGGCCAGTATCCTGATTTGGCTCCACACGCCGTCAGGATTAATATCAGATTTCACGGTGAAAAGTTTTACACAGCCGTATAATGCAACAATGTCGCCAAACTATATTTATCAATAGTTTTATATCAAAATTAGACGTTTTGAAAGAGTTCAGGTTTGATTTGAAAATAAACTTCTAGGCTTTTAGAGTTATATATTAGCTCAATAATATCTACTAAAGTAATGAGTAAAACGACATAACTAGTAAAGGTAAATATGATTATTTGGATACAGATATAACAACAATAGAATTAAAATTAAGTATAATGCCTTAATTTATAGGGACATAATAATAAAACATAATTTTGTATCTGAAGCTTAATCTAATCTAACCTAATCTAATACAAAAAAAACATAAAACAAATCTAAAAGTGAAAATATTTACAAGGTTTAGGCGTCGTAAAATGCCTCCGCATCAATGTCATCGGGTAACGTGCCCAGAAGGCTGGCAGCATTGCCACGCTGGATGGCAATGCTGATTCTTTGAGCAAAGAATAAACCAGCCTTCTGGTCACGTGAGACGTCGATTAATCGTTTAGAAATTTCCCGGAATAGAGAACGAGCACTCGGACCCCATGAGCCTAGCGTTTCCACCCCAAACGGCTCAAACACGTAATTACTCACTAAATTACAGTATTTGCGCCGTTTGAGGGTTTCCGCAGTTGCAGCAGCAGCGCCGGCGTGGCCTCCCGTGCTTGGAACATGTGATGGCGCGAGGGTGTCTACGCAGGTTGCGTCCCACACCAAAGGCCTACCCATTTTCCAAGGCAACAATGACATACCATCAGGTCTCTTACCGTCGTCACGTACCAAACCATTTGGTTCAAGTACAGCTGGTACGCCAGACACGACAAGAGCACGACGGATTATGTCATTTAGATGGGCATGACGAGGAATTCTACCAGCGCTTCTGCTGCAAGATAGCCCATGGTGTCCGAGGCTATCGACGTCTTCTCCACAATGACATCGATGCGGAGAAACACACGGAGCACCTAAACGCAGACAGGTGGCAATACGGAATGTCTCATCGTCCAACATGGTTCCTGTGTTAGACGATGGTAGTGCCTGAAGCCATAGACCGGATTCCCACTCTCCCACAGCCAGCAAGCGAGCACGCTCTGTAACATTAAGAGATGTATCCAAAAGACTTTTTCTTACTATGTTACAAAGCGGCGCGTCCCACTGTCTTTGGGAGAATAGGTTGGTAGGCAAATCAGTGCTTGGACACGCCATTTTCCAGGCATTTGTAGCTTCGGTTTTGCACAACACTTCTGAGTTAACTAGTGTAGGTAATAAAATTTTCCTAGTTAACTCTTCCGTGCTGTGGACCGAAGATAGAAACGCCGGTAAACTAACACTAGAAATTTTGCGTATACCGAGCCCACCTAGACGTATGGGCAAAGACGCTTGTAGCCAGGCTCGGTCGTTCAAATCCACATTTAATATTCTCTTTAAAGTAATTTGGATAATTTTGTCGATTTGTTCTAAAAGTGATTTGTTTTTCCAAAGTTGGGAAGATCTTAAGGCATGTGTGAATTTTGGGACGAAAAGACAATATCGAATAATGGTATAAGCCGAATGAATATTAATTTTGAATAAGCGATCAGAAATTTCACAAAAATTTTGTATTTTTTCCTCTAAGAAAGAATCGAAAGATTCTTCAAATACTGGAGAACCCAGGAGGCGGAGAGAAGTCTTATCAACAATTTTTAAGTTTGATGCCAAATTATTAAATTTTGATATTATCGAATGTTTTTTTGTGGAGTCTGTTGTATTTACAAACAGCTCACATTTACTATAATTTAGTTCCAAACCAATAGAAGCGAATTTATTTTTAAGATAAGTCAAATCTTGCAATACTATGTCTACTTCGCCCCCCAGGGTCCCGTCGTCCAAAAACCATACATTAAATTTAGAATTTATTTGTCGAATAATGGGTTGTATAGCTAAACTAAAAATGACTCCAACTGCAGATTCTAAAAGATTGTCCTGATATAGTAATTTTGTGGGATACCTGTAACATTGCCAAAGAAATTTAAAAATTTTGGGGGTTTCTAATTTTGCTTGTGTCAACAAGATGTCCCTATTCACTGAATTGAAGGCGTTTTTCAAGTCAACCTTCAAAATGACCTCTCCATCACCACTTCCAAGGTACGTGGAAAGGGCATGTATAGCAGCCTCACAACCCCCTTTGGAACTAAAACCTAGCTGTAGGGGTTGGAATTTTTCTGATAGCTCCCTGCTGTAAAATTTACAGCATATCTTGGCTGCTATACGCCGATATGTGCAACCTACGGCAATGGGACGAATACCACCATCCCTCTTGTTAAGGGCACATAGATTCGCCCCATACAAGATGTCAATGATGGCATCGTCCACATTACCGGAGAGCATCATATTGACTAGCGCAGTCAACTCCTTCAAGAGTGTATCGCCAGCCACCCCAGCACTTGCACACACAAGATCTTTAAGATGCTGTGGTGTCAAGGCATCAAGGCCACCTGCCGAGCCACTCCGGAAGGAGCAAACTGCTGCTAACACGTCCTTGGCCGTGGTGATCAGGTACATACCGTTAGTATAATGCACATTAAAAGCTTTTCTTATTTTTATATTTAGTTGGAAGTTGAAGTTTATTCACTCTAACATTATAAATATCAATATACGATCTACAGAATACCTAATCTACTTAAAACTCATTATTTATTTATTTATTTATTTAAATTTATGCACAAACAATGTACAAAGGTGGACATAATGCCATAAGGCATTCTCTACCTGTCAACCTTAAGGTGGTGAAGAGATAAAAGTGGTAGGTGCAATTAGACTGTAAACTAGAGTAGTAGTTATGACTTAATACTAATAATTATTGTGTAACTTAATAATTATTTTATACATAATAGGGATATAATACATACACAATAAATAGTTCTATATAAACTTACTTATACATATATATATATATATATACACATATATAAACCTAAATATATATACATACTACATATACATAAATACTTATAATAATGGATGAGAGTGATGTGCTGATTCCTCTAATCTCTTGAAAAGAAGCTCTCGTACTTTGATTTTGAATGTAAAACGGTTTGTGGCCATTCTGACTTCAGGAGGGAGTGTATTTCATAAGAGAATAGACTGCACAACAAAGGAAGAGTTGACGAACCCAGTAGTGTGACTAGGGCAAGAAAGAAGAAGATTATGAGAAGAACGGAGATTTCTATCATTTATGGAAGATAGATATTGGAAGTATGGCGTGAGATAAGTTGGGGGGGAAGGAGACTTGAGAATAGAGAAGAGAGTAGTGAGAGCACGCAAACACCGGCGCTGGCGAATTGGTAACCATTTAAGTTCGGAACGATAAGTAGAGACGTGGTCATACTTACGAAGATTGTAAATGAATCGAATGCAGTTATTGAGAAGTCGGTCGTACTTATTGAGATGTTCTGCATTCAGGTCATAATAGCACATATCACCATAGTCGATTATGGGAAATATTAAGGCCTGCACAAGCATTGTCTTGGTCTTGGAAGGAAGGAAATTCTTGAACCGGTAAAGTGCTCTAAGAGTTCCAGTGACCCTCTGACTGACTTTCGTCACCTGCGCTTGCCAATTGAGAGTAGTATCCATGTGTATACCTAAGTGTTTTACCTCTGAACAGTATGGAATAGCCGAGCCATTAAACATGATTGGTGGTAACGTTTTTAAGTCTATGCTGGGTATTAAGCGGCGACTGCCTATAATAATGGCCTGGCACTTTGCTGGGTTCACGGCTAAGCCAAATTTATTACACCAGGCCATCATTGACTCAAGGTCCCTATTCATATCAGCAATGGCCACTGTTATATCATCCACTCTCGCTTAGGAGTATAACTGCAAGTCATCAGCATAAAGGTGATACGAACAGCGAAGATTAGGAGTTAAGAAGTTAATAAAAATAGAGAATAGTAAAGGAGAGAGAATGCCACCCTGAGGAACACCAGAGCTAATGTCGCGCCAACTAGATGACCTTTCATCACAGCGAACAGACTGCTGGCGTTCCTGAAGATACGATGAGAACCATTCCAGTGCATCAGGAGAGATCATGATATAGGAGAGGATAGATAGAAGGACATCGTGACTGACGGTGTTAAAGGCGTTCGAGAAGTCAACCAAAGTCAGTACAGTGACTTTAGTGTCCTCCATGCCTGCCCTAACATCGCCAGTCACTTTGAGGAGTGCAGAAGTCGTGCTGTGGCCTGGCCTGAATCCGGATTGCAGAGGACTAAGCAAGTTATTTTGATACACGAATTCAGACAACTGCTTATGTACACAGGCTTCCAGCACTTTAGATAGGAAAGGCAGGATAGAGATAGGACGGAAATGGTTAGGGAGAGAAGGGTTCGTGATCTTAGGCAGCGGAATAATAAAGGCTTTACGCCACAGGGAGGGGAAAGAGCCACTGTCAATTGAAAAATTCACAATGTGGGATATAGGAAGGATAAGATGGTCAAGGATCGGGATTATCATGCGGCGGCTGATAGAATCAAAGCCCACAGCATTGGATTTAATAGACAGGATAATCTTCTTGATCTCACCCAATGCAACTGGAGAAAAATGAAATGCTGCAACATTAGGACGGGGAAGCCCAGCAATATAGTCAACTGTATTACGCCTGGTTTGAAGATCCAGTTGAGAAGACGATGTGAAATGATTATTTAAATCATCCAAACCAGTCGTAATTTGAGGAGTTGTCCGTTGCTGTTTGCCAATACCTATGGTCCCAAGGAACTTCCAGATACTAGCAGAGGAAGAAGAATTAATATTGTCGAAAATATGGCGGCGTTTAGCGTTTCGTATCATCTGATTACACCGATTCCTTGCAGTTTTGTACAGACTCCAGTTCTCGTCAGATCGCTCCTTTTTAAACTTCCGGAAAGCTCGATCTCGGCACCTCATGGCCATTTGAACGCCCCTAGTGAGCCAAGGAGCGGGGGGACGTTTTAATTTAATTCTCCTGATAGGAGCATGTTTATCAAAGAGGCCGATTACAGTATTGTTGAAGATCGAAACCATTGCATCTACAGTGTTGGCTGCTAACAAATAAGACCAATCCAGTAGAGCAGCATCCTTTTGCAGCTTCTCGCTATCCATACGTCCAAAACAACGCATGTGCAGAACCTTAGGGCGAGGTTTAGGAGGTTTAAGGAGATAGGATAGGTAGATGAGGTCATGGTGAGAAAAACAGGGAGCAAGGTATTGGCCATGGGAATGTACACAGGATGGGGCAGAGGTAATAATCAAGTCTAACCAAGTGTCTTCACCTCCGATGTTGTGGTGAGTGGGTTCGAGAGGAAGAGTGTGTAGACTGGCAGACTCAATCAATTTTAGAAGGTTCAGGGAGCGAGAGGAATTGATGGCTAGGAGGTCCGTGTTGAAATCTCCCATGATAATATGGTGTGCATATTCCGACCCTAAAGATTCCAGAATCGATCCGAGACTGGAGAAGTAATTAACGGAGGGTGGACAATATACTACTCCTAGAACTGTTTTCGTTCCACTGACTGAAACCTCAAGAAAAAGATACTCAGAGGAAGCAGAATGATTAGGCGGTGAAGATAAAAGAATTTTGTACGAGAGTGTACTACGGAGATATATGGCTACGCCACCATCTCTCCTATCCACCCTATCGTTGCGTAGAAGAACAAAACCAGGGAGAGAGTAAGCAGTAGAAAGTAAATGAGGTTTCAGCCAGCTCTCTGAAATCAGAATGGCATGAACGTTAGCATCACGAAAAGCTTCAAACAGGTCGTTGTAATGGCTAGGGATACTTTGGGCATTAATATGACAGACATTCAGCATATGCTTTGAAGTTTCATCAAAAGTTCGCCTGACAAAGTCACCCAGCGAATCAGTAACGGAACAAAAGCTGTCATTGTAAGAAGAGTTTGAGGAATCATAAGCAGAATGAAACGAATCATCATCAACATCCGATAACATAAACTAATTAGATAAAATTGATAACTAAAATATATAAACTTAAATCTAAATATAAATAAATTTGTATTATATCATTAACTACAATTATATAAATGTGCTTACGCACCACTTGCCAGCAGACACACATACAAAAGAAATAAACAAAAATATACAGGGAAAACGAAACATATTGTAACTGGATACAAAAATATCATGGGAACTAACTTCCGAACGCAACCGATAACTGTCAGTTGTCACTACATTATTTTGACGGGTTAGGTTATAAATAAATTGTCATTGAAATCGTAAACAAAACATTCGAATTGGATTGAGTGTGCGAGAAAATAGCGATGTTTGAGTTAATAAGTTTCGAAACAAAGTAATAAGAAATGACAAAAAGGTATATACATAATAAGATTGACGCGTAAACAGAAAGACGATAAATACATACATAAAGTGAAGAAACGAAAATACTACTATTTACGTATCACAGTTTTGGTGTTGGCGGTTGCATCAGAAAGACTGGCGGCTTCACTTCTAGCGCCAGAGGTGCTGTCCGACGCTTCGGGAAACCTCTTAATCAGCCCGCAGAGTTCATCCTCGGCAACAAACTTGTGGCGGCTTCCATCCGGTGCTTTGACTACAATATAGCCGTCTTGAGTCCAACAAGATTTGATCCCAAAGTGAATACGGGCCTTCCCGAATACAGCCTGTCGTGCCCTGGTCAGAAACTCCCTCACTGAGGTGGTGGAGCCCTTAAGGGAGGTCTTGGCATGCCAAACAGCAGACCTGGCATCCACTCCAGCGAACCATACAAGTATTGGCCGCTTGGTGTTCTTTTTTGAGACACTAATTCTATAACACCTCCTTAGATGTGAGGCAGAGATGTCTTTCAGCCCAAGCTTGTTTTGTATGATGTTCAGGATAGTTACAGAACAATTCTCTTTGTCAGACTCTGGTACACCTAAGAAGAGGAGTGACTTACGTCGGTGATGGGTCTCCATGATATCCAGTTGTTTGTGGCATTCACCTATTTGTTGACGGAGTAATCCAAGGATATTAAAAACAAGCTCCCGGAATGTGCGGAATTCCTCAGCGACCTTTGCCACGGTGTCCTTGGCTGAGTTCCCGGTGATTAACTGTGCTTCGAGTGCTGCCATCCTGCTTGCGAAGTTCTCTTCCAGGCTTTTCTGTGCCGACTCAATTGCTTGTAACTGGGACATAGTGATGATTTGTGTAGAGTTGATTATGTGAGTGATATGTTCAGATGTAGTGCTGGCAGGTGGTAAGTTACTTAACACTTACAATTAAGTGTCATACACACAATCCTAAAACACTAAGAGAAAGAAATAAGAACCTACAAGCACAAATCTATATCAAAACTACTTCTACAGGTAATAATAACACTAATTGTAATATAATTGAGGCCACATTATCATTTGCAAACGCATGTAAACAAAACATAACGCGGGTAGGCGAGAGCGCGCGGGACAGCGACAGCGCGACCAATGAGTGTGGGGTCACGAAGTCAATCAAGAATATAGAAAAGGTACAAGAAATAACTACGGGTGATAATATAGTAACATTGGATCCTATGGAAATAGAAAAAGTATCGGAAAAGGAAGGTAATTGGACAACAGTTACTAAGAAACAAAATCGGTATCCCAACAGAGAAGTAAGGAAAGGAGGAAGCACCCAATCGATGGGAATTCAAGGGACTGAACGCAAAAAATATTTGCATGTATGGCGTCTTACAAAAAATACTACAATAGAAAACTTAGAGAGACACGTTAAAAATATATTTGAAGAGGAAATACCTATAACAATAGAAAAAATTAAGCACAAAACAGAAAGGGACTATGCTTCCTTTATTATAGGACTTCCGGAAAGCAAATATGAGCAGCTTTGTCAACCAGAAAATTGGGCAGTAAATATTGAGTATTGTGAATGGGTGTGGTTTCGGAGATCGTCCAGGAACCAGAAAACATTTCAGTAAAATAAAAAAATAAAATATACGGAAATATTCTACCAGAATGTAAGAGGGCTCCGCACCAAGGTAGAAGACTTCTATACTGGTATTTTATCTGCACACTATGATCTATTTGCCATCACCGAAACAGGATTGAACGAATCTATCTACGACGCAGAGCTGATTCCACCAGGTTACACAATACTTCGATGCGATCGAGCGGATGGCCGTAAACAGGGAGGCGCGTGTTTAGTGGCCACACCGCGCTTGGAGCTCCGGCGAGTACCTACCGGTGACGTAAATGTTGACAACCATTTCTTCGAATTAGTGAGTGCGACCGTGCATATTCGAAATAGATTTTTGTTTTTATTGTGTGTTGTGTATATACCACCAAACAGTAACGAGAACGAGTATTTATTATTATTTAAAATTATAGAAGACTATAGTAATAGATATAAAGACATTATAGTGGTTGGAGATTTTAACTTATATTCATGCTCTTCGTATATAAATAATTATTATATATACTTCGAAACATATTGTGGATTCACTCAGTGAAACCGAGTAAATAATTGCAATGATCGACAACTGGACCTAGTGTTGAGCACATCGGCGGGGGGAGAGGGGTTGAGTGTGAGCGCGGCGGACTCGCCGCTCGTATCGGCGGACGCGTATCACCCACCGCTACGAATATCGGCAGCGGCGGCAGCTCGCGCGCGCCATTCTTGCTGTGACGACTCGTCCATGGCCGACACGGGCGACACGCCGACCGCCACCCCAAGTAGGGTTTCAGGTTGGAATTTTAATAAAGCAGATTTTTTCTTTCTATATTCATTAATTGCATCAATAGATTGGACCCCCATTTATTATATAATACCATTAATTCTATAATTGATGACTGCGTTCCCAGAAAAAAGCGAAGTAATGTCAGTTCGAGGTACAGTTACCCCGAATGGTACACTTTTGAAATAATTCGCGACATAAAAATAAAGGCAAATCTTCACAAGCGGTACAAAACTACTGGCTCGGAGAGCGACTACGAAGCGTTTGCCCAATACAGAACTAAAGTAAAAAATATGATTGAAGTAGCTCATAAACAGCACAAATACAGGGTAGAAAATCAATTACTAAAAGACCCTAAGTCTTTTTGGACCTATATTAATTCAAAGAGGCGTAATAACGTTTCGCTTAAAATTTCGAGAAATGGGGAGGTTCTCTCGGGTGAGGAATGTGCTAGAGAATTCGCGAAATATTTCCATTCCATCTACACCGAACAGTCTGCAGAGCTGAATGTAGACACAGCGGTAAAGGAGGCAGGTTGCTCAAACGGAGGGGCACGGGTTCATTTAGACCGACTAAGTTTAAGCGACGTAAAGAAAGCGATTCAGCAATTAAAGCCGAAGCGATCAACAGGACCGGACGGTATTCCACCTTATATTATCAGGGACTGCGGAGATGTACTCGCCGAGCCACTTCTTCATATTTACAACCTTTGTCTCAAAGCTGCGGTATTTCCCAGTAGGTGGAAAATAACAAGGGTCATCCCAGTACCCAAAGGAGGAGCAAAAGACAAGGTGGAAGGTTACAGACCTGTGGCAGTATTGTCATCATCGGCGAAAGTTTTGGAATCAGCAATCCACAACCATGTATTCGCGCAAATCAGCGGAAAGCTTACAAACGCTCAACATGGGTTTCGGCCAACAAGAAGTACCTCGAGCAATCTTCTCAACTATATGGCAGATCTGATTCCAGCAGTAGACAGTGGAGTGCAAATCGATGCCGCCTATTTCGATTATAAAAAAGCATTCGACCTAGTCGACAATGACATATTGCTAAAAAAATTTGCCGGCATTGGTTGTACTCCACACTTGCTACAATTTTTTGCCAGTTGCATGTCAGAGAGACAACAATATGTGGAGTGTGCAGGTTACGTCTCAGAGCCATATTTTATCCGTTCGGGCGTGAGTCAGGGGAGTAATCTTGGGCCGATGCAGTTCATCATCATGATAAATGATCTACCCGATATCATAAAAGATGCTAAATGCTTATTATTCGCAGATGACCTAAAGTTATATATGCCTATAAGAAAACAGGACGACTGCGAGCGGTTACAGAGGGATATCGATAGAATCGTAGATTGGAGTACGAAAAATCTTCTACAATTTAACCACTCTAAGTGTTTGACCATCACGTTCACTCGCGCACGTACTCCAATCAAATACGAGTATAATATCGAGGGCGCTGCATTAGCTCGGGTTACAGAGGTTAGAGATTTAGGAGTAAATATAGATACTGGGCTGACGTTTCGTGGTCACGTGGTTAGCATCTGCAAGAAAGCCTATAGAAATCTAGGTTTCTTACTTAGAACCGTTCATAGCTTCACTAATATTACAGCCATTGTCACCTTGTATAACGCGTTAGTAAGAAGTCAATTAGAATGCAATGCAGTCATCTGGAGCCCATATGAAATTAAATATAATCTTATGTTGGAGCGAGTACAAAACAAAGTTATTAGATACCTATATATGAGGTATTATGGCGTGTATCCCTTTTACCCTTTAATGTATCCAACTCTATTCATTTTAGGTATGGTTGGTTACAATGAGTTGAGGGTGAGAAGGGAACTGGCAATCGCCTCATATATACTCAAGGTTTTAAGGGGCAAGATAGTAAACCCAAAAATGCTGGAGATATTAAATTTCAACGTTCCAGATAGGTATGTGTACCGGCGACGAAGACCGCAGTTGCTGAAAGTAGCACGCGGACGCACTAACATGCTGCAAGAGGCGCCTCTGACGCGCGCACACAAAATTCTCAATCTCGTCGCTGATAAATTGGACCTGTTCTGTTGCTCAATAAGTGAATTCACAAAGATAGCTTTATTTATAATCTGTTATAGTAATGCGTAGGTATATAATTTATAATAAGATTAAGGTGTATAGACTGTAATAGATATGAGTAGGTATAATTAAATAAGTAATATTAGAGAACCATACTATCGCATTAAGGTGACTTGTAATGATAGTGTTGTGTATGTATGTATAAATAAATAAATAAATCCTGATAGTAACTGTATTTACATTACTGGTAAAGTCAACTTTAATTGTATATTATGATTATTTACTAATAATTTTAATAAAATTTTAATTTTTAACTACGAAAAGATGTGTCAACTTTTTTAACGCCTACCGCCGAAAAAAAAAGTTTATATATATTATAGCATTATCGTTCTAGCGTTATCCCAATTGCATCTTAGATTTACGCCATAAAGCTTGGGGTTCGTTTTTTGTCTAAATAGGGGGAAAGAGAGAGGGGGGCCTAGACAATTGGAATTCACTCCTCATTTGTATAATCACTCGTGGTCGCGAAGAAAGTGTAGCTTATCTTAATATGATAATCAACCTATCATATTAAGATAAGCTACACTTTCTTCGCGACCACGAGTGATGCGGTTCGACACAATTATGCACTTAGCCAATAAGGAAATCGCTAATCGAATATTACTTTGTTGGCTCTCTGACAGAATATTAGCTTAATCTGTCTACAAATAAAAGTTTATAAATAATCGGATATAAATACCAAAGCAAAAATATTTTCAGGAGAGGATCCGTAGCAGAACGAATCTCACACATCTGTTAATTTAATAGATGGGTTTGTCACATTTTCAAACGAAAATCGTATATACAGAAGCCATTGACCTACAGTTTTCTTATTAACGTATAATCATTATCAATAAAATTGAAAGTTAGATACAATTCTTTGTGTTTTTTATATGTTAACTACATCTAGAATCAGCTTCTTTTACTGAAGAAGAGTTGAAGAATCACTTCAACTTTCGCATTATAGCTATCTAAATTACACAAGACAATACATAATGACTGATTACTTTCTTTTTATGGAGTCACGCCTGTATCCCGAAGCGGTAGGCAGACGTGTAATATTACAGCCACATTTCGACATGTTATGAGTTTTGGGTTCCACGTAATGGGGGCGAGCCTATCACCGTTAACGGGCACATTGCCAGATTCCGTGCTACTAGTGAAAACTCAGTAACACTTTTGCCCGACTCAAGAATCGAAACCGAGACCTTATGATCAGCAAACGCATACGCTACCCACTGGGCCACAAAGGCAGTCCGGTTACTTACTAACGGATGAGAGGATATCCAAGACAGTAGGAGTGCACAGCATTTCTCCTGAAGGTCAGGTTTTTTTTAATATGTATTATGTAATTATATATATAATATGTAATTATGGTTACAGTCAGCTTTTATGATTTTATTATCTTCTGTCGTCCAAGCATAGGCTTTGCATCCCTTACTGCAATGTAATGTACACATCCATCTTGACCTCCACCTTCCATCTTTCTTCTTGAGAGAGCGGTGCCGGTAGAATTTGTATCCATTCAGAAGAAGCATTTGTTTGCCTCGTTGCGAACATATGAAATGCGCGTTACCTGTAAATATATAACACCATATAAAAAAATTAATACCATAAATATTCCTACTACGTTAGCTCCGGGCACCATCAATTTGGATCTCAGACGTCGCGAAAAGTTTCACAGAGACATCTAATGCCGTTGGGCAAATAATATTTACCAATTGCTCTAAATCAAACTTAACGTTTTGGAAGAGTTTCCGCAAAGTGCGGCAGGACAGGTTTGATAAAAAAGAAATATTTTGACTTCACACTTAGGTTATATATTAAATGAATAATATTTTAACAATTAGTAACTAGTTATAGTAAGCATGAGTATTTTGATACAGATACAAAGCAATAGAATTTCACATATATAGGTGTATAGTTATTTTTTAGAAGTAGATAAAACTTTTTCTCTCTTACACAATCATGTTATCAATATTTATATACGATCTATAATATTATTCTACTCATCATCGTCCTAACGTTATCTCGGTTGCATCCAAGGATTTTGCGTTGACGTCCGTTTTCTAGTCTAAACACATTTGACAGAACATTATATCATAATCTACTTACAACTAACACTACATAAATTAATACCTACACCATTAAAATATTAGCTAATATTATATTTGTAGTATTTTATATCGTATTAGGTTTAGGTCCGCTGTCATCGTATATTGTCTCCAGAAGTCCGGCTTCTTAGAGCGAAGAATAAACCAGCCCATCACCTGAGACGTCACACAAGGGTTTTAAAATACGACTCGACTCGACTTAAAATTTGAATGCTCGGATTGCATCAGCCTGGGGTTTCCATCACAAATGCCTCAAAAAGTTCATTGCGTTAAGTTTGAGGATTATAGGGTTCGTGGCTGTGTTAAAATGGCCGATCGTGGTTGGAATTTGTCATGGCGTATAAATGCGTGCCTGCCTACACATTTTCATGACAAAAATGCCATACTGTCAGGTCACCTGTCGTCGTCCGGTACTAAGCCCTGTATTTCAAGCACAGCTGGTAAGCCAGACGCAACGGTAATAAGACAGGTTAGATCATTCAAATTTATATTGGGCATGTCATCGTCTTCTAACTGCCCTTTGGTGCAAGATGAACCAAGATCTCCGAGGCTTTCTACGTTTCTCCAGAATGACATTGACATGGAGAAATACATAGAGCATCAAGACATAATTATTTAAAATAATTAAAATAACCGGTATTTGGCATCATTGGTAATTGTCCACCAATTGGTATTGGGGGAGCTTGTCTAATCGTAGATTCGCCACCAATTTTGATAGGTGGTGATATATCTAGAGCAGATGATGCATACTGTTGTTCCGATGGCATATGGTTGTGTTCGTTTTTCATTTGGACGATGTTGTAACCGAGCATGTAGACCGTTGCTTTGCATCCTTTGCCGTAGTGTGTGGAGCACAGCCATCTGACTTTGTTTTTCACTTGACGTTGGCGGTAGAACTTATATCCTGATACTAAGAGCATCTTGTTCCCTCGGTGAGAAAACACGTAATTTGCTTCAGCTGTAAATGGAGTATAATATGTTAATACTTGTACAAATGGTTTATACTTACTAGCAATTTTTACTTTAATAGTAAGATGTTAACTAGGGCTTTATATATTTCTTACTACATACTATTATAATGAAAGACTTGAGTGGTAACAGCATGTATTTTAATAATATTGTCATTTCATAAAGATACAAATAAATTTCAAATTACTTAATGTTGTATATAGATAGTTTGTTGTTCTATCTAAAGCAGTTTTTATTTTGATAATATATCTGTATAATAATCATAAATTAGGTCCATTTCTTCAATAATAAGTGAGAGCAAGAAGACTTCTAGTAAACATGTAGGTACTAAACATTAAATACTTTGAATGTCAAAACATCGTGGAATTATTGTAAGATTCTGAAGTATTGAAGATCTTAGTCGTTTGATTGCTTATTACCTTCAGACATCATCGTGGTGGTAAATCATATTAGGGCCTGAATACTTCGGATTTTAAAGACATCTCTTCTGTGTAAAACATTTATTATGACCTGTTTTAAACAAGATATAAATATAACTATAGATTTCATGACTAAATGCAATCATTAACTTACTCGTAAGATAAATAAATGATAACCAATTATTTATGTTTTTAAGGTAATGAAGGTGATACCTTCAATGCTTAAAACATAAGCGTTTCGAAAGTCATTCAGTAATGTTGTTTATAGACCACGACTAGTGTAACTGAGGCTGAAACGTCAGGATAAGTAGGAAATATTTCACACGATTGTGGCTCGTTTCATATAATGCACTGTTTCCTTAATATTAACTGCGGAACTTGTGGTAAGCTGCCGGTTTCTGGCTATACCAGTTATCCTTAGGCTCATGATTGTGAATATTTCTTTCTTTTACTATGAGGTTCTCATAAGTGATCATGTCAGCGCGACATCCTTTTGATTGGTGAGTGGCACAGAGCCATCGCATTTTGTTATTCTTATATACTCTTTGGTAATAGTATGTGTATCCAGATGAAGTCAGAATCAATTTGCTTCCTCGTTTCGAATAAACGAATTTTCCAACTTCTGTAACATAATTCAAATTTAATCATTATGAAACAGTCAAATCGAAAGAGCAATATTACAATAATGTATGCACGTTTAGCGTGCGGGTGTGGTTTATGCGGTCGCCTCGCTGTTTGAATTTCGTGGAGTGTTGTGGATTCGAGCCCCATACAAGACAGAATTTTTTTTATCAATAAATTTAAATTAGAGTCCAGTAGATTAGAGTCTAATCTACACATAGTTTTCCACCGTGAAATATCGCAGTGGATTCGTCATAAAATCACTATGCAAGTGAGGAACACCATGAAAGTTTGGTTGTTAGACCATGGCGCCACCGTCGTACATTAGCTCTATCTTGTGAAATAAACACGACTGTCGTATTACAGTCTATGTAAGATAGTCTAAAATCAAATGCAAATAGCGCCGTCTCCGCCGAAACATTCAACTTCACTTCACTTTCAAAACCATTCATAAAATTGCATCAAAATTTATGACACGTCAAAGACTTGTCAGTCGTTCATATCTTATGGGGATCCCAGGGTGAAACCTTTTACCTTTATATAGTATGCATTTATTGACAGCGAATTACTGGTACAGTATACCGAAACAGACTGGTCGAAGTAAGACCAAAATACTCTATGCTCAAATATTTCAGATCTCAAAGACATCTCATCTGTCTAGTATATTTATTATCACGATTGTTTAGACAACATATAAATAAAAACACAACAATAAAGTTTCGTGACTAAATGCAGAATCATCATCAGTCTGCCGTGGTCTAATTCTTAAATGTTGAATACAATACATAATAGAAAAAGCAATAGATCAGTACATGGCATAGATTTGTTTAGTACTAATTACAAACTAAATAAGTACCCCAAATAAATTGGGACCAGGGCAAGGTAATGAAAAACAATGATGATACAGAATAATCATATATGTAATGGTTGCGTTATTAATACCCCTGAATTTAATGAAATTCAGGGTTTCATAAATTCATAAATGTGCGCGTGGGATCGGGAGGTCCCGGGTTCGATTCCTGGGTCGGGCAGTGTTATTGGGTTTATCTGTCACGAAATTCTCAGTAGCAGCACGGAGTCTGGAAATGTGCCCGGTACGGCAATAGGCTCGCCCCTTATTACGTGGGACTTAAGTATATCTGGCGAAAAGTGGGTGTAGAAATACACCTCTGCCTACCCCTTCGGGGATAAAAGGCGTGACGTTATGTATGTATGTATGAATTTAATGACGGTTCGACCAGCTTACATGAGTTGAGGTCAGAATCGGTTTGACAATGACCACGGCCGACGTAATCCGGTCGAAACCTCGGGTGAAAGTTCAAAATCGTTTATGAATTACAGAACTGATGATAAGCTTCTGGTTTCTCGTAATACCTACCAGTTCAATTTCGGTTCATGTTCATGAATATGTCTTTATTTGACTATAAGATTTTCATATGTCGTGATGTCAGCCTTACATCCTCTTGATTGGTGAGTGGCGCAGAGCCATCGCATTTTATTACTCGTATAAGTTCTTTGGTAATAGTATGTGTAGCAGATGATATGAGAATCAATTTGCTTCCACACTTTGAATATACGAAACTTCCTATTCCTATAAATATACTTAATTATATTATGTTAGTAGATTATATTGAGATGTTGTAATGTGACCTAAGTTCTAAGCAAGCTATTGGAGATTCCATGACACAAGTAGTATTTTGATCATCGGATTCCTATCTTTCCTTTAGATTTGTTTAGACAGAGTAACAAAAATATTGTATACAGTCACACCAGTCACAGTATAGGGTTATAAAAATGTTTGACAGCACTCCGGTTAATTTTGACCGATTTGGGACAAAATCTGTGTAAAAAGTTGTCCTTATGATCGTTCTCATACTTGTTGGTCTTTCTTAGATTGACAACTGGACAAGTTTTACTCATTAGTTAACTAAAGTAAATAAATAGTCAATAAGATGATCTGAAAATTAAAAGTCACATGAGCTTATTGAAAAATAATCACATATTACATTTTATAATTCTCATGTTCTACCATGGCCACTAGGCCCCCCCGTAGGATCTCCACCTTGTCGTGGTTACGCGACCGATAATACGCGACGGAAAATGCATCGCGTATTATCGGTCGCGTAACGCCAAAACAGACGAATATTATGATAAAACTTTCAACCTTTAATACCTAACCGACGATGATGCTTTAGTGCGTCGAGCGTTCCGTTCCGTTTGCCCTGTAAGCAACTGTGTTTGCAACGCATTGTCGGTCGTTGGAGTAATGGTACATCGCAATTTCGTATCACTTTTAGATATGTTTTCACTTCAATTCATTCATTCAATTGGAGTTCATCAATAATTCTACGGACATACGGTAAAACTGATTCATTTTAAAATTCAACATCACACAACACAAACGCTCTGTAGATTTGAACGCCTAAACTAAACTGACTAGACGCGTGTGGCAGGTATAATGTGACGGAATAGAGGCGTCTTCCGTCAGGTGTGAACCGATCCTTACTCGCATACATTTATGGCACTGTAATATTATCTATGTCGTATAATATGTTTGTTTTGTTTTTCGTGTGAGTGTGTGGCCAACTCTGGTGTCGGATTTATCAGACCGCCCGAAGGCCTCCGACATGGCCTAACGATCCTTATCCTAGGACAAGAACCGGGACCGACAGCTTTACGTGCCCTCCGAAGCACGGTAGCGCTCAGACGTAAATGCCACACACAGTCACCCATCCAAGTGGTGACCTGTGCAAGCGTTGCTTAACTTTGCCGATCTGTTACGAGCAGCAAGCCAAGTCTCGCTACGAGCGCTACATCGTATAATTTTACCGTGCCTATGGTACTGATGAGTAAATAAACAACCATTGCACAAAAGAAAAATAACTGGATTCATAATAATTTATTTAAAACTAAAATCACAGTTTTTAATGCCTCTGTTCGGTATATGATTATGCACATTCCCTTCTCTAATAATATAGTCATCGAATGTAGTAATGGTAGCTCTGCATCCTTTCGAATGATGAGTAGCACAAAGCCATCGGATAGTCTTACTCTTACTCATCCTATTGAAGCAATATGTGTATCCTGATGGAGTCAAGATCAACCTATTCCCATTCTTAGAATACACGTATTGAACAGCACCTGTAAAAGGAATACCGTTTTAAACAAATATAACAAGTACAACATATTTAGCATTATATTCTTTGATAAAAAATTGCAATATTAATGGCGCCAGCAAGTTTGACTACTTATAGCTTTACAAAACTTATTCTGAATGAGATGACGAACGAACGAAAGGAGAAGTCTAGCTCTCCGTTCTGGTGATGATAGCGGGTACGCAGATAACAGACTACAGCATCAGTAACTGGTTCTTAAAGAGATGCCAGTTGGCAAGACTTGTCCAATTTGTCTTAGGCTAAAATCGGTATAAATAATATAATAATAAAATATATAATAATATCATATGTTGACAAATAGACAGTCGCAAATTGTCTATTCGGCAATATATTTGGATTATTCTATTAATATTTATATCGGATTCTGTTGCAGAGTTTTATGTTAAGTACAGGCGATAAATAGTTATTTGTGCAACAAGAGAGCAAAGTTGTTTTTTGTTTCGAGTGCTGATTTTGAATCAAAGTTAGAATCCTGAGCGTAGTGAGGGACTTCACAGCACGAGATGCAAAAAAAGCTTTCTCAGCAGTGAGAACACATATTACTTAGGAGACATAAAAATTAACAGGAATATATTTAAAACTAAATACTGCATTAATCACTTGTTGTTTTAACGCTTCTGGTGTTAAAGTACAGTCATCATCGCTAGTTTAACTCATCTTTCTAGATTAAGTATTTTATATTAATATAATTTAACACATTAGGCTTTACGCTATCAGCATCAGCGAAATGTTTACTTTATTCCCGCTATTTTTTTAAATCGCGTCTTGATACCGCGTCACTGATGTTTATTTTTCAAATGTAAGATACATTTGAAAAATAAACATCATGTTGATATACATACATACACATACATACATACATATCGTTACGCCTTTTATCCCCGAAGGGGTAGGCAGAGGTGTATTTCTACACCCACTTTTCGCCAGATATACTTTAGTCCCACGTAATAAGGGGCGAGCCTATTGCCGTACCATTTCCAGACTCCGTGCTGCTACTGAGAATTTCGTGACAGAAAAACTCAATAACACTGCCCGACCCAGGAATCGAACCCGGGACCTCCCGATCCCACGCGCACATTTATGCCGCGAGACCAACGAGGCAGTCGTATAGGGTTTGATGTCGAGTTTTCCGTCTCTACGCAAAGATGGTATTTGCATCGTGTTATCCCTTAGTCGCCTCTTACGACACCCGCGGGAAGATAGGGGGTGGTAACACTTGTATTCTATGCCGTCAACCACACGGCTAATTGCCAAATAAAAATGTATTGGTTAAATACCAATTTTATACTATTAACTAGACTTATTTTTATTAAAATCCAATAATACATTAAACATATAAACAATAACATTTAAAAAACAACATAATTTCTTAATATATTAAGATATTTGTATATCTTTAAATTTTAGGGTATAACGCGTTTCCGAACGTGTTTTCTTTGAGGTCGAATTCCAAAATCGAATTTCGAAGGAGTTTGTTGTTTTCATTCGCTTTTTTATATGCATGTGAAAGAGACAGAGCACAGTAAAATTCGAATGTTTCAAATTTATAGCTGTCGATTCGTGGCACTGAAGATTGAAAATTTAAAAAGCTACTTTGCCTCACTCTCGAATCAAAATCGCGTTTTGTTCACTGTTATCTCGCAGCAAAAACGGCATGTTTGAGCTGCTGTGGTGAAAAATATTTTGTTTGATTCATCATCATTGGACTAGCTAGGAAAGTGGATGAATGTTCTAAGAATCTCCAAAACTAGCACGAAATTCTAACTATTATTTCTCAGCAAAAAGGGACCAAACTCCGAAAATTTTGTTTGTTTTCCAACGGTATTTATTATCCATTATATATTCGAGAATACAGACACTTAATCCACATCAAGTACTTGTTATACGGTAATAGACACAGATCAATAAAAAGTACCAAATACATTTGTTGTAGTACCTACGATAAGTAACTTGAGTTTCTTGGATTGGATTTAGAAGTGCAGTTACACCCAGAAGGGCAAAGCTAAACAACGGATTACGACTCAAATTGGATTAAGTGACTAAAGCACTTTCAATCTATCCAAGACCGTCTTCCATATATATATATATATATATATATATATATATATTCTGGTAATGCAAATGCAAGCTATAGTAATACATTCATGGCCGGTCGTATATCTGTTTGCCATATTGTTAGAATATAAGAATATTATCAATTGTAGGAGATATTACAAGAGTCATACTAGGTGTAACCGCACTGAAGCTAGTAGCCAAGACTTGCACTTATAAATAAAGTACAAAAAGTAGTTAGTAGTATTGTAAAATAGTACAAAATCAGTAAGACTTTTCCTTATAAAAGTCTTTTTATCGTGAGGTATTTTTAAGAAATGGATTTCTTGTGATTTTCTCAGTCTACTTTTGGAACTATACTAAGACGCATTCACAATGCAGGAACAATGTAGATGAAACATGTACAAAATATCACTGTAAAAAGTTATAAAAAGTAGTTCAAATTCTACTGAGAGTTGAATAAAAATTCTTAGGTACCTTATGCTTACTAAAAGATGATATTATCTTCAAAATGTTTTCATTGAAATATTCAGAATCATTATTAAATATATAAATTGTGCTTACATTGACATTTAATAACAACACCGATTTAATAATTTATAAGACTGACCGATTAATAGTTACATGTAAATTTTGCAGCTATGTAGACATCAATATTAATTTTATGAGTTTCAAGTTTGTTACGTGTAGATCGGTTATATGCAATTAATCATCATGCTAACATAACTTATTTTTAAAAACGCTTCAAATAATAACTAACAACATAACAAAGATAATACAAATAAAAAAAATAATAGAAAAAACATTGCTAAGATTACAGACACTTAAGGTAAAACGACTATATGTTAGAATATTATGTCAATAAATAGTCATTACAAAGTTAAATAATTTCAAACACCAAAATTACTAGATTTTTTGACTAGATGAATATACAAATGTAACAAAAGAAAAATCTAATAAGGAAAAAATAAAACCAGATTTGGACCGTATTGTAGTTTAACGTCAAGAAAGGGCGGCAAACAAACATTCATGAGAGATAAGTTCGTATTGGATACTAAAACCACAGACCTTAAGCAATATCTTAACGAAACTTTTTGACATTGCATATACAAGTATTCTTTATACTAAACATATACGCAAAGCAACATTCGCAAAGCAAATAAACATTACAAATATAACAAATAATGTATTGTAAACATTTTACGAATAATTAAGAATACTTATAATGTAAAATATCTAAAATTACAAAAAGTGTAATAGGAATGCATTATAGTTTATATGCTCGACATTAAATGCTTATATGTTTCTCAGATCTCTATTTAAAAAGTAATTACCCTAACCCATCAAGATATTATAAAAGTGATGCGTATACACTCATTTATGTTAAACACTGCTCAAGATTTGCAAAATAATGTTTAATTTTTTATTGTCAACAAAGAAAGTTAATTTTGTTCCTTTGAGTAATTACGAAAATAACCAATTTAATCTGTAAATAATGTAAAATTTCCATAAAGTTGTTCACTTAGAAAATCTTATACATCCGCAGCAAAATGAGCTATAGCGCAAGACCATAAACATATTTCAAAACGCCCATTATTACTGGGTTTGCTGTAACTATGACGAATATTAAGTTGATTTGTTTTGTGCAACAAGAGAACAAATCCAAAAATTCACAACGGCCTCATTAATGTTTTACCTTGTTGACTGAATTTTAAGCGTATTTACTTCTTATTTTTCTTTCTCACTTTCTTGACAATAGGGAAGTCAAGGAAATTTACCGGTTTTTCCGTTAGCCAGTTCTGGCCTTTTGGCTCATGGTCGTGGGGATTATTTGCCTCCAACATAATATCATCGCGTGTTTTGATATTAGCCCTGCAGCCTCTCGAGTAGTGACTAGAACATACCCACAAAACCTTCTGGTATCTATCTGTTCCATGATAGCAGTAAGTATAGCCCGATTTTAGGATCATCTTGTTTCCTTTTCGTGAATAAACGAATATAATTGGATTAGTTACCTCCTGTGGAATATTCTTCTGCCTAGCTTGACGCGCAGTACCTTGCCGTTGGCTACTTTCATGTTGACTACTGTGAGCCTGACCACTATCTCCCTGACTACTGCGGGGCTTATTAATCCGTTGTCGACTAGTGTGAGGTTTACTAGTGTGGGGCTGACTGGTTTCGGGTTGACTAGTGGAGGGCCGACTAGTGGAGGACTGACTAGTGGAGGGCTGACTAGTGTGAGGATGGCTAGCGTGAGACTGACCGCCATAGGGCTGAACACTGTGGGGCACAGCATTGTGGAACTGACTGTTGTGCGGTAAGCTACTGTGCGGCAGGCTTCTTTGGGGCCGGCTACTGTGGGGCTGAGTAGTATGGGGTTGACCACTCCGTTGTTGACTGCCGTGTGGCAGACTACTTTTTAGCTGACTGCTATGAGGTCGGATGCCGTAAATTCGGCCACTGCGTTGTTGGCTTGTCTGTTGCTGACTACACTGTACAGCTAATGGTGGCAAGAAAGTTTGTCGGGGACTACTCGGATGAAAAAAAGGCCTCGGTTGTAGGTTGCTCTCTTGTAGACTACTCTGTTGAGGGGTTATTTGCTGTATGCTACTTGCTTGTAAAATTATTTGTTGATGCATTAACCCTTGATAGCTGTGTTGGTCTTGATCAATTTGCGGTTGATTAATATCTTGAAGATTCATTTGTTGTTGACTTAAATTTTGAGGGCTGCTGGGCTGTTGGCTTTCTTCATAAATACTGAGTGGATGACAACACGCTTGAAGATTAGTTTCCTCGAGATCTCGATAAATACTGAAACTGCATGGTTGATAAGTACTGTCTTCAGCAAAACATTCTGGAATGTTGCCGTCTTTCGGAATACTTGACGGACAAAGACTTTCGTGACCAATGCTTTCTTGATCACTGTTTTCATGATCATTGTTTGCCTGATCATCACTGTCGTGATCACTGTCTTCTTGATCAACGTTTGTTTCATCAGTTCGTTCTTGATCAAGATTTAGATCAAGAGCTCCTCGATCAATACTTTGATTACGAGCTTCATGATTGGCAGCCTCATGATCAACTACTTCTTGATTATTAACGTCTTCTTGAAAAATGCCTGTTTGTTCAGATATTTGCGGAATAATGCTTTCTTGATTACCATTTTCTCTTTGAATATATTCTTGATTGAAGCTCTCATGAAGACTACCCTCTTGGCAAGTAGTTTCTGTAAGGAAATATAATATTTAGAATTGTTACTATGATCTCCGCCACCGATTTAATCTACCACCTAACATGCAAACTAGTCTTAATAGTATTTTTATAATGGATGATAATACGATAATTGGGTTTTGCTTTATGTGACTTATATACGTATTTCCAAAATTGATATTTTTAACAAAATATGTATAAAAGCCAATATAGCAAAATAAATAATGGAAAATGAAAAGCATTTTGTAAAAATCCTCCAAATTTGTTTATTAAGGGATGTAAATGAAATACTTGTTAGGGTCAATAATTAAATTTGATTGCCAGGTTTTTAGCTTTGGTTACATTACAAATAAAATATTATAATAACAATAATATTCTATCATATTATATAAAAAGACGCTCGTTGTCCTGAATTTCTACAGTGTTTTCCTCACATATCTGGCATTCTGCCTTAACAAGGCTATTACAACATATTATTCTCGATTTCTTTCTTTTTTGTGCACTTTACATAAATGCGTCTGTAACATCACCGTGCATTTGAAAATTCCTTATTACAATGGGTTCTATTTCGTATTTTTGGGATGCGTGAAAGCGGGTCTGTCTTTTATTTGTAGGTAAATGATTGTGTTCTCCACTCAAGTTTATAATGCAGTCGTCATAAGTATGGATAGTAGCTTTACAGGAATTTTGAAGGGAGCACCTCCATCGAATCCTTGGTCCATTTGAAGTCGGATAGTACGTATAGTCATTGAACTTCAGCAATCGTTTACCTCTCATTGAAGTGACAAACTCAGGTTTAGATTCTGTCAACAGTTTTATGATTAGTCAAAATCACATAATAATATATATTTTACTTCATAGACTCAAATAAGTTAATTAGGATAGATATCTGAAAAATAAAACTGAAGCTACATTTTGTATGAGGAATTGAAGTGTTGTGTAGGTATTAAAAAATCGTGGACTAATGACCATTATAATATTGGTTCATTTGCTTCTAAATAGCTTTTTTGTAGTACAGAGGTTTACAAAGGTACGGGCATCTCAAATACTTTACGGCCGGTGACAATATTAATTGTTCGTTGTATTATATTTTATTGGTACTACTTTGGCTTCGATAGTAATATAGAGCGCGCTATCCACCTTTTCTACTTACTTTGAGTCCAAATAAAATATTATTGTAATAAAACAACAAATATTTTCTGTAAGCGTATATTTCATACATGACAATATTAATATATTCCTGTGATACAGTTTTTAACTAGTACAGGAGTCTGGTGTTCTGTCCAATTCTCTGAACACTATTAGCCGTAAATTTATTATAATATTACTAGAGGACGCCAGCAGCTACGCCTGCAATATTTTTTAATTTACCCGTTTTGGCCGATCCCGTGGGAATTTCGAGAAATCCCTTCTTAGTGCACCCCTACGGTCCCCAAGGAACATACATGCGAAATTCAGCTTCCTACGCCCAATAGTTTCGGCTGTAGCGTGTCTGTCAGTCAGTCAGTAACGCAAGGATTTTATATATTAAGATAAGAACACTATTTGTATACATTGTATAAAAATAGTATATATTGAACTGCCTCGTTGGTTACACGGCATAAATGCGCGCGTGGGATTGGGAGGTCTCGGGTTCGATTCCTGGGTCGGGCAAGTGTTATTTGGTTTTTCCGTTAAGAAATTCTCTGTAACAGCACGGAGTCTGGTAATGTGCCCGGTACGGCAATAGGCTCGCCATCTATTACGTGGAACCTAAACATTCATGGTGAAATGTGGGTGTAATATTACACCTCTGCCTACCCCTTCGGGGATACAGGTGTGAGTCTATAAAAAATTTATACTATTTGTGTCTGTGTTTTCTGAGAAGTAAATTTATTATTATAAAAAAAAAACTTATGATTAATAAAACATCACATGATTTTTAAATGCAAAATACAAACGTAACAAAATTGTAAAATGAACACTAAATAAGAACAGCAAAAATTGATCGCTTGCATAATACCTACTAAAGCGACATATAATTGATTCAGCGGTTTACGTATATGATTATTACTTAAAAATAGAAGTATACATTTAAATACTGTATATTTCTATCCAGTAGTAGTGACACTGGTCCATAACTTTCCAATCATCATCATCATCAGCCTGCCATAATCCACGGCTGCAAATAGGCTTCTCCAATGGCACGCCACTGATACCCGCTTCGGCTTTTCGTGTCCAGCCGCTGCAGGTCACTTTGCGTAATCATCACTCCGCCTACTTTCCGATACCATAACAATATTTTCATTATACACTACCGCTAGGTGCATAATTATGCGCACTATTTATAGCGAAAACTTCTTTGTCGACCGTGATGATATATGCTCTGCATCCTTGAGGCAGATTGGTAGAACAACGCCATCTTGTTTTAGAAGTTTTCGAAGGTATAGCGTAGTAAGTATATCCTTGCAACCGTATCAAGCGTTTCCCTTTTTGTGATGTCACGAAATGCGCTGTAAAAATAAGATACGTTAATATATTATTTATATTATCATAATCATAATCATTTACTGCTGAATATAGGTACATAATTTTATACATTGCAAGATGTTGAGTGAATGTGCACTATGTTTTACCACTACAGGCATGCAAAGTTTTGAATAAAATGAAATTCGATTATTTAGTGCGAAAACAATGTCATAAATTGATTAAACATAAAATAAGAATTCAGTAAAGTTTAAAAAAAAAATATTTGTTTCATAAGACAACACCCGCAATAGGTATAAATCCTGTGTCGCGGGCCAGTTTACAAAATGCATCCAACGAACAAAAATTACACATACCTACCATTATATAAATCCTTGCGTTACTGTGTGAGTGACTGATCAACATCTTTAATGCCAAAACTATTGGGTGCCGCTGGCCAGTCGCAATTGTATTAAGTTAGGTTGATTCAAAGTGTCATAGCGACGCAATTTAAGGGAGATCTATGTCTAGTAATAGACTGCAATGAAAAAATATCATTGGTATTCCTTCTTATGTCTTGTTAAGCCAATAACATCATATAAAAGCTCCATTTGCTGTTGTAGTGAGGCTCTTCGAATTGACAAAAATAAAAGTCAACTTATGGTTTACACGTACCTATGTAATAGATGTATTAATATAATGTGGACAGTGGTAGTTAGGAGAATAATCCGTTTAAGATATACCTACATGTAAAATATAAAACTAGTGACTAAAACATAATCATTATTGTATTACTTGTAGAGTTTACCAGCGCAGTAATAAGTTACACAATAGTAAATACTTCACTAGAATCATAAAGGTGTGTATAGATTTTGTAAAATGTTGTTTGTATTATATATAAAGCTGCATCTACATCAAAGATTTGCCAATTTAATGTTGGCTATTTTCCCTTGGTGAATCATAATATATTTTATAAGATGTAATTTCAAATAATCTATGCACACATTTACTTGTCCAACTGGTAAAACATCTGAAATTCTGTCCGTTAAGTAACAGCTGAAACTAAAGTTATTGAAGCTACCACAATAAGTGTAACAGTCTATTATAATATAACCTTCGAGACTTTTAATTTCAGTTTTGTTATATAACCATTAAAAAAACTTATGTGTAGTAGAAAGGCAGAGATTATAGGCAGAATGCATTATAAGGTTTTGAGTTAGTCGGGCAAAGTTTGGTAGATGGGTTAGGTGTAATACTGTAATATTGCCTTTAAGTAACCTTTATGTAGTATAAAGTCAGAGATTATAAGGGCAGAAGCATCGACATATACGTACTAGCGTGGCAGAATGCATTATTACTGAGTCCGTTGAAATGGATTTGGTGGATGCGGATGTCTATCATCTACGATAAAAATTTGGTCATTAACAGTGATGATGAACGCTCTGCAACCGTGTGTAATGTGAGTCGAACATTTCCATCGTATTTTAGTTGACTTCGATGGCACAGCATAATACGTATATCCTTTGAGTCGTATTAAACGTTTTCCTTTTCGAGATATCACGAATTCCGCTGTTAGAACAAAGATAAATATTATCAATAAATAATATATGAAAGTATTATGAAGGCTAGATGTTTAGCAAAGTGGTGAGTGAACTATGGCTTACCGCAGATTATTATGCACGTTGTACTCAAACATCCCACTAATGAGAAACATGATCGAGTTGAGCTGTGCAGTATTTTATTGTAAGGCTGCGCTCATGCATCGGATGATAACACAAAAACGCGAGTTGCTAATTATCCAACACCATCGCACAATTTATACAGTTGAAGTAGAAAGCTTAAGTCATATTTCTAACCGCCATCAGAGCTGTTCAAATAAAAATACATCAACATAAAGGAATAATCCCTTTTATTGATATTATTCTGTCCACAAGTCAATACCAATATACAGCATATTATAAATGAATGAATAACACAGGTATGCAGATCTTATTAAAATAATATATGAATAATTACATTACAATTATAATGACGCACTATCCCACTAGTGTAAAAGCTTAAAGGCCGGCGCACATGATATAGCGAAGTGCCGTGGAGAGTATTTTTCACTGTCAAACTAAGATCGATATTTTACTGATTTGAAGTAGTCCTAAATATATATGTGCCGGCCCTTAATATATTGAAACATTTCAATATATTAGTCTACAACGTATATCTAATCTAATACTATAATATATAAAGCTGAAGAGTATGTTTGTTTCTTTGCTTGTTTGATCGCGCTAATCTCAGGAACTACTGGTCCAACTTTAAAAAATGTTTCAGTGTTAGATAGCCCATTTATCGAGCAGTGGTATAGGCTATAGAACATCAAGCTAAAGCGGAGCAGTACCCTTAAATAACGCGGATGTAACCGCGGGCTGATCTAGTGTTGCAATAAAATTATAAAAGACGCATATAAGCGACCGACGCGTAATCATAATCTCTGGATTATCAACCACATTTAATTAATACATAGTCTAAGAGCGGCAGCTGTCTGGACTACTTCAGTGAAGAAAGCTCTACGACTGACAGACATAACTTATTTGAAAATTGTTATGCGTAACATACGTAACTTAGATTTTTCGTATTAATGTCTGTATTTTAGTTTTATTCCTGTAGGTATCTTCTTTACGAACGTTCCCAATATTTTATCTATCGATGGGTTTGGCAGTTAGAGATATATATTTCAAATAAGCTCCATACAAAAATTGGCAAACATGTGTTAGTCTTCTAAGGACAGAGATCACGCGTTTGAGTTTTAAGCAAATATTTTCGGTGGATGGATATGTTTATCATCCAACAGTAAGATTTGCTCATTAACCGTTATGATGAATGCCTTGCATCCATGTGCGTTGTGGGTAGAACATCTCCATCGTACTTTGTTGCTCTTTGACGGGGTGGAATGATATGTGTAGCCGTTGAACTTGATCAGACGTTTGCCTCTGTGCGATATAATGAAATGCGCTGGAAGAAATTATTCGATGTTATTAAAATAGTTGAGATCGGAGGTGAACATGGGATTTGTATATATTAGTATCAGCTTCGTAAAGAACTTCGTATCAGAAGCTCAAATTAACCTCTAACCATATAAATTAACCTCTAACCATATTTTCTTTTATCGTCATTATTTACCTTATTGCATGAACGATAATATAGTTGTATATATTATATACATGGCTCCGCAAGAACTTCTTTCAATGTATATATATATCAGCCGTATTTATACATATATTTATACATGTGATCTGAATTTCCTTCTTCCTCGGTGAATAGATAATTGAAACCACATAGCTGGTTCTTTTGACAAGCTCTAGATGTTTTAGCAGACCACTTTTGTCATTTGATTTTCTGCTGGAACTAGTAAACACATGTGATCCGGGTGTTTCCTTTAACAAGTTGTTTTACTTTTTTTTTAATAATTTGACCAAAACCCTTAAAGAGCGATATATTGCCAGTACTACCAGTATACTGTAAATGTTGCGTATTTATTCCATTCAGGAAAATATAATTTCTTTCATAATATAGGCGCGTGACAAGAGACATGACTTGGAATATGATTCAAAAATCGAAATGATTAATAAATATTTTAATTGACAACCGTACTAAATTGTGTCCAGTCATTAAGTAACAAAACTTGCAAATAAATTTAAACTGAAATACGATAGTCAATATTTAACAAGATAGGAATTAAAATACTGTTAATTCCAAATTACGAACAATTAACAACGTTTATAGAAATACAAGTATTGCCGACAAAGTCAATAAAAACAATCCATTTTGTGAAGAAACAGTAAAATCTATTAATAACTATTTATTAGTGCAGATGATTGTTATTAAGTTATTAAGAAAAGTCCGTGTGGTGACGGATTAAGAATACAGAATGGGGAAGGGAACATATTATGTTTAGAATAGCACTGTAAGAGAAGGAAAACTTGATACAAATCCTATACCAACCGGTTGTGCCAGCGTGGTGTAGTAGGCCATTTCCTCCTTCCAAGAAGAGGCCTAGTCCAGCAGTGGATTGATCAAGGCAATGGATCAAGTGATGATGATGAAAATCCTGGAAATTAATTTTGTTCTTCTGTTAGTATGCAACAAAAAATTTAAATTACTTGGACAAATAAAAGCAATGTCCCTTTATTAGCTTCTCTTTTCATTAAAATAGTGTGACGTTAGTATTTCAATAATATTTGAATTTTTATTATGCTTGTACTTAGGCTAAGCTAACCCTGTTACGACAAGGTTATTTTTTGATTGAGGATGAATATGATCGTCATTTATTGCGAGAACATTTTCATCTACAGTAACAGCGAAGGCTCAACAACCAATTGGATTGTGCGTCAAGCATCGCCATCTTATTTTATCATTTGCAGGTGGACTTCGTGATGACCTTTATGTGTATCCGTTTATTTGGAGAAGTAATTTGCCTTTTTGAGAGTATACAAATTCCACTGAAAGAAAAAGTTGCTGTAATAAACTTAGGAGATTGAAATTATCCCGCAAAAACCATCACCTTGTTAATAATAATTCAGATATTTTTGTTGTTTTTGCACTGGAGAAATCACCGACAAAAATAAGAACACAATTTGTACAAGAATTTATATCTTATTTTTCAAATTTATTTGTGATACTCTTCAAAACAGTTGAGACAAAAACCTCTTCTACAAGTTTTACATTCTTGGTTCACCTTAGCCGTTTTTCTTCGGGCAACATCAGAACAATTACCTTCTGCAATCAACTTCTGATAACAACCCGTACATCTCTTTCTTTTAGTTCGTTTGTCAGTTCCCTTTGGGAGATGCACCAAAAAGTGGTGACGGAAACCAGAATTTTCTGAAATTGGTGATAATGGTAAGAAAATATTTTTATACTGTGCATACAAATAAAGAGTGTACTTGTACAGCAGTTCTTATGAGCATAAAATTCGACATGGTATTAGAATAAAAATCGATAATATTCATAATTCGTCAATAGTACAGTCAGGAGTCCAACAGGCTCTTACCTATAAAGCCTCACTACTCACTTTTCGAAGATTTTCTTTTCTAGTAAAGTACCCTTGTAATTTCACCACGTACGTGCATATATTTTACCTAGAGTACTACGAGTGATTTTGGGTGTTATTCGTTGATTGCAATTATAATAATGTGTTATAGGCAGGATCGCAAAATTGTTTTAGTTGTTAAAAACGGGTGAAAGTAAAAAGAATATTAGTTTTGTTTAAAGCAGGTAAACACAGCAAGACTTATGGATGCATGACTGATTATGTTTTTGAAAAAAAGTAACGAAATTTGTAATATTATTCACTCGATTGTATTTAAAGCAAGTCGTCATAAGCAAATGTAAAAATCACTGAAGTAATAATATACGGAAACGAAGCCATAGTGCATCACGAAACGCCACTGGTAAAAATTACGATGGAATCAGATCGTCGTAATTATATTGCTCTTGTCACGATGTAGAATAAAAGTAATAAGAATTCTTCTTCGGCATTAAAAAATGAGGTATATAATTTTGGTTTTACAACAGATACAGTTTAGATATCGCATCTGAATTTAATAGACATATTATATGTTGTCCAAACAACGTACAATAATTACTTTCTATAAGCATCGAATTAATTTAAAGTAACAAACAACACCCAGTAAGAAAACAACAATTTGTTCATTTAATTGTCGTCCATATTGGTCCTTTTTGATATTTGAAGCTAAAAAAATTACATCCAAGCAATAAAGACTAGCAACTGGGAGTATTCTTTTTCCGGCACCAATATTTTCACCAGTGTTCAGATCAAATATACGAAGAAGATTTTTTTGTTATCTGGCAACGCTGTGAACAACTGACGTACAATTTATTGCTTGAGTATGATATCCATAGTTATTAAATTTACACTAGTACATAACATACAATGTGAAACAGTTACAGCTCCTTACAAAAATAGAATTTATGATCATTATATTGGCGATTGAAAACAGTGGCCATGAGTTTTATTGCCCGTTCTTTCTCATGGTTCTATCTATTGCATTGCAAACGTGGCAGTTCATGTAAATGAAGAATCTTTAAGTAATTAATTTCTATTTTGACGTTCATAAGCGTCACTTTATGGCCTAGATGAATACATGTTTTAGAGGCGGTGAGTGGTTGTGCTGATGATCTGATGCGATGATTTCGTCATCGACGGTGATGATGTATGCTCTGCAGCCTCGAGGGTTGTGAGTGGAACATCTCCAGCGCATTTTGTTCGTTTTTGACCGAGTAGCGTGATAGGAATATCCGTTGTACCGTATAAGCGGCTTTCCCTTGACAGATGTAACAAAATGAGCTGAAAAAAGATATTTGTTAGAAAACGCTAGACTCTTCTACTGATCACAAGAACTGTTTATTGAGTAATACCTATACGGGGTGTAAAGGACGGTGTACCGAAAACCGATACCAGTGATTCTGTACATGATACTGCCACTGGCGGTCGAATTATCTGGAAAATTTTCATGTATTTTCCGATTCTTTAGCATTTTTGTTATATAATGTAATCAAATAGTAACTAAAGTCAACCCGCATTAATATTTTTGTAAAAATTAAACATGTACATGGTGCGTTTACTCTGATGTGACATCGACCGCGGCGCGCGGCCTCAGCACATTAAGTGCACCAGTACATTGTAATCACTGCCGCTACCACCCGCCGCTGTAGGGCCGTAACAGCTGATAGTGCGAGTTTGTGTGTTCCTATTTAAATCGCAATTTTTTGGAACATTGTCGAGTTCTTAGATTTTTCCCGAAAATTCGACCGTAAAGGGTCAATTACAGACTGTTATCAGTTTTTGGTACACTGTGTCTTACACCCAGTTGGTATATTAAATTGAATATATCAAATAGAAAGTAACAAAATAATATATTTAAAACAGTATACGGTATGAAACAGCGATAGCCAAGTGGAGAGACCGTCAGACTGCTACGTAGAGGGTGCGGGTTCGAATCCACGGCACGCACCAAATGACTTTTCGTAGTTAAGTGCGTAATACATTGTTAATTATCGCTTGTTAAACGGCGAAGAAAAACATCTCGAGGAAACCTGCATGTCTGAGAGTTCTCCATAATGTTCAGACGGATACTTATTAGATATTTTTGCTACTACATTGACTAGGTGTTAAAAAGGAACTTAAGCCATTTGATCCTAAACTAGGGGAAGTCTGTACGGTTACTAAGTAACTGCAAAAACCTAAATATTATTCTATATCTTTGCGAAATATAAAGATGATAATAATTTATAGGAAACGAAATAAAAAAATAAATGAAATGAACTTGAAAATAAAATTGAACTTAAGTAAACATACGATGAAAATGTATTAAAATAGACTGAACTAACACTGTGTTTAAAACAGCAGTGCATGATTGATGACATGTGACAGATATCGATAAACCAAATATACAAATAACATTTAAAGATGGAAATCTTTAGCAATTCAGTTAATTTACCTTCATACCTAGGTTTTTATCACCCAGGTGGAATAAAGTGAAATAAACCGAAAGAAAAAACTAATTGAAGAAGCTTCGGTTATACCTTTCCCTGTAAAATAAAAAGTAATCCAAAGTGGTATTTTTGCGTACTTACATTTATTAACGCCAAATACATCAGTAACAGATATCCGTAGTATTTACCTACAAAACCTAATATGTAGTAATGAGCTTGACATACGATATAAAAGTTGGTTTTATTAGGAATAGTTAGTTATACATGTTTCTTTCAAGACAAGTTTAGGTTAGATAAATATTTTTTTAACAAATAGTTGGATAAATCATTTCATTGACTTGTGGTATCGGGTTCCATGCTTCAAATGTCCAAAGACCAATTCTTTTGACATTTGAAGCTAACTGGAAACTGGAAATATTAGTTTTTCGGCGCCAATTTTTCACCAGAGTCCCAGTCACAGATCAAATATATGAAAGCCAGGAGGCAGTTAATGGTTGTGCTGATGATTTGATGCAATGATTTCGTTATCGACGGTGATGATGTATGCTCTGCAGCCTCGAGGGGTGTGGGTGGAACATCTCCAGCGTATTTTGCTCGTTTTGGACCGAGTAGCGAAATACGAATATCCGTTATACCGTATAAGCGGCTTTCCCTTAACAGATTTAACAAAATGCGCTGAAAAAATATAAACGATGTTTAAAAAAATATTGAAAAAAAGATGAAAAGATATATTTATTAGAAAACGCTACAGTTTGCTTCTTCTAAATACATTTACATGAAAACAAACTTTAATCGACTAATACCTATAAATTAAAAATAATACATGAAAATGTTAGTAACATAATATTTACAAATAAAATGAATACGATGTAGGATTTGAATTCGGAAATAACTTATGAGAATTAAACATAAATATCGACGAAACTGACCATCATTCAAAATGAAATATTTGGTAACATAAATACATTTAAGATATTTTTGCTACTATAGCAGATAACCTAATGGAAGGAAAGAGGAACCCACCACGCACCCTCGGATTGACCACCCCAACTATTGCAACAGAAAAACGCAACGACAGTCGTTGCCCATCGCTGCTGAGGATGCCTCGTGCAGAGGCAAAACACGTGTCGAAGAATAGTCGGCGCATACAGCGGGATACTGCAAGTCAGGTATCTTCCTGGAACCCATACCATTCCTATATCCCTTATCCTTTTAGAGGAGTTCAGTATTGTCAACCTTTTTCTGTTGCAATTTGCAATAGTTGGGGTGGTCAATCCGAGGGTGCGTGGTGGGTTCCTCTTTCCTTCCATTAGGTTACAATGGAGTTCAGCCAAGTAACGCCTGATTCAATCAACTATAGCAGATAGTTGTTGCAAAGGTCATTTATCAACACACACTTGACCATGTGATCCTAATCAAGGCAGAGCCTGAAAGGTTACCAAATGACTGATAAACATTATAATATATAAATATTTGCAAGATATTACAAATGTTTACAATTTATATGAAATGAAAAAAAATAACCAGAATATTTAATTGGACTTAAGCAAGCATAATATGATGAAAATATTTATTTAAGTCCAACTATTCATACGAAAGAAAATCCTCACTGAGAAAGCTTTGCTTATACCTTTCCCTGTAACATAAAAACGAATTCAAAACAGTATTTTTCTGCGTACTTACATTTATTAACACTTAATACATCGTACCAATACCTAAAACACCTAATATTTATAAGCTTGACTTACACGATAAAGATGGGTTTAATATGAAACAACACTACGAGTACATGTTTCTTTCAAGGTAAGCTTAGGTTAGATAAATAGTTAAATTTCTTATGGCTGTACATATTTTGTATGGAGCTTAAGTCAAATAATTATGTATCTCTAGCAGCCAAATCCATAGATAAATCAAAGGTTAGGACCGGCTATTAGTCAGCAAGCCTCGAGTGATTTACTTGAGATCTTTCCTTTTTAAGCTTTACTCGAAATATTAGGCGTGCTAAATGTAATTATACCTTTTTTCTTTATCGAAGAGCATGAATTGCTAGAGACGTCAGACTGTACATCCTTGACCTAAATGTTTAAGTGCTGGTGCATACTAAATCCATCCTGCATTCTTTGTCTTACTAAAGTCTTTTTACACTAAATAGGGTCGTTATGATCAAGAAATACATCAGTGGCAATGACATTATAATAGAACACCATGTACATTAAATAATATCATAACAGTCGTATACAAATAGACATGATAATATATTATAAGATTACGATTGAATGCAATGACGTTAACGAAAAAAATATTAATGAAAATAAATATTTTAGAAATTAACGACATGCTTTGAGTTTTTGTAAACTGAATACCGACGCATCTTTAATAAGAGGTAGGAGTCAAATCAATTTTGATTGCCCTGTGCGAAATAAAACAAATTGTCTTATAGAACACAGTGTTGATAATTTCAACATTCCGTAAACTATGAGTTTTATTTTTTATTTCTCAATCATGTATAGAATCAAACATTCATTTTAAACATTGTATTCA
This sequence comes from Euclidia mi, assembly GCA_944739405.2. Classification (NCBI taxonomy): domain Eukaryota; kingdom Metazoa; phylum Arthropoda; class Insecta; order Lepidoptera; family Erebidae; genus Euclidia; species Euclidia mi. The sequence continues at coordinate 96,329,229 of OX123186.2, read as the reverse complement.
ATAAATAATTATTCCTGTTATCATTCAAATCGTAATATACGTAATTTGAGCAGACTTTCAAGGTTATTATATCAACGTACAATGTCATTTTGAATGAAACACAGCATCATGATCAATTTTATTATAGACTTTTTCAAATTCCATAATAAAATTGATTGTATACGAGACTGCGAAGACTTTCGTATTATCGGACAAGATATACCTTACAACTTATTATTTGCTGTTGTTACGGTTCATGCGACACAAACCGCTGGCAAACAGATAAATGCACAGAGGAATTAATAGAGTGCACCACAGTCTAATAACCTAAGGTTAAATTCGATTTGATGCGACTTCTAAAGTCATCGATGATAAATCTACTAAAGTAATATAGGAACATCAATGGAACATCAGAAAATTTAAAAGTAACTTAAATTATGTTGGCACCATAACAGTGTCAATTTGGTACCATAAGATTAATGGACTAGGTACTAAGTTCTGGCTGTAAAGCCTCACTAAATACATCGTATTCCTGTAATCATATAAATCCTAATTTATATACATCATTTGAGCATAATATCTACAGGTCCACTGAACTAACAATATCTTATATTCTATAACAGTCACTGTTACAGTAAGAAAAATAATTTTGTGGGAACTTGACTAGATAGAAGCAGCCACAGTTTGCATGGTCTAAGTATATTTTGGAGGGAAGAGCTTGCAATATTGCAAAGACAACATACATTAAGACCAAGATACACATTATTATTATGACAGTTCTTCTCTACGAAATGCCACGTGAAAATAGAAAAAGACTTAATTCGTGTTTGAGAGCCTAAACTTTTCACATTCCTTATTTTCAACGTAGCCAATACAAATCACCAAATATAAATAGTACGCAGGATAGAGATGACTGAATTCAAAACTTATTTAACATTTTATTCTGAAATTATATTGATGCGTATTTGAAAATTTTGGAAATAACTTTGGTAAATATATATACTTTTATTTTTAAGGCAAACGTAACATTTTGAATCAATCAGATATTCAAATCGAATTCGCAGTCATTCTGGCCTCACAGATTACATTATATCACTAACCGTTTCAATCACAACTATCATATTCAAGACACCTGGTCACCTTTGTTTTCAAAAAGCACCCTCACTTCCAACTCTTAAAAAGCATTTTTCTAATTTCTAGTGGCTTTTATACCTAGAACATTGAATACTATATTAAATTACTTTAATTGGGTGACTATGTCTGCCACTGATTTTGATAATACGTTCAGGTTCTGTGACGATGAAAGCGCCGCATCCTTCAGGGAGATGAGTGGAACATTGTCAACGTCGGATAGTGTTCGTATCTGATGCTGCAGCACGATATGTATGTCCGTTCAGCCACATGAGGCTTTCACCTTTAGTCGCTTTAATTATTTGTGCTGAAATGAAAATTAGTAGTGTTAGTACCTACCCTAAAACCGAGTGTAAAACGTTGTTATCGTAGTACAATTCAAATTCGTGAAATTGCTAGTAGAAGTTTTGCTACAGCTACTCCAGTAACTGCAGCAAAACTTTTTACTCGGTACAACGATAATAATTGTATTGTTAGTACATGTTAGTAATTGTATTCTATTATTAACATGTACTACGTAGAATCCTTCGAATTGTCCCCCCAACGATTGCGATGTGCAAAGATCAACGATACTCAACATTTTTGCGTGTGAACATGCGGTTAGGAAGTAGGACGTAAGAGGCTATTCACAGTAATGCAAATGTAAATAGCGATTTCATAATTAATTACGGTCTATGATCCTAAAGCAAACATTCCATGTAATACCAATTGTTAAACAGCAGACTAACATTTAATTACATATAAAACATTATGAAATTTTATATATTTATCTAACAGTGCTACCATATAGGCAATATGAATATAATAATTTAAATTTTCTATTACAGTTTAATTCCGTAGTTATAGCGGTGCCTATGTTGACTAAAGTCTAACTAAGTAAATCATTACTCTTACACTTTCTTCTACACATCCGCAAAGTCAGTTTTCATCAAGTACGTTAACTTGGACTTATTAGATAGATCCCAATAAACTGAAATAGTTTTCATCAAATGTTTGGCTCGATATTGTAATTTACAAAAATCACAATTGTCCTCTGTCAAGGTCATCATTAAAATGTCAAATGTACTCGAAGATTTTAAAGTGGCATTCGATCGGTAATATTGCTGGTTACTTAGAGAAGGTGTCGTCGAAATCATCAATGAGATATCTGAAAGGAAAGGCATTATTTTAGGTAATGTTTAAACATTTTGTCTCAAGTTTGTCACATGCTTTAAAACTATGCAAGTCTGGAACACAAAATCAAGTACTCCCAAAATATATCGTTTAAAATAATCACAACTAATATACTTATTCATCCTGTCTTAAGTATTAACAGTGTTAAAAAAGAAGTTCGCCATTTGGTTACTTATTTATAGAGTAAAGCAAACATCTAGTTACACTTATATTTTACTTTCACATTCAGAATACCTTTATAATAATAATAATAATAACAATAACAATATTTACGAAAATAAAATGGAAGATATTAGCACTCTAGTATGTTGACGAGAGCCAGGAGCAAGAGAGCACGACCAACACCTCCGGGCCCGTCGCTGAGCTCCGCCTCGCAGCCGTCGGTACCTACGCCGACAACACCGATGGCTGCAGTTGCGTCGAGCTCCAGCGACGAGTATTTCTCTCCGCCGTCGACACCGTCACCTGCGCGGCGGCGTGGGAGAGGCCGGCCACCAGCGTGCTTGGGACCTCGGGGCCCACCGGCCCCAAACAGGGTCCTCGCTGCCGGTGGTAATGTGCAGCGCATGAAGTGGACGACATTAATAAACGAACATGTCATGCGCGTGTCAGAATCAGAGAAGCTTCCTATAGTGTAGAGACAGTTTTGATAAATAAAAGAGACAACTATCAAATCATACTTTCATTTATTCAGTTTGGCACAAGGATATATCTTTAGATTACGTCGTGATTCTTCATTTACATTTACAGCCCAGTTCGCAAGCAAAGACATAGAACCAAGAGAAAGAACGGGCAATAAAACTCTTGATCATTCTTTTCAATAACTATATATAATAATAATTAACAAACAGTGGTACGGCCAATTTATATCAAATATCAATGTTGTGGGTAGTTTTATATTACTAGAAAGGTCTGTCTTACAACAGAACATAATAAGCATTATTTAGCATCAACACAATTTACTAAATGTTTACCACAGGTATATCTAATGATTCTCATTGATACGACTTGATCCACAGTATATTATTCTATCCTATATTACAATCTATAATATCTCACAAACGATCAAACTACCCACAACACTATATCAATAAGATAATGATAACACAATCTTACATTGTGTCCTAGACGATGAAACAAAAGAACAAGCAACACAGAATATTGGAACACAGTGGCAATTAAATAGTCAGAACCATATCGTACCTGAGCCGTCGTCGAAGGAGAATAGGACGAGCTAGCCGAGCCTGTCGACTTATATAGGTACACCTTATTTACACGTTTGACAGTTTAACTGTCAAACGTCATGTCAGTGTCATTTATTTGCCACTATCCTCTTACATATTATGTATAAATACTTGGATATCAGTAATTTTAGCCCAAAGCCTAGATATTATTACATATCTCTCACGGCCAGACTGACAATTACTTCGTCCTCGAAGTACAATAAATTAAATAATACTTTACTAAACAATCGCCCGACGGGCGCCCTGTATAATGTAACAATGAATTCTTACCATATTGATTAAAGCCATCTAAAAACTATAGTATCGTTACGTCCGCTACGGCTATACTGACTTTCAATTATAAGAATAGTATCACAACAACAATCTATTTGTACAAAACAATTACACAAAAATAAACTGGACTCATATTTACAGTAATTACGGTTTCATTTTGCGAGTCTAGAAATAAGTTTTGTGTCAGCTGCTTTGATACCATTGTTACAAATTGTATTTACTATTCTATGAAGGGATCATTAACATTCACAATACACATGTTACATAGAAGTACACTTAATCCAATAAATTACAATATTACGCCACTGCATTATCCATCCACAAATTGACAAAAATAATATAGTACAAAAGGAGCCACTACGAAGCATAAAAAATTAAGTAAAGGTTTTAAGAATAAAAAATTAAATTAGGTAATTCTGCTCATGGCTGATAAATAAATGAAATAAAATAAATATCTTAAATTCACAACCGAGTTAAATAATTAAATTCGATTTCACTAATTTACAAGTATACAGATACTAACTTGTATGATAACAGTAGTGTAATACTAGGAAAATACTTTCATTCTAATACACTCATTGCCATTGCCTTTCCTTTCACATTAAATAGACAAGTAACAACGGTCAATCTCCTTGATACTATCTAGCCCCACACCTGCTGCACATGAGTCCAGGCTAGAACAAGGCGAAAGACTTCAGCAGTTGGTAGGCAATATGATCAATATCATCAACATCAAAATGATTATCAATATCATCAACATCAAAATGATTATCAATATCATCAACATCAAAATGATTATCAATATCATCAACATCAAAATGATTATCAATATCATCAACATCAAAATGATTATCAAAATCATTATCAAAATCATTATCAAAATCATTATCAAAATCATTATCAAAATCATTATCAAAATCATTATCAAAATCATTATCAAAATCATTATCAAAATCATTATCAAAATCATTATCAAAATCATTATCAAAATCATTATCAAAATCATTATCAAAATCATTATCAAAATCACATCAACATGGCTATCATTGCCAGCATTATCAAGTTCTTAACCATCGGTAAGTTAATCATCAATAATAATTCAATCATCGTCAACTATTTAATCATCAATGAATAAATCGATGTTATCACATTATTATAGATATTTACAGACACCTTTATATCATCACTGCTACCTACATCATCGATCCTTGTTTAGAAAAAGTTTATATGTAATGCTGTGTATGGTTATCAGAACCTCTAACCTATAGTTAGACCGCCCTTTTATTTTCTTTGTATATGTATTTCAAAATTTAACTAAAATACTTTAGTAAGAAAACAAAAAAAATGTTATCTGTAAAAGCTACTATGTCATCAAAGAATATCTAAACGTTATTAATCTATAAATCGTAGCTATCTAAAAGTACAAATTCTTTATTATATTCCACAAAAATTAACTGTAGGAAAATCTATAAATGTAACTTATCATAATCAAAATTGATATTTATATTAATAATACACTAAAATGTTATCAATTTAGAATAAAAAATGCAGCAGACCCTATTAAAGCATGTTACTATAATACATCTTTTAACTATAATATATCAAATGCACCTAGGTATAATATATAGACTCTTATAGTATATTACTTAACTGCTCCTCTCTCCTAAAAGTATTCCATAATAATTGTTTCCTAATTGTAAGTCTACCACCCGTAAATGTACAGTATAGAATGCTATAAACTGAATTGACCTGAATGTATTGCTGGTACAAACAGTACAAAAGTATAAATAAATAACAAGTAATCAAGAATGAACCAATTTAGTTAATAATTTATCTATGTTACCAATAGTTAGTGAACTGCCTAAAGTTAAACTAGACGCCAATGCCAGTAAAAGTACTCTTGGTAAGAAACGGTATAATAAATAGTCGTGTAGAAAGTCAAACCAGGCACTAGTTAAAATTAAGTTAAAATTCGGACCAGTCTTAATATTTCAATATCTATAAGTTAAATATACATACCTAGATTTATTAATTTAGGTCGCAACACTTAAAAACATCAATGTTCTTATACCAATACTTATTATATTAAGCAGAATATCTTATTTAATTTAATCAATTTCAGTTTAATTTATCAATTGTATCATGTGATTGTGGCTATTTTCATTCCATTTACACAATCAGAACACTGACATCGTTTTCAATTCGTTTTTTTTTTTACGTATTTTACGTGAAGTATCTGGTTCATTCAGTTTCATTATAATTAAGATTTCACGATTCGTAAGAGGTTTGGTATAAAAATAGTAAGCTTACATGTAAGTAGGTATTGTTTAAAATAAATAAAACCCTTCAAGCACCTAGAATGATTAAATACCATTTTAATCATTACTGCCACGGTCTCCTACAATTGAACCACACAAAGTACATGTACACATATATCTTTGCATAAAAAAATATCTCTAAATAGCTTATCTATCGCAGTGTTTATACCAGAGATACTAAATTGATAAGATAGTTCATTACCGAGAGCTAATCCTAAGATTGATTATTACTATAATTATGGTCTGAATAGGTTTACAGTTTAACACATGGCACTTCATAATGAAAATACATAATTTCAATGAATAAAAGCAGATAAAAATAAATACCATCTCATATTTTATTAATTTATTGAATTTATTTGTATTATTTTCGAGAATGGATAAATAAACTATGAGAATGTTTTCGAAAAAAAATCAGTGATGTAATTTGGAACCATTTTCAAATTGAATCAATTTAGTTGAATAGCTTATTTCAGATCCATTTAATTAGACAAATATCTGCATTTATTACACATTTCATTTTAACTATTTTATCTGCTATTATCGTTATTAATAACAGGAAATTATCAACCAAAATAACACTACTTGAAAATATTGGATACACTGCCATCTAATAGTGCCAGACATAAGCAAAATGATGTCACTTTCTTTAACAAGTCAATTTAATCCTATGTAATATAAAAACATTCTTCAATAACTACTTTTTAATGAAAATACCTTGAGCCCCAGATTACTGAACTATCATATCTGTGCCTTGAGCTATATATTTAGACGTAGCATATATGACCCCTCAGGCCTCAGGAGGATGAGGTATGTTTAAAAAATAAAAGGAAATAGTTACTAAACGAAACTATCATTTTATCGATATGATCTAGCTAGACACAGACCCGCTTGATATAATATAGAATATTTCTGTACCTACACACAAAAGTTCGCTTGTAGTAATAGTTATACAAAACTCGTAGGTTATCTTTACAACATGTCATTGAAATGTGGTGCCTATGAGACAAATGGAAGCTATTTGGTTTTGTTCTTCCAATAGAAATCAAAGTGACAAAATCATAAGTATGTCTATTGCAAGTAAACTGGTGGAAATTATCTAGGTACATGACAATTACCCACTACACAATTATAGAAAGTGCATTATTAATTGTAATTCTATACACAAATTTTTGTGCCATAAACAATTATTAACCAGTTAAAAATACGAGTAAGTATATTTCAAAGAGATCTTGAAGATAAATATACAGTTTCGTATTCTTATCGCCAGGGCAACACATTCACCCCCCCGTGGGATCTCCACCTTGTCGTGGAGGGGGGGGCTCAGTAACCGTGGGTTAGAAGCCACCCACGGTGAAGCTAAGCGGGATCCCGGGAGGGGACGCTCCACGTGGGCTTGGTAGAGGCCTGCGTAGGATGCGTCCTATGGTGCGGGTGCGGGGGACAGTTCTGTCTGTCCCTCGCAGTCGGGTGCGGTCGCGGGAGGAGAGGCGTGTGGGTGTTGCGTTGCCCCGCGCCCTATCTCCCGCGACCAAATGGGGGCGCACCATCGTTGCGTCGCGGTGGGGCCGCAGAGGAAGAGGAGCTGCGGTGTTGCGTTGCCGTCCTCCCTATCCTCTGCGGCCGCTGGGTGTTTTGGCGGCGGAGCCCAACACCTTCATCCGCCGCCAAGGGGGTTTCGTTCGGGGCCCGCCTGACCATCTGGCGGGCCAATACCCGTCGGGGGGTAGCGAGGAATGCTTTGGTGAAACCCTACCCTCCGACACATGGGTACATGAGGAGCACGGGTTGGTTTTTAGTCAGTAAGAGTCTGACAGTCCCCTTCGTCCTTCCCCCCCGGGGCGGAGGGACTCCATGAGGATTTTCCAACCCGATACCAAAAAAAAAAAAAAAAAAAAAAGGGCAACACATTCAAGAGCTTAACATTAAAATATTCTTATTTTTTTTTCTTTCGTTATAGTTTGGATCCGATTTAATAAAACTATACAGCATGAACTGATTAATTTGGTCATTGTGGCGAAAATATAACAACAGTTTATGGAACAGAGCTAAGGCACATTCCTACACCGCAATATTGGTCTGTATTTAATGAATACACAGCCAACAAAATTAATGAAAAAATCTCTGAAATGTATTCTACCTACCATCAGAGACGAATCATTTCATATTCGACTTGTAATGAAAATATTTTTCAGAGCACTTAATTCTTGGAATTGAAATATGCAGGACGATTACGCTAATCAGTACTAACACTAGAAAGAGTTATCAACAAAGCACAACACGGTCAATGCTCATACAGAGCCTCTGTCAATCACTACAAATGTTGCCTATTCAAATTCCAACAGATTAGAACAATATCGGCTACTTTAAAAATCTATTATACATTTTCTGTAACTTTTTCGCTATTACCTACATAGTTTTATACTCAGATACATTTTTGATGAACACGTTAAAATAACCTGGTACAACAGTCATATTTTTCGACCATTCATGGCTATAATCTTGGTGGAAGTACATTACCAGCGTTTGCAGTTGGTTGTTGATGTTGGCTTCAGCATACTGTTGCAGATCGTTAAGATATGTAGTCGGTACTCATCCATCGGCTTGCTCTCGGCAACGTTGCTACTGGATCGTAGGGCAATCGTTCTCAGTCGTCAGCTGAACGGTGTAGTGACGGGCTTAGGCAGAATCATGGCATCACGATGAGGAGACTCTGGAACTTGCAATTGGATGTATTAGTATTGTGGGCGCAAATTTATCACACTTCTGATGTCAGAATCAGAGAAGCTTCCTATAGTGTAGAGACAGTTTTGATAAATAAAAGAGACAACTATCAAATCATACTTTCATTTATTCAGTTTGGCACAAGGATATATCTTTAGATTACGTCGTGATTCTTCATTTACATTTACAGCCCAGTTCGCAAGCAAAGACATAGAACCAAGAGAAAGAACGGGCAATAAAACTCTTGATCATTCTTTTCAATAACTATATATAACAATAATTAACAAACAGTGGTACGGCCAATTTATATCAAATATCAATGTTGTGGGTAGTTTTATATTACTAGAAAGGTCTGTCTTACAACAGAACATAATAAGCATTATTTAGCATCAACACAATTTACTAAATGTTTACCACAGGTATATCTAATGATTCTCATTGATACGACTTGATCCACAGTATATTATTCTATCCTATATTACAATCTATAATATCTCACAAACGATCAACCCCACCACACTATACCCACAACACTATATCAATAAGATAATGATAACACAATCTTACATTGTGTCCTAGACGATGAAACAAAAGAACAAGCAACACAGAATATTGGAACACAGTGGCAATTAAATAGTCAGAACCATATCGTACCTGAGCCGTCGTCGAAGGAGAATAGGACGAGCTAGCCGAGCCTGTCGACTTATATAGGTACACCTTATTTACACGTTTGACAGTTTAACTGTCAAACGTCATGTCAGTGTCATTTATTTGCCACTATCCTCTTACATATTATGTATAAATACTTGGATATCAGTAATTTCAGCCCAAAGCCTAGATATTATTACATATCTCTCACGCGCATATTTTGGGGCGACAGAGGGGGGCACTAACCTCACTGCGTACCGTAGTCGCATGCTGTCTTTGTTTCAGGCCTTGGAACCAAGCATCAACGTCACGGCTCAACGACTATCGGATCAGGTACGGGTTATCCAGCGCAGTGGCAAGTTGGATAATGCCGTGCTTGATAGGATTCGCTCAGAGTACTTACCTTCGAGCCATGCCAACCCCGTCCAGCCTACACAGACATCAGCACTGACCGCACCGCCAATAGGCGGTAGTGCCGTCAGGGAGGAGGATGACATGGTTGATAATGTAAGTACCCAGTGCAATGAGGAGGTAAAGGACGCTTTGGAATGTGCTATTAGGGACTACCGGTACACTCCACTAGGTATCAGGCCTCGTCTACCGAGGTTGCCTATGCATAGGCGAAATATAGCGCTGATAAGTGCTCTTGACTCGTTATTATCAAATTATTTAGATAATAGCGAGGATCTCGGTGATACGCATTCAATCTTGTACTGTACCGCCGTGGCGGCTTGTCGTATAGCTGGTGTTAAGTTTCCTGAAACTGATACCGTTGTACGACAAAGGTCTGCTGTACCGGCGTGGCAGTGCAGGATTGAGCGGCTTATTGCCGAGGCAAGGGCACTTATTGGCAAGCTGATCTGTTTTAGGGAGGGGAATACACGCCCTAGGGTAATGCGCTTTGTGAAACGGGCTTTTTCGGGGACTAACATTAGTCCTCAAGATTATATAGCCCGGGTCACGGAGCGCATTGACTACCTAAAACAGAAAGTCTATGCATGGGCAAACCGAATTCGTAGGTTTAAGAAACGTGTGGACCGGTACATCATTAATAGTGCATTCCAGAGGGACCAAAGGTGGGTATATAGAAGTTGGGAACGACCAGATCAATGTGTGACTAATGTGCAGCGGCCAGATGCGGACGCCACAGGCATGTTCTGGCGTAGCATCTGGTCGATGCCCATTGGTCATAACGAAGGTGATTGGATGCGAGACATCGAACGTGCATGCGAACATATTCCCGAAATGGAATGCGTGGCCATTTCTAGCCAGGACGTTTCACAAGCAGTCCGTCCATTATCTAATTGGAAATCTCCAGGATTGGACGGACTGCACAATTTCTGGCTGAAATGGCTACGTAGTTCGCATGAACGTTTGGCATCTCAATTCCAATCAGCCTTGGAATCTGGATCGTTGCCAACCTTTATGACGACTGGAATTACCCACCTGCTCCAGAAGACTGGCAGTACTAGCGAGCCCGGCAATTATAGACCGATTACGTGTTTACCATCGGTCTATAAACTTCTTACATCTATTCTGAGAGCTAAAATAGCTAAACATGTCGAAGACAACTTAATTATGTCAGCCTCTCAGAATGGATGTAGGAGGGGGGCTCGTGGTACTAAGGAGCTCCTCCTCATTGACATGGCCATTAGCCAACAAGTTCGCCGTAACCGAAAGAATCTGGCGGCATGTTGGATAGATTATAAGAAAGCGTATGACTCCGTGCCGCATACATGGCTTTTGAGGGTGTTGGAGTTGTATAAAGTAAATACAACTCTACGCACCTTCTTAAAGTCATGTATGGGGCAATGGAATACGACTCTTTGCTATCCAGGATGCCGAAGGATCCAGGAGGACGGCGAACGTATTAAAATTGAGCGGGGAATTTTTCAGGGCGACAGTCTGAGTCCCCTTTGGTTTTGCCTAGCCATGAACCCTCTCAGTACTTTACTGGAGGGTTCAAGGTTAGGCTACAGGTTACAGAGAAGTGGTCAGGTCATATCTCACCTGTTTTTCATGGATGACCTGAAGTTATTTGCCCACTCTGATGCCCAATTGATAGATTTACTAAAAGTAACCCAAAACTTTAGTAAGTCAATCAATATGGAGTTCGGTGTGGATAAATGTGCTGTCATTCATGTGAAGCAGGGAAGGATGGTGGAATCTGAAGGGATCCAACTCTCAGATTCCATTAACCTAAGAACGCTTCTCTTGACTGATACCTATAAGTACTTGGATATGTCACAGGCTTTAAGTATCAATGAAGCCGTCATGAAGCAATCGTTGCAAGAGCGTTTCTTTGGCCGCCTGAATAAAGTACTGAAAAGTCTTTTATCAGGTGGCAACAAGGTTCGTGCTTGCAACGGTTGGGTCATGCCACTTCTTGTATACTCCTTTGGCATACTCAAGTGGACTCAGTCTGAATTGGACGCCCTGGACAGAAGAGTCCGCACATTGTTGACGGCATATCGTATGCATCATCCACGTTCATCCGTGATGAGGTTGTACATCCCGCGGAAGTGTGGGGGTCGTGGCTTTCTGAATGTCAAGACCCTACACAACCGCGAGGTGTGCAATCTCAGAGAATATTTTCTCCGGGCGAACGTGGACATGCATCGAGATGTTGTCGCAGTGGACAATGGACTCACCCCGCTCAAGTTGGCTAAGGAGAACTGGCGCATACCTGTAGTACTCAGTACTGATGATCGCAAGCGTGTGTGGCAGAGCAAGGAGCTTCATGGCAGGTTCCATCGGGCTCTGTATGGACCCGATGTAGACTTATTAGCCTCGGTGAACTGGCTACGCTTCGGTGACCTCTTTGGGGAAACCGAAGGGTTTGTGTGTGCAATTGCTGACGAAGTTATCAAGACGAATAACTACCGGAAATATATCCTGAGGGATGGCACTACCGATATTTGCCGTGCGTGTCACCAGCCTGGTGAATCCCTCAGGCATATTGTTTCCGGTTGTTCACGTCTTGCTAACGGCGAGTACTTGCACAGACATAACCAAGTAGCCAGAATCATTCACCAGCAACTTGCTCTGAAATACAAACTTGTAGACATCGAGGTACCGTACTACAGGTATGTGGCAGAGCCAGTTCTCGAAAATGGCCATGCCACATTGTACTGGGATCGATCTATCGTCACAGACAGGACTGTTGTAGCCAACAAACCTGATATTGTGGTGATAGATCGATCAGAGCGCCTCGCAATAATTGTTGATGTCACCATTCCCCATGACGAGAATCTCGTGAAAGCCGAGAAAGACAAACAGATTAAATATCTGGACTTGGCTCACGAGATTGTCGACATGTGGGATGTGGACTCGGCAATTATTGTGCCGATAGTTGTGACGGTTAATGGTCTAATAGCCAAGAGCCTCGATCGTCACCTTAAGAGGCTCGCGTTGGGTGCTTGGGTCAAGCGTCTGATGCAAAAGGCAGTTCTTCTCGACACGGCACGTATTGTGAGGAAGTTCCTGTCTCTGGAGCCCTAACCACTGGCAGCTTGGACCCTGTGCCCGATGCTGGTGGGACCCCACGGTTAATTTTATATTTTTAAATGTGTTTTTTTTTTAGTGAATGATATATTTAAAAATGTAATTTTAATTTGAAAAATAGGAAATAAAGATAATAATAATAATAATATTCTACCACATACACACATCACCATCTAGTTGGGACTAGATGGTGATGTGTGTATGTGGTAGAATTTAAGTTAAGCAGAGCTTGTGTTATGGGTACTAGATAATGGATAAACATACATATATACTTTTTTTTGTAAATACATACATATTATACATAGAAACACCCAGACCAAGACAAACATCCATGTTCATGCACTAAATGTCTGACTCGAGCGGGAATCGAACCCGCGACCATTGGCTTAGCAGTCGCTTACACTCACGCTGCGCCAAGCGCTCGTTATTTTTTACGATTTTCTGTAAAGCGCTGAGACTGATTCAAAAGCGTTTAAAACCGGCTTTATCGTAATTTGTATTCTTTGTTTTATTCATGAGTTCGATCAAGTGTACGAAGTGAGAAAAAAAGAAAAAAGTAAGAGAAAAAAATATGGCGTTACAAAGTTAACCAGGAGAGCTAGTATTTTATATTTTCTGTCAAGTTTTGATGCACCTATTCTTCAAGATTATTTACCAATGTTATGACCAATATATTGCTATCATTTGCAATTATGAATAATAAAACGACAAATACAAAACATTTATTATATTTTACAATATCTATTTATAATTCGATAAAGACAGAAACATCAATTTGTTTAAGATAACAACAAAATTTGCCAATATATCTTACTTACTCTTTTTCTTTATTTATAAACCTCAATTTATTAATTGAGGTTTATTAATAAGTATTATCAAGGTTAACAACATTTGGGAAAACTTTTGTATGAGGACTAAATTTAAGTTCAAATAGGCATCAGATGTGCATACATAAACCAATAATTCCCTTTCTAATAGAATATAAGAAGAAATCAACCATATCAACAATCACAGATTCTCCGAACAAAAATCACATAAATTCTAGCCAAAATATAACTAATAGTGGAAAGATAAAAATAACCAACAGGTATTTTTCAATCGAACAATAAATATATGCTAATTGTTTGATAGATACGTACGTATGAATATTTACTGAATTAATTCAGTATGGTATAGACGAATGATTATGTTCGTTCCTCACAGCAACAATTTCGTTTTCAATAGTCAACACAGTGGCTTTGCATCCTTGTGAGTTGTGTGTAGAACATCTCCATGACACTTTCTTCCCATAAGAATTTTTAGCTGAGTAGTATGTATAGCCAAACAATTTGATGAGAGTCTTTCCCTTTTTGGACCGGACAAATTCCGCTGAAATCAGTTGGACAAAGTATCAGCATATAAGTAGTTTAAAGGTTCAAATAAATAGATGCTCTTTATCGTGCAGGTTAAAATATTAATATATATTTTTAGGTTATTGATTATTCTGTACAAGTGAATATCACATACAATTTGGTCAGAACAGGTAGGCTAAGGATAGACAAAATACAAAAATCAGAAGGAGACTATGTACAGAAAAGATTAGTCAATACGGTCAATAGGTTAGATTATATGAAAGAAAATGAAAAACTGAAACCGGTTAAAACAGTTAATATTTCACAGACTTTTAATACTGGCACAATGCTTACAGATCTCTATGAAATAACGTAGATAATATTCAACTAACCATCCAGATAAATATTTATAAATAGATAATTACCTTAATGAACATTTTCATTTCGATACACTACAATATTTAATTAAAGTCATAGCTCTGCTAAAGCTATTTCAGATAATTTGATCGATGATGTTTAAATGGCCCAAGACCTTTGTGATTGTAATGATGCAGATATGTATTGCACTGCACTACACAATGCCTCGTTTGCAGATTTTTTTAAAACATGTTATGTATAAAACATATTATGTATAGGGTGCATAGGGTTCCCACCAAGAACTTAGGGTCCCAAGCCAACCTCACCTGCAAGTGGTGCACCTGCCGATCAACGGACGAGGCTCTGGCAAACAAAATATCCCGATAAGCGGCAATAGGCTCGCCACCTATTACGTGGGATCAAAACACTGGCGAAAAGTGGGCGTTTAATATGCCTCTGCCTACCCCTTCGGGGAAACAGGCGTGAGTCTATGTATGTATATTATGTATATATTTGTATGGATATATTTAGTGATATGGATAAACTAACTTTAGCGAGACTGTGATTATTTCATATGTACGTAGAACATAGACTTTTAAAAGCTTTGAACTATTGTAGTAACATCGATATAAGAAATGTTGATATTTACAAAGCCATATTCAATTGTAGCGTTGACATCAGTATTTAATAACTATTCTTTTTTATTTTCCTCTGTTGACATATTGAACACATAGAAAGGTACAAGTTGACCATTTCTTTTGTAATGTTGGCAAAATTGGGCGTTGCTTCTGCCAACATTTTATCACGACCAGCGTGACCTATAGCTTCATGAATACCATCGATTACATCAAAAAGCTCATCAGCCGGTAGAAAATACCTAAGACTTGTCCCTCCTCTGGCAACCAGTTTCTTTTCGTTGCCAATATTTATTACGCCAAATCTTTTGAGTCTTCTATACTGCAGTGGCGATTTTCTTTCTGTCAATTCAGCCTCTTCTACCTGTCGTATCAATTCTGTGTATGTTTCTCTGGGCAAAACTTTATAATGAGAGGACTTCTTGTTCTCACTTCGATAAATTTCAGTCAAAAATCTCTCTCTCATATGCATATTCAATAGCGTTGAAGCATCTACAATGACAACACAAATATTGAATTATGAACTAAGATCTAAAACAATTTATCTTCTTGCTAGATTTTCATGTTTTATACTGCATGCATGGTATATATAAAGCTTTACCATAAATTTCCGCAACATGAAAAGGGATTCTAGAACATAATAAATGAACACAAGTGTCTTACCAATTTAAGTTTAAAATCTTTATTTATAGGTAATAAAAATTACAATAAAGTGCCTTAACAGAAACGTTACAAAAGCTCCTAAATCCATTCCATTATAAGTAAAAAAAGTAAAAATGTTGCAAAATTAAAATATTAACTCTCCTTCACATATAATAATTAAATTCTATTTGCTATAATAACAAGGAATTATACTATGCTTAGTTGCTTACATTAAGATAAGTAGACGACCTGTGTTTTTTTAATTATATTTTAATGAATCGACCTGCGTGGTGGGTGGCTGTGATCACCATCAACCACGATCACCTCATCATCCAGGGTGTAAACGTGGGCATAACATCCAATATGCGAATGAGTGGAACATCTCCAGCGAACTTTCCGGCCTCGTGATGGTCTTGCAGAGTACGTGTATTTATTAAGCTGAATCATTTGTCGACCTCTTCGCGAAATTATAAAACGTAAATCTGTAACAAGAGCAAAGACATTAGTAATAGTTATGTGTATTATAAACTTATTATTGCTCTGTTTTTATTTTAACCGTCAACCACCATGCACCCACCACTCGATTTTTGTACAACCACCTCTACATATAAATTCATTACCAAAATTAAGGCAAAACAACACTTTTGCCCGAGAACATCTATTAAATTAGTCGTTTTTCGCTACATCCGAATACGTATCTTTTTTATATTTAGTGAAATTAGACCCCTCTGTGTCTGTACTGAGAATGTGAATTGATCAAAAATATTAAGGCATCGCTGTAAATATAAATAATATTATTTTGAATATAATAACACTGGTCATCATCAGCCATATAATATCGCTATACCTTTGAGTGCGGAGTCATACGGCAGTCGGTCTGAGTAAAAGCTAATAATTATTCTTTCGAATCTGGTTAGACTAGAAAACGGACGCCGGGCTCCAAGGCAAAAGTCATGGATCCCCGGGATAGCGTAGGATGATGATGATGAGCTTATTTAATATGTCTACTTCTACTAATTTAGATTTTTTAAAGACAACTCCCGCACTAGGACTAAATATGTTTTAAGTTTGTTTTAAAAGTCCCCCGAGACACAGGGTCTCGGGGGACTTTTAAAACATACAACTAACGTTCACAATTAACACTCAGACTCGAAACAACAATTTATAAATCACACAAAGTGTTGTCTCGTGTGGGAATCGAACCCACAACACTCGGCGCAGTGACAAGCGGTGAGGTGGCCGCTTAAACCACTACGCCAACCGATTATGATTTAGTATTAGTACCATCAATTTCAAAAAACATAAATTTTGTTTTCTAGATTATTTATTCACAAGGTAAATTAATATTATTGAAAGTTCCAGTAGCAATACAAAATTTTTACAATTCAAAATAGGACATGGGACAATATTTCTTTGGGTATACTTTCCTTTCAGAAAGTCTGCACACATAAGTCTTTGTCAAGAAAAATAATCCTTGAAAAGCGATAAATAAAGTCAAGTTTCAAGATTTTTACTTATCTTTTCAGACTCTTCGAATACTATGTACCCACATTTTGAACACCTGTTATAACGAATCTAACACTAATATATAAAGTTGAAGAGTTAGTTTGTTTGTTTAGTTGAACGCGCTCATAACAGGAACTACTGGTCGGATTTGAAAATTTTTTTCAGTGTTAGATAGGTCATTAATCAAGGAAGGCTATATAACATGTGTGGGTGTCTGTTAAAACACGAGAATCGGCCTTCTTATTTTCATTCGTCCACCTCTTTGTATACGCAAACTTCATTCATTCTGGTCGTTCCCTCAATGCTGAGGATCGTGACTGTATGTCAATTTTCTCCACTCGGTCCGGTTCTGCGCCATATGTACCGCACCCTGTATCCGGCCTCCAGTCACCTCTTTGAGTTGGTCCACCCATCTAGCTGGCGCTCTTCCTCTAGCGCGCTTCCCCTCCATTTGTCCGAGAATGATGAGTTTCTCCAGGCTGTGCAACGGGGATCGCATTATGTGCCCAAAGAAACTCCGGACTCTTAGGAACTCAATATTCCCTTAACAAGATTTACAAACGATTTACATTTTAATCTAGGCATATTGTCCTCATTTTTCGAGTCAGATTGACTTTTACCGACCCATAATCAGCAGATCACTTAGACTAAATACCCTCTTATGACTAAATGTATGAAAATCTGTAGACAAATTAAAAAAACACATAATATTATTTATCTAACATCTTCGGGGGATGATTATGTTCATCATAAACAGCTATAACTGTGTCGGATACCGTATAAACATGAGCATGACATCCTTTTTTCACATGAGTTGAACATCTCCAACGAATCTTGTCAGTTCTTGAATGTATTGCCGAGTAGGTATATCCTCGTAGTTGCAGCATACGTTTGCCCCTTCGAGATGTAATAAAAGTACCTGCAAATAATGTTATATTCATTTCATATTACTAAATTATATTAAGTAAAGGACAGCTTAGAAGTACCATAAAACGAAGAGCATGCATGGCAAATTTGATGAGAGTGAATGAAGAAGCGAGATCAGGGTGTCAAGGACGGTGCAAATGGCGGTCTGTAGCCTCTGCCTATCCGGGAAGTGAAACAGGCGTGTGCGTGATTAGTGCAAACTCATATGCGGTAAATAAAAAACAAGGCTATTCCAAAAAATATATAATCAAAAGCAAAAAGAAAACAAGGCCACTACTGCAATTATATGTTTTTGTCTAATAAGGTCCTTAAAAGGCGCTAGGTTTAGGAATTGATTGCGGTGTTTTCCCATTAATTTTGAATAAAATAGAGTACTTCTTCAACTGAAATACATTATTTTTGTTACTTACATTTATATACGAAGCGGAATCGTCAAACTGTATTTATTTCTCTATCTCTTAGCAAAGGTATCATGTATGCAAATTAAGTAGGAACAACAAAAATATTTATTTTCTAATTGCAGGTACACTATGTCAACTATGTCTTATAATCTAAGACATTAAAACAATATTTTTGTCCTATATCAATTCCATCTGCATCACTTCAAAAGTCATTACCAAAACCCTATCAATGGGGTACGAAATAAAATAAAAGAAAAAGTCTTTCTATGAATCTATCAGCTCACATTCACAAATATACATCTATCTCTTTCAAGCATTTCGAAATTAAGTCTGGTGCTACAAATTTTGCTTCTTCATATGTGACTGCGCTGGATGATTATGATTCTCATTGACGGCTACTACAGTGTCTTCTAGAGTGTAAATATAAGCGTGGCATCCACTTGGAGAGTGGGTAGAACATCTCCATCTCACTTTCGCACTTCTCGATGGTAATGAAGAGTATCTGTTTCCACTTAGCACTATGATACGTTTGCCTCTTTGAGAGGTGACGAAGTAGGCTGGAAAGAAATTAAAGTTAGAATAAAGATCTTTATTTTTTTACTACAGGTATTGGAAAAATAGGTACATGTCAATGTGCTTTGAGTTCCTTAATGTTACTTAAGTTTGTGTTATTGTAGTGTGTGTATATTCACTCATAAATAGGACAAAATACTGTCAAATGTCAATGCTACCAAGAACTTCAATCTGCAAATACATTTTTCTTGGTTAATCTAAAGAAGTACGTGCTATTGGTAGTACAATTTGTAGGATTAATAAGACTGGGAAAGGAATGTTGCGATGGTTTGGACATTTGGAGCGGATGGATTTTAACCATCCGTCTAAATCAAATCTACTTGATGCTACGGTTTTCACATAATTGACACACTGCGACCTGGACTGACTGTCTTTTGAGACTGTGACAGTGTAAGGACTTCTAAATGAATACCGCAGTGATTATTACAGTTCCATTTGGTGTGAGTCTATAAATTCAGCATAAATGAAAACCTCACAAGTCAAAATAATTATTTCATTTAGGCCATAAGGCAACGCTTATGAACGTCAAAAACTTAAGTTAATTACTAGATGCTTCTACATTTACTGCCACGTTTGCAAGGCGATAGGTAGAACTACGAGAATGAACAGGCAATAAAACTCATGGCCACTCTTTTTAATTGCCAGTATAATGTTTGTACATGATATCTTTGTAAGGAGTTGCAACGGTTTCTCATTGTAAGTAATCTACTAATGCAATAGTTAATAATTATTGATATCATTATCAAGCAATAAATTATGTTCATTTGGTAAGCCTCCCAAAGTAGATATGGTGAAACAGGAGCATCCATTTACGTCTTTTAATGTGGGCAACTCGCACAAGCATAAACAATAAACGGAAACCACAAAAAGAAACAAATACGTTAAACCAGAAAACATTACTTAAGTATGTTAAAAAACACTACAAGAAAAACATAATAAAATATTTGTAACTAAGATTAACATTTGTACACCATTATACAAATCAATAATCCTAGCCACGATGACAAGAATATAATTATATTAATATAATTATTCTCAACACATTTTGTACCGAATATAAACTTTTGGCACTTGTGCACACAGTTACTATTTATGTAACACCCAACGCGAGACGTGGACACTGACGCTGACGGTGTGACTGGTCCACCAATTTAAGGTCGCTCAGCGAGCTATGGGGAGGGCTATGCTCAAAGTTTCTCTGAAGGATCGAATTCGTAATGAAGTGATCCGACAGAGCACCAAGGTAATCGATATAGCTCAAAGAATTAGCTAGCTGAAGTGGTTTACTAATGTTTGCCATAATTTAAAATGCCATAATTTCATATGCCATACTGGTATTTGCCATAATTTCATTAGAAATAACGCTTCAGTTGCCATAATCGTGAAATGACATAAAATGACTTTCACTAATTCCATTGGTCATAATCGATCAAGTGTCATAATTATTTCAATCCATAAATGTATTTGCTATAATTTTCGTTTTCAATAATGCCATTTTCCATAACTTTTATTCACCATAATATAAATAAAGATAATTTAGTACACAATTAAACCTAAAACTAAACCTCATATGGCGTCTATTAACTAAGCTCGACGGAGCCCCGCTTCGCGGGGCTCCTACTTCTGGGTGGCTTGATAAAAAAACCACGAAGCTCCGCTTCGCTTCGCTCCCGCCTTAGTCTTCTAACCTATCCTATCCTAGTCGGATTGCACTGAGTCGGCGTGTTAACGATAATTAATTTCAGTTTATTAAACTAGTGTGAAGAATGTGGACTAAGTTGACGGAGCCCTGCTTTGCAGGGCTCCTATTTTTGGGTTAAGGGCCAAAAGAGAACCCTAACCTAACCTAACCTATCCGAGTCCGATTGCACTGAGTCGGGGTGTTAACGATAATTAATTTCGATCTAACAATATTGTGAATTATTTTCATAACTATACCAAAATTTTGATTATGTCAAGAGTCGATTATGAGATGTGTTACTTATGGAAACTAATTATTATGATATACATATGTTGTTATAGAAAGTCATTTTATGGCAAATAAAAGTTATCACTGTTGAGTTGTTAAGGCAAACTTTATTAGTATAAATGATAATAGTGCAAGTAAATATTATGATCGCGGATGATTTTGGCAAACAATATTAGTGCAAATGAATTTATGGAAAACGAATACCAGCTGAAGTGGCAGTGGGCCGGCCACATTTGTCGAAGAACCAATAAACGTTGGAGTAGTCGTGTTCTAGAGTGGAGACCGCGCCTTGGCAAACGTCACTACGTTTGCCAAGGCCGTCCACGTTTGCCTTAGAACGCCCTCCGGCTAGGTGGAGTGACGATATACCTACGCAAAGTGGCTGGCAGCGGCTGGACACGAAAAGCCGAAAATCTGGCTCAGTGGCGTGCCATTGGAGAGGCCTATATCCAGCAGTGGACTCTTGCAGGCTGATGATGATGATGAACGCGTAATGTCTGTCGATCAACCAAGCAATCAATCAGCCTATCGTAATCCACTGCTGGATATGGGCCTCTCCCAACACGCGCCACAGTACACAGTAATGTCTATATCGCGTAATTTCAAAGTTGAGGTGAAACACGTACTTTATGTTAGCATCGACTTTTCGGCATGGGATACACCAGCCGTAGTCACGAGTTGATTCGCAGCAATTTATTTATAACAAAATAAATAAAAGTAAAGGTCACAATCTTTACCTTTATTTATTATATTTGTAAATATTTTTCCGATATAGATAGACCTGTTACATTAACAATGAAACATCTTGTACTGTATTCTAGGAATACATGTCATACGCCGTTCTTTCATGATTGTGTTCTTCATTGTACCAGATTATGACGTCATCAATAGTTTTGATGGCCGCTCTGCAACCGTGTCGATGATGTGTCGAACAAGGCCATCTTGCTCTTGCACCTGAATTGCGAGCGTGATAGTAAGTGTACCCATTCATTCTTATCATACGTTTACCTCGGCGAGATGTGATGAATTCCCCTGAAATGTTTAAGAAGCTTAATACATCACAACATAAGCGTCACATTATGACCTAAGTAATTTTGACATCAACTTTTCACTTTGAAACTTATTTGTTTGATGATGAACCCCTAAGACGCAGAAGAGAAAGACCGCATAGGGTGAATTGACTACCTGAAATGTCGCAAGAAATTGTTCGTTGTTTTGACTCAATGTATGTGTGGATACCCTGTAGCATTGCCTCTGTCTTAGCATCTTTCTGAAAATATTATGGTATGGTTACAGAATTGTACTATGGCACAGAACTAAGATAAGATAATTTGGAAAGGACGTCAATTGTGACATTAAGGATTTGACTTTTCAATAATAATTATTCCATCCCTGGACAGGTGTTAAAAGGGCATCAGTATTGAAAAATATTTAAGTAAATATAACTTGAGGTAGTCAAAAATCACAGCTCACAGCACTAATACTTTCTGTTTTAATAAGTAAATGTGTCTGAGCGAGAGGCTTAAAGGTTAGGAAAGAGGCCCACTTACACAACTCTACTTCCAGCCAACAAAAAGAATATCATTCAAATATGGGCCTTACCGTTCTCATAGTGAGAGAGCCCGTGCCCAGCAGTGGTACAGTTTAAAGGGCTGATGACGTTGGGATGTAAAAAATACTTAAAGAGTAATAATTAAAGTTCATGTTTAAATGATTTCCTTTTTTTGGCGAGGCGTGAGAGCAGAGTCCAGTAAGTGGGCTAAGACCTTTCGCCCTCGTCTCTCATCCTCAATACTGCCTATTAAAAGTCTGTTTGGCTCATGCTTAGTGTCATTTAATAAACTAAAGCGAGAAGCGCCACTACTACTTTATATTGTCGTTATGTGCCTGTGAGGCGTCAAAATGTCAAATATTTATATCTGTGGAGTCCCGTGAGCGGACTTTACACAGACAAAGTATTTTTAGGGTATAGGTCTAGAAAAACCTGACTTTCTCTATATCGAACTAAAATTACAAATCAAACCTACAACTTCGTTAAATGACTTGGTGGTTGCTTTAATGATTGTTTTTGATATAAAATGTAAAGAATATACCCATGTTAGTAAATAAAATTTATTATTGCTTAGTTTTCTATATTTTCAGCAGATAAATCAAAGTTATCACACAATTTGTTGTTGCACAAACAGACTAGTTTGCGAGAAACACTGACTGAAATGATCACTGTTTAAATCAATGATCGTTAAATAGCTTGTACCACAGACCAAATAATTTGTATGGGGTAGAGAGAACCTGTTCATTTTTAGTCGATTTTTAATAAGTACCATAGAGAGAGAACTGTAGCAATCGACAAAACAGCCTATAAATCTACGGCAGATTCCCATAGCGAACTCGACACAGAAGTGCACTGAAGTGCAAAGTCCGCTGAGCGGACGCGACACATAAAAACACTACATGATGGGTGAAGAAAAACACAATATAAAAATACCCTTTTTATTTAAAACACATCCAAATAAAAAGAAACAAACATAAATAATTAAATTATCGAGTAACTCAAAACCAACGTAACGAAAATATTATCACTATGCCTTTCAAAGTGCATCACAATATAACAAACGAGCGTATTTACTTGGAAAGTTAAGTAGAACTCAAAACTCTAAAATTACTCGAGCTCAAATTTTGTTTGGCTCACGCTTAGTGCCATTTAAGGAACTAAAGCGAGAAGCACTACTACTATTATTTATACGGATATTTTGCATCAAATAACAGTGCATCTTAAGTAACACACTGAAGTGCGTTACGCTAAGAAACTTTATTATTTCACTAAAATACTGACTTGCACACTAAAATACTATTTGCACACCAAATATGACGATGTTTCTACAAAATATCATTTGATAAGAAGAGTCTCATCCGCTCGGGAAACTTATCCACTCAGAAAACTTAATAGGTTATGTTAGGTTCTCTTATGATGCTGCACCCAAAAAAGGAGCCCTTGGGAGGGCTCCGTTAACTTAGCTTATTAATTTATTTGGTTGTTAAAAGTAAAAAAAAAATGATATGCTTCTGTAATTGAAAGGTTTATTTTTATTATTAGAGATTTGCAACGGTCAATAAACAGGTGTTCGTTATGAAATATTTTGTGAGTATATTTTGTGGTGCAATTAGTATTTTCGGAGGAACAAAGTTATATTTTTTTGGAAGAAATCAGAGATAAATTGAGTAACAGTTAAATACAACCCTTATTTATATTGTCGTTATGTGCCTAATCTTGCCACTGACATAATATTATTATGACGCTTGACTAACTCAAAATACTGTTCAGCTCTGTGCTTTGGAAGTGTGAGGCTCGAAAAGAATTTGAGCCAAGTTCCACATAATTATTTAGAGCCCAGACCAATTTGAGCAAGAGCTCTTCTTGACTAAATCAAGCCAAAGGAAATTTGTGCTTTGTCATTTGGCTCCGTCACCAAGCCAAGGTAATATGGAGCATTTCTGTATGACCTAAACCAATTTCGTAATAGTTGGGTGAAACCATACCTATAACATTTAGGATTTTTTACATCATAATTATTATCTTACAATTTTTTTATAAATATTCCCTGTAATAAAATATATTTATTCTAATGGTCCTATTATATATTTTTGTGCCTTTAGTGTAAATAACATCAAGTAAAATCTTCGAAAAATTGCCTTTACTGGCCTTTCACGTTAAAATTTATCTATATTTATAATATGCTCGTGCAAATTATGATATACAATATTAATTGATTACACATGGTTGTCACATATCAGCCATATTTTTCATTTTGACGGATAAACAATTGCTGACATATTTTCAAGAAATAGCACGAATGCTCTTTTATGCTATACCTAACAGTATGTATGAATTCACAGACGTAGGTATAAAACGAGTTGTACATTCTTCTTCCACATAATATATTGTATCTTTCTAAATGACTAAAATAATATTGCATATTATCTTTGAATTATTGAACATTTTTTCAATACCGACTATTGCCCATTTTCAATCATAAGCTATTGCACATTTTCGCCGTATATAAAAATTACACAATTCGGCACAATAAATCCGTATCTTTTACAATTACAATTAAGTACTAACATTACAACACTATGGGAAATATATTATGTATTAAATCACCTTTTTATACCGATTAAATTTTTTTGCCCAACATAGCAAAGCTGGTTCGTGATTATGAATTTCGGATAGACAAACAATTTTGTAGTCTATTGTCCTAACGGAAGCTCTGCATCCTTTGGAATGATGTGAGGAACAGTACCAGCGGACATCTGCTTTTCCATCATAGCGATTCCTACAAGAATACTTGAAGCCGTTGTAGTACAACTGTTGCTTACCACGGGGAGTCATAAATACTACAGGCCCTGGAAAAGAAAGTAAAATTCAGACAAGTAATCAATATGTAAAAATGTCCTACCCAAATAAGATTTATTTTGACTTCGCAACTGTGGCATTCTCGATAAAGTAACAAATACATATGTGGGGCTTAGATAATGCTAACGGACTTTAATACGTAAATATAGTACAGATAAATAAGGATGGATAGTTACATATCTGAAAGTTACTCAATCAAAAACTAAATTAATTGGATGTTTGATTTACATATAATTGTAAATCAAACATCCAATTAATTTAGTACTATCATTACTATCATTGATACTTTTTAATGAAATATATTGCATAGACATAGACAAACATTTAAAAGTGATGTAGTCATAAATTATTAGAATACACTCATTTTATTAGAATACACTTATTTTTATTTTAACCAAAAATACATTAATTTTGGTATAATTCTTATTACTAGTTTCATAAGTAAATGCTTCATTACAATAAGATATGGGCTAAAGAACTTAATTTATAAAAGGTTGGCACATATTGTTCTTTATTTTAAAACAAGAGTTTTGCTACTTCAAGGAATAGTGGTTTAGTCGTATACATTGCTTAGATTTTATCAAATTCTGTATGATGATCACAGTGATTGATACTGGGTAATACATAAGTAATTTAAATGCCTTTACGTAAGTGATCACTATGGCATAAGCCATCCCTGGCCGGTGTTCCATATTTTAATTATTCATATTTTAATTATTAAAACAAAATTGTCTTGGTATCCCGATTATCTGTTTGTTATTTAAAGGTTGCATAATTAGTCAATATACCTAATGTCCAATGATTCTTTTAAGTTATAAGCCCGTTGAGAACTATGGAGCACGGGCAATTAAAACTGAAAATATGGTTGGCAATGTCTTTTTACCTTCCAAAATTACGTGAATCAGCTCTGTAATTCAGCACTAGATTACATGTTTGATAGATGCTTACTGATGCTAGTAAATAGGCGAACAACAGTACCAGTATGAACACATTTTAATGAATTCAGCAAACGTGTACATTCGTCATTATCATCATCGTCCTAGCATCATCCAGGTCGCATCTAAGATCGTTTCCATTGAGCCAAGGGTCCGTTTAGTAGATTAGACGAAATATTTCAGTTTTCTTTTTAGCAAACCTATACATTGTACAAATTATACTTGAAATTTATATTATTAATAAGACAAAGTTAGCCATGATGAAAATTGGACTACAAACCACAAAATACCGTGTTGCCACAAATGCTACACATGGTCCTGCATCTCATGTCAAAATTTTCTAACACGAGTACCCAAGGCGGTGTTGAGTGCCATCTACAGAACTGAAGAAGAACGCAATGTATGCAATCGCATTTAATATGCGCTTCGTATGGTCTTAAAACGATCCCAAGTTCTGCAGTTAAGTAACCTTCTAATACCGCAAGGAGATAGATGGCCAAATAATAAACTACGCACACAAACATAATATTTTACAGTACAATTTATACACTGACTTAAAACTATGATTAATGCACAATCCTCGACTTGTCACTACTTGTGCAATTCTGTGCATCCCCGCCGCGACAGACGCGAGCAACTGACGTGTCATGCGACAATAGTCAGAGTATGAAAATGTATGGCGCTTTTATGAAATACTGCAGGCGGCTGAAATGCAATTATTCACAGCAACCGTGAGATGCACATATATTAATCACTTTCTCATTCCCTTATTTATTATCACATTAGCGAACCTCAGAGGGATAGGTTTGATTTTCTGCGAGCTCTCATGGTTATGGTTTTCGTCCTGAGAAACTATGACATCATCGATGGTTTTCAACGAAGCTTTGCATCCTTTGCTATGATGAGAGGAACAATACCAGCGGCTTGAGTAATTCGAAGATGTTATTTCGGAGTATTTGAATCCTCTTAGGTTGATCTGGCGTTTCCCGCGGGTCGAAGTCAAAAATATTGGTCCTATGGAGTTTTTTTTTATAAGATGGTATGTGCCAAAATTGTAAGCAAGTTACTTATAAACTAACATGCATAAAAATACGGTAGTTTTAAAACCCTTCATTTTGTTAAATAGTATTGTATTGATTGATTTATTTATATTGAGTTTATACACTTGTTAATTCAGTTAGGCCTATTGTCCACGTAAACCCCACGTCATGCGCACGCTTTCGTCAATTGACGATTGCAAGACGAATGTTTGCATCTTGCGTATAAAAAATCAAAACTGTGTCCACGTCTCGTCATGCGGTCGTCATGCGATGCGCACGGCAGTATGCCGCACGGTGGACACAGTTTTGATTTTTTATACGCAAGATGCAAGCATTCGTCTTGCAATCGTCACTTGACGATAGCGTGCGCATGACGTGCGGTTTACGTGGACAATAGGCCTTAATCCCGACAATTATTAATATTTCCAATATCTATACATTATAATAAGACAGTAAAAAAAATCTGTACATGGAATATAATTACAAAAAAATATATACAGTTAGGCTAAGAATTAGTAATGGAACAAGAATCTAAAAAAAACATGTCTGTTTGGCTGTTTTTCTGTTTATCTGTTTGTACACGCTAATCTCCGAATCTACTGGACGAATGCCACTTTTTTGTATTGTTATTGAGTCTGGGCAACGTATAGGCTATAATTGATTTTGGAAAATTGAAGACTTGATGCAGAACCACAACAGCCCAGCTAAATTATAAGACGTAAAAAATGCGGTTTGGCTAAAAACGTAACGCTTGATGAGCATTTTTTGATGAGAGATTATAATTTGAAGATCTCGAACATCTGATATGGAACTCTAAGAGCCCAGCTACACTATAACATAATTATACAGACTTGACGTCTTAGCAAAAGTTGTTCAGTCTGATAAGCATTTTCTGTTGTCTTATAAAAATCGAAGATTTAAAACTTCTAATGAGGAATTATAAGACCCCATCTGCACTATACCATATTTGACTTGATTTAGCAGCACTTGACCAGTATGATGAGGATTTTCTGTTGAGAGATCAATACTTATTATTTCAAAGATCCGAGGAAGGACAACGGATAGTTTTATCGCGATAGCCGACATCCACGCGGGCGGAGCCGCGGGTGACAGCTAGTATTTAATATTTCCGACACCTAGATTTCTGTTTTTTGCGTGAGTGTGTGGCCAATTCTAGGGTTGGAGTTTATAAAGAGCCCGAAAGCCGCCAACGAGGCCTTACTATTTTTGTCCTTGACAATAATCGTCGCCTCGGCTACGAAAGATAACAGCGCTCTGATGTGAATGCCAGGTCACCTATCTAAATGGTGACCTCTGCAATTGTTACTTGACTTGGCGCATATATTACGAATGGAAGTCTTCACGATGTGGGCGTTTAATGGCTACACCTAAACCTAGTTATGCATGCACAAATATGATCATATCTCTGGATTTCACATCATTATATAGTATTTCTAAACAAGACTATTCATTAAAGTTAATGTAACGAATAAATAAATATATATATACAAAATAAAAAAAAACCTGTCTGTAGTTCACGCTATTCTTAGTAAGTACCTGAAAAATAAATACCAAATCAAAAGTACATACAAACACAATTATATTTATTAATTTAATAACCATTAGCCATTTCTTAAAGGTACCATCAACATATACACTAAAACAACATTTTTAAAAATCTTAATATATAAAATCCTTGCGTTACTGACTGACTGACAGACACGCTACAGCCGAAACTATTGGGCGCAGGAAGCTGAAATTTGGCATGTATGTTGCACCGTAGGGGTGCACTAAGAAGGGATTTCCCGAAATTCCCACGGGATCGGCCAAAACGGGTAAAATAAAAAAAAATGCAGGCGTAGCTGCTGGCGTCCTCTAGTATATCTGTAAATCTTTAATATTAACAGATAAATGAGACAGAAAATGCATAACATAAACAATTTGTTTATTGGATTAAGCCGCAATTTGAGGCATATAATATAGATTTCTCAAAATAACTGTACGTGGTATATAATATATACTTACCTATAAAAAATAATTATAGTTCGATATTTTCGTCATTTATATAATAGCTTCTTTATTTATTTTATTTATTTTGCCATCATCCCCTAGCTATGGTAATTCTTTTTAAAGTTATTTATATGTTTAAGTTTTTTTATATTTTAAAATTTGGTTCGTGATTGTGTGTGCTGACATTTTTTTAAATAACATCGTTTATCGTATATACTATACCAATACAGCCTTTTTTATGTTTCACACAGCGCCATCTAGTTTTCGTAAGATTATTTACTGTAGAAATAATGTGGACGTTAAAAGAATATCCGCCTGTTATGAGTTGATATTTTCCTTTTCTGTTCTTGACGTATCTCACAGTTTCTGAAAAATAATGTAATAATTAATTTTAATTTCATTCATTAAAATTCTGTAGGTAGGGCGGTGTAGAAAGAATAGTGCATTCACCCGCAGAGCGCAGTCATCAAATATTATGGCCTTCATGATTGATAACTTGTTTTTATAATTTTAATTAAATTTAAGTCAGTTCACTTACAATACCAATCGCGTCATGATTTTAATACCAATTACCTTACTTACCATTTTACCAATACCGCTGACCATACCATGTTACCAATTAACCAGTTTTATACCAGTACCAGTGTTATTTATTACAAAAATTTGTACTTTGCCTTTTGTAGAACTAACACCCGACGGGACTATACTAATATAAATAATCTGAATATTTTGTTTGTTTGAGTCCGATTTGGACACACATGAGGAAGGCGATAGCATAACTAGCATTATTCTATGAGCCTTAGGACAAATAAAGCCAAGTAACATGAACTCTACGAATTATCTTTATTTTTACAAAAATATGACACTGTTGAATAAGATTAAATACAATTAACATTTTTAAGACCACGGATGTCAACGAGATATCACTTACCCGCGTAAAACCTTTTCTGTATGCAAAGTCGTGGTCTATGAGTTATGTCTGATGAAAAGAAAATCACTTAATCGAGGAAAATAGCAAATATGTAGTGTGGAAGAAAGGAACTAAATATATGCAATATAATCTTAAAATCAAATTTAATATGACATAAAATAGGATTAACCAGGGTAGGAACATGATCTTTACTAGTGTAAAGACCAATTTTATAAAAATCAGTATGACAAGAAATTGCTTACATATCACATTGGGGTTAAAGGTTTATTATCAACTAAATCTGTATTCCTTTTTGTATTAACTAAATAATACAAAATTAATATATTGCATTTTTATTGAGAATTACTTAGTTAATAATAATTTCATCAAATGTACTTATCAAAGGCATTTATAAAATTATGCAAAAAGTATTTCAATTATACATATACATACTGATATATATAGACTACATCTTTTAATCAAACTTTCATCTAATAATTTGGTAACCAATCAACCTATTCTAAAGAAAGTTATATATAACAAATCGAAAGTACATAGTAGACCTAAATTTTCTTCGCAACTAAACTTTTTGAAAATATTTGTTTTTATTAGAAATATAATATACTCAGAGCGAGCTAAACAAGCAGTACTACCGTGAAATGCCCTGTCTTTGGAGGGAGAGAGAGAAAAAGAGTTCGAATTATGATTCAGATTTGAGAATCATTTCTATATAAAAATATATTATTAGTTACGCATGTGCAAAATATATAATTATATATTTTGCACATGCGTAACTTTGCTCGGATTGATGAAAACAAATTATTAGAAGATGCATCTGCTATTACATGGGAACCTCTGCTGGCGGCTAGTTCTGTTGACGACAAACTGGATATCTTTAATAATGCACTTATCGACCTGTACGACAAACATGCCCCAGTCAGAAAGGTCAAATTGAAACGCCCTCCAGCCTCGTGGATGACAAGGGGAGTTAAAATGGCGATGAGACGCAGGGACCGAGCATTTCGCAAATTTAAAAAAGAACGTACCGACGAAAATTGGGCTTTTTTCAAGACTGCAAGGAATCGGTGTAACCAGATGGTACGGAATGCCAAACGCCGCCATATTCTCGAAAATATTTCACCCAGTTCCCCTGCTGCTACTTGGAGATTCCTCGGAACTCTCGGTATTGGCAAATTCGGCAAACAGCAACCGTTCGACCTGCCGAATGACATCGGTTTGGATGATATGAATCGCCATTTCGCCACCACTCCGACTTTAGATTATTTAATCCGATGCCAAACGGTTGAATATATAACAAATTTGCCCCGTATTAGTGTAGATCTATTTAGGTTTTCTCCAGTTGCGCCGGGTGAGATCAAAAAAACCATCCTATCCATTAAAACCAAGGCTGTAGGATGCGATGATATTAGTCGACGAATGTTGATTCCTATTTTAGATCAGCTCCTACCTGCGCTAACCCACATTATTAACTTTTCATTTGATTCTGGTGTATTTCCATCCTTATGGCGCAAAGCATTCATCCGACCTTTACCCAAGATCCCCAATCCGTCATTGCCTACCCACTTCCGTCCTATATCCATCCTTCCTTTCCTGTCTAAAGTGCTGGAGGCCTGTGTCCATAAGCAACTGTCTCGCTTCGTTTATGATAATAACTTATTAAGTCCTCTCCAGTTGGGTTTTAGGCCAGGCCACAGCACTACCTCCGCACTCCTAAAAGTGACTGGCGATGTTAGGGCGGGCGTTGAGGATGGCAAGGTCACTGTACTGGTCTTGGTTGATTTCTCGAACGCCTTTAACACCGTCAGTCACGACATCCTCCTATCCATTCTCTCCCATTTTATGATCTCATCTGACGCACTGGATTGGTTTTCCTCATATCTTCGGGAGCGTCAGCAGGCGGTACGCATTGATGAATCCTGTTCATCTTGGTGTGTTCTCGACTCTGGCGTTCCACAGGGCGGTATTTTATCTCCTCTTCTGTTCGCTCTGTTTATCAATCTCATAACCCATGACCTTCGGTGTACTTATCATCTGTACGCCGATGACTTGCAGTTGTATTCACAGGCCAGGGTAGGAAATCTATCTGATGCTATTGAAGCTGTGAATCGTGACTTAGCAGCAATCAAACATTGGTCCGATAGGTTCGGCTTGTACGTGAACCCTTCTAAGTGTCAGGCCATTATTATAGGAGGCAACCGTATGATGTGCCGTGTAAAGGTGTCATCTCTTCCATCTGTTGTTTTTGATGGTACTGTTATCGAAATTTCACCGCATGTAAAGGATTTAGGGTTACATATCGATGACACTCTTAGTTGGCGAACTCACATCACCAATGTGAGCAAACGAGTTACCGGGACCCTGCGTTCTCTTTATCGCCTAAAACATTTTCTTCCCATAAAGACGAAGGTGACGTTAGTGCAAACTTTACTATTCCCGGTCATCGATTATGGTGATGTTTGTTGTTTCGACCTGAATGCAGATCTTCTCGATAAACTTGACCGTCTTCTCAATAACTGCATTCGATTTATTTATAATCTTCGCAAGTATGACCATGTGTCTGCTTTTCGTTCCGAACTACGCTGGTTCCCCATTCGTCAGCGCCGGAGTTTGCGCGCACTCACAACGCTATTCTCTCTTCTTCATTCTCCAACTCCCCCTGCTTACCTTCAATCTTACTTCCAATATTTAGGCTCCTATCACGCAAAAGATCTTCGCTCCTCTAATAATCTTCTGCTTTTATGTTCATCACATTCTTCTGGTCTTGTGCACTCGTCGTTCATAGTCCAATCAGTTCTGCTCTGGAATGCCCTTCCATTAGAGATCAGGAAGGCGTCGAACCGCTGGAAGTTTAAATCTATGGCACGTGAACATATCCGAAAGGGACTATTGGCACCATCATCTTAATCATTGTATTATATACCTATTTATATTTATATATACTTATATATGTATATATTTATTATTTAAATATGCATATATATTTATGTATATATTATATTATGCTATATAGTATATATTTAATAATATAACCATGCATTTATTGTTATTATTGTAAAATACACCTTATCTTTTTAACGTGACCAAAACTATTTGTACACCTACCATACCTATCTCTGCATCACCCTATGGTTGACTGGTAGAGAATGCTTATAGCATTAAGTCCGCCATTGTACCTATGAGTTGTACATAAAGTTTAAATAAATAAATAAATAAATAAAACACAACAAGCTAGTTATAATTCCCTAACTAAACCACTTCCTATTAAATTGTTTGAGCTATTTTCGTTAATTATGTGAACAATAATACATATATTCACAACAACAGAAACAAATCATTTAATATTAATATTACTTATTTATACTAGAAGTAGCAAACGTTAAGTAAAATTTATACAGGTTCGTTTAACGGGTCTTAGTCGCTTTAACTAATATATTTATCACATTTCCTGTCTGACATGGAACCCAATATAAAGTCAATTGTTATGAATCATATAAGATTCATAGGACATGGAATAGATTGACAAAAAAGAAGAGGCATGTTTCAGAATTCTTCTGATGTTTCGACGGGCATGAACGTTCCAGTCCCCTTAAATTTTCTTGTATAAATCGTTTGTTAAATAAGCTCGTATGACTAAAACTCATAATCAGCCGAATGTGAATGCTGGTTCTTTATATAGACAACCCTGTCTTGCACCGTATGTATCGTCGCCTGGCACCGTAGAGATAACCTCTTAGAACATCTCCATACGTTCTTGCATTGTCCCCGAGTGTGTGTTGCGGTGTAGCTATAGGTGAAGCCTCGGTAACTTAGGAGCCTGCTGCCTCGACGGACAATGAACCTGATCCCTTTAACAGTTAAAAATATATAATAATCAATTTATATACAACTCTTGTGCTTCCGACTAACTGACAGACATCGCATGGCTGATAATAGAGTACTAGATTCATGGCAAGAAGCTGAAATTTGAGATGTATGCCTTGTATAGTGTAGTGGCGGACTAAGAAAGGATTTGTCTAAATTCCGTCTCTTTGGGGTTAAAGTGCGACGTGACGCTTATGAAAGTACAATTTAAATAAGTATTGCTACCTTTATCATTCTACATTAACATTTAGTGGGAAATTGAAGTCAATAAATTGTGTCCATCTAGTTATGTAGTCTCTTTTAGTACGAGTCATTAGCCCTACACTTGCAGCGGCTAGTCCATTGCTGCACTTAATAGCTCGACCAGTGGAGCCTTGTTTTATGAAGCTTATTCTGCCGTGGCATGTGTTCCAAGCATTTACATTAAAATAATATTCACTAAGCGTTTCCGCACGTTGAATATGTCTAATTTCCCATATAAATAATAGGTACACGTGAAAAATCAACAAACGTAATGAATAAACATAAACATATGAATTGCATGTGTAACTGGAAATGCCCCCTTAATGTTAAGAAAATTGTTACGATAGTATTTTGATCAAGGGACGAAAAAGCTGAATCTTTGAGTACATTTTTATTCAGGAGACAATTTTTAACATACATATATTTCTAACTTAAAATCTTTATTTAACTCTATTATATTTTTAAGAGTTAACAATCAGCATTGTGTAAAAATGTTGACATATTTGGATTCTTCCAAAGATGTCACAGCAAATACATCAGAACCTTTGAGGTAGCCCAAGTTTAAGCTTAAGATGTATGATGTTTTTTTAATAACAATAAATAATATATAGAAATTATTGTGCCTGTATTATAGTACAGCCCAGTGTTTCCAAAACTTCAACAATATACCTAAGGGTAGAGTTGGTAACGTTTATAAAGTGTATTATGCTATTCATCAATTATACACCGTTCTGTTTTTACAGTTCAACATAGAGCACACACACTAAACCTACATTCACTTTTTGCGGATTGCCATTTCGTCAATCGAAAGGGCACCGTACAATGGTTTACCATTATTTTGCACGACACATTCCTTGATGGCATCGAAGGCTTCTTTAGTAAAGCCAGGATTACAATTAAGTCCTTGAAACAGGCTACAAACAACAAAACGATTTCATTACATTTCTCGGCGTATTCATAAAAGAGGCACGATCACACAAACTCAGCTAAATTAAAAATCCGATTCATGGCAGTGGGTGTTCTTAATTTGAATTATGCTTTCCCCAACAGAATGGATCGATGTAGTGCATCCTTTTGAGAGTTTTTTGGACCATTTTCAATTAATCTTCGCGGAAGTGGACTCGCCACCACGACGAATTATGTAGGACACGCCTTGAAATCATCTTCCTAAAAAGTAGTAGATTTTTATATTTTATTGAAGGCATCGATAAATATATAGAGGCTGCGATCGAGAAAAAACGATGTCGCATTAATTGGCGATATATCGAGGTGTTGAGATGTTTGTTCCAAACCGCGACCATGACCGTTCTAATCCAAGACAGAAGGACAAACACCAAAGAGTTGTGAAGGGGAGTCCGGTAAGGGGATATAATATCTACTAAGCTGTTCACCAACGCACTTGAAGATGTCTTCAAGACCCTGGACTGGACTGAACGGAGTATTAATATCTACGGCGAGTCATCGAGGCGAGTAAGACATCTCAGAACTTCGGTTTGCTGACAACATCATCCTAATAGCAGAGACGTCGGAGGAGCTTAGCAGAATGCTGTACGACCTTCATGAAGCCTCCAAGTGGATTCGTCTCGGCATGAACCTGGATAAAACGAAGGTCATGTTCAATGAACACGTCGTGTCGAGACCGATTTGCATTGACGGTTTTGACCTTGCTCGAATTTGTGCAACAGTATGTCTACCTCATCATCGTCAGCTCTTTACAGTCCACTGCTGGACTAGGCCTCTCCTTTGAAAGGAGGAATTGGCCTACTATACCACGCTGGCCAAACGGGTTGGTATAGGGATTGTTTCAAGTTTTCCTTCTCTTACAGTGATGTTCTCTGCATAGTATGGTCCCTCTGTCGGCTCTTACGACACCCATGGGATGATATGGGGTGGTGACATTCTGTATTCTTAATCCGTCACCACACGGATGTCTACCTAGGGCATATAATACAGTTGGGTAGACACGGCTTTGAGAAGGAAATCGAGAGGAGGATTCGGATTGGATGGGCAGCATTCGGTAAGCTACGTCGGGTCTTCTCGTCGGCTATTCCGTAAATGCGTCTTACCAGTAATGACGTATGGTGCCGAAACCTGGACACACATGGTCGGGCTGGTCCATAGATTTAAAGTCGCTCAGCGTGCCATGGAACGAGCTATGCTCGGAGTATATCTAAAGGATACAATTTGAAACGAGGTCATCCGGAAGAGAACTGGTGTTACCGACATAGCTCGCCGTAAAAGCAGGCTGAAGTGGCCATTGCCACTGACACAGCCCATTGGCTGGCCACGTCAGCCGAAGGACCGACGACCGATGGAGCAGATGAGTCTTAGAGTGGAGGTCACGTTTCGGCAAACGAAGAGTAGGACGCCCCCCGACTAGGTGATCCGACGACCTAAAAAGGTGGCTGGGGCGGGCTGGATGCGGAAGGCAGAGGATGGGTCATTATGGCGCATGTTGTGAGAGGCCTATGTTGAGCAGTGGACAGGAATAGGCTGATGGAAAGAGCATTTATAAGTTTCCATGCAACTCCTCCCGTCTAAATAAATAATTATAAATTTAGCAACACTTTATATTTTCTACATAACATATTTAGTAGGTATTATAAATATTTAGTATACTTATAAAGAGCAAGTGACATCTTGTTGTGGGTATATTGTGTCACTATAAATTTAAATACAATATTAAACCTACATTCCTATATACTTATTTAGTAATGTAATAGGTATGCATTTTCGATGTATAATTAGTTGATTCATTGTCTTTATAGATTCTAAGGTTGACGCCGGGCGCACGCCGTGCGCACGTTTGAGGAACGTACATATCCAATGTGAGAACTTAACGTAAACAATTAAATGAGCAACCTGTTAAAATTTATTATTAAATTGTTATTTATCTTCTCGTAGATATTATGTAAATATCTGCGAGAATTATTAAAATCCATCTAGGTCACAGCTGCTGTAAGCCGGTCATAGCACGGCGACTAGTCAAGCTATAAAATTGTTGTAACATTTTAGTACTTATTTCCTACATCAAAAGAACGGTGTAGCAGTCAAAGTGAAGTTCGATGTGTTGCCATGTGAACTCTTATAATAATTATTTTGAAATTATATGCGAGACGTGAAACACTTAAACATCAAATAATTTTACTAATAGATATCCTAAGTCGAAATACAGAGCTACAGTGTTAACTTACGCAGTAGTTAAAGATCCATGATAAAAATAATAACAAAATAATTAAGTGTAAATAAAAGAAATACTATTTATTTATATAACTTCATTCTGCTTTCATCTAAAAACAATTTCAGCTATTTGCATAACTGTCTATAAAACGTCGACATTATTTTAAAACTATATTGCAAACTTATTGAGTTAACAAATATTCAAAATAAAAATGATTGTATAAAACACTGACCGGAATTTAAACTCTCGTGGTCATTTAAATTAATTTTTAAATAGTCTTTTGATATACATACCACGTACCTTTGTTTGGAGTAACCAATATTTTACGATAGTGTAACAGTACATCCGTGAAAGCCGCGCTTGCAATACTGCCGAAATATCGGTTACTCCAAACGAAGGTACGTGGTAGATATCCCGAAAGACAATTTAAAATAAATAATTATAATTACACATAAAGCTAACATTATCAATATGCGTGGTGCATATTATACACCATATAGCGTAGGACACCCTCCGGCTAGGTGGAGTGACGATTTACGCAAAATGCCCGGCAGCGACTGGACACGAAGATAGATAAATCAAGCTCAATGGTGTGCCATTGGCGAGACTATTCAATAGTGGACTAGCTCAGGAAAGTTATGATGGTGATGATCAAAACATATCTGCTTCATGACAATGCGAATTCTTAATAAGAACTATGGTTTCTTCTATTGTATGTACTGTTACCCTACATCCTCTTGAAAGTTTTTTAGAACATCTCCACACTTTCTTCTTTCCTCTGACACTCCAAAGGCTATATTTATAGCCTTCGTAGCTCAACAGCTTACTGCCACGACGAACTACATACGTCAATCCCTCAAATGAAGGCTGTAAGAAGTTGACTAGAAAATAAATGCAAAATAAACAGTGAATAAATTTTAAATATAATAAAATGTATTCAAATATTGTGTATTTATAGAAAATGTATGTTGTATACTATTTATTTTATTATGCCTTATACTGATGTTTTATTAATTTTTATTTTGATGTATGTTTTTTATGTATGTTGTACCTTTTCATGAAAAATATCAAGAACTTGTAGTGTGAACTGTTTTTAACACAGACAGGACAGACAGGAAGGACAGAAATAAAAGCTTAAGCTTGATAAAAAGATCTCAATTCATAGTCAAAATGTATTGGCCTGATATGTCATTACAAACTTCACTCTTTACTTAATCATCAGTCATCACGCAGAGCACTAGTAAACCGAAAGTAAAAAAAAGAGATAAAGAACGAAACCAACTCGTTTTTTTATTATATCTACCAACTTTGGCGGTGAGAATTAACAAATTTTTATTACCAAAAGTAATATGTCACATTTTATACGTAACTACAAGAACATATCAAAACTTTGGAACAGCTACATTTATAAAGTGAGTAATTTCAAGCCTTTTTTGTTTCAATTTCTGGGTCATGTGAATGTGTGTTTTTGACTTTTATATTATCTCCTTCGGTTTGTAAACTTGCTTTGCAGCCTCTAGAGCGTGCTTTCGAACATCTCCAGAGCGTCTTCGGTCCACTGACATACACGAAACTGTAAGTATTACCCTCGTAGGATAACAATTTGCTACCACGTCGGCATATAAACTTGAACTTTTTGCTTCTGTATCCTAGAGTAGAAAACGAAAACATTTAAAACCTATACCTACTAACTATAATAAACGCGATATTTGGGAAAAATAATGAATCGATTTTGATGAAACTTTGCAGTAAAATAGCTAATACATCAGAATATCACATGGGCTAACTTTTGTCTCAAGAACCTTCTCTACGTTGGAAAAGCCGAGGGAAATGTGTACTATATTTAAGCGAAGTTGATAAATTTTATTGATGATAAAAATTTCGAAAAGCATAAATTTAAGAGGTTTTTTATTTGAAGATCATTAATAACATGATTTCAAAATATAAGCTTTTTGCTGACATAAATATCTTAAAATTCCAATTTGTATCTGCTTTAACAGTAGAAAATAAAAACCAATTATCTAAGTATGTACATATTTCAATTATACAAAAATGATTGATCATCATCATCAGCCTTTAACAGTCCACTGCTGGACTAGGCCTCTCCTTTGAATTGGCGTACTATGCCACGCTGGCCAAACAGGTTGGTATAGGGTTTGCATCAAGTTTTCCTTCTCTTACAGTGCTGTTTTCTGCATAATATGCTCCCTCTGTCGGCTCTTACGACAACCATGGGATGATATATGAGGTGGTGACATTCCGTATTCTTAATCCGTCAGCACACGGACTCAAAAACAATTAAATTTTGTCCTGTCAAAAATAATTAAATATTTACAAATAACAAATTATTTGGTATGATTAAAGTTTGTTGTTTTGTTTGTTGATGATTAAAGTAAAAATTATATAATATACATAAAATTGTTTTTTGAATGACAATAAAGGAATATAATCTGTCGTGGTTATTAATGTTAGTATTACATTGAACATTGCGTTTTGGGATATAAACACCTGTACCTTTGTTTTAAGTATCCAATTGGATCATATTTATTGATAAATTTAACATAATTTTTTTTATACATACATAATTATTCCACATTCGCCTCATTTAGTTTGATTATCACATAAAAAAATCTGTACTCGCTCAACATTTTATTACAGTTTCGTCCCAAATCTAATGCTTAAAATCTTTTAATTTTGATTGTATTTAACTGGTTTTATCATAAGTACGTCGTATTGGGGTAAGCCTCCCGCAAAGTAGACTGGCGAACTTGTTGGGATCGCGGACAGCGGATGGATACGGGTGGCTCAAGATCAGTCCATGTGAGCCTTGAGAGACGCCTATGTACAGCAATGGACGTCTCTCCGCTGATATGATGACCATTATTAGGGTGCGTGTTCCGCTTCGTGGCTGTGAGCGTAACTAATATATGTACTTATAATGGTGTTATTTACTGTTTTTAGGGTAGTTCTACATGCTCGGGATCGCGCCTTGGAACATCTCCAAATGGTCTTTACTCCGTTGTCATTCACGACGCTATATGTGAACCCCATGTGATTCAGAAGTTTACTACCTCGGCGTACGATGAAGGTCGCTGAAAGAAAAGCCATATTTTAGTGAAGAAATCAAAATATATTGTAAATACACTGTACAAATTTCGCATCTCCATTTAGGCAGTTAACGGTCTATCTACCCCTATCAAAGTCGTGCTCGGGACGTACATAAATGGAAGACGCTCCGTCAGGGGGTCAAAAAATATCGTTGTGTACATTTTATATGAACATTTTACTTTTACACATGGCAGCCGGCTGGAAATTCTCAGAATCAAAAAAATATAGAAGTGTCTTCCCATGTTATAATTTATTACATAGCTGAAAATATTGTATAATATACAGGTAAAGGTTGAGTAAGCGGAGAATATAATACAGTTTGTACTAATATTATAAAACAAGAACATTTTTTTTTAGGAATTGAGAAGAGTAAACTATGGTCACATACCATGTGTGACTATTTAACTAGAGACATATAGCTCCATACAAAATATGTCAAAAATGTATCCCTACTAGCTAAACCTGATAGATCATATATTTGGGACCGGCCGTAAATAGTCACACCTAATCACAAAGTTTAATCTTCAGCCGGATGATTGTGAGAATTCTTAAAAGCAATAATATTATTTTCTATCACATGCACTGTCACTTTACACTTGCGGGAGAATGTCTTTGAGCACCTCCAAACTGTCTTGGGTCCACAGGCGTATGCAAAACTGTAGGTGTACCCAGCGTGGCTTAAAACTTTAGTGCCACGGCGCTCAATGAACGTGACGCCTCCCAAATCTGGAAAGAAATGATTTTCTGTACTCATATCTAGTCAAAAAGGAGTACATCCGTGGTGATGGTGCTTGCAACAATACCGAAATATGGGTTACTCTAAACAAGAGAGGACAAAAAAATAACGAACCAACATTGTAAAACATCTATGCGTATGTGTATGTGCTTACAATAATGTAAAGACCATTAATTTTATGCATGTCTGTATATTATTCATACGTGTGTTATTGAAGGTAAATCTGAATATATAAAATAAAAGGAAACACTGTTATCAGCTGTACGACATAATTTACTAGGAAAACTCGACTTACATTCCATCAGC
Source organism: Euclidia mi (assembly GCA_944739405.2). Lineage (NCBI taxonomy): Eukaryota > Metazoa > Arthropoda > Insecta > Lepidoptera > Erebidae > Euclidia > Euclidia mi. The sequence goes on along the minus strand of OX123186.2, from coordinate 96,287,132 downwards.
ATTTATTCTCACTAAAAGAAATGCTTATGTACAATTATAACATACACAACACATAATCTTTCAGGAATGTTTTCAAAACGAATGGTTATCTTACACTGATCTTGTCTCTCTTTGTTGTATATCCGATACGGATAAACTGTTTTGCTTGTTGCTATTACTTCATTAATTACACGCAAGTACACAGTTAAGCAATAAATAATTGTGTATCTTTATCTTTTCTATATGGGCATAGAATTAATTTAAAGCTTACACCAAATTCAAATTCAAATTCAAATCGTTTATTTGCGAATATAGGTAAGTACATGGATGGAAACAAAATACAGTGGTTCAGCTATATTCAGCTTGTCAAGCGTGCACTTATATTTGTGTGATTATTAGGCTTAGTTTTTGCAATGATATGATTAAAACAAGTCAGAGAAATTAGAATTTATACAATGTCAATATTTTTTTTTAAATTACGTAATGTTAATTTAAATTCATTAGCGTTAATAATTATTATATAAGTCATCAAATTAATTAAATTTGTCATTTAAATATTCTTGAATGGTATAATAAGCCTTATTAGTCAATAATTGTCTTAATTTATACTTAAAGATATCTGTGCTAGCACTGTCCATTACATATTTTGGCAAATGATTGTAAACTCGAGGTGCCATGCAAAGTATACTCTTATTTATTTGTGATGTACTGTTCTGTGGATAGGAAATTTTATTGTTTAGTCGCTTACTCTTTAATCTTTCAAACAAGGCCTTATGAGTGTGTACAAACACAGATACCTCATAAATATAAATACACGCCAATGTCAAAATTTTGAGATTTACAAAATAGGGTTTACAGGAATCAGTCGTCTTAATGTTACATATAGATCTCAAACATTTTTTTTGGGCCTTAAATACAGTTTCATTGTTTACTGAGTTACCCCAAAATATGACACCAAATCTCAAAATCGACGCTACATACCCATAATAAGCAGTGATTACAGTAGACTGATTTACGATTTTTCTCAGCATATAAAGTGCATAGGCAAATCTGTTAAGTTTAGTACAAACACTTTCCACGTGAATTTTCCAGTTAAAATTAGAGTCAAGATAAATACCTAAAAATTTTGCACTCTCCACCTCATGAATTTTTTGTCCATTAAATTGCACATTCAGATTATTTAAATAATTTTTCCTATTTTTAAATGTCATTACACTCGTTTTCTCAAAATTTATAATAAGATTGTTACATCTCAACCATTCTACAACCTTTTATAGAGTCTCAGTCATGTCAATCTCTAAATTTGTTTTTTCTTTGCTGGTGAACAAAACCGTGCTATCATCGGCAAATAACACCATTTTGTTATTAATAGCCTTGGGCAAATCATTTATATAGATAATGAATAATAAGGGACCTAGTACGCTCCCTTGAGGGACGCCCTGAGTGACTACACGATATTGGGATGAATAGACAGTCTCATTTTTTGTTTTTGGGCATATCCGAGTAATTTGTGTGCATTGTCTACGATTCGTGAGGAAGGACTCTACGAGATTTAAAACATTACCTCTGACCCCATACGATTCTAATTTTAATAATAAGATTTTGTGATTAACATAGTCGAAAGCTTTTGTAAGGTCATATACAACGCTGATATGAGAGCTTTATTATTTAAACTAATCATTGCATTCTCAATTAATTTATATACTGTTAAATCAATTGTTTTGTTTTTTCTGAAACCTATCTGTTCTTCTACAAATAAATTATTTCTTTCAAAATATTGGTACAGACTTGTATAGATGACTTTTTCAAATAGCTTAGAGAAAACAGGTATAAGTGCTATTGGTCTGTAACAGTTTATACTATGCCTGTCATTCTTCTTAAACAATGGTTTTATTATCGTGATTTTTAGTTTGTCAGGAAATATACCTGTGCCTATACATTTATTAATGATATGGCTTAGTACAGGCGCAATCTCTTCTTTAACTTCTTTTAAAATTTTGCTATTAACCTTGTCATAGCCAGTACTGCTTGTGTTTTTCAATGATTGAATTTATTTACAAATATCTGTAGAGGTCGTAGGTGACATAAAAATAGATTTATATTGTTTGTTAAGTTTACTAGATGCACTCGTAAATTGAAAATTGCAAATGTTTTGCCCATTATTTGAATGATTTTGTATGGTAAAATAAGTATTGAATGCTTCTGCGATGCTAGAAGGGTCATTGATAATATTACCATTGACATTTAAATGTGAAATAGTCTCCTTAGGTATGTTATTTTTACTCTGGTTTATAATGGACCACGTAGCTTTACTCTTGTTCGCAGCCGTTTTGATAAAATAATCATTCTATGACTTTTTTGTTAGTCTTATTATCTTATTAAGCCGCTTAGAGTAGCTTTTGAATGTTTGTTGATTGTCTTTTGTGCGATTTTTTCTATAAAGCCAAAGCAGATCCCATTTACGTTTCGAACATTTACGGATACCATTAGATAACCATTTCGGGTTATTACGTAAAGACTTTTTAATTAATATTGAAGGGAAACATAGATCATAAAAAAGTATAAAAATGTCATAAAATATGTCAAAGGCAGTATTTGGATTATCAGTTTTGTAAACATCGTTAAAACTTAATGACTGAAGGCATTTTTTTAATATTTCTGTGTTTTCTTTACTCAAATTTCTCTTACTAATGTACCAATGAGTGAGAGAAAAACACTTTTTTACTGGACAAGTTAAAATCCAACTAATTAATATAGGATCAAAAGATTTAGATACTTATATTCAGAAAGACCACGCACCCACTAAGGATCGATCCTGTGTGAAACATTCAATCAACGGACACAAATTACACACATACTCGCAATAGCATTTGTGGATCACACAAAGTGTTGTCTTATCTGAGAATCAAAGCCACAACTCGGCGCAGTGTCAACCGGCGAGGCTTAAACTACGCCAACCGTACAGTCATTACTTAACTTATAAAGATATCTTCTAAGAATAAACCCTGTACAGATATGTCTTCAAAATATTCAACCAGGTTATACAGGACACACAAACTCGAAAGAACAATTTGTGGATCACACAAAATGTTGCACCGAAACGCTTTGAAACCATTTCAGAAAGTACACACTAACTACATATGGTTATGAATGTATTTTACATTACAACATGTATTTTAGCGTTGCAGTTGATCCGGGACGATTTAGAACATTTCCAGATTGATTTGATGCCGTGTATCCGTTTTAAGCTGTTTGTGTGTTTTAAATATTTTATCTATAATTGTTTTATTTGAACCAAATGCTAACGCAATTTAAGAAGTAATTATTGCTACGAAAGAATCAAAGAAATAGATCTATTCTATATTAGAAAAACAATATGAATAAAAGGTTTAATCTCTACAATGAAGCAGATTTTTTGTACCCTACACAAGTGTCAATTGTAAAGCAGAATAAACAGTTGTAGGTATCTATTACATACATACATACATAGACTCAGGCCTGTTTCCCGGAGGGGTAGGCAGAGACTACGGAGCGCCATTTGCAACGATCTTGACATATCTCTCTTGCTTCATTCACTCCCATCAGATTCCTCATGCATGCTCTTCTGTTCAGGGTGCTTCTAACCTGTCCTGTTTTTAGGATGTCTCCAATCTGGTCAGAGAACGTCCGCCTAGGTCTTCCCCTTCGTCCTGTCCCTTCCACACTTGCCTTATATATCTGCTTGGTCAGTCTTTCGTCATCCATCCTCTCCACGTGTCCAAACCATCTTAGCATACCTTTCTCGATGCTTGTCACCATGTGTATATGTATCTATTAATGTAATGTTAATGTAATAAATAGTAAATATAAGTGTAATTGCATATTTTTACTATTTATTCTTTCAAATTCACCTCACTTGAACAAAATAATGATGTTGAAATTAAACTACAGTTTATGGATTTTATCGCGTTATATTGGTTTCACTAGTTATTACATTTAAACCGAATGATCTAGAAACTACATTCTGGATCCTGCTCCACGGCGCCCTATAGTCAGTCAAATAGGGGCACCAACTTACAGATTGGCTCAACACATTGCAAAGATTCTCTCGCCACTCAGAGGCAAGACGAGAGCGCATGTAAAGGATTCCTAGCTTTTTGTCAGTGAAATAAAACACCTACATCTCTGACAAGGAAACTACGGTTAGTTTTGATGTACAGTCATTACTCACATGCTTACCGGCACATGACTGTATTGAAATAACTAGAAGGAAGCTAATAGAGAACAACATGCCTGAGGAATATGCAGGAATATTGAAATACTGCTTAACAACTGGCTATCTGTTATAGGATGAGGAATGCTACATACAAGTAGATGGTGTGGTAATGGGCTCTACAGTATCGCCTGTTGTTGTTGACATCTTCATGGAGGACTTCGAGGCGCGAGTCCCGCAGACTGCCACCATCACATCGAGGTTCTACAAGCGGTATGTAGATGACACTTTTACAATTTTACCAACAAATAGTGTTAATGTATTCCTAGACCATCTTAATTCTATTCATAACCACATAAAATTTACAATGGAATTAGAGGCAAACAATTTTTTAGCTTTCCTAGATGTACTTGTTTTAGGAACAAAAACAACTCTGAGCCACACTGTGTACCTATAGGAAAAAGACACATACAAATAGGTACTTAAACGGTGAATCTCACCACCATCCTAAACAGTTAGCTACCGTAGGAATGTCTTTGTTTCAGAAAGCCCGGGGGATCTGTGATAAGAAACACCTGGACGCCGAGCTTCAACATGTCAAGCAAGTTCTGGAAGACAACAAGCTCCGACCGCCGCGCCAACGTCACAGATCCTCGAAGAACAAGCCAGCCACAGTAGAGAGACAACCTGCTGTCCTGCCATACATCAAGGGCGTGACCAACAAGATTGGCTACATCTTGAAGCGAGCTTCAATCAAAACTTTCTACAAGCTGCCAACGAAGATAAGCCAATTATTACCATCTGTCAAGATTCAGTTACCCTTACAAGAGGCCGGGGTCTACAAGATAGACTGTGAGTGTGGGCTCTCATACATTGGACAAACCAAGAGAAGCATAGGCAATCGACTAAAGGAACATATAGCTGACATTAAACACAAACGCTCGACGAAGTTTGCTGTGTGTGAACATGTAGAACAAGGAACCAACCATTACCTGCGATTTTATAAACCACAGATATTCGCAAAAGAACACCGCTTTATTCCAAGAATGATACGTGAAGCTATTGAAATGAAAAAACAACCTAATTTCAATAGGGAAGATGGTTGGAATGTTCCTCCAGCTTGGGACCCTGTTATCAGGCTAATGAAACCCAAGAAGGACAAAGTCACCACAGGACATCAAGACACAGTGAGGACATTCTGCGTAGATAGTAACACCAATAGTTGAAAAATGTTCGGGTACTTTGAGATAAGTTTTAAATTCGAGACAAAGACAAAATATATCACCTCAGTATGCCGTGAACATGAATCCTGTAAAGAATTCGAAACGTCGGCTAGTAATAAAAATGTAGTTTCTAGAATATTCGGTTTAAATGTAATAACTAGTGAAACCAATATAACGCAATAAAATCCGTAAACAGTAGTTTAATTTCAATGTGTAACATTCACGTAAACCCAAGAAAATATTATAAAATAATGATGTACCTAAAATTAATTAAATCCGTTTATCGACAGCATTCACCTTACACTCAATTTAAATCGTGAATTTATAAGTACTTACTTGTGTACATATTGAATTTATACCACAGCTGCACACTAGGCCTGTTGGCAATGATCCCGAAACCGTAAGTGGCCATAGTAAATAATAGTCAACGATTAACTGCTTTTTAGTTTCACATGCAACACATATTCTGGATACTTAAAATAAAAAAATAAGTAAGTTTTTACTTATCTAGCCGCTAAAACTTATCATCAGCTAAAGAAGAGCAAAACTACTTTAATGGAAAATAAACTTAACTCAATATGTATGTACAGAAACTATACTCCATGTTATCTGCACTATAATAACAAATGAATTGACGCCTCTAATCTAAATCAAGACGAGTAGTTATGGAAATATTATGTAACATCAAATAACTATATAAATGTAGAGAGAGTTTCATTGTCTACAGGGATGTAGACGACTGTAAAATGAGTCACATTTCAATTCTAATACGGCCGACCAAATCCCTCAAACATATAAATCGTCTGACTAGCCTCATGGCTATGAGAGTTCTTTATCGATATGATGTCATCACCAACAGTTATCACTATGACTTTACAACCGCGAGAGTAGTACTTGGAACATCTCCAAAGACTCTTTGTTTTGTTGCTGTGCTTCAAACTGTAGGTATTTCCTTCGAAACTGAGTAATTTGCAGCCACGGCGACCAGTGATGAGCCAGAAATTTAATTATTGTTTAAAATACATTATGGCAGAGTTTGAACACTAATCTAGAAGGCAAAGAACTAAACAAGATTTTACTAACAATAACAACTTAAATAAAACAACAAGCTTTTATATGCGTTAAACGTTGAAAATCAAAGTCCTCGTCAATATTGTTGTGATGTTTTGTTGCGAAGTTCCTGTGGCCACCTTCCAGCTCCATCATCAGAACAACTTTATGACATCATAATATTGCATTGTCACGCGATATACACATAATATTCATGCAACATTTTTGGTCAATAGAAAACTGGGAAGTGGGTCAAATTTTTCTTGCAGGATTTTATTGCAGACACCAAAACGGGTGAAAATAAATAAAATCTTGTAAAAAGGAACAGGCTAGTGGACAAAAGACAAACGTAAGTAGGTATATGTAAAGGTTGCGAAGAAATATGGATTACAAGAAGTACACTTAAATGGGTGTACTAACTTAGCCGAATCACCTGATAGAAATGGGAGTTCCTTACTGAAATGACATCATCTCCAACTGTCAAAATCGTTGTTTTACAGTCATTGGAGTAGTACTTTCAACATCTCCATAGGCTCTTCATGCCGTTAAATCGCTTCAGGCTGAAGGTGTGGCCTTTTTAACTTACTTACTAACTACTTAGTAACTTGCAACCACGTCTGACTGTCACAAAATTTAGACAATGAGCACCTGGAAAATTAATTTGAGATGAGATTGAAGAGATTGTTTAGGAAATTAATATAAACATTTTTTTAGGCAAAGGCACTTTTATCAAACATATTAGACCACTACATGTTACTTCTATTAATACATGTCTCCGTCCAAAGGTTGCCTCCTAGAAATCCGATTATCGACATTTAGGAAAGTAAAACACTGTAAAGTCCTACGTGGCACTAGCTTTATTACTAGTAGGGGTTCTGTCCAGGAGTGGACGTCGCTGGGCTGAGATGATGATGTATCTAAAAAAGTGGTAAATTTACGATTATGGCAGCTATCTAGAGTAAAAGCAAAAAAGTGAAGAATTACAAATAACTACAATAAAACATCAGTGTACAAAATTATTTGTATAAATCTCAATGAATAAACAATTTTAACCATCACATCAGGAGCATTAATTTTTAAAGCACATATTGCATTCATGTCAGTTAAATTAGGCACTTTTTACCATAACATTACTCTAACTTCAATTTTAGTGATATTTTTATTTTACCTATTAAAGCTATTTATATGATATTTAGAAACGAGAATAAAATTTTATGCACGTTAAATATAGCTAATATAAAGTACCAACTTGTAATTTTATATGAAAAGCCTCACAACATCAAAATTTCGAATGCATTTGGACCAGTTTATTTACACCGGTAGGTACACCCTTCCCAATGCGATCTCAATCGCGTTATTGCTCTAAGAATGCTAGTTTGATATCGTAAAGCTTAAGCGTTCACCCTCTGCTGGGTCCCAACCCTTTGGAGTCCCAAAGCGAACTTAAAATGGCAACCCTCAATACTGATGCAGAAGTTGTCATAACCTGAACTCAATTAATGCAACATCCCAATTTTAAAGTAAATAAACAAAATTCTTGGTTACTTTTTGCACAGGTGAAGCATAAAACTTCATCTAGTATCTATAAGTGTCTAGTATCGAATGTAACTATACTTGTGAAAATGTACTTTGCTGTCTTTGGACTGTGTTATTTGTATAAAAAATTAAATACATCTGCAAGTACTGAAACCACCTTTATTTATTTCCTTTTACCTGCGTCATAAGGTTAATGCCTATAGATATAGAGAAATAGAATATTCTGTGGAAAAAACTGTACAAAAGTACACAGAACGAAGTTAAATTCAAACATTTTAACAATAATAACATGGCGTACATATAACTCTTTGCGCTGTTTCTGTGGGGAGTAAGATTTTGCAACAGTGCCTTATTGAACATTATTGAGAAACTCGTCAAGATATGTTAGGTTGTTAGGTGGGTGCCACGATGTATAAAACATAAGCATGCAGAAAAACATAAAATATTGTTCGGAATAATGCGTGACAATCGTCAAGAGCGTATCAAGGTACATGGCAGGGAGGGGTAGCTGCTCTTCTCGTCCCCGCTAGCAAGCACCACATAGCGAAATAATAAAAGTTGCTCTGCAACTAATTACCTTCCTTGTACTTTTCACGACAATCTGTTCTTTGCAGCATAATCTTTCACCTGTCTCTTATCTTAACAGAATCCTGCTTACGTTCATGGTAATATTATTACCGTATGGAAAACACTTTAAACAAACAAAACAATAAATAATCTAAGTGCAACAAAGACAAAGCGATTTGTTGCTCTTTGAATATTATGCTGCGTTCTACTAAAACTAGTAACATTTTACATCATTTAATGTTAAGATTATCCTTTCAGGTGCATCATCATCAGCACATAATGTTAAGTTCATAAAATCTTTGAAAGGGGGTCGTCTTATTTGCGTTGATGCGTACAGATTCTCTGAGAGAAAAAATAAAAACGTAAATGCCAAAGTGTTGTGGAGGTGTTCTTTGCATAGTTATATGGGATGTAAGGCTATTTGCGATGAACCTATTTTTGTGAATAATGAACATATTCACGAGCCGCCTTTTAGCCGAAAATCATACACTGATTGTAAATAGCATGCTTTATGATTTCGGGATTTGTGGACATGGTGAAAGATATGTAACTGGTCTCAATAATTGACGTTTGGTGTAAACCACGCCAAAAATTTGGAGTTAATACAGAGGATTCAACTTTCTTTAGGAACAATAACACTTATCATGGGCTGACGACGGATCCATAGAGAATATAAGCTTACTATGCAACATAACAAGATTCGCATTAGGTAATAAACCTGTAATGATAATAATTGTACTGTGGAAATAAATAAATAAACAACTTTTACCAGTATTCACTTTCATTATTGCTTTACTTAAAATATCATTATTACAGGAACTTATGTAAATATCAAAATTGTATTACTGTTCTTAACTTCAAATTAGTTAATTTCAAGTCATTTTTTCATTGCGTCAAAAGATTGAGTACTTTTGCCATATAAACCTCTACTATATCGCAGTCAACTTGAAAGATAGCAAGATTTTGTTTAAGAGAAAGTCTACGTGTCTTCTAAGCCTTCCAATAGATTGCTACAGATATGCACTAATTCACTTAATTTGACTAGATATGTTACAAGATCTTCCTGCGATTCACTTTGATCATTGGCCTTGGATGGTTATGCTGGTTAAACACAAACACCAGTTGATCTTGATACGTGTGTACAATAGCTTTACATCCTAAGTAACTATGCGTAGAACATCTCCACTGAACTTTCGAATGACCTGTAGCGGTTTTCCTCTTCCTCTCTGAGAATCTGAAGCCATTTAAAGAAATGAGGTGAGTCCCTCTGATGGACCTTACGAATTTGTATTCGTATACACCTGAAAAAGATGATTTATCAAGTTTCAACTTGTCAAACAAACAATTGAAGATTGGTCTTTATTTGAAGGGAGTCATCATGCCGAGCTTGTATTATTATAATCCAGTACAGACTATTACTTTGTTAAAATGATCATGCAGATGCAGACTGATATTAATACTTAAAGTTAAAATAAGAATAGGGTGATAATTGGGAACCTTGAATACATCTTAATTGTATTATCATACCAATACCAATAGACTTTATTTTTCAAGCAAGCCTTTAGATTAATAAAATGAGAGGCATAGGAGAGAAAAAGAAAGAGAAAATTTAATTCAGCTCTACTTTATTTATCTTATAGATTTGCATCATAAATACACTACGATCGCCATTTTTAGATAGCTTCAAGGAATGGAACTAATTTGTCACTGCTGAATTGATAATAATAATTATCATTTTCAAGCACAGTCGATCCGTTTAAAGCACGCAGGTATTTTTTTCCAGCGATCAGTCTTAGTAGAGTCAGTTTGGCAGATAGATCTTGTTACAAATGTATCGGAATATAAAATCAGCAGCTTTACGTAGAGATCGCAGTGAGGGCCTCCTAAGCATTTTAGCGATCTGATATAAATGTCAGAACAAGAGTTCACCTATCAAAGTAGAGACCTGTGCATGCGTTGCTTTACTTTGCGGACTATTACGGACGGCAAGTCAAGCGCTACCAAATACTAGCACCACTTTCCTAATGCTGTATAATCGGGTAGATACTGCTGCCAGACTTTTGATACCCAGATCAAGCATATCAAAATACCCACAGTCTAAAAGATGCTATAAGATACAGAAGGTGGATGATTATTATGATGGTTCTGTACAAATGTGACTTCATCGTAAATCGTATGCAATAACTGCGTAGGCTGTCGAGCGCGACAGCCTACGCAGTATGGGTTGAACATCGCGACGATATCTTGTCGCCATCATTTGAACCTTTCTTCGTTCTCATAGAGAATTTGTAACTGCCTATTAAAATCAATCGGTTGGCTCCTCTTATAGACTTTATGTATTCGTAAGTTGGGATACCAGATATGAAGAAGATGGACATTATGTTATTAAATAGAGTATGAAGATAATTTGGGCACATCTTTTTATCCATTTAGAATCATTTTTGCCTACCTTTTTTCTATCCAAATTTTCTACGAAAAAATGTTCTAATAATAAAAATATTAATTTTGATTTAAATTTCTTCAAATCCAAACAGTAAGTACTCTAATAAAATATAAGGAAAACAACAGTCTTTTTATCATAAAAGAAAACAATTATATTATTTACTTATTTATTTATTTCTTCATATACACAACGTATATAGGTGGACTTAATAGCATGGGCATTATCTACCAGTCTACCTTAGAGTGGTGCAGAGAGATAAGAAGTAGGTGTATTATACAAGATGTAAAGAAATATTACTAATTGTCGAAATATTGCTCATAATAAATATACATACTTACAGAAATATATACTATAAGAAAATACATAAACAAAATAAATATACAATACATATTTACGAATTAAATCGGAGATACATTTTAGGCTTACTTACACTGATACATAGAAATACACATATATACATAAACATATAATTATAAGATTATTACTTAATATCGAAATGATAATATCACAAATATGATAAACAACATTAATTTTCTCTCTTTGATTTAGACTGCTTGTCAAATTTCAGTAAACTCGCAATTTATTTTTATATTACATATTAAACAAAAGATAATATCCAGGAATACTCGCCTTATCTTCTCAAACAGATAAGTTTTGGATGTCCGCTCCCATATACCCAAAAAAGATCTCTCTTCCATTTTCATTACTCAAGAACAAATTATGGTAAAAATTTCTTTATTAAAAGAGCTTGTGACACTTACAATAAATTAATTTGTTCCTCACCTAGCTGTAATATAGATTTATTTCACCTTCATTTCATCTTCAGCTAAATTTTAAAAACAATATCAAGAATTATTTTATGTCTTTAAGTAACTGTATTAAATTTAATCTTTACTGTATAAAATTTCAGATACGTTGACAACTGTGAATATCTATGAATTATTGTAATGTACCAAATATACACCACTATTTTTTAATAAGTACAAAAATTTTAACAGGGCACTAAGTATCTTTAACTGATCATATTTATGTAGTTAAAAAATAAAAGCACTAAGTCCCAAAACGGTCTCCAAACTGTCCACAATAATACGTAATAATTGGTAAATGCATCACTAATACTATGACCGACTCGCGTGCTATCATAGTAAACGGACCCATTGATAAATTCCCCCCTCCCCTCTGCGCCTGCGCCGCGCCCCGACGATGTGACAAACAGTGTTAAATTGCAAGCGAAGTGAACGTATCTATTTTTTCGTTGCAAAAGTTAATTGTTTGTCTACGTTTGCCCGACGCGATGGCCTATCATATCAGTTCATATCATGGGAGTGTGTAGCTATGCTACGTGCGTACTTTTTAGGGTTCCGTACCTCACAAGGTAAAAAAAGGAACCCTTATAAGATCACTTTCTTGTCCGTCTGTCTGTCTGTCTGTCTGTCTGTCTGTCTGTCTGTCTGTCTGTCTGTCCGTGTGTCACCACCGATTTTCTCAGGAACGGGTGGACCTAGCAAATAGAAATTTATACCAGATACTGAGGTCTGTGGTTCCTATTAGGTGTATAAAAATTAGGGTCCTGGGTCAACCCGATAAAAAGATATGGTCAAAATTAGATTTTTGCGAAAACTTGTAAGTACCAAAATTAACCTTAATTTTCAACTTTTTTTAATTTTCGGAATTTTTCCTTTATTTGTGCTGTAAGACCTTGGTTTTGACCAAAATTGACAATTCTAGGTCAACCGTAAGTACCCTATAGGTTTTGGGTCGAAAACCTATATGGTAGTTCCCGTTGAACTAGAATCACGAAATTTGGCCAAAAGCAGGGTCTTACAGCACAAATAAAGGAAAAATTACAAAAAATTCAAAAAGTTGAAAATTAAGGTTAATTTTGGTACTTACAAGTTTTCGCAAAAACCTAATTTTGACCATATCTCCTATGTACTGTAACAATAGTACCACCTACAACTCACAGATGGCGCCACAGGAAAAATTAGAAGTCGGTGTTAAGATTCTCCGGCGGATAACAAAACCCCGACTGATTCAAGGTGTCTTCGGATAGGGAATCGAGTATCGCACGCTTTATGCCTCAACCACTTGCTTGAGCATTTAAGTGTCTTCCTCGACCTCTTACTTCTACGACTTATGTGCATCTACCTAGTTAGGTCTCATAGGTTCTGCGAAGAAGGTAGCCTGTAAATTGCTTTAGATGTATGTTTGGCATCGTTAATTAGACTTGGGAATAGTAGTTCAGTAAGATGAAAAGAGAGATAGATATCTTTCCGGTGCGACGAACTATATCTTTCATCTAGTTCACTAGTTCATTTAGTTCACTTGTACAGACCATTACAGACAGATAGTATGATACAAACTGATCTGTCTCCGTCTGTCGACTGTTCAGAGTTCGGATGGAAGTTATGCTTGTATTTTGTTTATTTTATAAACAGATTAGTATCTGGGTTTATACCTAAGTATGTTTGAAAAGTCAAAACCACAATTTTATTCAAATCAAATTAAGTAACACACTGACACATATTCACCGACTAAGTAGGTACCTATTATAATTTTTATTTATAACGATATCTATTAAAATGACTAAACTAATTTAAATGTAATTGTATTTACATAAACTAGAACAGTTAGAGGGAAAGTAGGTATTAGGTCGCTAGTTCACCGGTCACGGTCAAGCGATTACGATCTAATGGGCATATTTCAATAAAAATAAATCACAGAACTATTTAATAATAGTTAAATATTTAAAATTGGCGATCAAATTCATACTTTATATTACATATACATTTTTACAAATTTGTGACGTATTTTCTAAATGCTAAGGTACATTATTCATCGTGACTGGAAACGCGAGCGGTGCATATCACCTGTCTCACATTATTACATAAAGAAAAACGAGACAGTCGATCGGCGGACGGCGCGCGGCGTTGCGGCTCGCGTACCTAAACATACTCGGATCCGAACGGCTCTTGGACTCGTTCGCGAATCGCGATTCGTTTAATTCCTTTCAGGAACGGCCGATCGTGTGGTGAACTAGTGAACTAGAGATATAGTCTGTATGAAACTGAACGAAAGATACATTGCTGTTTTCTCAATGAACTAGTTCATTTTTGTCTTTCGTTCGCGAACTACCCAAGTCTATCGTTAATAAATTTACAACAAGAGTCCAGCTTTTATATTGCCGTTGGCGCTAGTGATGGGTAGCACACTTTTTCAAAATGAGTATCGTGCGAGTCACTCTTTTTCCGAAGTGTGCTAGCACACTGTGGTAGCACGAATGAGGCGAGGCCGCGCGCGAGGTGTTGGTGGCACAGTGAGTGTGTGCGTACACATAGTGTGCCACACTCAGGCGACATCGCACAGTGTGTCGTGAGTGAGACGGCACACATTAGCACACTCACAGAACATGGCACATTTTGACGTTATTCGCCGACTCACCGCTTGATAAGACATATTTAAGAGGAGTAACTATAAAATGCTTTGAGATTTGTAATATTCATATAATAACTTGAGTATATAGTAAATATACTTAAGTTTTTTTCTGCATCTCATTTATCAAAGCACAAAAATAATAAATAACTCAAGCAACATCGAGTGTGCCCCAACTGTGCTGTGTGCTAGCACGTCAAAATAAAAAGAGGGAGTAACTCACCTCACCGAAGTGAGTCAATACAAGTGTGCTAGCACATGTGCTGAGTACCCAACACTAGTTGGCGCGCTATCCCGCTCTACAGTGGCGCAGTGGAAAATTTAAGGGTGTCCCCATACATACATAGTAGACTCCATTTAAGATAGTAGGTACTCTTTGTAAGGGCGCACGTACAGAGAGAATTAAGGCGCCCCTTATGGAGAGAAGCGATCGATAGAGACCGCTAGGGGGCGCATTTAGAAAATGTATGGAAATTGTTCCTGTCATCTAGGCTATCGTCCACCGTGACGATCGAGTGCAAACTGGTACTAGACCCTCAGATTTGGAGGACTAGCGTAATTAGCATTAACCTCAAATAAGGTAAAATGCGTACGGAACCCTCGGTGCGCGAGTCAGACTCGCACTTGCCCGATTTTTGAGTGGAAAAATCGCGAGTGCAGCTGTGTACCCATGGACATTATTTTGTGAGTTTACAAAAGTGAGCAGGTTAGTGTCGAACAATTAAAAGAAAATACTGTGATCTGTGTATTGACAATGGTTGTGGACATTTCGAAGGACAATGGAAATACTTGTAAGTTTAGTAAATAATACCAACTTAAGTAAATAATAATTTGAGGCGAGCGGCTCAAAATCGGTCTGTGTGGAGAACCTTGAGGGAGGCCTATGTCCAGCAGTGGACGTCTCTAGGCTGACATGATGATGATAAAATAATATTTGTAAATAGCAGATGATTCTAACTTCATAAATACGCCAAAATGACTATTTTCTTTTATTACAGAATACCTTTTTTTATTTTGATATGTGTTTGCTTTCTAAATACATACCTCCGTATTTAATTACTTGTAAAACGGTAAATTTTGCCGGTCCTAAGCCCGGATGAAGTATGAAGGAGAGGGTAGAATTAAAAAAAAATAAAAAAAACTACCTACACTTATTATTTTGCTTTATTTTATTGTCTAAGGCTACCTACATTATAAGTGCGACAGAAAGAATGGGTAAGAGTAGGACGGAAAGAAAGTACTATCAATGAAGTAGTGAATGGATTGTAAAATATGTCTATGATTTAGGTGAGATTTTCTACAAAAAACAAATGATTATAACATTGCTATTTATAGATATTATGAAATTCTTACGTCACATATATGATAATTATGTCTTCGCTAATATGTCCTTAAAGTTTTTGTACTAATGAAAAAATAGTGGTGTATACATATATGTTTTACAACCTGAGGAAACTATTTAGGATAATGTATTAGATTTTTATGTTATATTATTATTTGTTATTTAAATCTTTTTGTTTCGCAAAATTATAAAATAAAATAAAAAAGTAAAATAAAATAAATTTAATGATTATGTTCATTCTTATAATCTAAGAAACAATATGTTCATCAATTGTAAGTAAAACCGCTTTGCACCCATAATAAAATTGTGATGAGTAGAACACCTCCATCTTGCTTTAGCTTGTGTTTTGACTCGCTTGTCTCTTGTTAGTGCAAACTTGTACCCATCAAACAGCACCATTGGGTTTCCTCTTGATGAAATGAGAAATGAATGCTCCGGAAGATCTAGAAGGGCGCGATAAATAGTTGAATATAAAACTTAAACAAACATATTCAAGAAAAACAATAAACTAACAAGTGATCAGGTCTCGCTGTAAACATAAAAGCATCGCCTGGGACGTACCTACAAACATTAAATCATTTCCAGTAGGTATTTGTGGATCACAAAAATTGTTGTCTCGTGTGGGGGTCGAGCCCACGACACTCGGTGCAGTGCCAAACGACGTGGTTTAAACTATTTACGCCTACGTGGATACAATAGGTTCATTCCGTTCAAATATTTCGAATTAAATGTTATACTTTTAAAACTATTCACTATTCTGATATAATAGTTATCGTTCAAAGAACAACTCAACAGTTCGATATGTTTCAGGAGAACGGTTAACTCCACTATCAAAAGTGTTTCTTGGCTTTTGTAAGGCTGATTTTAGTCTCACGCTCACCGTCAGCGCTCATAGCTCAGCGCGCAGTTTGTCAGCGCTGAGGCTCAGCGTGGCTCCTTTTAATATCGTACTGACCGCCTTACTGTACAGTAGACGATCAAAATGCTGAGTGTATTAATTATTTCTGCTTTGTACTATCTACCTATCCCAAAAAATAAAAATCGGTGACGACGAAGACTCCATGTTCATCCATTGATTGAGCAGAGAGCCGTTGCAGGAGAATTTGTCTTGTTATGTGGCTTTTTGAGGGCTGACAAAAGTTAATTCTTTAATTAATTTAATTACTTTCGAATGTCAAATAGAACTTTTGACCAATTACTGGCAATGATACAGGATAAACTGGTCCATTGCAGCCTACGAATCGTGCCTATACCACCGATTGAACGACTCATCGATAACTCGACCTGTATCCACTTCGCGATTCGCCATGACTGTACGCGCTGATGACATCCGCTCTGCAGGCTCCGCTCGACACTAAAACGCTCACTGAAAGCAGAGGCGCTCGAGCGATCGTCAGCGCTGACAGCTACGTGGGGCCGACGCGCGACGCGTACGTCTGCGTAGCTATCAGCGCTGACCACCGTGCGCGCTGACAGCTACGCGTCATCAGAAAACGCTTCCTAGAAGTTCATATATCTCGTCCATCAGCGCTGACGGTGCGCGTGCCGTCAGCGTAAGACTAAAACCAGCCTTACAGGTAGATAATATCATGCCTACGTCATTTATATTTGATCGCGCTAAATAGACGCTAGGCAGACCATCAAGACATTTAGATATGACTTGAAATATGTAAATCTTTTTCGTAATAATAGCAATTCCATTAAATCAAAATATGTATTCAAATATACAAACATTTCTTTATAATCTACAATATGATCAATAATTCACAACTTAGTAAACTATCTTTGAATTAACTTTTAATATTTTTCTAATCGTGATATTTATTAACAATTTAAATACCAACTAGACTGACTGTATAATTTACTTTACATAATTTGTAATAATTATAAAATAAATGAATAATAATATTTTTATTATTTTATACATTATGTATATAACTGAATTTCCGCCGCGTTCTATCTGTCTGGATGAACGCGTTAAAGTCGAAAACTACTATGGATTTTTGTACGGTTTTCGCCAATGTATAGTGTGATTCCTTAGGTTTAAGTGTATAATTCACGCAGACGAAGACGAGTTAGTGAATAATTTGTATTTTCTAATGTCCAGATCAACAAAGTACTTCTTCAATGCTTCGTTTTTTTGATCTCGGGTGATTATGTTTGCTGTCCACAGATATAATTATGCTTCCATACGTATGCATCTTAGCTGTACAACGGTACTTGGATCGGTTCGAACAGGTCCATCTGACTCTGCCACACTGCAAGTTTTCCTTATTCTCAGTGAATGTATATCCGTCGTAAAGCACCATCCTGTTTCCTTTTGTGGATGTCACGAATTTTACTGGAAGAAAAGAAAAAAAATAAGTTGATAGTAATTTGTCTACTGGATGAGTCTGAATGTTTTTAGAAGATAAAATACGGCCGCTTCTGGTCTTTGGTCTTGCATAGCATTTGTGTTTGGCACACAATGAGCAAATCCACGTCAAAATATCTGACTTCGCCGAGCTTTTTCTACCTGGATGGTGTGTACTTTGGACAGCAACATTTTAACACCCCTCCTCCAAGTAAACAAATTTCAAACATGGTGACGCTGTAAAGAAAAGTTTTCATACTACTACTTGTCGCGACAAGAATTGAGAAAGAAATGCTGAAATGGTTTGGACACGTGAAGCGAATGAGTGAAGACAGAATGACGATCAAATATATAAGGTAAATGTGTGTGAGCAAGTTAGTTGCGTCAGACCTCGTAAGAAATTCGTCGACCAAATTAGAAAACGTCTTGAAAAACGCAAAGGCCCGAAGCACCCGTAACCGTATGTATGAAAAGAAGCTAGTGGTGTTCTGATGTCTCTGCCTACCCCGACGGGGAAAAACGTGAGCGTATGTGTGTACCTGTTACTAAAATTCCCAAGCGGAAATTGGAACTTATAATATTAATGCGTATGAAGTCACGGCTGTTTTACGAGTAGGCAGATTCGTATTAGCTTCTTAGGCTGCTTAGGTCGTAAATGATAACACAGCACAACAGTATTTTTTGTTTCATGGAATGTTTTTTATGGATCTAGCTGCATTTTTTACCCTGATTCCAAATCTGTACTCAGATTTTTGCTAGCAGCTCTACTTTTTGAGATACGAAGGGTAGCTATTTTTTAAAGAAAATCATGGATTCCCGTTATATTACAACTTATTTAACCATCTAATTAGGACAAAACTTTCTTTTATGTAACTTTCTTGAATGAGTTGGAGTTTTACTACTATTCTGGATAATCCAACAGTAGTCAGCCATCATACTTGCACTCTAATATCCCTGGTAGCGCTCCTCCATAGTGCGAATATCCTGATGGAAGCGTTCTCTCTGCTCCTCGCTTAAATGTTCAAGATTTTCAGGAAACCGATCAAGGTAGCTGTGAAAAAAATGCATCTTAATGCTAATGTTGCATCCAAGCTGCTAAAAGTGTAATACTAACTGCTTGACGTGACCAGAAAGTTGACAGACTTCTTATTTCCCAAAAAGTTTTTTACCAGATTTTTTTTAGGGGTTGTCATACTTTCAGTAAAATCTACATTGTTTATTAATTTTCTAATACGTGGTCCATCGAAAATTCACATACATATCGTCACGCCTTTAATCCCCGAAGGGGTAGGCAGAGGTGTATTTCTACACCCACTTTTCGCCAGATATACTTTAGTCCCACGTAATAAGGGGCGAGCCTATTGCCGTACCGGGCACATTTCCAGACTCCGTGCTGCTACTGAGAATTTCGTGACAGAATAACCCAATAACACTGCCCGACCCAGGAATCGAACCCGGGACCTCCCGATCCCACGCGCACATTTATGCCGCGAGACCAACGAGACATTCGCATAGGGTTTGATGTCGAGTTTTCCGTCTCTACGCAAAGATGGTATTTGCATCGTGTTATCCCTTAGTCGCCTCTTACGACACCCACGGGAAGATAGGGGGTGGTGACACTTGTATTCTCTGCCGTCAACCACACGGCAAACGGTCCAGGGCTTGTTGTTTGTTTTCAATGGACGTTGAATGTATTCCATGCAGGCATTTCTTACGAAGTCTGACATATTTAAACAGATTTTTTTTGAATGAATATTTGACACAAATGTAACAAAATCTATTTGGATTGTTTACACAGATCCTTCTAGACGAAACCATTGAAAAAAGGAAACAAAAACTAGTAAGACGTTGATGATAGCGATATCAACACTCAAATGGAGAGTTCATTTTAAGGGGTTACCTGTATCTCCTAAACTAGAGCTAAAATCTGAGTGTAGATTTAGAATAAGCGAGCCTAAATTAGTAAACAACAGGTAAAAAACCTCAGGAAACAAAAAAAATGTTCCATTTTGTTGAGCAGTGTAATTATTATTTTTAATTTTAATAAGACTGGAAATTGATTTTAAGCTTTCGCGAATTGTATACATCGGTCTTCATCACGAGTAAAACCTTTTTATTAAAAATGTATAGAGACTGAAATTTTTTGTACGCGTCTGTGGTATATCTATGTTCATAATAAGTCAACTAAGAACCCTTATAAACAACTACTGCTACGACTTCCAATTTTTTGTTGAAAGGAAAACATTTTAGTACAGCTTATATAACTATTTTTCAGGCAAAAAACTTACATTTAAGTATTGCGATATGAATACGACACGATATAGGTACATAAGGACTTAAATTTTTCGAACAACAATATAAACAATTCGTGTAGTTATGTACTAAAAAATGACTGTCATAGTTTGCCATTTAGGAGTATAATTAAAATGTTACAGGCACCAAAACAAAGTGTCATGAATAATTAATAAATGTATTACCATATAGAAAAAGCACGCAGCTTGACATGAACATGTTTTTAATTTAACTGTTTCTACCTAATCCCGTGGGAATTCCTGCGCCTAATTGTTTTGGCTTTAGCTTGTCTGTCAGACAATCAGTCAGTAACGAAAAAAATATTTATTATACAAATATTTTTATTATATACATAATATATATGGATCACAAAGTACAGATATATGTATATGGATTCTGTATTCTTTATAGGAATTTACAACAGTGCCGAAATATCGGTTACTCCAAACAAAGGTACGTGGTATATATCCCGAAAGACAATTTAAAATAAGTCTCTGTTCTTTGTTTAAACATGATGTACCTTACGGACTTAGAAGATTTACTGGTCTTGTAAAATTTCTAGTTCTATAAAATGAGTTTGGAGTCCAATAAACGCTGGATATTTTAATACGATACGATATTTCCCTAATTGAAAGCCAATACCAAAAACGTAGCTTTTTTCTTGAGTTAAGACGAAGAATGAAATATTATAGTTGTATTAACAGAAAAAATCTTCACGCATAGAATAAAAAGTCTATATTAATAACAATAGTAGTAACATTAATATTTTCATTGCCTACAAACCTATCTTTCAAAGTGATACTCAAAAGACGACTAAAAATGGTTGAGGTTCTAAGGTGTCATAATAATTAAATATCTTATGTTGATTGTGGGAGACTTCAGTTGTCTTGACACGGCCGTCATTGGTCTTTAGTGTGGCATCGTATCGATATTTAATAATTCCAGAATACACCTATTTTAAATCTCTGCACCACTCTAAGGTAGCAATCTACCTTAGAGTGGTGTACAAAGAAGTACAACAAGTACAATAAAGAGAATGCATACGGAATTAACTCCGCCTTTATACGCTCCGTGTACACAGAGATATTAAATAAAAAAGATTAAATATATTTCCTAGTACCTCAGCAATACCATTTCATTTTACCGGCAGTATAAAGGCTCTTTCTGCTTCTTGGATTAAATGTATATCCTCTCCTCCATGAAAAACGAATGTTAAATTCGATGATGCTGTAAATAAGAAACTGTGAGCCTTAAATTGTTGGTGGAACATAATACACTTTTACGTAAATTGAAACTTTATGGTATTAGAGATACCGCACTCAGTCTTGTTGCCAGCTACCTTAGAGATAGAATTCAGTATGTAGATGTTAATGGGAGTAGGTCTCTAGGTTCGCCAGTAGGAATGGGCGTTCCACAGGGCTCTATACTCGGTCCATTTCTTTTTTTAATATATATTAATGATTTGCCGTTCTTTGTTCAAAATTTATGTGATATTGTTTTGTTTGCCGACGATACGTCACTAATTTTAAAAGTTGATCGTAATTCCTGTAACTTTGATAGCGTCAATAACACTCTTGCACAAGTATTAGATTGGTTTTTGACAAATAATTTGGTACTCAACTCTAGCAAAACCAAATGTGTTAAATTCTCTTTACCTAACGTCAAAAGTGTTCCTACTAACATAATTTTAAATAAGGAAACAATTCAACTAGTCGAATCAACTGTATTCTTAGGTCTAACTTTAGATTGTAAGCTTCAGTGGGGCGCCCAAATAGCCTGGCTCGCAGTCAAACTTAGTTCAGCAGCGTTAGCAGTTAGAAAAGTAAGGGAATTCACAGATATAGATACTGCTAGATTAGTTTACTTTAGTTATTTTCACAGCTTTATGTCTTATGGTATTATGTTATGGGGTGTGGCTGCTGATATACAGACTATTTTTGTCATTCAAAAGAGGGCCATACGTGCAATTTATAAGTTAGGTGCTAGAGATACTTTACGTAATAAATTTAAGGAAGTAGATATATAGACAGTTGCATCGCAAAATATATATGCTAACTTAATGTACATTAAGAAAAACTTAGTTCTATACCGCAAAAATAGTGATTTGCACAAACTGAATACAAGGAATAAGCATAAACTAGTGGGAACTAACTACCGTTTACATAAAGTTCATAACTCATTAGCGGGAATTGGTATACGATTTTTCAACAAATTGCCTACTGAAATAATGAATTTACCCATGCACAAATACAAACGAACAATTAAGAACTTTCTTTTACAGAGGGCTTACTACACTATTAAAGAATTTTTAAATGATAAGACACCATGGGGATAGATTTAGGCCTGTTTAACTCACGATTATTTTCATTTCTAAACATTTAACATAATTGTTATATAAATTTGTTAAATTCTCGTTTTGATAAGTGACATGTTAAGTGGAGGTGCCTCGTGAACACATGATTTTGCAGGATTTGGATATTTTTATGATTTGTTGAATGTAGTTTAACATTAATTATCCCTGATCATATCAATGTTTACTTGTCACCTTCACAAAATTCTTTAACCTATTGGTTGCTGATACATCTATACTACTAAGCTATAGTGTTTTATTATTGTAGTATTCGCATGTTTTGCTTAATTTTATTTTTTCTTTCATTTATTTCCAATCAATGACGCCAAGTGTTTTGGCTGTGTCAGCAATCATGGTACCACAAATTGTAAAATTAAGATTCTGTTTTTAAAAGATTGGCATGAGTTTCTTCCAGGCTCTTCTCATAGCCCTACCATCCCGAACATGGTTGTAAAAAAAAGAGAATTGACGTTCATAAGCGTTGCTTTTGT
This sequence comes from Euclidia mi, assembly GCA_944739405.2. Taxonomy (NCBI): domain Eukaryota; kingdom Metazoa; phylum Arthropoda; class Insecta; order Lepidoptera; family Erebidae; genus Euclidia; species Euclidia mi. The sequence goes on along the minus strand of OX123186.2, from coordinate 96,263,882 downwards.
AACCTATATGAATAAATGATTTTGAATTTGAAATTGAATTTGAAGTTGTTTCGCGTCAATTTCATTTTGTCCGCCGTTGTTAGAATGTTTGTAGAGCAGATTGATACAGGATAAGTTCCCTAGTGCGGAAAATGTGTTTAGATGAAAGTCTAGAATGTAAGTCTTTTAGCTTGTATTCCCTGCAACACACTCAGTTAAATATAAGTAAGTATGTGTACTATGCCCATAAGAAGTAGTTTAAATGTACGAATAAATAATGCAGCAATTATTATTTTAATAATTTATTACTAAAATAATATTAACATTAAATGTATAATTGAAAATGTAAGAGTCAAGGTTTTACTCATATTATCGCTTTTCGAGTATCCCTCATAATGTTGACTAAAAATAATCAAGTTCCGCCACAAATATCAAGAATTCTTATAAAACATTATCCTGTTTAAACGTATTATATACAGTTTCTTTTTTGAATTTCAACATTTTCTATTGAATTTAAACAGAATGTGTGACTCATTTGTGATAAAAATATTTATTGACGTAACTTATATTCTACACTAGATGAGCCCGCGGTTACACCCGTGTTATTTAAGGCTACTGCTCCCGTGGGACATGGCGTGATGTTATATAGCCTATAGCCTTCCTCGATAAATAGGCTATCTAACACTGAAAGAATTTTCAAATCGGACCAGTAGTTCCTGAGATTAGCGCGTTCAACCAAACAAACAAACTCTTCAGCTTTATATATTAGTATAAGATAAGATATATTAGATATATTGGATTACTTGATTATCACTACATAGTATAAAACAACAAAGTGTTGGCAACATCGTTGAGCGAGCGTCATTTTCGAAAAAAGTGTGATTCAAATACGTCGCGTTCTGGCTGTGAGGTCGAATACAAAATGGCGACTTGAACATGGTGACCGCGGACGCTCGCCCACTTGGCTGACAACCATGGAATGGATAAGTTGTTTAATGGGCTCTATTGTTATTTTCCGTCATATCATTTTTAGAAAGCACAGTCACTGTGCTAAATTTGCCCTAATATTGTTTAACCGTTTACCTATATTTCAAAAGGTTTAAAATTATATTTGCAATTAATATCTGCTCGATATAAAAATACATCTTAGTGTCAAATATGTAATTAGAATGTGTAATAAATGCTTATTATATTCTTTACCCTCGTTCTATTGAATAAAGTGTTTCTAGTGTACTAATATGGTTTCTTTTCTAATATCAGAAGTGAGCGTATACGTACGTGCCATGGGTAATCGCAGACGTCACAGCAAGCGAGCACGATTGTCGTCGAGCAGCAGTAGCTCGACGAGCTCAAGGACGCCGTCGGCATCGCCGCCGCGTAGAAAAAAGTTAAAGGTATCGCATCGAAAATATACTAAAGCTGTGAGTACCTTGAATAATATTATACCAGAGTTTGACCCTTTGAACGATGATATTAATGCATGGCTTAGTATTATAAAATCCTACGCTGCGACTTTTGAGTGGTCCGATGAAACGATACGTTATCAAGCTCTTAACAAATTGAAAGGTTCTGGTAAAGGTTGGTATGATTCTTTGCTGCGTACTGACAGTCAGTGGCCTGATTGGACATGGAAGGATTGGCATCAACGCCAGGCTAATAGCTTTCAAATACGACGTAATATATTTGAGCTCTTAAAAGAAATCATTACCAAAAAACCAGTAGAAAATCAATCGTTATACGAATTCTATTTTGACATTAAGGGGCGGAACATATCTGACCGAAGATGCGTCGAACGTATCTTCGGTCGCGTCTATTCCGTCAAATGAACCGGTACACATCTGACGGAAAATGCGTCGAGCGTATCTGCACACATTCGCTGAAAGCGTGGCTATTATGCACACATATAAGTTTGTTCGTGCAGGGCCGTACTCAGGGCAGCTCTATATTTTACTGTCATATTCTTTTACCTAATCATTTTTCGTGTTACCTGATGTTATGTAGTCACTGAAGTCCTGTAGTTATTTATATTGCAATACGAGTTTGACTTAAAAATATGTCGGACTTCGAAGATTTTTTATAGTAGCCAACAAGCGTTATTTGAATATAATTATATCCTATTTAGGTATGAAGGTTCAAAAATAAAAGACGATAATACGATTTGGTTACGGTTTTTCAAAAAACTTATACAAATGATATAGAAGGGGTTACAGACTACAGTTGCAGAGCAAGACACAAAATGTTTTCTATATAGGTATGTATGGAAATTGTTCCCGTGGACCTTTAGCACCTCATACCCAAAAATTGGCCCTCGATCCAAGATAGCAAATATGCGTACACTCATAGCACATACTAACACTACATTATTCTACACAATTTGTTTCTGAAAAAATAAGTAAGGTCTGGCGGCCCTGGAATCTTACGATCTTAAAATCACCGATCTGGGAATGACATGGATATGGTATCTCCAATACCTACGAATTTAGCGTGCACACCTGAGAAATTAGCGTGCACACCTACGAAACGTTGGGCAAATAAAATGGCTGCCATTTGAGTTGTTCTCCAGAATGTAATCGATATCGATATGGAGCCGGTTAGAGGAGAATAATACATTTTTGTAGTAAGTTACCTTTGTTAGTTTAAATCTTTTGCCAGATTAGTTTATTCCATAATGCAAATGTGGGCGAACATGGCAAAGCGAAAGACGACCCTTGTATGAAACATGTAACAAAATATTCTCTGAGAGCCAATATCGGTTTTTTAGACATATTTATGCACAAAAACAAAATTATTATGTTTGATAGACAACGATTTCACAGCACATGTACCACAAACCTTGGCGAAAAATATGGCGATAGTGGCACGAATGACATTTCTAATAAAATATCTAAACTATGGCTATCTCTTTTTTCTGACAGAGATATCCCTAAGACAAAACGAGACAACACTATGTTTGGTGGCTTTATGTCGATTTCGTATATATGTGTATAAAAAAATCATGGCGAAATGTGGATGTAATATTACACCTCTGCCTACCCCTCCGGGGATACAGGCGTGAGTCTATAAAAAAAAATATATATATGTGTAATGTAATTTTTCTATATGTACTATTTGCCCTCTCCATGAATATTCCTTACTCAATGGTCAAAATTCACGTGGTGCGTGGTGCGCGCGACGTCGACGGATAATCCGTCAGTACGCTCGACGTACTAACGGATCTTCGGTAAGGTGTGAAAGGTTGAACGTTTTTCTATACATTTGGATGTATTGGCGTTACGCGACGGATAAAACGCGACGGATCTTCCGTCAGATATGTTCCGCCCCTAAATGTAAAATAGACAGATTATCCTTAAACTTTAACTGAGCAAGACATGATATCTTTAATTGTTGGCTGTTTAGGTTATAGCAATATAGGAGCATCTATCGAAGCAAGTAATTTTATATCTTGCCACGATTTAGCTAGTTACTTGCATGGTCGCACGTATAGAGGCAAAAACACAAAACAGACTGGTTTGAATAGTACACGTGAGAATCAAAAATCAGTGGATCAAACAAATCATTTGAATCAATCCTCTGCAAACGTAATCTCGAATACTAACGCGAATTCAAGTAAAGAAAATACGCAAGATAGTAATCAAATCGGTACAACACAGATTCGGAAACCTATTAAGTGTTACACATGTGGTGGAAATCATAAAAAGAACCAGTGTGATCTTAATAAATGTAATTTTTGTGGGAAAAGGGGCCACGTTGAAGCCGTGTGCCGCAGTAAAAAGAATACAGGGTTGATTAAACCAGAAACAGAGGAGACTAAATTAATTTCTACCTCCAATTCTCGCAGTAAATTTGTAAAAACTGTCACCATTAATAATTTTATACATGAAGCATTCATTGATACAGGTATAGAATAGAATAGAATAGATATCTTTATTTGCTAATAATGTAGGTATAACAATATGATGTTACAATATTATTTATATAGAATCCTTGTACATTCTGCCTGTAAAGCATGCAAATTTTTAAAGTATTACAAATTAATTTTAATTAATTTAACTTAAGGATATTACACATACATTTATCTTTAGATATATTTATCAGTTAAAAAATCGTTTACAGAATAATAACACTTATCCAATAAAAGTTTTACTAATTCTTTTTTAAAAATATGCAAGGGATGATTTTTAATTCTATTGGGTATTTTATTATAAACAACAGGTGCCATGCCGATAACACTTTTTTTTAATAATGAAGGTAGTAGCTGCTCTTTAATTTCCGAATCTGTTATTATAAAATATTCACTCTCTACTAGTGTACTACCCTCACCAGTTTTGTTACAAGGATTTTCTAGGCAGAATTCTAAACCGGTTACTCGTAGAACTACCGTAAATTTAAAAATAGATTGCGTTTCGTTAATCGGGGTGGACTTCTACATAATTGACGATCTAGTTGGTTGTGATATATTGATTAGCCGTAATATAACCGAGCGAAACGATTTGATATATTCACGTGTTGGTGATTTATTTACATTCGATTACGCGCAATCCTTTAAAGAATTTTGTAACGTTGTAACGGAGAAGGAAATCGATGCCGACACTCACTTAATGGAATTAGTTTGTTTATTTAAGCGGTATAATATGTGTGTCGCGACAGATATAAAAAAATTAGGGAAAGTCAGTGGCCACGAGATGGTAATCGCATTGTCTGATCCGCGGCCGGTACAGTGCAGACCTTTTCGAGCTTCTCATGATGATAGAAAGATTATACGAGACATGGTGCAGGAACTCTTAGATAATAATATTGTTCGCCGCGAGAGTAACTCTCCGTACGCCAGTCCTGCCCTACTTGTAAGCAAAAAGAACGGTGAGAAAAGACTCTGCATCGACTACCGTGCATTGAATAAAATAACTATAAAAGATAAATACCCAATGCCCCGCATTGAGGACCTCGTAGATAGGCTACAAGGCTATAAATACTTTACTAGTCTTGACTTAAAAAGTGGATATTATCAGATAATGATGAGTTCACAGTCTATAGGCAAAACAGCATTTATTACCGAAGACGGAAACTGGGAGTTCCTCAGACTTCCTTTTGGCTTGGCTAATGCACCATCCTGCTTCCAACGGATGATGCGTGTTAGGTAATTTAAGATTTGAAAGCGTTATTGTTTATTTAGATGATATATATTTAATCACATTAACTATTCAGGAAAATTTAAATCTTTTAGAAAAGGTGTTACAAATATTTAAAACGAATGGACTAACCTTAAATTTAAAAAAGTGTCACTTTTTTAAAACTGAGATAGAGTTTCTTGGTTACAAAATTAAGCAGAATTGTGTCATGCCAAACGAAGCCAAAGTGGAAGCCGTTAGGAGATTACCTGTGCCAAGAACGGTACATCAGTTACGACAATTCTTAGGACTAATCAATTATTTTCGTAAATTCATTGAAAAATGCGCCGTTATCTCCGCCCCTCTCACCAAATTATTAAAGAAGGATGCTTAATGGTCTTGGGGTCCCGTATATGAACAAGCGTTTCAGATTCTAAAAGCTAAGCTAACGTCGGATAGTGTATTATCTATTTTTGACCCAAATAGTGCTACAATTTTGTATACGGATGCTAGTCGCAATGGTATTGCGGGTATTCTGGTTCAAGTTACAGATAAAGGTGAAAAACCTGTACATTACTATAGTCGACAGACAACTATAGATGAAAAGAAATATCATTCTTTTGAACTAGAACTCCTGGCAATCTTTAGTTCGCTCCAGAAGTTTCGCCTTTATTTAATCGGTTCACCTTTTACCATAGTAACAGATTGTAATGCCGTAAGATATGCATTAACTAAAAAGGATATTATTCCCCGGATCGCACGGTGGGTCCTTTCGACTCAAGAGTTTGTGTACGAGATTAAACATAGAGAAGGTACGCGTATGCAGCACGTGGATGCCTTGAGTCGAAACCCCGTTCCGTTAGGTGAAAAATCGGAAAGGGAAATAATATTATCAATAACTGAAGACGATTGGTTACTCTCTGTTCAGGTACAAGACCCCGATATTGCAAAAATTAGAACCATTTTAGAATCGGGGAAAATAGATAACAATAGAAATGTTTTTGACGTCTACGAGCTTTTAGGCGGAAAGGTTTACAGGAGGACGTCCCAAGGTCGTCGATGGGTTGTACCTAAAAAGTGTATATGGCAAATAATAAAGTACAACCATGATGACGTGGGCCATTTTCTGTGGACAAGACGGTTGAAAGAATAGGGTCTAAATATTGGTTCTCGCGTATGCGTCACATAGTGAAGAAATATGTTAAAAATTGTTTGAATTGCGTATTTTATAAAAATAAAAGCGGTCCTAAGGAAGGAGAACTATATCCGTTGCCAAAATACGCAAAACCCTTTCATACTCTCCATGTAGACCATTTAGGTCCATTTGTTGAAACCACCAACGGTAATAAATATCTTGAGGTTATAGTAGATGCATTCACGAAATTTGTTTTTATTAGCACAGTAAAATCTACAAAGGCGGCCGATTTTATAGAAGAACTAAACAACATTACAAAATGTTTTGGTAACCCAAGACGAATCATCTCAGACTCAGGTTCATGTTTTACTTCCGTAGAATTTAAAGAATATTGCAATAGCAAAAACATTCGCTCGCATGTTGTGGCAACGGGCTCAAACGGACAGGTGGAGAGATTTAACAAGACTGTACTAGAGTCACTAAAAACTATGGGTGCAAATACAACTGAAGATAGGTGGGACCAATATGTTAAAATCATACAACAGGTTTTGAATACCACAATCCACAAGACTATTAAAGCCATTCCAAGCGAAGTTTTATTAGGTTATCGTTTACGTACTGATTACGACACCCTAGAACCCGAGCTTGATAATGAATCGTGACGGATTTACGCGTGAGGGTTGACAAAAATATTAAGGCCAGTGCTATATCTGAATAACAAAGGTTTGATAAAACTCGGACAAGAGCCAAGTTGTACAATGAAGGAGACTTGGTGTTGATAAAAATACAGAGCCAGGGCAATGACGGGCGAAGTAGAAAACTTCTATCGAGTTTTAAGGGCCCATTTCGTGTAAAGAAGGTACTCGGTAAAGACAGATATGAGGTGACAGATTTAAGAGGTTCGGAAAGGAGTAGCAAGCCGTATAAAGGAGTAGCCGCTGCCGAAAACATGAAACCATGGATACAGATTGCTGATTGGAGTTTAGACTAACTTTATGAGAAAACGTCCGTGTTGGCAATTGTGGAAGATGTAAAGGTTTGTGTACTAATTTAATTGCTTCCTTGTTCCAGTAAACAAATAATGATTATCCATGTATAAGATTACCTATTTAGTGGAGTACACAAGTCCCGTATAGTCTCTCATGGTGATAATAAATACTAACTCATGTTCTTGCGAGACTAGTTAAAACACTTGGGTTATAATTGTTGCCTATTTGAAACAGCAGTAAATGTAGATACAAATTCAGGAAAAATCTTGGTACATTTAAGTGTAGCGAAAAGCTCTTTATGTGCAAGTGATCCTGAGGGCAAAGGTTGTGGGAAAATCCTGGACTCTTAAGTGTGGCACAGTCCCTTTAAGTGCGGGTGACCTAGCAACAATGGACTACGCATTTGCTGATGTTTCTCGTGGCATTCTATGCTTGTAGCACAAACTTAGACCTTAGGGCAACGATATTAATGGCAGTTTTGTTTCAGTGTTTTACCTAGACTCGTGGGGCTCCTAGGACATTCGCCTTGCAGAATGGCCATGTTGGCAACATCGTTGAGCGAGCGTCATTTTCGAAAAAAGTGTGATTCAAATACGTCGCGTTCTGGCTGTGAGGTCGAATACAAAATGGCGACTTGAACATGGTGACCGGGGACGCTCGCCCACTTGGCTGACAACCGTGGAACGGATAAGTTGTTTAATAGGCTCTATTGTTATTTTCCGTTATCATTTTTAGAAAGCACAGTTACTGTGCTAAGTTTGCCCTAATATTGTTTAACCGATTACCTATATTTCAAAAGGTTTTCGTTCTATTGAATAAAGTGTTTCTGGTGTACTAATATGGTTTCTTTTCTAATAAAAGTCTGTCTTCTGTCTGTCTGTCCTTATGTAGGTATGCTTAAATCTTAAAAACTACGCAACGGATTTTTTAATGCGGTTTTTTTAATACATAGAATGATTCAAGAGGCAGGTTTATATGTATAATTGACGCGGGCGAAGCCGCTTGCGACGTATATTACATTCAAGGGCGTCGCCAAGAGGGCTACAGGGGGCAGCTGCCCTCCTCCCCCTAGAGACTGAAAAACCCTCATTTGTCCCCCCTTAGGCAATCGGCTGGCGACACCCCTGAGTATATATAGTACAATTCAGTTTTAGATCGAATACTTATAGTTTCATTTAAAGTAAGAAGGTTGACGGAAAAAATGCTATTAAAATACTAATAGCACTTCAGCAAACTGTCGATCCAGTTTCGATATAAATAAAAAAATCTAGAAAATTAACATTAGTGACATTGAAAATGGATCGAGACCGTATTTTGACAGACTTAGTTCTAAAACTTAAAAATCATTATGAGTTTCTGCCTTAAGTTATGTTAATTTTGAGGTTTTCAAAATAGTTACTTTTTTTTTGATTTGTTATAATCTTGTCTTGCATGGTTATGGCTGTCGTGGACTGCAACGATGACATCATCTAGTGTTTTCAGTTTGGCAGTACAATGATACTTCATGCGATTCGAACAAGTCCACCTTATAGTTCTTGTATTGTAGCGGCGGCGATCCTTGGTTTGAGTGTAGGTGTACCCGTCGTATAGTACCATTCTGTTCCCTCGATTTGATAGAACGTATGTAGCTGGAACTAAAAATATTTATTAGAAATTTGAACCAAAAATTAGATCGAGATCGTAGAAAAGAGACCGTAGTGAAGATTTTCTTTCTTTCGGTTAACTTTTGCTCTTTTTTTTATCAAATAAGGACGAATTTGAAGCAGGACACCAACAGGCGAGCGGCTAATCATATTCTTCTGATGCCATTTATGTCAACTAGACGCCAATATTGCGCTAACAACGGTTGTAAAAAAAAGAAAAGATCCCGACGAATTGAGAACCTACTCCTTTTTTTGAAGTCGGTTAATGAAGAAAGTACGAAGTTATCTTCAAGCATTTGCTATTTTATGTTTTATGGCGAATTAATATCAAAATATAATGCGTCAATTACGATTATACAAAGAACATGAATCATGTGCCCATAATTCTCTGCTTTAAAATTACACTTACTATATACCTGCGTTGCAGTACATTCATCATGTCAAGCAAGTTTCGCAGGACAGCAAGCTCCGACTACTGCGCCACCGTCACAGATCGCAGAAGAACCAGACACTGTGGACCGACAAGCTGCTGTCCTCCCAAACATTAAGGACGTGACCGACAAGATTGGCATAAAACTTATCATGTCAATTTTCAAATACGTTTCTAAAAATATATGTGAAAAATAATACAGCATTTCCTTTTAATTAAATTTATGAAGAAAATAATATGAACATTAAATGTATAATTCAAAATATTCTCCACTTACATAATGTAGATAAAAGAATATCAAGTTCTGCCACAAACTTCAAATAAGTATGCGTATAACTTATTCAAAACCAACATAAATTTATTCTGCGTAAACATATTTCATACATTATATTTCTAAGGCTTATTCCTGTACTGCCTCGTTGGTCTCGCGGCATAAATGTGCGCGTGGGATTGGGAGGTCTGGGGTTCGATTTCCGGGTCTGGCAAAGTGTTATTGGGTTTTTCGTTAGAAAATTCTCAGTAGTAGCACGGAGTCTGGTAATGTGCCCGGTACGGCAATAGGCTCGCCCCCTATTACGTGGGACCTTAAAATTCATGGTGAAATGTGGGTGTAATATTACACCTTTGCCAGTCCCCGAAGGGACCGAAGGGATACTATAAATTAAAAAAATTAAAATAAATAAATTACTCCTACATTGAGACTGAATTGCCGACTTGATATATTTGTGTTCTATACGAATTTAAAACTTAACGTTTTTTAACAGCTGATCGTATACTTCGAAAACAAAACACTACTTATTCGATTTACAATCCAGTTTCAATCATATATAAGTATTTTACGATAAATAATACTAGTGGGATTGAAATTACATCGATACAATATCTAAAACGATCTAAATACGAAAATTTGTCTTCATGGAACTTTTTCAAACACGTAATTGCGTAAATCCGGTAAAGGATGGTTATGATTGGTATCGCTCATGATGATGACGTCATTTAGGGTCTTCAGTTTGGCGGTGCAGCTGTATTTTATCCGAGTAGAGCAAGCCCACCTTACGGTTTTGGCTGAATAACGGCTGTCTTTCATTTGAATAAATGTATATCCATTAAACAGTACCATCCTGTTGCCTCTCTTTGTTAACATATATGTAACTGAAAGCAAAAATAAAGTTAATTTAAATGAAATGTAATTAAACTATTTGCACCGCGATTAGTGGTAAGTTCAGAACGAACTTGTGTAGAAAACTAAAATAGTTTTAATCTTATAACTCAGAAAGTACGGTAGGATATTTTAAGTTTAACCAATCTCGTTTTGAGAGGGTCGTTGGGGCTTATTAACATCAAACTCCTTTCATATATCTACACAATGATCTTAGGTAGACTCCATGAATAATTCCTTGCTTAGACACCTTAGAAGGATAGATAGGAAAAATATTTCGATCGATATTGATATGCTATCGATTCATTGGCGGACAGACCGAACTGTTTAAATTCAACTGTTCCCTTAAGGTTACAAAGCATGGCGATAGATCGAAATAATTCGACTGCATAGACAATTGATTAACCGCGGTATTCAATATTGGTATTATCTATAATTTTTTTCTTTAGATTTCAGATTCGTTTTTGACATAAGCTCTATCGAATATCGAATTTCAAAATCCGTGGATAGATCGAATATTGAAACCATTCATGGCATACAGATGGAAATGCATATATCTTAATTGACTTTATACTGCAAGTATACACAAGTAGAGTACCTAGCTATACAAAAAGACATCACAATTATGAATCTGGCATAATAATTACAATGCACGATCAAATAAAATATCTAAACATTTTTTGCAATAATTTATTCGCAGACAATAGAAAAAAAAATATGAATTGCAAATCAGCTTTCTTTGAGTGATTTATATGTATGACTCATTTGGAATGAAAAATATTTATTAACGTTGTGTTCTTCAATCTTCACTTACTACATCTATTTTCAGTACTGCCTTAAATCAATGCCAGTTTCACTTGAATATTCGGTTTGATGATAAAAAGCTGTTAGCACTTTGGCCAACTCTCGATCAAGTGTACATCTTAATAAAAGGTCCAATTTAACATCTGCGACATTGAACGTGGACTGAAACCGTATTTTGAAAACTTATAAATAAGTATGAGGATTTGCCTTCTGTTATTTTGATTTAGATTTTTCATAGTCGTAACTGTAGTTTAGGGTGGTAATGGCTGTCGTGGACTGTTATAATGACGTCATCCAGGGTCATCCACTTTGGCTGTACAATGACATTGCCTACGATTCGAGTAGGTCCACCTTATCGCTCTTGTATTGTAACGGCGATCATTGCCTGCAGTGAAGGTATACCCGTCGTAAAGTACCATTCTATTCCCTCGATTTGATATAACGTATGTAGCTGGAACTAAAAAATATATTACAAATTTTAACCGTACACACGAGCTAAGTAGTAGAGAAGATATAAAATAGGAACCTCGGTCCTTCTATTGGGTTGAAGTTCTATTTTTTTCAGGTAAGACCGATCATGCTACAGCCCACCAGTAAACATAATTTTACTATATTACCGTATTTTACATTGAAAGTATTGAAATAATATTTTAAACAAAATAAGATTAGATTTTGAATTGACTCGGAATCTGTATTCTGCTAATGTAATGTCATTATCATCTAATTTGTTTTCTATAGCCCGTGTTCAATTTATAAGTTAGTCACGATTACAAATTCAAATTATTTATTGCGAATATAGGTGATACATAGATGTTTACATAGTTTTTGTCAGTCTCAGAACAAACATTAGTGCAGCTATATTCTGCCATTTGGCATGCAATGTTCATCACATATTATTTCATTATGGTTATATAAAAATTATTGAAACAATATTATGTTCTAGTTATAAATAAAGTACACATGTCAAAAAATAAAAATAAAATTAATACAATCAAATAAGTCAATCAAGGTTATATTATTATATATGGAAAGTCAATTTAGTTACATGTCACAACTAATTATTACATATCATATTTGTCTTCGAGAAATACTGTAGTACAATCCAATATCATTCAAATATCAGTTAATCTAGAAGGGGAATACCATTTGTGGCATAATTATGACACTGACATTAGATCGAAACTCCATTTTGAACTAATTTATTTAAGAGAATTGGGCCTCTGTTCCTACCAGCTTTAGGGTCGGTACATATCTGACGGAAAATGCGTCGAGGGTATCATCCGTTGCGTCTATTCTGTCAAATGGGTCGGTACATATCTGACGGAAAATGAGTCGAACGTATCTGCATCGTTCTGTCACATCCCTAATTCCTATATAAAATTACCGATTGACGTCAATAGCTTAGTGCAATTCAGCAATATTTTTCCTATAAAAGCCGGTGTCTTTAAGTAAAACGCGCTTGTTATTATTCTAGTGTAGTTGTAATTTTGGTCATTAGGACCAATACCCAACTTGTTGGTGTTCTGCTAAACCTAGAATAATAATTTCGCCTGTCCTTCGCAGGACAGTCGTGCTGAAATCTAAGTTCGCGACCAAATTTGTGAGTGTAGTCCAAGTACTACTTAACTGTGCGATTAACCTTGTGTAGAATGTTGGTAACTTTGTATTAAAGTAAATAAACGTTGTGTGACCTTCAGTGCTGTTTTTTTTATAAGTGCTGAGTCGCCCGATCTAACAGTTCGGATCTATACCGTCAAATTGGACCTGCTACATTACGTGTCCAGTCAGTTTCTGCGTTCAGCATCTATAGTGCGGTTGCGTTGTATGATATTGAATTGAAATCGCCAAATGCGTCAGTCAAAATACACGTGGTGCGTGGCGCGCGCGACGTCGACTGACAAAGCGAAACGGAACAGAAGCTGTACAGTCGACGGTTAGGTGTGAACGGTTGAATGTTATATTATAATTATATTTGTCTGTTTTGGCGTTACGCGACCAAAAATACGCGACGCATCTTTCGTCAGATACGTACCGACCCTTATGCGGATGATTTGGCAAATCTACTTTCAAGCGAAGCTAGAAAATTCCTCGCGTGGAATCGTCAGTATTAATAGAGATCTGGCTGAAATATCAGAATGGATCAAAACATTTGAACTTAAGGTTAATCCTACCAAAACCCATTTATAGGCAGTTCTAAACTGATTTCTAGGGTGCATTAGGTGTCTTTTGCAGGAGTTTCGATTCCTTTAAGTAAAGATGTGATTGGGATTTACATAGACGAACCCTTTTAGTGGACTGTCCAACAGCATTATAACATTTTTTTGCTGCCATAGCATCATTGAAAAGACTGCGAAATTGCCTTCCGATGGTCACTAAAGTTGCACTTGTGCATAGATAAACAGGTGAAAGTACTTTTAACTTTATTTATAGACTAGAGCACGCCCGCAGCTAGGTCTACACCTTTAAATTAAAACCTACAAATTGTATTTTAGCCTACGCCAGATAGACAGACGATCTTGTTGGGATCGCGTTAAGTGGTTAGATGAGGGCGGCTCAAAATCGCTACGGTCTCCCCCAAAGCTCTTCGCTTTGGGGGAGGCCTTCGGTCAGCAATAGATAAATTAAAAAAAAATGTTTAAATAATTTTATTGGCTGATGAGTATAAATTTAGTTTGTTAAACATTAAGTCATCATCATCAGCCTTTAACAGTCCACTGCTGGACTAGGCCTCTCCTTTGAAAGGAGGTATTGGCCTACTATACCACGCTGGCCAAACGGGTTGGTATAGGGTTTGTATCAAGTTTTCCTTCTCTTACAGTGCTGTTCTCTGCATAATATGCTCCCTCTGTCGGCTCTTGCGACACCCATGGAATGATATGGGGTGGTGACAATCCGTATTCTTAATCCGTCACCACACGGACAAAACATTAAGTCATTTAAATGAAAAGTTTTCCATGTCATTTTTGACTTTTATTAAAATTGAAAACATAATTACCAAAGGTATCAAATGCTAGGATACCTTCACAATTTGGATTAATTTTTTTAGTTATATTTCAAATAAAAAAAAAATATTTTTAACAATATTTTATAACTCTACTGTAAAGTTTTCCTCGTGACAACAAAGAAAAAGGCACCGTGCTGCTCAGTGTATAGGACTAATGGTATTCCATGTCTGGGTTTTAAAAAGTATTCTTACTGTTTAACCCGAGAGTTTTCAGCAACGTGTAATAACTAATATAATAACAATTGATAAACTAATAAAAACTCTACCTCGGATGATTGTGTGAGCTGTCAATGGTGACAATAGTGGAGCCCATTGTTTTCAATTTCGCTTTACAACTGTACGCTTTCTGCTTGGAACACGTCCATCGAATGATGTGTCGTTCTCTGCGTCTCCTGTCGGTCATTCTTGAGTAAGTGTAGCCGTCGTACAGAACCATGTTGTTGCCTCGTCTTGATCTCACAAATATTGCTAGAAGTAAAAGAAAATAAGCATAATAAAGAAGGAAATGTGTATGAGGCCTCCGGCACTACAAATAATGTTTATATTTAATTCACCGTTATAAATAATTCCATATAATATCCTTAATAATTCTCTGACCAGATTGGAGACATCCTAAAAACACGACAGATTAGAAGTACCCTGAACAGAAGGGCAGGCATGAGGAATTAGATAGCAGTGCATGAAGCAAGAGAGATATGTCAGGATCGTTGCAAATGGCGTTACGTAGTCTCTACCTACCCATCCGAGAAACAGGCGTGGGTCTATGTTTGTGTGTAATAATTCAAATAGGCAAGTCTCCATACGTCTCGTCTTAGAATATTTTTTGATGTCAGCTGTTCCATTAAAATGAATGGCAAAATATAATGTAAAAAAACAATTTATTCATTACAAACAACATGACTTAAGTAGATAATATAAATTGTATAAAATACTTATTAGTATTGATTGAGTATTTTTATCTAAATGTATGCTTTAAATTATAATAATTCTACCCAGTGAACCTTTCGACACCAATAAGTAAAAAATAATAATATCAACAAATGAATGACTACAAATCAGTCCAATACCTAATATAAAATATAAATTGTAAGTCAAAAAGAAAAAAATAATTATAAAAAACAAGCCTTGTAACCCTTTTCATAGAACTAATGGACAACATTGATAGTTAAGGTGTAATCAATATAAAATAATATACAAAGTGTCAAACAAATTTTGATATTTACAATCCATGCAAAATATTAACAAAAATATTAAATCTAAAAAAAAAAAATTAAAAAAATACAAAAAGAAACATTCGCACATATTATTTCATATTCATAACTTTGATAAATGTGTCTTGGGTGGTTGTGTGTACTGTCAAGAGCTATGATGTAGCCCTCTGATGTCCTCAACTTTGCTGTGCACCAGTAATTCTTGCGATTTGAAGTCCATCTAACCGTCCGTGAAAAAGGGTGTTCTTTCATCTTCGTAATTCTGTTACCTCTTCTTGACATCGCGAATGTCTCTGGATAGAAATATTAGGTAATGTAGTTTTTGCTTTATTGATTTATTTTAAAACACATTAAATTTAATTGAAATTTGTAGTTGACCATGAAATTAATAAAATTCAAGATATATAAACCAAAAAATATATTGTTATAATGTTTCATACAAATTGAATTGTTAAATTGACTTCTCAAATTTTTACAAGCTTTTATTTTCTTTCACTTGTCCTGATGTATTTTAAGTAAAATCCTGCTAGATAAATATAACCGACTCCCCGATTTTCATTTGAGATGAAAATTAATATATCTGTGTAGATTACGATGCCATGGTGGTGCTGATCTGGTGGTGGTCATAGTAACATCGCAATATAACGTCACAGCCCCATCGAATTTGGGCTCCTTTGATTCGCGTTGACGAATACTTTCGGAATCAGCTACACATGAAATTGGTTTAGTAATAAAATAAAAGTAATGAAACATAATCACATTTTAAGTATATTATTCTTTAATAATTTGACTAGCATAGATTTAGCATTTAAATACATAACAGAAGATTTGCCCTGTACTGGTAAATAGTAAACTCAATATAAGGCTAATATAATTATTAATCTATGTAATTATAATAATAATTTACGTAATATCAACACCACCTTCCTAGCATTATTCCAGTTGCGAGTACGAGTCCGCTTACTAGTCTGACCTGATTTGACTAAATACAGGGTGGCGCAAAAGTAATTACCCTATAGAAATTCTTTATATTTTTATGCCATCTCCTGTCATTCTTATATTGAAAATTTCGTAGTAAACAAATTTAAGTAAAATTCACTAAAAATAATCATGGACCGCTTTACTCCCCAAGAACGCGGAATAATCGTGTCAATCTTTTTACGGAATAGTTCATCAGTGATAAAAACACAACGTGAATTTGACTCAGCAGCTTATTTTGGTCAAAGAATTGAAGATGTTTCCGTATAAAACTCAGATGACTCATCAGCTGCTGCCTACTGATCACCGAGCGCCATAAAACTCATCTTTAAAGAGGATAATTTTATTCAAAATTAAATAATATACCCCATATTAATTTATTATAACCCCTTTATTTTAACCCCTTATTGCATGAATTATGAAGGAGACAATGAAATCATTTTTTTTACTGAAAACATCTTTTATTTCTTATTTTTAAACATCATAAATTAGAGATGAAATTAGAGTATTTATTTTAGAAATTACTACACGAAGCCATATAATTATGGTATCGTATGCAATCTAAAGGAAGTAAAATCATCCATTTAAGGCTTCGTATGCATTTATAAAAAAAGGAAATTATGCTTTATGGAAATCTTTGAAACAATTTATTTTATCATTGTAACATATAATTATAAACTTGACATTTCCCACATTTAGTAAATAAACGGAATTTTGTACAGTTCTGGCAAATTTGTCGGTTTGATTTGGTGCACTCGGGGAAATGGTCCAGGTTATCTGACCGTACAGAATCGAATGGCAGATCTTGACGCCTGGCTGGAGTTTTTCGAGCTTTTTTATTGCGCACGGGTGAATCCGGCAAACTGGTTAGAGTGGCGCCTCGGCTTGTTGGTGTACCGACTTGGATGCGCGTAGGACGACCACGTTTTCCAGGAACCGCACATAAAGGACTATCAGCTCGGATGCTTGGAGTTCCGGCTTGACTTGAGGATGGTGTGCCTAAGTTGCTAGCTGGTCGTCCACGTTTTATGCCCATAACTCTGAAATTGCGAGCTTGAAGTCAAATAGCGGCAGGTATTCATTTGCATGAATTCGACGCCAAATACTACTAGGTATATACGTTACGTACTACTAGGCATACATATAATAGAATATGTATTTTTCCTCTAACTGTCTTTTGATCCTTGAGAATGCGTATGGATATTATTGGCGTAGACGATGACTTCGTCAATAGTATTAAAAACTAAAAAAACATCTTAAATCTAGTATGAATTGAAATTAAACTACAGTTTACGGATAAAAAACAACTCTTTGAGCCACACTGTGTATAGGAAAAAGACACATACAAATAGGTACTTAAACGGTGAATCTCACCACCATCCTAAACAGTTAGCTACCGTGGGAATGTCTTTGTTTCAGAGAGCCCGGGGGATCTGTGACAAGAAACACCTGGACGCCGAGCTTCAACATGTCAAGCAAGTTCTGCAAGACAACAAGCTCCGACCGCCGCGCCAACGTCACAGATCCCCGAAGAACAAGCCAGCCACAGTAGAGAGACAACCTGCTGTCCTCCCATACATCAAGGGCGTGACCGACAAGATTGGCTACATCTTGAAGCGAGCTTCAATCAAAACATTCTACAAGCCGCCAACGAAGATAAGCCAATTATTACCATCTGTCAAGAGTCAGTTACCCTTACAAGAGGCCGGGGTTTACAAGATAGACTGTGAGTGTGGGCTCTCATACATTGGACAAACCAAGAGAAGCATAGGCATTCGACTAAAGGAACATATAGCTGACATTAAACACAAACGCTCGACGAAGTCTGCTGTGTGTGAACATGTAGAACAAGGAACCAACCATTACCTGCGATTTGATAAACCACAGATACTCGCAAAAGAACACCGCTTTATTCCAAGAATGATACGTGAAGCTATTGAAATTAAAAAAAAATCCTAATTTCAATAGGGAAGATGGTTGGAATGTTCCTCCAGCTTGGGACCCTGTTATCAGGCTAATGAAACCCAAGAAGGACAAAGTCACCAGAAGACATCAAGACACAGTGAGCACATTCTGCGTAGATAGTAACACCAATAGTTGAAAAATGTTCAGGTACTTTGAGATAACTTATAAATTCAAGACAAAGACAAATATCACCTCAGTCTGCCGTGAACACGAATCCTGTAAAGAATTCGAAACGTCGGCTAGTAATAAAAATGTAGTTTCTAGATCTTTCGGTTTAAATGTAATAACAAATAACCAGTGAAACCAATATAACGCGATAGTATCCGTAAACTGTAGTTTAATTTCAATGTGTAACATTCGCGTAAACCCAAGAAAATATTATGTTATCTAGTATGAACCTTAGCAGTACATTTATTCCTCCTGGTTCTATTGGAGCAGGCGTACAGAATCTTCTCTGGATTTCACTGCCGCTTGTCTCTCGCAACAATGAAAGTGTGACGTTTATATTCAACCATCTTGTCGCCTTTATGTTATAGAACGAATTTGGCCGAAATGGTAATTTTATTATTTAGTGATTTGACAAGTGATTATAGTTCGAGTGGCTTTGCTACGATATTATATTAAAAAAAAATCAAATGAATTATTACCTATTTGGCATTGCTGATTGTAAATGATGAAGTATATTTTATAAACGTAGCTTGTATTCGATTCTTAGTACCGTGCCCTTTTAAAAAGGAGGTAGTCAAATCAAAAAGGACTCAAACAGAAAGTTATTTATAAAATTGATTATCCTTTAAAATAAAATAAAAATATTGCTTACAAGTAGATTTTGGCCACAATATGTATAAAATATAAAAGAAATCACACAATGACAACAACATCAAACACCAAGTACAGTTTAATCTTGAACGCGAATATGAATTCTATGCGAATATATATCTATTATTTGCTGATGATACATCACTTATCTTTAAACTTAGACGAGATCAATCAAATAATGACGATGCAAATAACGCTCTCTCTAAAGTAGTTCAATGGTTTACTGCTAACAATTTACTGTTAAATGAATCAAAAACAAAATGTGTACGATTTTCAAGACCGAATGTAAAACAAGTTAAACCTAACATATGTTTGAATGGAGAAGAGTAGGATCTTATAGATAACACCGTATTCTTAGGCATAACCTTAGATTCTAAGCTACAGTGGGGCCCACATATAGGTCAGTTGTCGAATAGACTTAGCTCTGCAGCGTACGCGGTTTATAAAATTCGTCAGTTAACTGATATAGATACGGCCAGATTAGTATATTTTAGTTATTTCCACAGCATAATGTCATATGGCATTTTATTATGGGGCAACGCAGCTGACATTCAAACTGTGTTTGTACTGCAGAAGCGGGCTATTCGTGCAATCTACAGTCTTGGTTCAAGGCATTCACTGAGGGAAAATTTTAAAGAAATTAAGATAATGACTGTCGCATCTCAATACATTTATGAGAACTTGTTATATGTCAGGAAAAATATAAATATGTTTTCTAAATTCAGCGACATTCATAAATTAAATACACGAAACAAAAACAAACTTGTTCTACCTTCAACTAGACTTCAAAAAATAAGTAACTCATACTAGTGTCAAAGCATACGTTTTTACAACAAAATTCCAGGCAATATTCAGGAACTAAGTATTAATAAATTCAAAGTATTTATTAAACAGAGCTTGTGTTCAAAAGCTTATTACACAGTTAAAGATTATTTAGCAGACAAAAATGCCTGGAATTGAGTTTAAAAATTATGAATTTTGACATTTTGAAATTAGTGACATGATATTTTTATTTACATTTGTAACACTTATATTTTTACATTTTGACATTTTTAAATTGACATTTGTAATTTTATTTATTTTGTTTTGACATTGTTTGATTTGGCATTGTTATTTTATTTATTTTCTTTTGACATTTAAAATTACTTAAGTAATATATTATTATTCATAAAATTGACATTCAATAATATATTCTGACACTTAATAATATTTTCTGACATTTTAAATATATGACATTTTATTGTTTAAATTTTTATTATTTTTACTTATTGTTTGCAACATGTATTTTACTGTGTATTAGCATGTAAAGTTGTGAGTACGATGTGGGCATTATTAAACATATAAACAAATAGTTGTGGCAACCTGTCTGATGGCTTAGGCTGACATGCTTATGCATACACCTTCTGATGGCGTGGAGGCATAGTGATACAGATCGTGCTGGCTCCCTCAATTAAGGTTGAGCCGTACGATTGCTGTTGAATGCGGGCCATCAGTGGGCCGAGTCAGTCAAAAGCGCCAGATGATTTCCTGCATTGTACTTGCATACTAAACCCTTTTTTTGTCTGGACTTTAAAAGATCAAGAAAAGACTAAAGAAATTGAAGTGACAAAAAAAACAATGACTCTGAGTTTGTTTCGGCTTTTCTTCTCAAGAAGTCATTTAGCTAGGAAAAGCCGGCATCATCTAGAATAGGGTTTTGACATGTATAAGTGTTGTAAACAACCAAAATGCAGAAATAAATATGTCTTTATGTCTTTATGCTATAGGTGGCACTTATCATTGTCCGAGATAATTATATTCTACATATTTGAGCCTGCAGTTACACCTTCGTTATGTACTGCTACTACTGCTCCGCTCCTATGGCTTATTGTGTGATGTTATATAGCCTTTAGCCTTCCTCGACAAATGGACTACCTAACACAGAAAGGATTCTTCAAATCGGACCAGTAGTTCCTGAGAGTTCCTGTTCAAGTAAACAAACAAACAAACTCTTCAGCCTTATATATGATTATTAGATAAGAAATTGAACATTTGAGTGGCTTTACCCATGGTTGATCTTTTTTCTATACTTATGATGAGTAGATGATTACCATACATAATTAATGTTATCTAACTACAAACACAGACTCAGTATTATTATCGGGCAAAACTCCAGACCCCAGGCTGCAAATGTGATTCGGATGGTTTTTCTACAGAGCATCACAGCGGATCGATGATAATGATATTAATACACGAATAGAACTGCACTGTTGGGCATCGGATCCCAATTATGGTAGATTGTTTATATAATCTATTCCGTGGTAATGATGACAGCGCACATAGCTTGACTAAATTAAACTTTGCACAGGTCTACATTCGGATGGGTAATAGAACTGCACTTGGCATCAACATTAGAGCGCTACCGTGCCCCGCAGAGCACATAAAGCTGTCGGTTCCGGTTCTTGGCTTGGGAAAAGAATCATTAAGCCATGACAGAGGATACTAAAACTCCGCCACTAGAGTAGGCCACACACTCACACAAAAAGCAACACGACGAATCGACAATATGACACACTAATCTTATTAATAAACTCCATACGTATATAAAAATGCAAACATAATTAATTAAAAGTACTTAATAATTAAAACTCAATAATAATATTATTATTGAGTTGTTGAGAAACTGGTGAAAAGCGATTCTTTGGTAGCCGCTGAAAAAACATGGAAGGACCACTAGTCCCAGATCACTATTTCCATATGACTTCATATGGTTGCGGCTTTGTACCTGCAAAAAGCATTTTATAATTAATCACTAAATACATGTAGTAGGGTATTCTTTCCTCTAACATTTTTCGCTAAGTGATTGAAAAAATATTTTTCTCAATACATGATTTCCTTGGATGACTTTTGAGCTCTAAGTTAAGGGACTAAAATGATATATAATGTATCAATTGCGAAATTTTAGAATAATTTGGCTAGCACTAAGACGAATTTATTTGAGAGTATTCATCATCATGTCAGCCTAGATACGTCCACTGCAGGACATAGGCCAATCCCTTAGGTTCTTCACACTCATAAATCTTGAGCCACCCCTTTTAAGTATTGTAAGTTTGTAAGGAGATAAATGTGATGATAGCTTTAGAACATGGCTCCGTATGCGTCGGTTCTTTTATCATAAACTATTATTACTACAAAAATTCATCAAAACCCGTTCTATAGTATTTTGTTAAAGACTAACAAACATCCATAAATCCAACCTCACAAACATTCACTTTTACAAAATAGTAGTAAGCTTTTGGATACATACCTTCTTTATGGTTGTGATCATTCTTTATAGAAACAATGATGTCATCAACGGTGTAGATCACGGCTTTGCAACCTCTGCAGAAATGGGTAGAGCACACCCATCTTTTCTTGACCTTCGAACTTCGACTGAATGACTTCTTATGGTAGAAAGTGTAGCCTTTGAAACTAATCAGCATGTTTCCTCTTTGGGATTTCGTGAATATAGCTAAAAAAGTAAAAAAAACATATTAAGGTAATACATAGGTAAGTATATATAGAGACAATTGAAATATAAGTCTAGGGATATTTTCACAAGTTGCTTGATCAACATAGAGACATTGTTTTTTTATGTTTATTTATCTTGCGTTCTGTGGTACCTATGCACTGAATCTTTGCTATTAATGCTCAACGGAGTCCTTACACAAATCATTTACTAATATTTACATATATCTACTAATAATTGAGATCTTCCTCTTATTGTTTTGGTTAAAACAAAAAAAACAATAAGAGGAAGATTTCAATTTCGATGCGTTTTTAATTGTCTTTGGAAAAAGGATGAGGTTCTCAATTCTTATACTCTTTAATTTTTTAAATAAAATACATTACTCTTTAAATACAAAATATACAACTAAATTATAAATATACAAATATTTACATTTCGTAAGTAATATCTTAATATATAATAAAATCCTTGCGTTACTGACTGACTGACAGACACGCTACAGCCGAACCTATTGGGCGCAGGAAGCTGAAGTTTGTATGTTCCTTGGGGACCGTAGGGGTGCACTAAGAAGGGATTTCCCGAAATTCCCACGGGATCGGCCAAAACTGGTAAATTAAAAAAAACGCAGGCGTAGCTGCTGGCGTCCTCTAGTTACCGATATAGATATTCGGGGATACAGGCGTGAGTCTATAAATAAATAAAATATTACAGAAATAAGAGCGGATAATTATTATTATTCTTTAGAGTAATGAAACAGTAATTTGTCTTTATTCTAAGTTTGACTAGAATAAGTGCTTTTGCATAAATTACAATAAATCTTACCAGGTCAATTGGTTACATAGACTTTCCCCCAGAAACCCGGGGTCTTCTTGCTAGACTAACCAGATTGAACAGAATCACATAAAGACTGCCGTCTGACTGCGGCGTTACAAAGAGACAGCGGTATTTAATGATAAAGACCAGAATCAGTATATTTAAGACTACTGATTGACCTTCACGAATGAACAAATGACAAACGGGATTAACAGCTTATGGTCCAAAGAGTCAGTGGTGCACGCCGTCGGTTTAAATCCACTTCCTTGGGAACTGTATGGGTGCACTAAGAAGGGATTTCCCGAAATCCCTACTGGATCGGGAAGAAACGGTTTAGTTAAAATCAAATATGCGGGTTTAGCAGCAAACATACTCTAGTTTAAAATAAGACACGTAATATTCTAAAATTTTCTCTACATGAAATCCTTTTTGGCCTCATAGCAACGCAGTATCAGTAAGACAATGCCATCATTGACATATATTCTAAAGATAGACCAAAGAGATTGGATATATATACACTTCCAACTTGCTCCTTGTACACTTCAGTTATTCTTCTGTGAGATAGACATAACATTCCATATAAAAATATTGTCCAAGCTGTTTTAGGTTTGACGTCTAATCGCACATGTGCAACACGCATGTACACGTAGCGCCAATGGAATACAGCGCTTATATATCATATTATAGCCAATCAGCAACGGCTGACCGGGCATCTTACCAATGAGCAGCCAGTAGTACTCTAATGCTACTGGGTACTCATTGGCAGTTTTATAGACTATTTTCACAGAAGATCAAAAAATAGATAAGTTTTGTGGCTATTTATGAAATCAAAAGTAATTAATTGCTGTGGTTTTATTTCAGTAAAATAATAAAACTATAATCATATTTAGTTACTTTATTAAAAAAAATAGAAAATGTATTCGTTGGCGTAAGTTCAAGACATGTCTCAGGAACGAACAATTATAATTTTTTAAAGTTTAAATTTATCTTGGCATGAGGCTTGCTCAGAAATATCTTATTATACATATAAAGCCGCATTGTTTGACAATCTGTTATAATGTCCTTTCTGACCACATGTTTCTATACACCAGTAGGAAAAATCATTTTTTGATGAAGTGGCCCGAATAGCTCAGTCGATACTGCATTGACACGGTTCGTCGTGGTCGCGGGTTCAAGTTGTGCCCCAGGAATTTATTGTTATAGCTTTAAATAAATTGCAATTCAATTTGCCCTAGCATAAGAAATGCTCAAAAATATATTTTAATATCTATTCCATCACCATCAAACACTTTTAATTTCGTAGGGTTTTGTCACTTGGTCAGATAATAAAAATCAGGATGTTTGGCCTTATTTTTAATGACCTTATATTGGTTCAGTATATTTTTTGCGTATTTTCTATAACTGCAAATTTATGCGTACTATGATGAAGTGTAAGTGAACCTACTGTTTTTAAAGTACCAAGGAATGTGTCACAATTATTTTATTTGAAATATTCATTAATATAGTAATAACGATCAATATACTAAAAAGAAAAACACAAATTAGTGTTATAAAAAATCAAATTGGTCTTAGAACATTAATCAAACTAAAACACTTTTAAAACCAATGCCTTCATCAAGTCTGTTCTTAGTCATATATTTTTACCTACAATCACTTGCAATGTGCTTGCAATCGATGTCTGCATAGTAGTTAGTCTATGGTGGTAAATGACGTCACATAAAAATAAATAAATACATTGTTATGTGGTAGTATGATATAATTAACACTTTTTATTACTTAAATAATTAATAATATTAACTAGCGCTACTACAGATACAAGTTCTGATTCGAATTAACCGATATATCGTCGCTACACAATTATTAATAAACGAAACGGACCCACACCGCCGGCAAGTCAATTTAGATTGCTTTGCCGGGATATGCATGCAAAGCATTTGAACAAAGTAAATGTTCTGAATGCTACATCTAGTACTTTAGTACATATATATCGATGAATGCCATAATCTCGGCGCGGGATGGTGATGCTCCCCAGTAGTTTTCAAAATAGTATCCTCAACTGTATACAGTTTTGCTTTGCACCCCATACGAGTGCAAGCCCATCGGTCTTTGGTTATAATGAACCCCTTAGCTGTTCTTCGCGAGTCGTTTTTCTTATAGAACGTATAATCTTTGTATAAAATATTCACGTTGCCTTTCTTTGATTGTATTTTCACAGCACGAGTTGAGCCTGTTAGACAAATGCACGGGGTTACTGGTAATGAAACAGAAAATGTACAAAACACGAAGAATATCGAATAAGTCTTTCTCCTAGAGAGCCGAGGTCCGCTTACTAGCCTAACCAGATTTGACAGAAGATTACCAATTCCATAAAGCGATCGCCGTCTGGTTTCCGCAACCTAAAGAGACAGAGGTATTCCATAAAAAAGACCAGTGTCAGTATATTTAAGGGTACTAACTGCCCGGAACGATTGTCAGAAAAGTCAAAGTCAGCGGGGCGCGCTGAGAGTTCTAGCCCGATACCCTATGCATGGCAGTCTATTGTTACATCCGATTGTCTTTCGGCACTTTCAACGTACATCATCATCATCAGCCTTTAACAGTCCACTGCTCGACTAGGCCTGTCCTTTGAAAGGAGAAATTGGCCTTTACCACGCTGGCCAATAATATGCTCCCTCTGTCGTCTCTTACAACATCCATGATGATACGGCTGGTGACAATACGTATTCTTAATCGGTCACCACACGGACGTAAGCATACACCATCTGATTATATTAAATTCATCAGTTACTGACTGACTGTCACCGTATGACAAAACTATTGGGCGTAAGAAGCTGGAATTTGTTCCTAGGGGACTGTATGGGTACGGGGTGCACTAAGTATGAATTGCCCGAAATTCCATGTAGCAGTCGAACCTCACCCGCAACTGCCACTTGCCGCAATGGCAGGCACTGAGGCGGCCGCTTAAACCACAACATCAAAGGCAAATCGAGCAAAGAGGCAGAGGGGCCATGTTATGCAGAGAACAGCGCTGTAAGAGAAGGAAAACTTGAAACAAACTCTATACCAACCCGTTTGGCAAGAAGGGTATAGTAGGCTGCATGACATTAAAGCAGTGTTTGAATGGCATTTCTAACATTCGGCTCGAAGGACCAATGAATGTACGGTTACGTACACCAGAAGCTAGTGCATTATTGTTTCGTGAGTGCGGAGAGAAGAAAAAAATCACACGTGGTACTAAATTATTTTTACATTACGCGTAAACGTATACAGGTTAGGCTGTGACCATTCGATTTTCTAATGACCGTTCGTCACGGCAGTACAGTTCGCACTGATTGTGTTATTAATATAATTTGCGACGGTTAAGTAAATAACACGCGTCAGCAAAATGCAATATACACTGTATCGAGACTGTACATAGGCCAATTCCTTCTTCCAAAGAAGAGGCCTAGTCTAGCAGTGGACTGTTAGGGGCTGAAAATGAAAGGCAAATCGAACCAAATTTACTGAAATGCTTCTCTCTGGTTGTTGATTTTGTAAAATGAAACTTCAAATCGACTGGGTAGAACGCGATTCTCCAAATTATTATTTCATCGCAAATCTTTCAAAGATTAGCAGTACATAAACATTACAGACATAAAATATATCTTTATTCTTCACACAAAATTTATAATTTTTTTAACAGATTTTAATACAAGTTTCTTTTTTAACTTATTGTTATGTTTGGTACTAATAAGTAAAATTTTATTAATTAACTTGAAGGTAAAAGGATTTTTACTAGCACTTGATTCGATACCGGATCGATCCACTAGATCGTATGTATCAAATGGAGTGGATCGATACTTGAATCGATACACTGTGTTACGATCCCTTGCGATCAAAAATATCGATACAAGACACCGGGATCAAACATCCTTACTCCAGTAGGATGTCGCTGCTTAGTTTTTAAATAAGACACGAAATATTCCAAAAATTTCTCTACTTTAAATCCACTTTGGTCTCATCGTCACACGGTATCCGTAATACAATGCCATGATCTCGGCGCCGGATGGTGATGCTCTCCAGCAGTTTCCATTATATTATCCTCAACTGTATAGAGTTTTGCATTGCACCCTACACCAGTGCAAGTCCATCGGTCTTTGGTAATATTGGACCCTTTAGCTTTTCTTCGCGAGTCATTTTTCTAATAGTAAGCATAATATTTGTATAATATATTCACGTTGCCTTTCTTTGACTGTATTTTCACAGCACGAGTTGCGCCTGATGAAGAAATGTACGTGGTTATTGATAATGAAACATAAAAATTCACAAAAGTTCACACACAAAATCCCGAAAGAGACTTCAGGGCCTAGTCAAATGGCATTTGCTCCTGGTCTCGAAGGGTTGGAGCTGCGGAGAGCATTTTTCACAGTCAAACTATTCAGCATTGTTCTCATTCTGAAATAGCCCAAGATCAATAATTATCACCTTGAAGTTGTTTGTCTGTATGCTTGCGTGTCGTAATCATTTGTTTGATTTCGGACATTATTTTGAATTGTCAACAATAGTTTATCAATGAAACGCGCTGCGCTATATGTGATTGACCGCTTAACATATCGAAGAAACAATAGCATGCCAGTGCCACAATGTTTGCACTTAGCGAATGGCGATATCGCTGATGTAATGCCACTTGTCTAGGCCCTGTTGAACAAAAGTTTTATTTATTTATTTAGTTATTTATTTTTAACTTCCTGCAAAATACATTGCACAAGGCGGACTTAATGCCTATAGGCATTTTCTCCCAGTCAACCTTTGGGTGATGCAGAGATGGTCATGGCAGGTGTGTACATACGCAAAGAGAGTAAAATAAAATAGAATACACGGTATAATACATACTATAAATACATACAAGATCCATACATACGCATAAATATATACATTAATGTATACATATATAAATACATACATATGTATATATACATAAATACATATAAATATATAAATGTATACAGATAAAAATAAATATTTAAATAGATAGACTACTAACGGTAGACAAAGTACTACTGAGAAGCTTCCAACAATTCATTATAAAACAGCTGGCGAACTCTAAATTTGAACGTGGCACGATAAGTTGTCATCCTAATTTC
Source organism: Euclidia mi (assembly GCA_944739405.2). NCBI lineage: Eukaryota > Metazoa > Arthropoda > Insecta > Lepidoptera > Erebidae > Euclidia > Euclidia mi. The sequence continues at coordinate 96,235,238 of OX123186.2, read as the reverse complement.
GGGAGGGAGTGCATTCCACAGGAGGATGGATTGGATATTAAAAGAAGAATGTACTAGACTAGAAGTGTGAGATGGACAGAGAAGAAGAAGGTTATTAGTAGATCGCAAGTTCTTGTCATGATTGGAACAGAGATATTGAAAGTAAGGTACCAGATATGACGGACTATTAGGAGAGTGGAGAAAGGAGTATAAAGTCGACAAGGTACGCAAATTTCGTCGGTGCCGAATCGGCAACCATTTCAATTCCTTGCGAAATTTAGAAATATGATCAAACTTGCGCAGATTAAAAACGAACCGAATGCAATAATTGAGAAGTCGGTCAAGTTTGTTGAGTAGATCTGCATTCAGGTCGAGATAACATACGTCACCATAGTCAATTATAGGGAAGATTAAAGTTTGCACAAGCATTGCTTTGGTTTTTGATGGAAGAAAATTCTTGAGTCGATACAGTGAGCGCAGAGTCCCAAATACTTTCTGGCTGACAACTGAAACCTGAGTCCGCCAGTCAAGGATGCTATCTATGTGCAAACCAAGATTTTTAACAGATGTCGAAAATGGTATAACGCACCTGTCAAAAATTACAGGCGACAAACTTGTGAAATCAACTCTAGTGATCATACGCGGGCTTCCCACCACGATGGCCTGGCATTTCGTTGGATTAACACAGAGGCCAAATCTGTCAGACCATATCCGTATCGCATGCAAGTCTCTGTTAATTTTAGCAATTGCATCTGACAAGTTGTCCACCCTTGCCTGAGCGTAAAGCTGCAAATCGTCAGCATACAGATGATACGCACACTGAAGTTCATGAGTAATGAGATTAATGAATAGTGAGAATAGAAGAGGAGAGAGAATTCCGCCTTGTGGAACCCCAGCGTCCAGATCGCACCAATTTGACGATGTCTCATCAATGCGAACTGATTGCTGGCGACCACGATGATATGATGAGAACCAATCCCGAGCCTCAGATGAAATATTAAGGTGGGAGAGGATGGCCAAAAGTACGTCGTGGCTGACGGTATTAAAGGCGTTTGAGAAGTCCACCAAAACTAACACAGTTACTTCGGCTTTCTCCACGCCCGCCCTAATATCGCCAGTCACCTTCAGAAGAGTGGAAACAGTACTGTGACCAGGCCGGAATCCGGATTGGAATGGACTAAGGATATTATTGGATAGGATGAATCTGGATAACTGCTTGTGTACGCAAGCCTCTAGGATTTTGGATAGGAATGGGAGAATGGAAATGGGCCGATAATGATTAGGCATAGTGGGATTGGAGATTTTAGGAAGAGGCCGAACGTAGGCTTTTCGCCAGACGGCAGGATATTGACCAGAGGAGAGGGAAAAGTTAATTATATGAGAGATAGCAGGAAGGAGTTGGTCAAGAACAGTGGTGATCATGCGACGACTAATATTATCGTAGCCCACTGCCCTTGACTTGATGAAAAGGATCGACTTTTAAATTTCATCTGAGGTGACAGGAGAAAAATTAAAAAGATCTATATTAGGTGGAGGCAGCCCCGCAATGAAGTCAATCGTTTGACGCATGGTTAGCCGATCCAAAGTATTCGAGGTAATGAAATGGGTGTTGATATCGTCTAATCCAATGGTCCCCGGTAGACTGCATTGCCTCGATCTGCCAATCCCCAAAGTCCCTAGAAATCGCCAGATATCACCTGGAGATCCACAGTCAATGTTGCTTATGATGTGTCGGCGTTTGGCATTGCGTATCGTCTGGTTGCAGCGATTTCTTGCAGCCTTATAATGGGCCCAGCTATCATCGGAACGGTTCCTTTTGTATGCTCTGAATGCACGATCACGTCTCCTCATCGCAATTAGAACCAACCTAGTCATCCATGGCGCTGGTGAACGTTTTAACCTAACCTTCCTAATACGGGCATGATCGTCGTAAAGCTGCTTAACAGCCGCATTAAAAAAGTCAAGCTTCTGATCTATAGTGACTGCCGCCATCATAGGATCCCAGTCAATCGAGGAGGCATCCGAGGAGAGCATCTCCACATTCATCCTAGCAAAGCAACGCTTGTGCAATACTTTAGGTTGTGGTTTGGGGGGTTGAGGGCGTATACAAGAAAAATGAAGTCATGGTGGGTAAAACCGGGAGCAGGATACTGACCATGGAAAGATACTAAGGACGGACTAGAGGTTAATATTAAGTCAAGCCAGGTGTCATCGCCATTATTGTTGTGATGAGTGGCTTGCAGTGGTAACACACTAAGATTGGCTGACTTGAGGATATGAAGGAGTTTTTGGGCTCGAGGAGACTGGATAGAAAGGAGGTTGGTATTGAAATCTCCCATGATGACGTGATGTTCGTACTCAGACCCTAAAGATTCTAATACCAGTTCTAAGTCAGTGAAATAATCAACTGCAGGGGGACAATATACTACTCCAAGGACTATTTTAGTCCTCCTGACACAAACCTCAAGAAAAATAAATTCAGCAGACGTACTACAAGGGGAAGAGGCAAGAATATTATAAGAGAAATCACTTCGCAAGTAAATTGCGACGCCACCGCCTCTTTTCTCTAAACGGTCGTTGCGAATGAGAACGTATCCCGGTAGAGGATAAGTAGTTGAGAGAAGTTGAGGTTTGAGCCAGCTCTCCGAAATTAGGATGGCATGAACATTTGCATCAGCAAACGCTTCAAAGAGATCACTGTAGTGACTTGCCACACTTTGTGCATTTATGTGACACACATTCAATAATCGACTTGATCTGCTGTTGAATGTATCACGAACAAAATCACCAAGTGATACGTCAGGAATCGAAGAAAAACTATCATATACATAATAATTTACCAGATAAAATTCTCATCACTGCACCACCCGCCAGCTAAAATCACACATAAATGCTAAATATAAAAAGAAAATAAAACAGAAAAGAAACATACACACGATAGTAGTAACCAAACAATTATAACACATTAGAAATGAGTTAAAACTAAACGCATCCAAAACTTAAAGACTGACATTATTGACATATGTCAACTGTCAATGTAATAAAAATTTACTGGATTTGTTTGTAATACAATAATGCACATATTTGAGAAGAAATAAGTGGGTAAATAGAACTAAAAAACAAAAAGTAAACAAACAGGTTAAGCCTTACAGAACTAGTGAATCTAAATTATGAAGTAATAAAACAAACAAGAAAGAAGTTAAAAGTGAACAAGAAAAACAACGCTGGTGTAACATTAGTTCTTACGCGAGGTGTTCTTACTAGTTACACCTGACGAACCTCCACTCCCAGCACCGCCAGTAGTTCCAACAGCAGACGAGGAGCCATCCAACCGTCCTGGGTGCTTGGCCATCAGCGAATTCAAGCCATCCATGCACGTTATCTTAGAACGACTGCCATCCGGGGTCTTGATAATTATGATGCCATCCTGCGTCCAACATGACCGCATGCCGAAGTGCTGTCGAGCACGCACGAAAACAGACTGTCGAGACTTAGTGAGGAACTCCTTGACGGATATGGCAGAGCCTTTGAATGCTTTCTTGGCCCTCCACACTGACACCTTATCCTCCACGCAGCCGAAACGCACCAAAATAGGGCGAGGATGATCGTTATTCAGGCTACCAAGTCTATGGCAAGTTTTTATGGATCCGGCTGATAGATGTTTCAGACCCAAAGTGTTCTGTAGAGTGCTCACAATGGTCGCAACGCAATCCTCCTTTGCTGACTCGGTGAATCCAGTGAATATCAGAGCCTTCCTACGATGTCTTGTCTCCATAGTATCATGCATCTTGACACATTCGTTAATCTGCTTTCTGAGAATCCCAAGCATATTGAAAGCAAGTTCGCGAAAGGTACGGAACTCTTCAGCTAGCTTTGCAACAGTGTCCTTGGCAGGTGCACTGCCCTGTATCTGGGCTTCCAACTCCTCCATTCTTTTGGAAAAGCAATCTTCCAGGCTTTTTTGTGCAGCTTGTATTTCCAATAGTTGTGACATAATTTGTGTTTCAGCAAAAAATAAAAAACTTGTATTAAGTGTGATGTTTCAAGTGTGTAGTGATCAGCTGGCAGGTGGTAATGTAACTCTAAACTAATTGTTACATGTAGCAAACGTGAGTACAAACTATTTGTAATCAGCAGCACTCAAAAATACTTTACAAATTCGGTTAACTTTTGTAAAATTAATTAAATAACTTTTGCAAATTTTTTAAGATGTTCTAACTTATTTACACCTACCACCAAAAGATGGTATTTACATTTTATCTCGGCAGACAAAGGTACCCCATAGATACCTTTGTTTCAAAGATTATCAAAACCGTCTCAGCATCCATCCTAGTACAGCTGCAGGCGAATCTTTCAAATTTTAGCGGCCACCCGCTATCAGTGGTGACCACCGACCAGATTTGTTTGTACGGTACCAAAGGACCTGACACGCAAAGACACCTACGTGAGTAAGGTTGTTGGCCCCTTTAATCGGAGAGAGAGCCACGTACAAACTGCAAGGGGGAAAATACATCTCGTGGAAGGCGCGTGGTCAGTGCGCTGACGGCTAGTGGTAGCCGAAATTCGAGACAACGTCGTGCTGTGACGTCGCCGCGGTATAATCCAACCTCACATCGGGCGTGCGCAAGCGGGCGCCCGGCATATAAAAGGCGTGCGATAGGCATTCACTCTGTAGTATAACCTCCTGAGGCCTGTGGGGTTGTGAGAGATCATAGTGGCCATGACTGTTATTCGGGTTATACATTTGGTAATTGTATAATAAGTAAGGTGTCAAAAAATAAAATACAAATGCACCTAAAATTACATGACAAAGTTATTACATACATAAAGTCACGCCTTTTATCCCCGAAGGGGTAGTCAGAGGTGTATTTCTACACCCACTTTTCGCCAGATATACTTTAGTCCCACGTAATAAGGGGCGAGCCTATTGCCGTACCGGGCACATTTCCAAACTCCGTGCGGCTACTGAGAATTTCGTGACAGAAATATCCAATAACACTGCCCGACCCAGGAATCGAACCCGGGACCTCCCGATCCCACGCGCACATTTATGCCGCGAGACCAACGAGGCAGTCGTATAGGGTTTGATGTCGAGTTTTCCGTCTCTACGCAAAGATGGTATTTGCATCGTGTTATCCTTTAGTCGCCTATTACGACACCCACGGGAAGATAGGGGGTGGTGACACTTGTATTCTATTCCGTCAACCACACGGCAGATGACAAAGTTATTTTCACAATTATAATGCGAATGTTATGTTACACAAATGTATTTATAATTAGGTACATAAGGTCTTTTTTACCTATAATTTCAATGCGTATGTTCATCAAACACTTTTATTATTTGGTCTTCTACAGTATATATTTTAGCTTTGCAACGATGAGAACACCGTTTGGAACAGCCCCAGGTATCTTTCACATGTTGAGTCCTTCTGGGATCGTTGATGTTTATGTAAATGTTATTACCATACTGGAGTTGACGGTTGCCACGTTGCGATGTGATAAACTGAATTTTACCTGAAAGGAAAATAAATCTTATAAAATAAAGCTTAATAAAGTTTTGGTTTTAGTAATAGTAGTAACAAACAAAAATATAAGAACACGTAGTTTGCTTATTAAATCGACGTTATTGATGAATGGGCATTTTCGTCAAAATCTTTGAAAATAGCTTACTAATATTGTTTTGAATATTTTAGCTAATTATTGGTTTTGTGTAGTGGTAAATTTAACGAACTTTCTTACATATGTATTTGTTTTATTATATAGCCCTTAATTCAAATAAAATATGAAAATAAATAGTAACTTAGATATGTTTTGGTCATGACCGTTACCAAATAATAAAGTGCTCCTGAAATGAAACTGAACTTAGGATTGAATTTTTTTAGTGTGTATAGGTTAATTCATTGTGCTATTATGCAATCTAACACAAAAACTCAGTTGTGAGCGAAATATTGCCATAGTAATTTATAAAAAATGGTCATGATCGTTACTTGTTACGAAAACTCTATTCTTAACTTTTATATATCTATTTAACAACTGGTGATAGATCTAGAATTCCCATGCCAAATTAAACTAAAATACCCTTGTGCTAAAAGTATTAAAAAATATATTCAATTATTGAAAGAAATATTAGAAAAAACATAAAAGCCCTTAAAATATTTCGAAGGACAGTCACGTATACCTGACCCACTAGTAACGGTCCTGACATCGTAAAGTTGTGGATATACCGATATAATGGTAAATAAAACACATGTTTTACAATAATAAATTATATTTCGCACATATTATATTTCGCAAAATAAATGATAGCTACCTATAGGTCCTAGCTTCTCTATCATGGGATGATGGTCAGATTTTCCCCGAAATGTATGTAACATTTCGGGGAAAAACTGACTTTAATTTGTGTATATTAATTATATTATGCAGTTTCACAGTAGTAAGGATTCTCTCAGTGTGCCCACGTATTTAGGATGTCCTGTCCGTTACTTATTTAGTCCGGCTCATACGTTACCGACTATTGGGTAATGGTCAGGACGTAACGGTATCCCAACTTTTCTTAGATTTTTAAACTTATTGCAAAAATGTTGTAAGATAACTAGATAGCTTTAATTTACACAAAACCAGTATTAAATTCACCACGTGAAACGATCTTCGCTTTAACACTAACATAACAAGATTATTTTAGAAACGTAAAATACTTACTGGTCAATGAGAGGCAAAACGCCGAAAAAAGACCGTTACCGGTCGAAACACTCTCAAGACTGAAGATATATAAAACTGACGCTTCAAAGTGGCTGCTGGTATTGACATGTTTGATTTGGTCTTGCTATTTAAATAAAAAAATACCGAATAGTAGAAAAAAATCACTATTAAAAACAATTCCATTTACGGTCACGGTGCATGGACATGTCCAGTTAACGCATTCCAAGGGGACAGGATATAAACTTAAAAATCTTAAAATATTTGTATTAAAATATATTTTACAGTTTAACGTGCTTGAAAACTACAACCTGATTACAAAAACGGAAATATGTGGAATATATATGTAATGAGATACTAATTGCAAAAAAAACATTAACATAGGTCATATATCTAAAAGAGGACAGTACTGCAAGACGTAAGGGGTCGCATTTCTGGATTTAATTTTATTACTTTGATTTAAATTTATCATAACAATTTAAGTAAAAAAGAAAGCTGTATTCATTTGGAACAACTCTTTATTAACTAGACACTTCTATGTCATACAAACGTTAGTTATTTGCAACTTTCTTGCATGGGACATCTCACGAGTGGGTTGTTAAACATTTTGACGAAAATGCCCGAATATGTTACACGACGTACGACTTAGTGGTCATTTAAATGGCAAGTTAATCGCTGGGCTGGAGCGGTGCCTTTGCGGTGCCATGCTTGTTTATGCGTATGTACTTTTATGTATATGTAAAAAACTTAAAGTAAAGAAAAACGCATTTAATAATATATCACACTTTAGTCATCACGAGTTCATATTACAAACGTATTAAATGCATAAACCAACAACATAGTTTTATCCTTAACTTAGCTATTCCTATAAAAATAAAAAAGCTGCAATTCTGACAACATTGCCAACTTATTCACTACTTCTGTGGTATATCAACTTTGGTATCCCTTTTTTAATAAGGATTTTTTATCCATTAAAGTTTCCTAGATTGCCCCGTCCATGTCGAAGTTAGTAGTAGGTTACTTGCCCTGTCTATCAGTGTAAAGGTCATGGCACATTATACAGGCACCATAACGGTACCGCCGCAACCTAGTGATCGACCATTACATCAGATGTCGTATAATATAATGCAATATGACACTACATGCATAGGGTTCCCACCAAGAACTTAGGGTCCCAAGCCAACCTCACTTGCAAGTGGTGCACCTGCCGATCAACGGACGAGGCTCTGGCAAACAAATTATCCCGATAAGCGGCAATAGGCTCGCCACCTATTACGTGAGATCAAAACACTGGCGAAAAGTGGGCGTTTAATATGCCTCTGCCTACCCCTTCGGGGAAACAGGCGTGAGTCTATGTATGTATGCATACATAGACTCACGCCTAATATGACACTAATTATGTTCCAGTACAATGAGAAAATTCCAAAAGTATTTTGCGCAGAATATAAATATAAATATTTTTTTACTGCTTAGGAAGACAAACAAGCGAGCAGGGCACCCGATGGTAAGTGATCACCGCCGCCCATAGACACATGCAATACCCGAAGGATCATTAGTGTGTTGCCGACCTCTTAAAAAAGAACATGGACGCTTCTTAAAGGTTCAGATGTAAAATGTTTGTGATTTGGAAATACCGCTGCAGACAGATTCTTGAATAAAAAGGAATGTATACATATGAAATTAAAATCATAAACCATCAGATAACTGGTTTTAACACACTTTTTTATTTTAAATTTACTATTACCACGGTCGTTATAATAATACGCACATATTATAATAATGTATATTAAAACTATTGAACAAAAGAAAAAACAACATTGTACATATTCGATTTGAAACTTTTTGGTAGGTACTAAACACAACTTAATAAATATAGTTAACTAGGCGTCGCCAGTGGCTTCGCCTGCGTCAATTATACGTATTAACCTTCCTCGTAAATCATTCTATCTATTTAAAAAACGCATTAAAATCCGTTGCGTCGTTTTAAAGATTAATATATATAGGGAAGCATACATAGGGACAGACAGACAGAAGACAGACTTTGTTTTATTCTATGTTGTGATTAACGCGATTAAGATCCGTTAAATAATGATGTATGAAAACACACTTACGTCTGTAAATACTAAAATACACAACAATAATCTTCAGCCATATAGCCATATTAAATAAAATAAATAAATCTATGACTCGTAGCGAACTTTGATAAAGAAAATTTAAATACTAAATTTTGGTAACTCTTTAATCACATTTTACTTATATTTACATTCAAGGCTAAACCAAGGTACCGACCTAAGGACATTCAATTTACTACCTACTAACATTTATGCAGTGACAATATTTTTTCGTGCGACACATTCTACTACGAATTTTGTACAACATTTTGCTAAATAAATATTTGTGTTTTTAATTATTGCCTTGTCCTTATCTTTCATACATACATACATAGGCTCACGGCTTTTTTCCGGAGGGGTAGGCAGAAACTACGGAACATCATAAATATGCAACGATCCTGGCACATCTCTCTTGCTTCATTAATTCTCATCATGCATCTTAATCTTTTCATGGCATCATTAACTAATGATTATGACTATTATTAATGCATACAATTTTATCATCAACTGTAGTTAAGGAGGCTCTGCAGCCTTTTCTCTGGTTTGTGGAACAGCCCCATCTTGTCTTAAAGTTTTGTTTGACTTGCGCGTAGAAAGTGTACGGACCAAGGCGTATCATTGGCTTGCCTCTTTGTGATAACGTGTAGATAATATCTGGAAAATAAATACAATCATGTCATTGGTTATATCTTTCACATTAACATAAAAACTTTTCCGATGATCGAAGATACTCATCATCATCAGCCTAACAGTCCACTGCTGGACTAGGCCTTTCCTTTGAAAGGAGGAATTGGCCTATTATACCATGCTGACCAAACGGGTTGGTATAGGGTTTGTATCAAGTTTTTCTTCTCTTACAGTGCTGTTCTCTGCATAATATACTCCCTCTGTCGGCTCTTACGACACCCATGGGATGATATGGGATGGTGACATTCCGTTTCGGCAAACTCTATTTAAAATATTGTCATGATTTCTTGACTTACTTGTAGCTCTATTCTAGGCACTCTCACTTGGAGAATTATTTAACCACAACCACGACAGTCTAACCAATGACCATACTCTTTGCTATGTGTCTGTTAAATTGACAGCATCAGGGCCAGCGCACATATGTATAGCGAAGCGAAGCGAGCGTATACGCGTGTATGCACTATTAGTATCTGTATTGATTTTTGACATTATTTAATTGGGTTAACCCCAAGTAGTTTGTTTTGCAGATGATCGAGGGTTGCGGTTGCCGTAAGCGTTACGTAGGAATAAGCGCAAACTCGCGCAGTCACGAGTAGTCGCTTTGATACGCTCAGGAATTATGCTGTGTTAATTGATTTCGGACATTACTAAAATGAGAAAAAGGTCAATAATAGTTTGACAGTAGAAAATTTTTAATTTAGTAACTACTTCTAAAGTTAAATAGTAAAAGTTGCCATTTTTGTTTAGCAAGTTTTATGATAAAAATAACCGTTTTGCTGAAAATCGAGATAAACCTGTTTTTGTAACTTTGAACCCTATGTCTAAATTGATATTTTGCCGGGTGTCGGATCTATGAAGGTTTCTCACATTTAATTTATGATGGTATCTTGAACAATCATACCGATTTTCAGCTGGATGCGAATTATTGCACCCTTGGATGTCTAAATTGACCGGACAATTCACGCACACAAATATTTAATTTAGCGGGGACCGAACCAACGTCCTTCCGCGTGGCAGTCGGTGGCAATGCCGCTACGCCATCGTATCTTCGACATAGACCTAATGTAAATACAAAGTTTTAGTTGCTGTTGCATATCTCTTCCTGTATATATAAAATGATTGCGTTACTGACTGACTGACAGACAAGCTACAACCGACACTACGAGGCACAAGAACTCGAAATTTGTCTTAGGGACCGTACGGGGTGAACTAAGAAGGGATTGCGCCAATTTGCCACGGGAACAGCAGAAACTATTGAATATGAATAGTGCAGTAATAGTCCGACTGAAATGAAACAATATTTACAGTTGTATAGGATTTATTTGACAATTTGTTGATAACTCGACATCAAACCCTATACGACTGTCTCGTTGGTCTCGCGGCATAAATGTGCGCGTGGGATCGGGAGGTCCCGGGTTCGATTCCTGGGTCGGGCAGTGTTATTGGGTTTTTCTGTCACGAAATTCTCAGTAGCAGCACGGAGTCTGGAAATGTGCCCGGTACGGCAATAGGCTCGCCCCTTATTACGTGGGACTAAAGTATATCTGGCGAAAAGTGGGTGTAGAAATACACCTCTGCCTACCCCTTCGGGGATAAAAGGCGTGACGATATGTATGTATGTTGTTCTTTTTACATGCGCTTTTATCAGCTGCTCAGAATAACACATACCTAGGTACATTTCATACATAAATTGTTTGTTTGCCTGAAATGAGTTAATAGTTAAGTTAACCCAGAAATTGATTTTTAAAATATTATCAGTCGTGATTTATTTCCCATTTAGGCAACCTGAAGCTAAGGGTAAATTAAAAATAAATATTTTAATGCCATCAACGTCCAGAAACAAGTAGTAGTAGTATATTACAAAATAAACAGAAATATTTGGGTACCAAAGTTATATCGGGACTAGATATAAAGATATCTGACCGTAATAAATAAAGGCTAAATATCATGAGATCTATAAAAAGACGACCGTATGTATGATTTTTACATTAGCATGGTTTCGACCAGCGCCAAACATACAAGCTTTGGGCTCGGTACCTAAAGGCGCTACCTCTAAAATGTATGCCTTTTTTGCTTACAGATTTTGAAGCAGTGAGACACACTAGCAAAGTGAAAATTTTGTATATTATTTATCAGGACTTTATTTAGTAAATCCTTAGACAGATACAGGATTGGAAGATTTTCGCTTGATAGAATTTTAATTTGAAAAACATGCTTTCTCTAAATATTTTTATGGATATTTAAAAAAATACTTAACTTTTCGCCTTGATATTGCTACTCACCGAAAGAAGAGCTAGTTTAATAGGAAATGCTTAGACGCATTGTCCCTAAAACATTATTACTTGAGTTATGATCGAAATAAGGTTACAGACAGTTTGTGTTTCAGTGGTATGCCATGTCAAAAATCGTGCGACATTCAACTTTATAGCTAACACTTAGCGATGACCTCTGCACGATTTTTTGACCGTCGAAGCAGCCTCTTATCAAGCTCAAAGCACTTTGGTACACACTCAGTACTGAGTGCGTATTGAGCCCGGTGCTTCTAGGTTAGCTAAGTACCAGCTTGTAGGTATATTCCGACCGTCTTTATGAAGTTAAAATACTATATAGATGACCGTGCCGCTACATTGTACCAGCAACTGTCCACATTGTATAGATTGCGATCTGCAACTAAAAGCCATTTTGTGACTTTCGCAAGTGGCTCCTATGCGGTCACCTCACAGTACTACATAACCATGGTTACGTATACTCTAACGGCCGGTCCCAATATTTGATCTTTCCATTGATTAGCCTACTAGAGATACACATCTGTCAGATACACATCTACACATCCATGGATAGATCTTATATTGTGACCAGCCGTCAGTCGGTGACGCTGCTACTCTTCTTACAATATTAGTAGGTATACAGGGTGTAAAAAGACCCTTAACGAACACTGAAATTCCATATTGTACCAATCAATACGAATATTTTTACTTCGGCACCATAGGTGGGAAATTATTGGTTCAAGAGATATTGAGGCTCAAAGTCACTGTGCAATTTTTCTAATAGGGTATTTGACTAAAAAAATCAAATTAGTCCGTCAGTTAGATTATTGAAAAACATTGGATACGTATTTTTTGTTTTATCAAATCAGTAAAAAATTACGAAGATAAAACGCATCAAAGATGGAGAAACGCCTAAGAGTGGGGGCTTGTAACGTCACTTGCCAGTAAAAAGTGTACTGGCAAGTGACGTCACACGAGTTTTCAGCGAAGTTTGTCGTCTTAATTTTTTGTTTACGCGACTAAAGAAAATATACGTGTCCAATATTTTTTGGAAATCTATCTGACGGACTAATTCGATTTTTTTAGTCAAATACCCTATTAGGTACAAAATCAATGCTTTTACCCCGCCAACATGTTCTATAGATGTTCTATGTACCCATGAATAAGTAGGTATTTCGAGCATTGCTCGCGCGTACTTTTAATTGCGGTTTAAAAATGTGTTGCGGTGTAAAAAGGTTTCCTAAGTACCTACCTATTATTTTTGCTTAGTATGCCTTGGCATTATGTTATGTCCAAAACGAGTAGACTTCGGCTTTGTGATGGCTCTTGTGACACCCTGTTTTTAGTATTATTTTAGTAGGCCGTTGGGTAGTCCTAACAGTCTACTAAAATAATGGTTGTGCATATTATTTATTTTGACTACACTGTCGTTCACAGTATGAATATTAGCTCTGCAGCCCTTCGTAGCGTGCGTAGAACAGGCCCATCTTGTTTTCATATTACTATTTTGTTTAGTTTGAGCGAAAAATGTGTAGTGTCCCACACGGATTAACCGTTTGCCTTTCTGCGACAACGTGTAAATAATATCTGAAATGAAGAAACAGTTTTTGGTGGACAGTTTCGAGAACTTACTGACAAATCAATCTACTGTGCAATTGCATGCAAAGTGAATACATACCAAATCAGAAACTTGACGTAACTTCAAAATTCGATGTGTGTGAATGTAATAATTATGCAATGCAGAGAACTACAACACAAGATATATCTACTGTATTTTAATAAGTCAAATAATCTGAGGTCTATAAATAAAAATAGCTGTTTAAAATAATGGCTTTCTTTTTCTTTTATTAAAAAGAGTATTCTGATTTCCAAATACACGTAGAAATTCTTCAAACACAATTTCTGAATTTACATAATTGTATTGCTTTTATTTTTCACAGACCACTTACTTTTCGGATACTAAAAAATATATACTGAAATGAAACTACATCAGTCAATCATATTGCTATATGTTTTAATAAAAAATGTAAATGTATACAGTAGTATGAATAAGTATAATCATTAAGTATTATTTAAAAACAACAAACACGAAATACAGATTAAACAGGATAAAATACTTATAAAAATAAAAGGTTTATTTAAATATAAATGAGTGTGAATCGATTTTCCTTCAATTAAAATCATCAGCTTAAAATGGCACTAATTTTACAATAGAGATGCTATTATTGGCAAGCAGCCGAACAGGGCAGCAGTAAACCTAAATAGGAGATTCGGTTGCCGCTCGTCGTCTCACGATAAGCACCATTAGAAATATTGCTATTTTACAGCCATCATGAGGTCAGTCATCTTTCAAACTGACTGACTGGTTTGAAGGTCTAGTGATGAATGTCCATGATTGCGATCTACGCATTGCGAACCTAGCACTTGCAAATTCTCAATGCAAAATATGATCTTTGAATACCAAATTTATTTTTCATTCATGAACATCACATTGTGATCTAAATTATTTTAGGTTAGCAAACTAGGTAAAAGCTGTATGTCTCTACCTAGCTAGGGATCAGTTAACCGTGAGTAAATTTATCCATGTTATTATTATTTAACTATCTAAATAATAAAAATAACTAACTATAGGAAGGATCAGACAGTACGCCTGATCCTTCCTATACTCAGAAGAGGCTCGTGGCAAGCAGTGGGCTAGCTTATACAGGGCTAATTTTTGTATTACTGCACAATCTTTTCAATAATTACACGAATTATGTATATGATCATTATTGATTTTTATTATTTCATTATCTAAAGTATAAATGTGTGCCCTGCAGCCCTTTGTCCTATGTGTGGAACAAGCCCATCTTGTCTTGTGGTTGACTTTCGAATGGATGTTGAAGCTGTAGCCACCGATTCTAATCAAGGGCCTGCCTTTTTGAGATACTGTGAATATTACACCTGTAATTAAAATAAAATTATTAAAAATTTAAAATTGTGTACACATGGGATGTACACCTGTTGTTGATATATGCGACAGTGCTAAAAATGTAAAGTCGAAATACAGGTACGAAGTCAATATCCTAAAAGATAATTTAAAATTAATGTTAATGACCACAAAAGTTTACAGTATTATCTAACCAGTATGTTAGATAATACTGTAAACTTTTGCTGCTTTAACGGCGTGTTATATTCAATGAGTCAGGAAAAATGTTATGGTGTGTTTCTGTCGCCTATTGCCTGTCCGTGTCCGTCTATTGCCTGAATTAGAAGTAATATTATGTTGTTTTTCTGTTTGACATCTTATTTTCTATGCAGGCAAGAATATGGCAGTAGTAGTTACGATGCCTATGAGCTTTAAAAAGTAACCTGGCGTTTTTATGTGATCACAATAACGTACAGTGAAGCGGTCACAAGTTTGTGGATGAATGTAATGCAATAATATTAATTCCACACAAAAAGTAGAGTAGAATTGGCGGCCTTGTCGCAAAATACAAAATTGTTATGGAGATATTATGATGATAAAAGAAAGCTATAAATATTTTCATACGATAACAAATAAAACTAAAAGAAAGTTTGATAATGTTTTATTTCAACAGTCTAAAATACTACGGTTAATTTAGACAATTTGAGTATGCATGTTTATTAATAAAACATTCCCGTGGACGTTTTAAAAATATATTTTTTCCTTTAACAGAAACCAACTACCGACAAAAATGGCAACGTGTTTTTATTGGTGGTTTTAAGTCGGCTTCCCACGGTGTGTGGTTTGCGGAAGTACAAAAAAAAAATTGACAACACGTTTTTATACCACTTTTTTTATCAATGATTATGTGTATTATTAACCGCCACTATTTCATCGTTAACAGTGACTAGTGCCGCCTTGCAACCTCTCTTATGATGTGTAGAGCAAGCCCATCGAGTCTTCATCTTGTTTTTAGTTGTAGAAAAGAACGTATATTCGCCCACACGTATGAGTGGATTGCCTTTCCTTGAGGTAGTGAAGATAAATTCTGTGGAAAATATTATTTTCTAGTTTTACGCATACAACAACTACAGCATAGTTGCCTAAACGCAGTGTCCCAACTTGTAAAGCCAAATTGTGAATACCTATCACAATTTGGCTTTACGAGTTGGGACACTCGTTGCAGCCAGTTTGTATAGGCTAATTGCAATAGTTTTATTTGCAAATATTCAGAATGGTTCACACCCAACCAATGCCTCACTTGTGCAATTTCATTCAATGTGCTTTTACTACAAATGTCAGCTGAGCGTAGCATACGTGAGCTGTGACATAGTATGCGATGCAACCTGAAGAACCTAACATTCTTTAATCTTTAACGTGACTTCTACGTGAACCAAATGTTCGAAAATCAAGATTGGCCGTTGGTCTTTCCAAAAGATAATTACTGCACCTCGTTGCACTGGTCTTTCACATGGCACTGACTCATGACAAAAATAATGGACATCTACTTATAATGGTTTTTTTCGTGGTTTATACAGTCGTACTGTGTGACGTTCATTAGGGGACAAAAAAGTAAAAGCATTGGTAAGTGTATAATGAAGCCTCAGACACTTAAGATACCAGTGAACACAATAAACATACAGTTCTACACATATACAATGCATTAAAGGATAACAGCATAAAGAAGATAAAAGAAAAACGACCTAAATATCTTCTTATCTACCACTAGCTACGTCCGCGGTTACACCCACGTTATTAAGGGCTACGGCTTCGCACCCGTGACTCATAGCGTGATGTTATATACCAAAGCCTTCCTCAATAAAAAGGCTATTCAAACATACTTATTCAAATCAAACCAGTATTTCCTGAAAATAGCGCGTTCAACCAAACAAACTCTTGAGATTTATTACATTAGTATAACTTTGCTTAATGATTATGTCCAGGGCCAATTTTAGCCACAACATCATTGACGGAGATGATGGATGCCCTGCATCCTCTTCGTTGATGCGTTGAACATACCCAAGTATCTTTGCATCCTTTAGTATATTTCTTATAGTATCTGTAGCCATTTAAACACACCATCCTTTTGCCTCTTCGGGATGTGATGAAAGTCACTGAAAAAGAAACGGCATTGAATTCCATATTTTTGGGGCAGCAAAAGAGTTTTATTTTCTCGGTACTTATAGAGCGGCAGAATTTGTGCCATAATTTTGAATTTCTAGCCGTCTTTTATGCGGTCATTTAGCTTTAATATAGTCTAAATATTGATTTAAGTATACTTATCTAGCTCGATAAACTGTCTTACAAAAACTACACTGGCTACTGCTGCTGCTGGCGATAGAGCCGAGAGAAAGCTCTGATAAACTGCCAATAACTAGTTAATAATTCATTCATCAAAATTGAAGATTTATATTTACGATTTACAGTCAAGAAGTCTTTGTATAGTAATTGGTAATTGTTGCAAGATAATAAGGTTAGCATCTTTACGAAGAGACGGCAAACTCGGCATCAAACCCTGTACCAACCCGTCTGACCAGCGTGGTATAGTAGGCCAAATCCTTCTATTAACTTACAGTGCTACTGGTCACTGTGAAGTAAATTACAAGGGGTCTTAGTCCAGCAGTGGACTGCTAAAGGCTGTAGAAGAAAAAGGCGAAGTAAAGAAAAACCATGAACTATTTCTTCATATTTTCTCTTTATTATATTTAGTGATTATGGTCAGGTCCAAATTTGACGACATTGTCGCTGACAGTTATGATACAAGCTCGGCATCCTTTTGGCTCGTGTGTGGAACACGCCCAAAGATCCTTGCATCCTTTGCTATACTTTTTATAGTATCTGTAGCCTTCGTAGCACAACATTTTTTTACCTCTTTGTGACATGGTGAAGGTCACTGAAAAGATAATATTTATTTTGATTATATTTGAGGAGGTGTCATTTTCATTATTTCTTCAGCTGGCACACATTCAAAGGGCACCATGGACAGAAACGATAACGTGAAAACTGCAAATATAAGAAAAGTTGCGTAACTGCGTACTTTCCTACTTAAGTTACTGATCAGTAAAAAGATCTAATAAAATCAAACATTGATTCAAGATATTTACAAAGTATAACTAGTCCTGCATGCTTTACTGTGAGAATGTAGCGTGACTTTATTTATATCTATAGCTTAATTTGTAATAAAATACAAATATTTAGTAAAAAATACGGATATTTATTATCATATCAAACGATATACACTATCGAACGATACACACACTTGACTACATGATAAATATTGTCCATACACACATTTAAAATACTGCATACGTTTTATATTTGATTTAATTATTATCTTCCAGAAAAACACACACAGGGCCACCTGAGCCCAAACTAAGCAGAACTCAACTACATCTATACGAGTATATATGTACAGTCAACTCCAAAAGTCGCTACATACCTCAACATCTTTGATGCGACTTTTATGAATTAAAACTCCTCGTTTATTATACTTAATTTATAAATTATGATATAGGCAAGATTTTCTTGTGTAAAAATTTTAAAACATAATAAAAATATAACAATTTTAGGTATCTATCTGTCTATCTATCTAAAAATATAACAATTTTGGACAATATAAGTATATCAAATAACGTAAATGTATATATATTTATGAAGCTGACTGTATGTACGTCAGTATTTTTACTTCATATCACATCAATAAAGGAAAAGAACTCAAAATCTGCAAGCACTTCTAATATCACTTATATCACTTAGATAAAAGTGTACACTTGTATTTTAGTGTTATCTTAAATATACATCTTGTAACTACTATTTATTTGGCAATAAGCCGTTCTATATTAGCCAAAAATACGTCATTTCCAATAGGAAGAACTCCGCAGTGGTTATGCATAGCCCTCACATATACCACGCTATTGTTTATACAAGTTATTGTAGCCCTACACTCCTTGCTATGATGAGTAGAACAGTTCCAAGATTGCTTCAGACCGAGGGTTTTCTTCTTCCTGAAGTATGTGTAACCTCCGTAGACCAGCATTTTGTTGCCTCTCTTATTTATTGTAAAGGTAACTGAAAAAGGCGTATTGTTATTTGACAGCAAACATTTATAGGTACTCAAAAATATACCGCTTGAATCTTTTAAACTATCAAATTAAAAAAGGTCGTCAGTCTACTCGCGATAAACTCAAAAACTACTCAGCTAAAATTCATGCGTTTTTGAGTGTTCGTTTGAGTGAGTAAATTGTAAAGTATTTGTTCAAAGTATATATTATACTTACTACAACTCGTTCAAAAGAAAGGCTCGCTAGTAGTAAGACTAAGATAATATTTAATTTAATACAAAACAAGGTATTTTGTAAGAAATGTATTTAATGCTTTTGGAAGGTAAACATAATATAATTATATATAGACAAACGACAAAAAATAAAGTTGCCATTCCTTACTCAGTCGCAACTTAATGTCAGCGAGGTGTTAACAGGAAGATACAATTTTGATTATTTCTTAACATATCTTCACAAGTATCAAGTAAATTAAATGCTATCCAAAAAGGCGATCACAACAAAAATAAATTGGGCAAATGCGAGTCGAACTCGCGCACCAAGGGTTCCGTAACATCATCTTTAACAGAAAATTGCGTTTGTTGTATGTATACTGAAATATTTTTTAAGTTTCTACCTGTTAATTAAGATCGAGTAACAAATTTGCTTAAAAATTACGTTTGTTGTATGGGAGCCCCCATTAGTATTTACTTTTTTTATTTAATTATTTATTTTGAAAGGTAATCTACAACTACATATTCTGTGAAAATTTTAAGCGTCTACCTGTTACCGATAGTGATCTTACACAAAATACGAAAAAAACACGTTCATTGTATGGGACCCCCTTAATATTTTTTATTTTTTTATTTTTAGTATTTGTTGTTATAGCGGTAACTGAAATACATCATTTGAAAATTTCAGTTTTCTAGCTATCACGGCTTATGAGATACAGCCTGGTGACAGACAGACGGACAGACATTCAGACAGACAGCGGTGGCTTAGTAATAGGGTCCCGTTTTTTACCTTTTAGGTACGGAACCCTAAAAAGGAAAAACAATCTTACAAATGCAGGCAATCTTGTTGTAATCTATTCTACTATCATGTATTTTAAAATTCATTCCTTAAAATTGTTTCAGTCTATAAGATCATCAATCGTTAATCACAAAAAGTTTAAATAAACACTTACGTAATATAAACTAAATCGTTTACCAGAGGTTTATTGAGTTTAACTTAATATTTATAGAATTGATAATAGTGGAAACAATTTATTACACTTAAATCACCAAAAATTAATCATCCCAAACTTTGATCTGAGTGTGAATATTCTTCATATCCGTTGTTTAAATACTGCCGTTGACTCTCATCACATACATAACTAGAGGGCGCTCGCAGCTTTTGTACTTTGCCCGATCCTGTGGACATTTCGGAAAATCCCTTCTTAGTGCATCCCTACGCTCCATATATGGAAAATACAACTTTCTTCTGCCTACGCCCAGTAGTTTTGTCTATGCGTTGTCAGTCAGTAACGCTAGAATTTTATATAATATACACAATATAAAGATAATATAAGTTATTTAAGGCACTTAGTGGTTATGTTTCTTCAATAGAAATATCGGTTTATCTTCGAGCGTAACGATGTGAGCTTTACATCCTTTGCTGTGGTGGGTTGAACACTTCCACATTTGCTTCATGCCTCGAGATATGTTCTTTCTGAAGAACATGTGGCCTCCGTAGCTCATCAATACGTTCCCTCTTCGGGACAAAACGAAGTTCACTGAAAAAAGCCAATTGTTTTACTTTAAAGTAAGATAAACAGAACTGAAATGATATTAGTATTTTTACCGGGATGTTTATTTAAGATTACAAATTAAATACATAATCGACTTTCCTTTTTCCTTCGCCCCTTTTCTTGAAACAAGCTGATAGATTAGATACAATGCCAAACTGCATGGAGTTACATATATATATTTTCTGCTTTAAGCAGAAAATATAAAAGCCTCGAAAAAGGTATTAAAAATAAATGTTACTCATGTCTGCGTCTAGTAAGACAATGTTCCAAAATAAATACGATAAAATGAAAGATGTTTAAATGTTAAACAATTATTTACCATATTATTGCCAATAACCAACGGCTGTTGGTCATATAAATAACATGTTTAGTAAGTTCTAAAATAGTCATTAAATAAAGAAAAATTTCAAACATAATACATAACTAAATCAATAAACACTTTTCACCAACATAATAATAATATACAAATAATAATATAAGATATACCTAATAATAATAATAATAATATACCTATTAGTCAAGATATTTATAAACGTTTTAAAAGGTATACGTAACAATATATTTCTCGAAATCTTTTATGAGTATACAAACTATTGTTTACAAGTCCCAGTACAATTTGGGTACAACGAGTAGACATATTGAGAATTGCTTTTACGTAGATTTTTATATAGGACAAGTGTCACTCTCATTCTCACTACTATTTCAATTGTGTAGCCAGTATTTACACCAGAAAATACTGTAGCTACTTCAATACATAGTATAAAACAAAGTCTGTCTTCTATCTGTCTGTCCCTATGTATGCTTAAATCTTAAAAACTACGCAACGTATTTTAATGCGTTTTTTTAAATAGATAGAATGATTCAAAAGGAAGGTTTATATGTATAATTGACGCGGGCGAAGCCGCTGGCGAGGTCTAGAAATGTATAAAACATAAACAAATATTCCCTTCTCTTATATCACCAAAAACTAATCACCAAATTTTCAATATCTGCTCAATGATTATGTATAGATGGAATATCTAACACCAGTCCATCAAATGAAGTGATAGAGGCTCTGCATCCTTTATGATGATGTGTAGGGCATTTCCAATGTTCTTTTCTACCAAGTACATTCTTGGCTTCTTTCTTGTAAAACGTATAACCATTGTAGCACAGCATCTTCTTTTTGAGACATTACATATGAAACTGAAAAGGAAGGTGTATATTTATTTATTACCTACGCTGAAATAAATGAAAATTGAAGTGTTCACCAATTTTTTTTTTATGTATTGCTTGCTTTTTTTGCAAAAATCTTTTATTTAGAGACAGTCTATTAGTTAGAAAAACAGAATTGGGAGTAAGTTTAAATTATGAGATTTCAATAATTAAAATAGGTAGGAATCTTTATAGGTGCATATGTATATATCTATGTGTGTACTTGTTCGATGATAATTGGGTACAAGTTAATCAGATCTTGACATTACAACGGCTTAGCAGTTTCGGATATTGCATCATATTTTGCAAGTTATTACAAAACATTCAATTGTAACATTAGAATATTATATGTTAATTATTTAAACACTTATCAAACTGAAAGCCCAGAACTCTGTTCTGAGAGAAGCTCTGTCAGTATTACAATATAAATATAAAATTCAGAAATAAGGAATAATAATATATTGAATACATTAGACATCGCATTAATTAATATCAATTATAAAACACTTCCCTTTATATATAAAGTTATTAAACTTTTATATAATTTAAAAGCAATATCGAAAGATCTATCCCCCTTATGTCTAATTTAGAACGTTTTTTTTTATAGTAAGCTGTATAATTACAAATATTCCATTACTTAATTAAACATTAAGTAGCTTTAAAATATTTATCACCACTTAATTTTCTACTTTAACGCAACTTTAATCACACAGAGTCTCTGTAATTACGGCTGCTGTTGAATGTCCAATCCAGGCTAACTACATCGGTATTGATAGAATTAAATGGTCAGTTTTACCCGAAGTTTCATCTGCTTTACCCCAATATTCTTCAGTCTAGGCGTAATGGCGACTGATGAATGATCTATTCTACGGTACCTATATCAGTTTAAAGCGGTTGAATATTAAAATAATAATGTCAGTTTTCCCGGCGTTTCAGCTAGTATACCACGGCTGTTGCTGAATGATCACATTTTCGGTAACTCAGTGATTGTGTACCCCTCTAATATCAATCACAGTATCTTCAATAGTGATGATAGCAGCTTTGCATCCCTTGCGGTGATGAGTAGAACACTTCCAATGAACTTTTGCTGTGTGGCTAGCAGTCTTTATCTCCTTGTTGTAAAACTTATAACCCTCGTAGCTTAGCATTCGGTTCCCTTTTTGGGACATTACGAATGTCAATGTAACAATGTTTGAGTTAAATGTACGATAAGAGCCATTTGTTGTACATATACTAATATTTATCATCCGTGACCACGGCGTTACCCAAGCTGAAACGTCGGAGTAAATAATTACACAAGGTACTTCACCTTTATTTTAGAATAATGACG
The DNA here is from genome assembly GCA_944739405.2 of Euclidia mi. Lineage (NCBI taxonomy): Eukaryota > Metazoa > Arthropoda > Insecta > Lepidoptera > Erebidae > Euclidia > Euclidia mi. The sequence goes on along the minus strand of OX123186.2, from coordinate 96,212,201 downwards.
AAATATTACTTTGAAATTAAACTACAGGTTACGGATTTTGGTTGATGTTTAATTTAAATGTGTAACATTCGCGATTAAATATTACTTACTTTTATCATATATTATAATTAATGTAGTAGACTCACTCCAGATTTGCCGAAATGGCAAGTAAATGTTTAATAAAATTCACCAAATATATTTTGTAGTTCATTGCCTAAAATAGAGAATCAACTAATTGTATAAAATTAATATGCCAAACTACTATGTGTACATATACAATTTATTGAGCATCCAATCTAGTATAAGAACATTATTTTAACAATTCTTGACACAGGTAGTGTTGAGTACAAGTAAAATATTTCATAATATTGATTGGTATAAATATAAAAAATATATACATGCGTACTACATTTGCAACTACGAAGAGATAATAACGTTATAATACGACAGGATCTTGTCTTTATCTGTCTTTGTCTACTAAGCTAGTTTAAACCGTACTACTAAGAATGACTTAAGAAAAGTGTCATAAGCTAAACAGAAAAAAAAATGCATTACTTCAATAACATTTGTGTTGGTCCTATTTTTACTCGTTTTTCACAAATCACCAGAGAAATATGAATTACAGAAAATTCAAAATACAAATTATGTTTTGATATTGTTTCTAAACTTTCATGCTCACTCACGTTAGTTTGAAATTGTCTTTGGTGAAACATGGTCGAAATATCGGATACTAGAAACAAAGGTACTTGGTATGTGTACCGAAATACAGTTTTAACAAATTTGATATCAATATTTTCAAACTTCGATTTGTACAATTACTTATGTTTATTTAAGGGATCTATATCTTGTAATTTATTAGTTTTTAATTTAATATATTTTTTGAGTCAACCCCTGTCCACAGCCAGTGTGAACCACGCCGTAACGTCGGGGCAGTTGAGGAAAACAGGTATGTTACCTTCATTTTTAATAACTAACGATATAGTAAAGTAAGATAAACACAAGTAGGTATGTTTTTATAGTACTAGGCGGCAAACGAGCAGACAGATTGCCTGATGGTAAGCAATTACCGCCGCCCATGGACACAAGCAACACCACAGGAGTCACAAGTGCGTTGCCGCTCCCTGGGGTTGGGAAAAGGATAGGATGAGGAGTGGGATGAGGGAGAAGGAATAGGGGATAGGGCCTCCGGCACTCTCACTCAGCGAACGAAACGCAAAAGAACTTTACGTCGATTTTCTGTGAGAGGGTAGTACTTTCCCAGTCGAGCCGGCCCATTCATGCTGAAATCAGCAAGGCTCTACTACCGTAGTGAGAGGGTAGTACTTTCCCAGTCGAGCCGGCCCATTCATGCTGAAATCAGCAAGGCTCTACTACCGTAAAAGGTATCATTAGATATTGCTGTTTCGTAGTCAAATGCTCTGGTTTTGTAGATTTTTTTACGATATAGGTACTTAATGTTTCAATGGTTATGTTCCGGTCTAATGTGCATAATCTCATCATCAACGGTAATGATTGAAGCCTTACACCCTCTACTGTGATGAGTCGAACATCTCCAAGAACCCTTCGCACAGTTACCTTTCCTCTTCGAGAACGTGTAGCCATTGTAATTGATAAGCTTGTTCCCTTTCTGTGACAGCTCGAATGTAACTGCATAAAAATATATAAATTAAATTTTAAGAAAATCGACGTTAAATCTCATGCCTCAAACTCAAAAGGCAAGTATATTTCTACTATATAAAAAAAGGATTTGAAAGTGAATTAAACTAACAACTAACCGTAATTATTCGTCATTAATTGCCATTTACTTCATAAAACAGTCAAAGAAAGATAAATATAAAAAGAAAATAAATATCTTTATTAAAATCAATATTTTGTAAGCAATGATTACACAATTGCTTTCATTTAAACAGACAACTCCCTTAATAGTTGTTGTGTCGTGAGTAACTTAACAGACACTTAATGAAACAGAAATATTCAGTCAATAGACACAAAGTAGCCCAGTCCCGTAACATAAATATGGGGATCACGAAATGTATTATCTTGTGTGGGAATCGAACCCAAAACAACAAGCAGGGCAGTTCTATACGGTGATGCGACTGCTTAAACCACTGCAGAAACGTGTAGTGAAATAAAGCTAGTGGGTAAAATGTTAGACTCTGAACATAGGTACATCAGTCAAAAATTGCTGTGAAATAGATTCACCCCGCGCGTCCAATTAAAGAATCATTGCCACCTGACACCCGTAGTCCACCGCTGATACAGACATCTCCTACAAGCACGCCACTGAGCTCGATTTACGGCTCTTTGTCTCCAGCGACTGCCAGCTACTTGGCATGTTATCTTATGATAATAATATAATAATCAAATATTATTTAAATTATTAAAACTGTTTCTCTTCTCACGTGTGAAATTTAACCAAAAAATACAAAATTTTAGTTAATTGTGTGATTTTTTTCATGGAGGCATTACACTGTAGTTCTGATTGTAAACATGTTGTAACTGGAAACAATCTTAGATATATAGGTAAGTGAACCGAAAAAAAGAAACAAATCTTTGGTGAAAAGATTTAATTAAATTATTCAAAAATATCAAAGTTAATAAAACACTCAGAAACCTAATTTAATTGATATAAAATGTACGTCCTCAATTTAGCTATGATAGCCGCTTACACACCGAAAACTATTATAGTAATTTATATCTCCTATTACAAAGAACCAATCTTCCAAACGACTCAGGAATTAAGATGCACAATTGGGACATTACTATTAACTTATACTATGGGATTAGAAAAGCGTCTATAATTATGTAAAAATGAAGTAGGTGAAATCATTACGATATATTTACAAAATACTAAAACTTCTGTTATATTTTTTTGTCAAGCATCTAATTACCTGTACTACAAGGTTCCAGCAAGAAATGAAAGCATGATGTATGAAACATAGGTAAGCGTACGCGTGACGGAGGTCAAATAAGAAGACTTTGATAGAGGAAGCGGAGAAATACGGATATGTGGTTAGCGTAGTTCCAATGGCGCTGAAGTTCTCAATGGGTGATCAAACGGAGGATCCGCGTATTGGTTTTATTCAAAGGCAAAAACGCCTTTAGAAGAGTCTCACAGTCACGTTCCATCTGAATAGGGTAAGGAGACTTTGAAACAGATTTTTCATTTCAAGAACCGTTCACAACTATTCTTTGAATTGTTCATACAAAGAATAGTTCTCTTTTGCAAAATGTTGCGAAATCTTCGACTTTACATTAATGAGTATTTCTATGAAAAACCTAAAGTATGTCTACGAGTTAGTTGAAAAACTGATTAAATATTACTTAATGATTAAAATGTGCGCTGCAGATTTGCAATATTTCATTGTTGATGGTTAGTAGGTTCGCTTTACATCCTTTCTTGTGGTGTGTGGAGCAAATCCACCGTGTTCTTACACTGTTTCCAATCTTCCTTTTGTTCTTAGCGCAGAATGTGTATGTACCCATTCGTATAAGCGGATTCCCTCTTTGTGATATAGTGTAAGTTATTCCTGAAAACAAAAAGGGTTCAGATTACTTTCTTACAATATATGCAAGGTTAGAAAAGAAGTTTGATTAAAACTGAATTAATATTTTTATGGATGGCGGTTGGATGCGGGCGGCTCAAGATTGGTCGGTGTGGAGAACCTTGGGGGAGGCCTATGTCCTACAGTGGACGTCTCTAGGCTGACATGATGAATATTTTTATTTCAATATAAAGGGTCACGGTCAAAATGGGCGTAAAACCAACAGCTTTAAAATATATTTTATGTTAAAGCTAATGACCATTACTTAATTTTATACTATGACGGCAATCACCCAAACAACCGGTGAGCAGAGATATTCAGTGATGTTCAAACGTATTTTTTATAGAATCCAAAACAATCACTAATACAACGGAGATAACACGACATGATGTTGTGCAGAGCTAGGCCAATGAAACCAATCTATTGGTTGGTAACCTAACGGAATTACTACATTCCATCCCTTTCTAACTTCTCTCTTACTCAGACGCCGACCAAAAAACAAGCGTGCGGGCAGGCAGGGCAATGCACGTCAGTCGTTATTCATAATTAATTGAATTATATAGAGAGGAGTCATTAGATGATTTAAGGCGAGGACATATGTGAATTGGGCGTCATTAGGGGTAAATTAAAACCGTTTTATCCGTAATTGTTACAGAAAAAAAAACAAAAAAAAATATGTCTTAATCTACATCATATAAAGCATTTTCTCTTCGGTACCAAATCCTAAAAAAAGTATTTTAAATATCTGAATAAAATATGCAAAGTAACCTCTGTTTTTGTAGTTATTACCTTTTTCTCCTAATCTATCAATCATAAGATTGTTTAAATTGAATGAGCATCTTATATATTAGAACACCAAGGGAACCTTCAGCTTATTTTTGCAAATAACTTTACTTATTGTTTTCTAAGGATTTTTTACGTCACCGATACTCGCAAATCGCGCATGGACAACTAACCAGTAGTACGAGCAAGGTCAACGGCGTATATCCACCTCTTAAACAGATGTAATATTCTGCAAACTAATGTGTGGTTTCTTCAAATTAAAAGTCAACAGTCGCGGCATGTCAGATCGCGCACATATAATACTTACATTTTGATCGATGGGAACCAAATCGGTAGAAATGCGATAGTTGAGCATTACTGTACTTGCTTAACAGGCAGAAGAACAGTAGGAAGTTGTGCACACATAGTTTCAGTTTTGTGGTTTTAAGGGTTAGGACGGCACGAGCCTTTCATTGCACCCGCAGAACATTTATTAGATGTTATAGTTGATGATAACCATTGATATTTACATAAAAGGTATCAATATATAGTAGTTTTTAACAAATATGTGTGTTTTATTTAACCAATCTTTGGGATTTTTTTGCAGTGATACCCGGTCGATATTGGGGTTAACAAGTATATAGGGGGTATTTAGAAGTACAATAAAGTAAATTACAACACATTTTATTTCTGTTGGTATTACGCCCAGCTCTCATACAAAAATGCCCAAGATCCTTTATTTAGAACGTATTGAAGTAGGTATTACGACCTCTTTTCACTTAGCTTAGCTTTCACATTCTGGAGTATTGGTGCATAGCATGTCTAGTAAACAGGCATCCATGAATAGCACCCGTTACAAAACAGCTGAGTCTAAGGTTAGGCGCGTATGAAAAGAAAAAGGAAGAAATCAATTATAAAATCAATTTATTTCTTAACAAAAATGCTTAAGACAAATTTAATATGTATTTAAAGCATAAATAACAAATTAAGTGAATTCTGTAGTCACAACTAAAATGTTTACCAAAAAAAACGCTTTTTGGACTAACATCATCTCCTTTAATGAAGGGATAAATTAGCCTCATAATATTCTTTGACAGCTTTTGTACAAAATACCACTGACACACAGTTAAATTGTTAATTATTGCTTTCCTCGTGCCTCAGAGAGCATGCACCTCATTAAACCATCGGTCCCGACCGCCATTAAGATCTTTGACAGTCGTTACGGTAACAAAGATTTCTTCACAATACTTCGAAAACAACCTATTTGTACATACTCGTATGGTTCGCTTTACGTTACAGAAAGCCAGATAGGTGGACGGATTATATGCCAGAAAATAGGCCACAAGAGCCAAAAAAAATAACTACAAAATCTGATAGCTGACGTACATTATCATTTTTATTTTTTTTACCTATTGCTGGTAAATAATGAATGAATGATTTGAAAAACAATCAAACATATTATGGATAAACAGTCTAAGTTGTATTTTATGTACACTACTCTTTTCTGTTCTACATAAACAGTAATGTAAATCGATGTTTTAACGACTTTCTTCACTCAACTCAGCAAAAAATATACCAAATGAGTATATTACACAACAAAATACGAAACTGTTCAAATATACATAACGACCATTCTCTAGAGATGGCTCGTTCTGTGCTTAGCAACAGAAAATTATTTTTTTATTTTCCTACATATTTGATCACTGATTTGACTCAGTGGTTATGAATACCTCTTGCCTCTATAGCTACATTTTGTATCGACTGGACGGAGGCTTTACATCCTTTAGCATGATGGGTCGAACACCGCCAATAATCCCTGAAAAACAGCCAGGAGACTTTCTGTTCTTGCGAACGAATTTGAAGTACGTATATCCACGGTAGCACAGTAATTTAAGTCCCTTTCTAGATGTTATAAAGTGAACTGAAAAATAATTTCACATTGTTAGGTATTGTGTAGAACAACCAAGTAACACTATTAATGGATGATGAAAATTGATGCGTGGCAAGATAAATGGACAAGACAAGGTAACTCATGCTAAGTTTTGATTGTAAAAGACAAAAGAGTTCATTTTAGTTGGATTTTTTATTTATTTGCTGTTGCGTAGCAGAGCGTGGGTAGAATTTAGTTATAAATCGTGAAGTTTTAAAAACGGGAGCATACTTACATGTGACATTTAACTCCCAGCAAGAAACAGGGTTAGCACAGGTTACTGTGACAACATTTTCCACCTGTACCAATTTTAGCACATAAAAACTCACGCAATTAAAAGTCTTTTTTTAAGAAAGCTATTTAATATCTCTGAGTCAGATCGTATCCTTTGCTTAGCACGAAATAAATATACATATTAAACTCTTTTTAATACTTACACACACATTCTTTCACATCTTAAGAGGGAATATAGAAATACAAATATGATTTGTATTCCTATATTCCTATATTGTATTTATTATATAATATTTACTAAATTAAAATACATTTGTCAGTCTAATAAAGCTCAATGTATGACTATTCTTCACCGATTGCGAGGTATCTAATACTTATGCAAATATTTCTATTCAGAAAATGTATTGACTTAGCACTTAATTAGAAAATATTTTAAAACACACACAAACACAACATTAATATATAAATCAATAATTATGTAGTTACTGTCCTCCTTGAAGAGCCGGCAGAAGAAAAAGGAAGAAGAAAGAAAGTAAATGTGATAGCAGAACATAGATCAGATGTATTATAACTGCCATAATGCTGAGTACAAATCAATCACTTATATGTATAAATACTTATTTAGTGACTAACATTTTCGAAAAGAATATACTGGATAAAAATACATTTGAGTTCAGGTAATTTTTACAATCAAAATTACTGACACGAATGAATAACATGATGATAAAAATTCGTCATATTTTTATATTCATTTTTCTTGTGAATTCTTGTGAAATCAAGCACGGATATAACACACACATAAAGTAAAAACATTATCAATAACAATCTAGATTCAAGCCATAGAAAAGAGTCAGATAAAAGGAAAGCAAAGGGTCTGTGTCAAATCGTCCTTATAAGAGAAAATCCCTTAGTGCACATGAACATTATTAATTCTAATAACTTCGTTGGCATGTATGGACAGTCGCGCGGCATCTCTTGTGATTGTGCGTTGAGCACACCCATCTAGCTCTCTATCCTGTGACACTCTGCACGCAGAATGTATAACTGCCGATACTTAGTAGGTTTCTACCTCGACGGGATTTGACTAAGGTCACTAAAATTTAAAAAATAACATTAATATAACATATTCATGTTAATTCTCGTATTGGATATCGGATATATAAAAAATTTAAACTGAGTGAAGGAAAGCTTAAGAAAGCTTTAAATTTATTTATTTTTATTACATACAATTGTCCGTGTGTTGACGGATTAAGAATACGGAATGTCACCACCCCACATCATCCCGTGGGTGTCGTAAGAGCCGACAGAGGGAGCATATTATGCAGAGAACAGCACTGTAAGAGAAGGAAAACTTGATACAATCCCTATACCAACCCGTTTGGCCAGCGTGGTATAGTAGGCCAATTCCTCCTTTCAAAGGAGAGGCCTAGTCCAGCAGTGGATTGTTAAAGGCTGATAATGATGAATGATGATTTTTAATATATATTATTGACACTTTGCCAATAAGAGTTACACTACAAAATTAAATTCTTTAATGTTATAAAAGGAAAGTTTTATAAATGCATTACCTGTTATATAAAAACTAGAGGATGACAGCAGCTACGCCTGCATTTTTTTTAATTTACCTGTTTTGGCCAATGCCGTGGGAATTTCGGGAAATCCCTTCTTAGTGCACCCCTACGGTCCCCAAGGAACATACATGCCAAATTTCAGCTTCCTGCGCCCAATAGTTTCGGCTGTAGCGTGTCTGTCAGTCAGTCAGTAACGCAAGGATTTTATATATTAAGAAGATAACTTTTTATTCAAGTAACAAAATCAAGTAAATAATGTGCTAATTGCAATGTAGTGCAAGTGGACCATAAAACCCTCTACTTAAATCTTCATACAATTGCTGGGCAACATATTTTTATAAATATTACGAATCAATTTCATTTTTTGGAGAGCCTAATTTCGTCACATATATTTAAGGCAAATCGGACATGAATAGCATTAACTTTACAATTTTTTTCATTAATAAGACGACATTGTTGGTAAAACATTTAATTATTATAACAATAACATTCTGGTGGCGTATATCCTTGCAGAAGAAAATAACAGTATTATCATCTCGAAAATATAACATGGAACGCCCTCAGGCCTGATAGAGTACTGAGACATCTCAGTCTGGCAGAGGCTGGACACGAAGAGCCGGCGATCGAGCTCAGTGGCGTGCCATTGATAGGCATATATTCAATAGTGGACTATGGCAGGTGGATGATGATGAAGCTCTAATGTATATGATTTTTTATCTTATCAAGAACACAGTCCCCTAGAGTCATGATTGCCGCTGTGCAACCTTTGCGACTATGCGTCGAACATTCCCACCGACTGCGACCATTTTTCTGGATGCGCTTCTTATAATACGTACGGCCACCGAATCGTAGAAGTATATTTCCTCTTCAAGAAAGAGTAAAGATGGTAAGTATAAGGATGTAAGGAAGGAAATCGTTTTTATTTTGGTTAATATTGGTGTATAATGTTATGATGCTTATACACCATAGCATTCACTTGTAACAGAACAGCAAGCATTCGACGTTTTTTGTTTTGTCGAACTGAACAACGAACAGTGTCGAACATTGCTGCGAACATTTTCACGATCTTCCTAGCGATCGCACTAATCAGCAAAAATGGTCGCTATTCGATGAGAATGATCGCCAGAACGTTCGTAAGAATGCTCGCCTAAACACACTCGTTTGTTTTTCTGTTCTGTAACATTCGCACAAATAGTCATTATAGGTGAATTGTCAAAAGTGTCAGCACCATTAGAATATTTTTAGGTTGAGAGTGACAAAATGTGAATTTATAATTTCGGTAGCAAATTAAGTTTATTCAGTAGGTACATAATATAGAACATATCATATGAATAAAATGAAAACTATTTTTCATAAAACCATTTATTTATTATTTTACATGTGAACTATACTAGCACTTCTTATATATTTAGGTAAATAACATTTGTTTTAATAATAGTTTTGTAATGCAAAAGCTTAAAACCTAACTTTCAAGTTACTTACTTTTCTACATAATTAAAACTAAGATTATAAACATATTAAAAATTATTTGAACATATTATTTTTGATATTTTTTAAAACATTTATAATAAAACAAACATAATATACTTATTACACAGTAGGTACTGTATGTAATAAAAGGAGTGATGATATCAAAGGTCTGATAAGTATATAAAAAGTTAATAATAATACAATACACTTAAAAGCGCAGTAACTTATGTCAGTGTTTAATGATACCTGATAAAATAAGTGCCCGATAAAACCGGGTTTTGTATGAATATTTTCAATATTTATTAAAAACAGAAAACCTTTAGGGAACGGTCTAAATAAAAGTGAATTTGAAAAATAAGTTGATTTAGAATTTGTCTTAAAAGCTAAACTTTTCCTTCTCTTCTCATCAATTTATGCTTCACTAATAATATATTTGTACAACAAATATATACCTATATCTACAACACTAAATAAGTCACCAAGGGCGTATGTGAATACGTTACATAGAAAACATGCAATTTGTTCAGAGTAAAGATAAGAATGATATCCACAAAAATAAAACTACCTACAATCACATTGCTTGGAAAACGCAAGTTTAACACGATGACGACCGAAACATACACTACCTACACCGAAATGTAGATTCGGTGTATGTTTCAGTTTCAGAAAGCGCTATCAAAGCGAATACAATTATTTGAAGTGTATTGATACTTCACTTATTTTTGAATTGCAAGAGCATAAAAATCTTTTTTTTTTACATTTCATCGAACAACAAAAACTTCAGATATTGGATCAAGTCAACTTATTTCATGAGAAACATGGGGATATCGAGCTGCTAATTCGTAACAAATGAAACATATTAGCTAATATTTATATACAGGTCTCAATCGCGGTTAATTTGGTAAAATAAAAAGCTACTGATTTGCCCAGACACCAAATTTTCGCCACTACTATTTCTAAAAGTAAGTAGATATTACGCGTTTGAGAACCATTCAATATACATCAGAAAATAGAGTTCCAAACTAATTAAACTTGAATTAATTTATTCAACAAATAACCCGACCTATTTTAAAAGTAACTATGCGTATCAACATAATGTACAACAACATCATTGACAGTATGTACTATCGCTTTGCACCTGTACTTCTCGTGTGTAGCGCATCGCCACCGAACTTTGTCGCCTGTTACACCATTGACGCGAAACTTCGCGTTGTCCAACAACATAATTTTGTTCCCTTTAGAAGTGTAGTAGAATGCCACGTCGATTTCTGAAAAAGTAAAAAAAATATGAGTAAAGGCGAATGAGGCACATCTATACTTATCATAAAATGAAGTCCTCTTTTTCCTATCAGTATGAACGCGATGAAAGAGATTTTTGTGCGGCTTTCACTAATAGTGTGTTTCCTGAGGAAGGTTTAGATGAATCATTCACACGGTCGAAGCTACGGGTGAAGTTTAGTACAAATTAAATTTTGGTTTACTGATTTTCTCGCGGTGAAAAGATCAAGAGATAGTTGATAATTTGATTCCAGATAAGTCGGTTTAAGTATAATTATACTGTATCTAATACTATATGACGACCGGTTGGCGCAGCGGTAGTGTAACGCCGACTGCCACGCCGACGGTTGCGGGTTCGATTCCCACTCAATTCAAACATTTGTGTGCGTGAACATGGATGTTTGTCTTGGTCTGGGTGTTTCTTTGTATAATATGTATGTATTTACATACATACATACATACATATCGTCACGCCTTTTATCCCCGAAGGGGTAGGCAGAGGTGTATTTCTACACCCACTTTTCGCCAGATATACTTTAGTCCCACGTAATAAGGGGCGAGCCTATTGCCGTACTGGGCACATTTCCAGACTCCGTGCTGCTACTGAAAATTTCGTGACAGAAAAACCCAATAACACTGCCCGACCCAGGAATCGAACCCGGGACCTCCCGATCCCACGCGCACATTTATCCCGCGAGACCAACGAGGCAGTCGTATAGGGTTTGATGTCGAGTTTTCCGTCTCTACGCAAAGATGGTATTTGCATCGCGTTATTAGTCGCCTCTTACGACACACACGGGAAAATAGGGGGTGGTGACACTTGTATTCTATGCCGTCAACCACACGGCTATGTATGTATTTACAAAATATAATATATTTTTTATTTATTTATTTATAGAATCACGCCTGTATCCCCGAAGGGGTTGGCAATATTAAACCCATATTTCGCCAGGTATTTTTAAGTCACACGTAATAGGGGCGAGACAGACTCCGTGCTGCTACTGAGAATTTCCTAACGGAAAAACCCAATAACACTTTGCACGACACGGGAATTGAACCCGAGACCTCCAAATCCCACGCGCACATTTATGCCGCGAGACCAACGAGGCAGTCAAAGAAATATATATGTATGTTTATCCATTGTGTAGTACCCATAATACAAGCTCTGCTTAGTTTGGGACTAGATGGTGTTGTACGTGTGAATGTGGTAGAATATTATTACTGTATTTAACACAGTAAAAATACATAAATATTAATAGAATTTCAATGTAAAAATGTTCAATGTAATCTCTTGAGAATACATAAATTGCCGACGTAGATACTTTTTAACACTGAAATTTCAGAAAAGTTAGAAAGTATATGAGGTGGAAAAAAATAAATAAACTGTTACATAAAACACCAAAGATGTAATATATGACTGTATAAAAAAATATGTTTATAACATCAATAAATAAACGTATTAAAACGGCCTAACAGTAGAAGTAGAACATCTATGAATAACATTCTTCGAAATAAGACGCTCCAATTTTGTAAATAGATTTTTAAGATATTCTTATAATTAGATAAAGACAGTAACTTGGTTTAAGACGAATACTTCTTAACTAGTCTTCAGTTTCCAGAAGTTGTATATACATCTTATGTACTACTAGATTAAAAAAAAAAACATCCATACTTAAGTATGTTATAATACGAACACTTGCACAGTTTAACTGCAAGAAATAATTTAGTCTCAGATTTACAATAGAATCTGGCGGTAAATTATTTTTGTACGAAAAGCAGTTTCGATCTAGCCTCGGTGTCATAAATGGCATCCTCGTAAATGAACTGATACATGAATGATACCGTGACTAGATCGTAAAATTAAACAAAGTATCCAACTATGTGTCAACGTCAACCACTATATTGTGTCGAATTTAAACATAATGTCATAAGGTAAATGTAGCAGAATACCAATTGTGAGTCAATTCGCAGTACAAAACCAAATCGCATTTCATTCAAATCACAGTGTAGGTGTCTGTCAAAATCTTAGATTCCTAGGTCAAAATAAGATAATCGACCGTCTGAGTAAAAACACCGATTTTACAAATATTATCAAATGAGTGAACGAAGCATATTTATTCATGAGGTAATTTTCTCTCTATTTAATTTACTTACATAAAAAGACTATTCAGATCTCAATTTCAAAAATTTTTGATATATTTATCGCGAATAAATATTTTCGTTCCCTGTTATTGCTTACAAATGTTAATATACTAAGTTTATTATTGTAAATTTAAAACATTAGCGATTATAGGTAAAAATATTTACATATTTATTTTTTTATATATTTATGGTATGACAAACATTGCTATAACATGAATAAGATGGAAAAAAGTACGAGAAGATAGTTTTTAGAAGTTATCAATTCATAATATATACAATTTTACACATTAAGATATATAATAACAATAATTATTATACATAGATACCTGTATTATTATGTCACATAATTTATGTAGTCGATTCATTGTAGAATCAAATTCAAAATGATAGCATTTAGGCTTTTCACTTGCACACTGTCCGATACGCACCAGTGAAATTACTTAGCAATTTACTTCTTACAAATTTCGTTCAAAATTTTCAATTTATCTCTTAAATAATGTTTTACTCAGAAGTTGTGTCTTGTATGCAAAGTAAAATACTTAAAACAGTCTTGTACCTATAGACTAGAGGGTAACTTGAGTAAAACTCTTTTAGTATTTATTTATATCATGAGCATGGCTGTTTTTTCGGTGGGCAATGCCATTTACTCATAAGCGATTTATTCGGCCTCGTTCTAATTATTTCCATAAAAAGATTTATTTTCTGCTATGTGTATGCAGCAGGGGTAGGCCTCCCGCAAGGTGGACCGATGACCTGGTTAAGATCGCGGGAATTGGTTGGATGCGGGCGGCTCAAAATTGGTCTGGGTGGGGAACCTTTGGGGAGGCATATGTCCAGCAGTGGACGTCTTTAGACTAACATGATGATGTGCACACATGGCTACGTGTCAAGGTAGACACTTTGTCCTTTGTACCGTTCTTATGGCGTAGGAAATAAGTATTAAAATCATACTGATACTGTATAGCTCGACTTGGTGCCGTGTGTACTATCTGTCAATATAAATGCAAGGCGCCATTTTGAATTCTTGTAATGAACCGGCTTATACATTTGTAAATTTTTGGTACATTTAATGGTTGTGTTCATTCTTCAAGTCCACAACGTCGTTACCGACAGTAATGAGAGTAGCATTGCAGCCTTTATTATTATGAGTTGAGCAGGCCCATCTGGTTTTACCATTGGATACGCTATTTTTCATGTAGTACTTGTATACACCGATCTGTAGCATTGGACGACCACGCTGGGATCTTGTAAACACAACTGAAATATACGTTTATATTAATTTAAGCTTTAAAACATGACACACTTCGCCAAAAAAAAAATAATGCTCCACCTTATAAGTGACATTGAAATTGTACCTGACACAGCAGTTCTCAAAAAAAGTCAGTATTCAGCCGTTGCGTTATTGTAATTTATATATTTAGTTTTATTTACCTAGCATCTCAATGTCACAGGCAAAGAAGTGTATTACATGTGTAAGGGTATTTAGTAGATGTTGCGTTGGGTGAAGAAAGAAATATGCCAAAAGCAGAAAATATATACTTTACTGTGGTACCACTGGTACCACATAACGATATAAACTACATAGCTACGACCTAACCGTCGGAGTGAAGGGAGGCGACAACTGCGCCGCGCTTACACATTAGCGCGCGTTGTATATTTTGTAGCGTCAGCAGCCGCTACACATGCTAAGTGTATACTTCACCAGCAATAATATTCTTCACTTCAGACCGCATGCGTAATGAATGAAAGGAATGACAACGAGACAAGGGAATGTTCCTACTTAAAAACGAACAATATTATATAATTCTTGACATATAATTCTGTCACTTTTTACACCCCTCAGACACGAAACCCAGCCGGGAATCGGTCAACACACTTGCTCTGCTAGTTCATGTTCTTAACAACGTAATATTGACAAAATACCGTCCCCGGATATTCGTACTATTATAAATTATTATCAAACTATTGCAGTAATGCTAACCTTACACGGGCGTGCGCGTTTCTCGAGCGTGCGTTCGGCGTACACTTTGCGTTCACTCTGTAGTACAAACTAAACGCCGGGCGCCAATTCGAAGACTGAGCACGTCCAATGTAACTGCTTTAACAGCGTGAAACAAATGAAGATTTTTTTTTGTAATGAATTAAATAGCAATCTAGTTTGACAACATATTAATATGAAACATCCACATTAAAATCATGGTTATCTTAAAGTTTATTTGACAACACTTCTTTACATTAGACAGTTCTTTACTGTGATACAGATCGTGCTGGCTCCCTCAATTAAGGTTGAGCCGTACGATTGCTGTTGAATGCGGGCCATCAGTGGGCCGAGTCAGTCAAAAGCGTCAGATAATTTCCTGCATTGTACTTGCATACTAAACCCCTTTTTTGCCTGGACTTTAAAAGATGAAGAAAAGACTAAAGAAATTGAAGTGACAAAAAAAAAAACAATGACTCTGAGTTTGTTTCGGCCTTTCTTCTCAAAAAGTAATTTAGCTAGGAAAAGCCGGCATCATCTAGAATAGGGTTTTGACATGTATAAATGTTGTAAACAACCAAAATGCAGAAATAAATATGTCTTTATGTCTTTATGTCTTTACATTGACTAGCATTGCTTAGTAATATTCTAAGATAAATATCTTAATTTTTCCTGTAGTTCCTTTTATAGTTAAAAAATACAATAAGATCAAAGTTGAATTATTATTAAAGAACATTTCATGTATTTCCTCTATTACTTAAATGTTATTACGACAAAATAAAATATAAATAGTTATTATGTGGGTAATATATAATGCTGTTATTTTGTTATTATATATAAGTACATATAGCCTTAGCCCTATGTTCCATCACATATATCGACTAGAATGATAATGCTGACTTATATACGATATCACATAGGTGTCTAAACACATATCTTAATATTTATTTATAGCTAACTTGGCAATTTTCTGTCAAAACTATCTTATACCTACTATTCACCAAACCATACGGTTTTCTTTGGTTGGCATTACAAAATATGTGCGGTCTTTTACCCTCTACTTTTCTCTGATAAGTCAACTGCTCTAACCCTATATTACATTACTATTCAGTATATCTAAATTGGATAATATCCCGGACCTTTCGTTATTTTTACCTTTGATACGATAAATTCTCGAGAAATTAGTGAAGGAAAGGAGAAAAGGAACATACCTCAAAAAATAATTTAACACAAACAAGATGCTCTACTAGTTATCAAAATATTCTAAATCGATCGCCCCTGGTTAGACTAGAAAGCGTACCCAAGTTTCCAGGAACACATCTTGGAATCTTTAATCCAAATGCGATATTGCTATGATGGCTACGAAGATCTAGTTATAACTAGAACCTTTTCCTACTGGTATGGAATGATTATGCACATTTTTGACCTGTATTATATCATCTCCCATTGTAATGATACTTGCACTACATTTCTTATTGTTATGCGTGGAGCACACCCATCTAATTCTACCGTGCATGCCCATACGCTTCATGCAGAATGTATACAATACTATTTGAAGTAACTGGCGTCCGGTTACACGCGATGTTTTGAAGTATACTGAAATGGATTATTTAATTAGTAATGTAATTAAATTGATTAATATATGAATGCATTTTTATGCCAACTTATTGAAGAACCTTTAAAGATACTTTAGACTAGAAATAACTCAGAATTTTATTAAAAAATACATTTAATTACCAACATACTCGCATGTGATAAGAAAAAAGAAATATTTTATGTTCACATTATTTTTCACACCATACCAAAACAAAATGTTTATTTGATGTAAAACATCGGGCACGTAGGAAGAAAAACAAGTTATTGTTATCTAATCATTTATTAGGTAAAAGTCCTTCATTTGATACATTAATGATTTAAAGTCTACCAATAAGCCATTATTTTTCTCTTTATACACATATACTAACATCAAATAGGAACATTTGTTCGTCAATGATTCTAGGGTACCTTAAGATTAAAAACTATTTCGAAATATAGAACGTATATTTAAAAGTGAAATAATTCTATATAAAAGGTTATTTTGAAATATAGGTCATAATATATAAAATCTAAATCATTGTCACAATTCATATATTTCATTCTTCTCTAAAAGTATTCGAATAAAATATTCTAAATCTTACAAACTGCATTCACACCACTTAATCTAAAAGGAATCAATCTTAAAACTATTCATGCAATATCCTCCACAATGCATAATATTCAATGCATAATAAATAAATAAATAAAAATAAATATTCTTTGGTAGGCCGTACAAGATACTCATAAAATTTGCCTTCAATAAAGTCAACGGTTTTATTACAACCATAGTTCATAGCACACTAAGCAGGCACCACAACGGCACTGTTCCAACCAAGCGTCATTTTAATTGGACCATTAAATCGTACTAGAGAATGGCCGCAGCTACGACCACACATTTTTTTTATTTCACCGTTTCTGTCTAATCCTGTGGGAGTTTTGGGTAATCCATTCTTACTGCGATCCCGAAGGAACATTTATGCTACAATTACCAACTTTCATCCAATAGTTTAAGCTGTGCGTTTTCTGTCAGTCAGTCAGTAACGGAAGACTTTTATTTATACAGATTTAATAATGCCGTTATAAAATGCTAACAACAGACTGTCAGCGCACTTGCCAGAACTTAACAACTTCTGGACAGGGCTGTGCTGCTACTGAGGTTTGTTACGGTGCGCGTACATTTTTTCTAAGTTACGTGGTCATTTAAATTATAATTAAAATTACATCACGTCATGACATAGCAAAATTACGTGCTTTTGAGGTACCGAAATAGTTGTAGGTAACTCAAAAAGTAACGTTTAAGTTAGTATTACAAGCGTTAATTACGAAGTACGTTTTGTGCCAGTACGGGCCGGAATACACAGCGCATCTGTATTACGCTTGCCAACCGGCCCAAAATGTTGGCATCTCAAAAGTATGATATATTATATCCTAATGAAAATTAATTCTGTCTGGCAAGATGCAAAACGATTAGATATTTTAATTAATATGCAATATCGTTGCTGTGCTTCGGAGGGCACACAAAGCTGTCGGTCCCAGTTCTTGGCTCAGGATAAGAAGCGTTAGGCCATGTCGGAGGTTGATGCGATATTTCTAAACCATAATATATGATACTTAAACTATATTTATTATGTTAATATGATATGACATTAAACACAGCGTTCATTTTACGTTTTAATATAGTTTAAGTATCATATATTATGGTTTAGAAATATCGCATCACTTAATTATTTAATGATCTATCTATCTATCTAAACGTCACGCCTGTCTCCCATTGGGGTAGGCTGAGACTATGGAACGCCAAATGCTCCGGTTCAAACATACCTCTTTCGCTTCTTCGACATTCATTAACCTCGTCATGCATGCTCGTCGGTTACGAGTACTTTTGATTTGGCCCTTCCGCAGTACGTCACTAATTTGGTCGGCGTAAGTCCGTCTTGGGCGTCCTCTACCGACATCTCCATTCATTCTTACTCGATACACATCTTTCGTAAATCTCCTTGCATCCATCCGTTCCAAATGTCCAAACCATCGCAACATAGCTTTCTCAATCTTTGATACTACATCTTCTTTCAAACCACACCTTTCTCGAATAACGCTATTTCTCACTTTATCTGCCATTCTTACCCCGCACATATTCCTCAAAGCTTGTTTTATTTAATGACTTCTCTGTTTATGGCAAATGACTAGAAACACTGAAAAATATTTGACATAAAATCGTAAGATAAATAAAAGAATTTTCGCCTTTTTGCTTGCATTAAAAACACACACCAGACTCCAAGACGAAATTTATAGCTCAAAATGCAACCTAGCATGTTAATAAGGGCGATATTGTGGATAATGGTTATGATAATTCTTGACTCGCACTAAATCGTGTTCGACCGTAGTGACAGTGGCATTGCATCCGCGGTGGTTGTGCGTCGAACAGACCCATCGTACCTTGTTGTTCGGGCTTGCATACTTCTTGCAAAACGTATACAATCCTACTTGAACCAATGTGCGTCCTCTCTTCGAAGTTATGAAGGAAACTGAAAATAACAGATTGGTTAGTTTCATATATAATATAAGTGGTTTATTAGTAAAACAGTTTACTTTCTATTCAGTTTTAGAATTTAAAGTGTCATTACCCTATTCCAGACGTCTCGTTAGAGAGGGCTAAGAAAAATACACGAAGCAAATCTATTTCTTTATTTATTTTTCTCATGTTGTTTTACAGGCGTTACAAAAAATAAATTTATCAGGCATGATTTCTGTTAGGGCACATTACATATCTTGCAGAAGACTCGACATTAAACACTATACGATCTCGACTGGTCGGTTTGGTGTAGTAGGCTAAAATCCTTCCGCCAATAGTGGATTACAATCGGGTGATGAAGATTATGTTCAGTTACAGTGAATTCGTTATGCTGGATATTCCGCCTTTAAATCTGCATACATTATTGACAGTATTTCCTTTCTAGTTATTTTTGCTGGGCTATCATTTAAACGTTTTACAAAGTTTATTTGTATCATCTTCAACCCTTAACTTGGCAGAGAAAAATATTATTGAGTATCAAAATAATTTTTATACAACATAATATTTATAACCCACAGATGCCTAGAAAAATAGAAAAAAAAATCTTATGCAGGTAGTTTAAAAAAACCACATGTATCTTGTGGGATACATTGCCAAGAGGCCTTAAAAATATATAATGATTTCAATGTATCTCTAAAGATACATTGCCAAGTTTTATATAACTTTGCTGTAGAATCATATATTATAACAAAAAGGAATAAAAGATGCATTTTCATATAAAAACAGTATATTTTATTAAAATATAAGTTGACTAATATTAATACAACTTCTTTCGTAACAAAAATAACAAAATCTTAGGTATAAATTTCTACCTGGCAGTAAGCATCGTTTGAACCCCATTTCATACACGTGACTGTGGTCTGATCTAGTACGCAAAGCTTGCATCGACTCTTGGAGCCAAATGAAGTGAAATAATTATATCCATCAAATCTAACATCTGTAGTCGGCCTGGCAGTACAAGGTATCGTTTTCTTTGGTACTGGTGGCATAGAATTTGATTTATTTATTGGTTGCACCCTCCCAGAATATAGCGGCCCTTGTTCCGTAACCATATAATTATGGTAACGGAATCTTTTCAGGTTCAGTTACTTGCAATTATTCGAGTGTCAAGTCCCCAATTTAAAATTTAGCTCAACACCGGGTTTGTACTACATATGTACTATTTGTTCCCGAAACGAGACATTTATACCTCTGAATGTGATTAAAATACTTCAAGATGTCCCTGGACCCGCGACTTTGACTGTCAAAGTGGCAGGACGATCTGAAACCGCTTCACAAGGCCAGGCAATTCACACCCTAAGGATTAGTACTACATATGTACGTGTTTATACTCAATGTTCAATACAATTGGAAGTGCCATAGTAAAATTGGGTGATTAAAACATTGGTCCCGCCAAATTGATGATTTATTTCATCGCTGAATTTATATGAAACTCGTAAGCATTTGGGCAAATTCAAATGTGGAATCGTAGTACGTCTTAAGTACATAAACATGTGCAATTTTCACATTCTTAAACTAAGTACTTACATCAAAAAATTCTGGTGATATTTTCTACATGGCTGACATTAGGTGGCGAGCAAGTGAGAAATGAAAGCTTAATTTTTTTTTAATAATGGTTACTCTTTTTTTTCAAATTAATAACATTTTATCACTTAAAATGCAAGGATATGGAATATAAGTAAGGAGTATGTTAGGTCTCTTGCTGTGATAAAAATTGAAGTAGGCGATGTGCGACGGTGGCATAGATGAAAGTAAAGAATCTTGAGCAGAACTTTCTTCACCATTTGATGATTGATTGGGTTCTGGCACCAAAGCAAGAATTTGTTTAGCTCTCGAAAGAACATGGAACTTTTTTACCTATAAATAACAGAAAAAACGGTAAACTTTTGGAAGTGTAATAGGCTTGGCAGTGTGCACCATGGGATACATCCCTAGTAAATATAAAACTGTTGGGTACTTGGCGGTGTGCACGGAGAGATACATGCAGTTAAAAATCCAATAAGTACACAAAATTGTCTGGTGGAGGGCTCCACCAGACAATTTTGTGTACTCCAAATTGATTATTTTAGTAGAAAAACAATAATAATTTATAATTTTAGAAATAAATGCATGAAATACATACAAAAAACATTATTTTATGCATATCACTCACCTGTATGCGCGGGAGCATGGCGTCGATCGATAATGAAATAATTCTGACAGCTAACCAGTGCCGACAATTTGAAAAAAAAAACTCGTGTTCGAAAACAAAGAACTAAAGTAAACGTTTACATAAATTTATTCTGTTTTAACAAAGAAATGATCGGTTTAGAATTTTTCAAACTTTGATGTATCTCTAAAGATACATTACCAAGAAAAGGGTTAATCTCGAGAAAAATACCTTTAGCCTTAAGTGACCGACATTTTCGTCCGGTAATAGAAGCAAAATCATAAATACGTCGCAAATTATTTTTGTTCTTAATATAATATTTATACAAAAGAGCGTAACTTACATAAATCTCAGCCTTATATTATTTTTATATAATGTAATTAAATATAGCAATCTTCTAACTTATCTGTACCATCGTTTTGCAGTCATTGTAACTGCATCGCTCCTACCCAGGAATTGACTTAATTTTATGTCGTTTAATTGTATCTCGTATAATTTATTTCTTAAAGTTGATAAAGTTAATCGGCTTTTAATATTGATGTTATGGAATATATTTTACGAGATATGATTTAATATTCTAATTTGAATCACAAGTTAACCACTAGCGTATTTTATCCACCAATTTGCTCAATCTGAGAATACAAAATAAAATTTGAGCGATAGATGCTTACACATTATGTTAGCCGACTATTGAATCTTATGACATACGTCTGTAGGTACATATTTACATTTCATTAATTGGTTATTATTGGAGCAGATTAATTGACTATGCAGTGTTATAAATTAGCATAAAAAATTATAAAAATCTTATTACTTCGCAGTCAATCATATTAAAAATAATAAAATAAGGTATCAGTGTTTTTATATTAATATAACTTATATTATTACTTAATATGACGAATTTTAAATTTACCACTTACAATCAATTAGAAAATCTTATTTCTTTAGATCTCTTGATAATGCAAACTCAACATTTAACCTAAACATAACATAATTTGTTATTCTGGACAAAATTTAAGAAAAGATCACAGCAACTTAAAACTTTAACAACTCCAAACATGTATCATCCAAATAGACACAAAGAAATGAAACATTTAGGTATATTTATGAATATAATATGATCATAAAGTTTAATAAATTAATAGAAATACATAACTCAGATCCCTAGATGAAGATAATTCTGTGATGATACCTCCGTCAGGACAATTTATTTTATAAATATTGTGAAGATAATTATACAATGTGTTGATATGCATTTGTAAAATATTTTAATAATACAACATAGACAGTATACCTACTTATTAACTTAAAATTATTTTAAACAGTGTGCGATGATACAAAACCCTATTTTCATTAAATGTTACTTGGATAGTAAATCAGAAGAAACTGTTAAATCGTGCAAAATAAGACTGAATCGAGCAGTCACTGTAGGTAAATGTGCTTGTATGTGTTAGGCACCTGGCGATCAGCTGAGCGGCGGCGGCGGTCAACACACCGAGTTAATTTTCAAAGTGTATGATGACGAATTTTTTTATTACTTTTATTGGCTTATTTTTTCGTGTATTTTTTTTGTTATAGTAGTATATTCACCCCTTAAATAAAATATTTTGCAAATGCAAATCAACACCCTGTTTGTACAACTAGAGAATGCCCGCAGCTACCGTAGCCGTTTCTTCCCGTCCCCGTGGGCATTTCGGAAACGAAAGGATTTTATCTTAGATTTTATTTTAGATCGCATATACCTACACAGATTGCGGTGGCAAATAATTCGACACACTTAATGAATATGTTCATTCGTCATGCGGATAATTTTTCCATTAAATGTGTATATCGAAGCACTACAGCCTTTGCTATGATGTGTGGAACATACCCACCGAATTTTGCCATTGCACTCAGTCTTTTGATAATACGTGTAGTGTCCAATGCCGATTAACGGCTTCCCTTTCTGTGATCGCATAAGGACTATGTCTGAAATAAGTAAAGCAGTTTTAATTTATTATTCAGTACTAGTTTGTTCATACGTTAATATTTGCCGTTTCGAACCATTATCATTCAATTACCTGTTACAACATTTTGTTATCCATTAACAAAATGTTGTAGCAGGTAATTGAATGATACTGGTTCGAAACGGCTTCTTCTTCTTATTCGCATGGATACTTTATTATGAGTAAATTACATACCTAGTTTTGCCCCGATATTTCATTGGGGTCTCAGGCAGATCCTTAAAATAATAAGTATCTAGAATACAGACGAATAGAACCTGTCAACAAATATCTAATAACGTATTCAACGGTTCGGACATTAAATACCAAGTACAGTCGGTCGAAAGTACTTTTGTATTTCTAATATTAATAATATGATAAATGTAATATAGATTAGTATTTGTTACATTGATTAATACAACTTGCTGAGCTTTTTATTTTGGTAGTAACGCATTCATGTAGGTATATCTATAAGAATATAAAATAATTGTTTGCTAAGGAAGCTTTCAAGTGTGTAAGAACCAGAGTCGGTTTTTCAGAACCTCTTGTCACTTAAAAGTTGTCATATGAAATGTAGATACTGCTACATAACAGTGTAATGAATGAATGTAGATGAATCGGTAAAACAGACGGTTCGTGTAAATGTGAACAGGTTCTTAAGGTGTTCTGGATTTCGTAAAAAGTCATATTTATCATAAAATAAGTATAGCAGTAGTCTTCGAAACTGAACCAACACGCAAAACGCCTAAAATAGTTAAATTTTATTTATATTAAGTTATATTCAATTCACTCAGCAAAATTTGAGCGTCATTTACATACTATGCAAGTTAAAGGCACACTAAAATACACACCTAGTTGGTACAAAGTATATTTAAGTACTTCGTGCTACCCTATTATCTCAAAGTGTGCTTGAATTTTGAAAATCGAAGTATACTCTACTAAAATGCGACACTTCTCTAAAAAACATGAAAATGTTGGTTGTGTCCATGGAGTATACAAATAAATATTTTCTTGGTAATTGCCAGTAAGTTTACATTGGTGAGTACAATGAATCAAATCTTTTGAACGCTACTGTCCAGTATACATAACAATTGTGGCAAGCCAAAATGTAGCCAGCACGTAGAGTGCTAGGTTCAATTTGGCTTGTCACTAAATGACTTATACAATATCTTATCATGCGACTTTTAAGACATGAGTGTACAAAAGTCGTGAGTGCAGTATACGCTTTGTGTAAACTCGTACCTATATTCAAATTACAATCATCATCAGCTCTGTATATACTGCTACTGTTCCACGCCCCTCATGAAATACATAACATTCGGTTAAACACTGTTTTCTAACGCCAATCAACTGCGGCGGTTACTAGGCTACGCAGCTCAAAAAGCTTACCTTTTAAAACTCCTTCAAAATCGATATGATGATCGAATATGATATTTAATTAGGCAGCGATAGCCGAGTGGATATACCAACAGACTGTCATGCAGAGGGTATCAGGTTCGAATCCACGGCACGCACCAATGACTTTTCGGAGTTATGTGCGTATTGAATTGTTAATTATCGCTTATCCCGTGCCTCGGAGAGCACGTTAAGCCGTCGGTCCCGGTTGTCATGAAGATCTTTGACAGTCGTTACAGGGCATCAGTACCTTCTAAATAAACTGACACTAGTCTAAACCATGGAATATCGCTATCCCTTCGGGTTGCGGAGGTCAGACAGGCAGTCGCTCCGTGGAAAAGCTAATATTCAGCCAAATCCGGTTAGATTAGTAAGCGGACCCCAGATTGAAACTGGGATAACGCTAAGAGAAAGAGACTCCTTCAAAATCGATCACATATATTGGAACTTAAAAAAAGTTAGTTGTATGACAGTTCATAAAATAAACTATCTCATCGTTCACAGTATGTATCACCGCTTTGCACCTGTACTTGCCATGTGAGGTACAACGCCAACGTTTCTTAGGTCCATCTGAAGTCTCATTGATTCTGTACCGAAATCCGTCGATTATGAGTATTCTTGAGCCTTTTGAGTTTGTTAGGAAAAGAGGCTGATAGTCTGAAAGAGAAAGTGCAACGTTAAGTAGAATGAGTGTCCTCAACTTGAATAGGAGTAATAGCTTTACTTTTCTTGGTAGTGAAGTCTTGCTGGTTTCAGGGTAGGTATTGCCTGCTCGATGCTGGAAGTAATGTTCCCCTACAGCATATCAAATATTGTGTGTTGTCTCTAACCTGTCGAAACCCGGCGGTCGGAACTCAAAAATACCTCTAGAATCCGGCTGGTTTTTGGCCTCTGACAGCTGGCTCCCCGCAGAACCGGCAGGTTTTAACAGAAACTATACACAGGAGGTTCACAAATTGTAAAAAATACCAACATAGAATTAAATATTTATATTCTAATTCAATAAAACTTCAGTATCACCTCTCAGGCTCATTTATTTATTTATTTAAGGATATTTACAGGGGTAACACATTTACATATATTTATCTGACATTTTCAAACTGCACGTGTTACCTGAATTACAAATAATTATGCTATATTATCATATCAATCTGTGATATTTATCTGGATGTGACAAATGTAATTGTTGGAATAAAAGGCTAATATAGTGATGAAAAACGTTTTATTTTGTTAAATTTTCATTATAAGGTACATTGCAGATGATTAATTATAACTATATACATGACTATCTTAAATAATCATACTGTCTAAGAATATATATGTACATAAAACTAAAAATAAAGAGTAAAAATAGATACTAATCATCTAGTATAGATCTAATATAGTAGAATCTAATCATTTATTTTGAATAATATTGTTATAAATATATTTTACACATAATGTGTCACGATATTGACACATTATGTGTCAATATCGTGACACATTATATTTATAACAATATAAGAAGTAAGAGAAGAGTCTGGTAATGTGCCCGGTACGGCTATAGGCTCGCCCCCTATTACGTGGGACCTAAAAAATCATGGCGAAATGTGGATGTAATATTACACCTCTGCCTACCCCTTCGGGGATACAGACGTGAGTCTAAAAAAAAAAAGAAGTAAGAACATCACTAATTAAACATAACACTGGCGATTAAAAAGAGTGGCTACGAGTTTTATTGCCCGTTCTTTCTCGTGGTTCTACCTATTGCTTTGCGAACGAGGCAGTAAATGTAAATGTAAAAGCATTAAGTAATATACTTTAAAATTTGACGTTCATAAGCGTCACCTTGTGACCTAGATGAATAAATGATTTTGACTTTGACTTTGACATTGAAACTACAAATTTAACATGGTCAACTCGATTCATTGTAGGTGGAATGAGGCCATAAAATAAACTATGCAGAAAGAATAAGTACACACAAAAAGTTTCGTTAATTTATTGGATTCAAGGTGTGGTATTCAAGCCAGCATGTTCTGCATACATCGCAATCACTACACATAACGGTTACCTGAGAGCGAACACCACGAACCGAGCTTTGGGCGCACCGTCGCTTGCTACGTTTGACGTCCGTCAAAATTGCCGTAAAAACGGCAAAATGATTTAATTGGTTATTTAACCTCGTTTTATGGTGACATGTGGGTGCAATATTACACCTCTGCCTATTCTTTCGGGGAGAAAGGTGTGAGTCTGAAAAAAATTAACCTCGTTTCACTTACAAGTGGTCGTGAAATTTTGTTACACAGTAGTGTACAACACAAAAGACTTATTTGCATCCGAAACTGCCTATGAGTTAATACTTTGATCATCAGGTTCTTACAAAATACATATTTCTTCTTCTTCAGTATGCTTACAAAGCTAATAATGTCCATACCAGGCCAATCGACTCCCTTTTACCTTTTTATATATGGGCGCCACTTTCATACTAAACCACACCACTGTCCATTCATATAAGTGGATCATAAAGATAATATAAAAAAATAAAATAAGAAATACTCCAATTTCCACACAATATACATACAAAATCACGGGAAAATACACCAAAGTTTGACCACTTAGTTCAACCGCGTTTTTAAACGTCAACTTTAAAAAAATCATGGAGTATTTGGTGTCATTCTAAACCTAATCAATGCCCTTGCCAGCCATAATTATGTGGTGAAAAGATATTAGGCTGTTTGCTGTTAATATCTGTCATCACAAACTAACAACAAGGATTTGAGTTGCGCGCGGTAGCTGTGGCTACGCAGGGAGTAGTTACGGACAGCAAGTCAGGATACACTAGCTATGGAGTATCTTAGTTAGTAGTAATGTAGAGAACTAAGAGTGTCACTCAATATAACAATATGAAGATGATGGTAACCGTAAAAATAGTTTCTAGGGACATAATATATTTTTTCTTTTGATCAATTTTCTACTGCATGATTAGTCTCTTGGTAATGCACAAATCGAATTAGAAGTAAGCCGACTAGACCAATAGGCCAATCAATGTTGTCCAGGTAACTAGGTTATTAACTGCAACAAATGTTCAGCCAATAATGTTCTCAAAAGTCTCTAAGTTACATGAAGTCGTGGACCGACCATCTCATTGCGTTCGCGAGAAACGGTTTAATACGGGTGAGTCAAGATTGGCCTGTGTTGAGCGCCTTTGTTCAGCAGTGCGCGTCTTTAGGCTGATATGATAATGGTGACATAAAGTAATAAGACAATCACATGCATTTAATGTTCTATTGACAGTCAAGCGTTTATTATATGATAAATGCCAAAAAGATTATTGATGACAAAACATTACAACAATTACAAGTGTGACAATATTTACGTGAACAGTGAATGACGAATAAGTTACGGATACAATTACACCAACCGACCAACATTTGGCGACACTATAAAGGACAGACAAATCTTCTTTCTCTTAGCGTTATTCCAGTTTCAGTCTGGGGTCCGCTTTCTAGTCTAACCGGATTTGGCTGAATATTAGCTTTTCCACGGAGCGACTGCCTGTCTGACCTCCGCAACCCGAAGGGATAGCGATATTCCATATTAGACTAGTGTCAGTTTATTTAGAAGGTACTGACGCCCTGTAACGACTGTCAAAGATCTTCATGACAACCGGGACCGACGGCTTAACGTGCTCTCCGAGGCACGGGACAAGCGATAATTTACAATTCAATACGCACATAACTCCGAAAAGTCATTGGTGCGCGCCGTGGATTCGAACCTGATACCCACTGCATGGCAGTCTGTTGGTATATCCACTCGGCTATCGCTGCCTCTATAAAGGACAGACAAATATATACAGCCAAATAATACAAATATATACTTAAAATATCAGATCAGGCCCAGTTTCACTACCTACACAGATAGGCATTATTTTCCAGATAAATTAATCAAAATTGGAAGCTAATTTGTGCAATTTCATCGTCCATTATTTTATACCTATCTTATTGAAGAAGTTCCGTTTAAATTACTTCATTGATAATGGTCATGGACATCCAGAGAGGGTGAAACGTGCCATATTACAAGAAACGTCAATCAATGGTACCTAAACAAAAAATACGGCTGTACAGAAAGCCAGCCAAATTGATCTTTTGGGTAAAATATCAACTTCATTATTTTAAACTGGTTTAATCTCGTATTTTTTTACCGTTAATATCGTATTTTTTGCTTGATACCATCAAATGAAAACCTATTTCTGTAAACTACTATTTTATACAGTAAATTATTCATGATATCAAACGACAATTTAAGAAGTTTAACCTCTTCAATGGATTTTTTGGCTTTCGTATCACAAATGGCAGGCAATATAATTTCCTGCCTTTAAACATTTCAAAAACATACTTTTAAAACAGCCGTAAATAAAAAACACCCGCGAAACCTTTAAGGTTAAACTTAAATTCGATCCATTATGGATTATAAAATGAAGTCTAGTGTTAAACACTTAACCATAGCTATAAATAGTTATATTTTTTTAATAAACACTTGAACATATTTTAGCCTCTTACGTATCGTATACGAGTACAATGAGTACATACTTCAAAACGTAAAGCTTTTTGTACATTCTAAGAAAAGACGATTTGCTTCTGACAAGAATTTGATTCACTTCCGTATGAAAATTTAAAGATTCTGTTATAAACAAATCAAATGTGAGCTGGCACATGACAACAAATTCGTCATGCAGAAGTTTGAAAATTTACATATCCTTTAGAACAGATGTACTCCAGATAAGATCAAGCGGCCA
Organism: Euclidia mi; assembly: GCA_944739405.2. Classification (NCBI taxonomy): domain Eukaryota; kingdom Metazoa; phylum Arthropoda; class Insecta; order Lepidoptera; family Erebidae; genus Euclidia; species Euclidia mi. The sequence goes on along the minus strand of OX123186.2, from coordinate 96,182,865 downwards.
TTAAGGTGGACCGATGATCTTATTGGTATCGAAGGAAACGGTTAATTGCATGTTCAATCAGCAGTAGACGTTTTTCTTAAAACGGTTCTTTCGGTCGTCCGATTTTCTACTTTCCTTACTATATCCTAACATTTAAAAGAATATTTATTCTAATCGTCTGAAAAGATTATGATTTTAAAAACAATTTGTCTTTATTATTAAAAATGCTGAAGAACTTACTATGCTTCCACCGAAAATTATACGGTTCGTAGTACCAAAATAATAAAGCTAAGGAATAATATGACTATAGTTGGTGCCACCCGAAGATAGACTTTTTGTAAACACATATTCAGGACTACACAATCTTTGTTTCAAACAGTTATGTTTTAGATTTTATGCATATGTGTAATTTTATACTTTTTTATCAGTATTTTTTTTTTAAGATGCTTAATTATGCTACTAAGGATTGAAATTTAATGGACTTACGCCAAATGTTGATGTTCCATGCGTAAGTCGCGTTCTAGTACCACAAAATTAAATGACACTTGACAGCGTACATATACATCAACGAGGACCCGATCAATTGACTTATTCGTTTCCAATGACACGCACAGTCGCACATATGTACCGTAGAGTTCATTGGATTAGTAATTATTAAATTTGTTTTTGATTGATTGATTCGACTGACTGCTAAGTCACTTAGTAGAAATTCTTTGTTTACAAAAATTATATATTCTCGTGGCACGGACTATATATATATTAGAATTTTGCTGCATTTACACTGATTTCTGATCAGAACGTAATTAAGGACAAACAGTTGCAGTCATTGTCTTAGTATGTACAAAATGCTCAAGAATTTCAACGCGCCCAAACGCAAAATATAATAGTATGAAAAATCATTACAACACGGGAAGCAATGTAGATTAGAGCGCTTAAATCTAATACAACAATATTAATAAGGATGCCATATATAACATAATTGATTATAATTACTTTCATCATCGAATAAGACATCAATAAAAGTTGCTTAATGTTATAAACGACTAAATATAACCCAAAGCTTAGACCTCAATTTGCTCTCTTAAAGTTAGTGTGAGCCTAAAATTAAGCCTTGTATAATATTTTGTCCTTATTTTGTAATTAACTTTAATACCAAAATGTTATACATCTACTATAACGGCTATTGATTATTGGATAATATGAAGACAATGAAATAAATCTAGTATATTTGTATTAATAGCCAAAATGCTGGCAGTTAAAATGCTCATATCTACGTGCTTATATCTACTTGAATAAGATAATTTGTATATTTATTTATTGAAATGGCAGTTTAAGTAGTTGGATCTAAATCGTCCACGCCTACATCTACTCCTATTGGGGTTTTAATATGTTCGTTGACAAAATATACTATCTTGTTCTCCACAGTGTGAATTCGAGATTTGCATCCAAAACGATCATGCGAAGCACAGCGCCAACGCACTTTCTCCGGGCATATACTATTGATCCGATATTTATATCTACCGACCATCAGCGTCCTTCTACCTCGGTTGCTCCTAAAAAAATGGTACTCCACATTTGTAAATATAATGCTTATTAATATCGGTAATAGGAAATAGCAGCAAAAATAATATGTGTTAACAAAAAATAAACGATAAATAAAAAAACTGCAAAAAATGCAAACGGTTTAAGCATCTTGTTTATAGTCTTACTTCTTTACAAGGATCTCTTACTCTTCAAGTAAAATATCTTGACTAATCTTGTCCGACTATCGTCAATATTCTTTAGTTGTCTTTTTAGATATAGTATCTTCACGGTCATAATATCTAAGCTGCTACAACGTAGTTGTTAACTAAAGAAAAGAAAAATAAATGAAAAATAAAAAAAGACCAAAGCAAACAATGTAAGACGCAAATAGAATTACCAGTGGAAGTTCTGGGATCTGTGTATATAAAAGTTGAGCTCTTGCTGCCTGCGTAACCAGATTCCATAGATTTTTCTTCTTTGTCTTCACTATCTATAATAGGTTGACTTTTCTTTGTCTTACGATATGGCATTCTTCTTATTTCAGGTTCTAAACAGTTACACGAATCAATTAGTGAAATATAAATAGCATTACTAGCAGTCAAAATAAGAAAAAAAATGCAACTCACTTTTTGGTGGCGAATCAGTATGATCAGAACAGAAATCCATGCTTGCAGTAGTGGGAGGAACTGGCTTCGCATCCTGGGGCCGAAGTTGCATGTAGTGATGAGCCTCATCTCTATCCTGACTCATAAATGCTGCACAGCGTGAGGGACCAGGTTTACACGGTGCAACATCAGATTTCGCGTCTTGAAAGGTGCTTAGTGAATTATCAGTATTTATTATTTCTTGGTCACCTGTTGAAGGTTCCATATCGAGTAAAGCTTTGAATACACATTCTTGCAAGCTTTCTTGGTGACTGTTTTGTATATCATGTTGAGAAAGTTCTAGATCTGATGGAAGTGTGGTATTTTGTGAATTTTCATCATTCATAAATTGTGAACCAACATCTGATGTTGCTGAAGTAAGTATATCTTCTACGTTTTCTAAATTATCTTCATTTAATAATTTTAAACTACTTTGTAAAGCTTCTGTATTAAGTAGACTTTCGCTGTATAAAGGTCTTACATTGAAAAGATGAGTTCCAATAGATGTAGTTTCTTCATTTTGCAAACTTCCTTCAGATATACATTGTAAAGCTGTACTTCAGATACGCTTATTAACTGAATTTTTCTTATTGAAGGGCTGCGTGTCATTTTTTGAATTTTCTTCTTTTAGAAACTGTTTAACACATTTAGAAGCCTCTGCACTTAAGGGAGGCGTGTCACTTCGTAAAGCTTCGTCGTTTAAAAAATATATGCTTTGCTGTGAGGCTTCGATTTTATTTTCTGCTATTACGGATGTTTCTGTATGTGCACCGCGCTGTAAAGCTGTAGCATTCATGATTTGTGTGTTATTTTGAAATTCCTTTTCAATGAAAGTGTTTAGGGAATCTGTATCTAAGCTGTCCCGTGCGGAATTATTAGAAATGCCTCCTTTAAAAAACAGCGTTTCACTCTGTGGACCATTTTTGTTCTCAGTATTAATAACGCATTGTATATTATTTTCATCGAAAAATTTATGAGATGCTTTTGTCTTCATAGTGGGCGGCAAAGCTTGATTATTTTCCACATTAAAAAAATGTGTGTCATTTGTGACCTTTGTATTAATAGTACGCAAACAGTGAGGTAAACTATCATTTGCAGAACTTGTTCCTTCATTCAAAACTTGTGAGCGATGTTATAAAATATTTTGCAATTTTTTCTTAATCGGCTTTTGTTGATGAAGACGTTTTACAGATTGTGTTTCGTCTAGTTGTCTTTTATTTCTTGAAAATCGACTTCCACTGATATTGTTAGTATCTTTAATCTCGATTTTATGTGTATCATCATGTGAAATGCTTTCAGTTGTACTTTTTTTAGGATCTTTTATAATTTCTGTGCTTAGGATTTGTATATGCTTTTGTAATTTATTTTTGACCATCCCCTGTGGTCCAAGTTGCAATAATTTTGAATTTATTAATAGGGTTTCATTTTGTAAATTTTCTAAACACAACGTCTCTTTTTGATCTGTATTTATTTGTGAAAACTGTGATATAAGAAAAGATTCTTTATTTAAGACTGATGGGCGATTGTTTGTAGCTTCTGTATCTTGAAGCTGGGTGCGTAAATTATTATCACTAAGAGATTTGGGATCGATTTGAGAATTCTCCGTATCCGTAATACATGGTTTACTTTGTGAACTTTCTTTATTCCAAACTTTTGAGCTTCGATTTGTAACTTCTGCATCGAAGAAAAGTATTTGGTTTTCGTCGTTTTGTGACACTTTTGTACCTAGGAGTTGTTTGTTATTTGGTGACCCGTTTTCTTCCAAAATAAATGGGTCGCACTGTAAAGGCTCTTTATTTAGAATTAGTTGTGTATTAATCTGTGTATTTGCTGTACTTGAAAATTGTGAGGAATTTAATAATTTATTTTTAATTTCAGGTTCTGGGTGATTTTGAAAATGTTCTTTATTCAGAAATTGCTGAATTTCTGAGCATTTTGGAGTTAAAAAATTGCTGGCAATTTGTGAAACTTTTGTTAGTCCCGTAACTTGTGACTTTTGTTGTCATCCTTGAGGATTTTCTGTATCTGTGGGATATGCGTAGTTCAAAACTTTAGTAGGATATTTTAAGCGATTTTGTGAAGCGCCTTTGTTAATAGCTGGCGCTTCGATTGGTACACATCCTTTAGTTAAAAGTTTAGAGCAATTTGGAGAATTGTCTGCACACATATGCTGCGGGTCAGCCAAAAATCTTTCATTTCTTAAATAAGCCGGACGAGGTGGAGGCGGTTCTTTTTGTGACATTTCTTTATTACGTAGTTGTGCTAGCTTTTGTATAATTTCTGGACGCATTTCCATACAGCACAGTAATTTGTTTTTGCTTTGAAATTTTGGGCGCCGGAAACTTTCTTTATTAAACAATAATGCAGCTTGATGATAGTCTGAATTCAAGATACGCGTATTGGTATAAGAACGTTCTGCATTCAAAAACTTTGGGGCTTCTACGACATTGACAACTTTTTCACTCAGGAGCTGGTTGTTACTGAGTAAATTACTATCAATCAAGCATTGAGGTTGACTTTGAGAACTTTGTGCATCTATAAGCTGTGTATTATTTTGTGAAATTTGTTCAGGCAAATTTTTTATCACAATCTGCGGAGTTTCTGTATTCAATGTAACTGCTTCGTTATGCGGACTGGAGCTTGCATTTATAAACTGTGCATGACTTTGTGGAACGTCTATATTAATGAGTTGCGCATAGTTTTGCAGCTTATTGTCACTTAAAAATTGCGGTGTTTCTATTGTTAAAGGATTCAATTCGTGTTGGGGTCCTTGTTCATTCAGAAATACTGAATCAGCCTTCGAGGATTCCGTATCCAAGACATGTACCTTCTTGTGTGAATTGCAGTCACTCAGAAACTTTGATTGACTATGCGGGACTTCTATATTCACGAGTTGGGTGTAGTTTTGCAATTTATTTGTATCCAGTAATTGTGGACTTTCTGTTATCATAGGATGTGGCTCAATTTCTGAAATGGGTCCAATAAAAAATTTTGCACCAGTTTGCGTAGCTTCCATATTCAAGATATGTATTTTGTCACGTGAATTGTTGTCACTTAAAAACTGTGAAGGACTTTCTGGAACTTCTATGTTCATGAGCTGCGTTAAGTTCTGTGGCTTATTGTTACTCAATAATTGCGGGCTTTCTATTTTCACAGGTTGCGTCTTTTATGAAATTTGTTGATTCAAACATTTTGAACCTGTCTGCGAAGTTTCAGTTTCCAAGATACGTGACTCCGTACGTGAATTGTCATCAGTAAGCGGCTGTTTCATGTTCAGAATATCCTCGTAGCTTTGCAGCTTTTTCTTACTTATTAATTGAAAACTGGGCAGTGGTGTAGATAATATTATCTGTTGTTTAAGACGAGAAGCTCTTCCTTGTCGCTTTTCTGCAACTGGTAAAAATGGAAAAAATTATTTAAAAAAAATATTTTTTTTGATGCCTTGAAACTAAATTATACAATAAAAATCGAAATTGTAAGTTTTAAAATTTATCTAATTTAGGAAAAAAAATATACTCTTTAGGTATGAGTTTATCGTCATCCCTACCACTGTCCGGAGTCTGCTTGGCTCCGATGTCTAATTTAACCAGACATGTTAGTGTACAGTTTTATGATGGTCGGAGTACTCACCGGGATTTGGCTTATGGTCTGCATTGGTGGTAATTAAAGAGAGTGGTAGATTGCAGACTGTAAGAACTGGATCCATGCTTGCACTGGCCAGGGCTGGTTTAGGGCGTCCTATGCCCAATTGAGAAGCACTGGCCTCTGCATCATGAAAAGAAAATTTTGAAATAAATTTACTTTGCAGACATAATACTCTACGCAAAAATATTCTGCATTTTTGGCAAGGGCAAAGGACATGACTTAAATAGGAAACTGAAGTAACAAGTTTTGGTAGCAAATTAATATCTCTTCCTTCTTTACTTTCTTTTAGATCAGTTCTTAATGTGTATCAGATCAGTACGTGTTTGCAAATTCATATACCGAAAATTTTATAATTGGAATTAAGCCAAACCTGAATCAGCGTCAGTGTCCATACTACAGTTGGTTAATTCGTGGTCAAAGCTATCCCGGTTGAGAGCTGCAGAATCTGGACGTAGGGTTTTCAGAAATTGTGTTGCCCGTTGGGAAGTTTCGCCATCTGCACCAAGCATTACTTATGTTTTATACTAAAATATAGCCTAAATCCACTTTATACCTATAGTTATTTCTACTGAATTAAGGCTACGTAAGAAATTTTCAGGAATGAAAAGACAACATATAAATGATTTTTATTTAATCCATTTTTATTTGCAATTGATCGTTTCGAGATATTTGTTTCTAATTAAATGAGCATATTTGTTCACTCAAATATTTAGCGCAGTGCATATATTCGCTACATTTTTGCGTACGCTGATTTGGGTACAAAAAAGTGGCAAAATAATGTTCTTGAAACAACCATAAGATGGTTTTATATCCTTATACATAATATCTTCTCTTCTTAAGTGTTTTTTCTTCTTCTCTGTCTCTGTATGTAGCCATTCATAAAGTGTTTTAATTGTTTTGTAACTAGCAATAACTTAAATTAGTACTATAAAATATGAATAATTATTTTAAAAGTATTATGGTGTATAATGCTACATTATCATTAGACATTTTACTATGCAGTACTTTTTTATTTCATTAGTTTAAGGCAATAGGTACACGTATTTTTATTTTACTTTCCTAATGATGTCAGATAAAATTATTATTTACTACTATTCACTAAAATAATTACATACCTATACTATACGTTACATATAACAAATGGTAATATTTATTATTCTAAATAGTACAAAAGTAAGCGTGGATATAGGATAGTATGAATTCTAGAGATCGTCGTGTCAATCTTGAATTATTTTCATTTTGATTTCGTGGTGCCATATTTTCTGAATATGTTAGTTGTTAATGTGATAATCCCTGAAACATTAGATAAAGCTTAGACATCTGAAATGTGTATAAACAACGAAAATAATTTTGATAAGAAAATGCATTTCAAGTGATAGTGTACGTAACGGACTGCCGAGACGATGGTCCAGGGTGCCACCACCCTCCGGGTGGGATCCCCAGGTACCTCAGGCACAAACCTCTGACTTTTAGAGGTTATGTGTGCATTAAAAATGTTAATTATCGCTCGCCTAAGTATTTTGTGCCCTGCAGATGGCAATAGGCTCGCCCCCTACTACTTTGGGACCGAAACATAACTTTCGAAGCGTAATACACTTCTACCTACCCCTTCGGGTATAAAAGCGTGAAGTTGTGTATGCATGTCGTCTCAGTACTTTACCACCACCATTCTATAATCTTTTCGCAGGCCTACATTGATTGGACTGATAAAAATCTATAAAGTTTGTTGATTGTTAATTCGGATTATGTTCTAAAAAAATTAAATGTCTAGAAATGGTGCATAAATAAAATTATTAAAATCTTGCTAAGAACTTATTTCAAGAAATAATACACTTAATGAAAGACAAATTTTTTTACACATTTGAATTAGTTTGACTATAACTTCCTGTTAAAAAAAAGTTGTATGAATAATAAATTTTACATTATTTTTGGTGAACTTTGTTTAATAGCTAATAATGGTGAGCTAGTAATGGTAATACATGTACCTATATGTCACGTCAGATAGCAGATTATTGATAAAGTAACATGGTTGATTTTGTATTTATTACCTTTGGCAGTTAACAGACACTTTCGTGACTTTTCCATGAAACCGACTACGTCATATTGCCCCAGCAATTCCTGGCAATATTGTTTTTCTGATCGCCGAGCATCCTGCACTTTTCTACATCTATTATAAATTCGAATTAAAGCTAAAAAACCAGAAAACAATAATCGATAATTTAGAGAAATACATATTTGTATATTTTAGAAACTTTTACAAACAAGACATAAGATACCTAAATATGTATAGGTATATGGTGTACTCATTACCATATTTATGTTTATAATTAAAAAGACTTTCTTTTGAAATAATGTCATATACAGGCAATGATTTTACTACAGGTACTCTTCTTGGAAAGACTTATAAATAAATTTGGCAGTGAAATCCGTATTCTATTTCTACTGTTATTTTACGAGCATTCTTAAACCCCCCTACACATATTTAGGAATATCTAACAGATTTAACTGCGCTATTGGACAACTTAATTTGATTTGCCTAAACCCTATTAAACTTTCAAGTAAAACTGGACAACATACAATTTTACTAAAACGGGTCTTATTCGCGATATTTAATTAATTTAAGGTATAAATACCTATGTTTTACCGACGTTTCGGCGGTCTTACAACAGCCTTGGTCGCGGCAGGACTGATGTCATCTCAGCGTCGTCCTTGTGACGCGCAGGTTTCGGCAGCTACCCTCAGTTGTTTTTTATTTTTATCCGAATTGTCGGTACGTTGACACACAACACTTATGACGTCTACACACTGATGAGCTGTGTTACTGCGGCGGGGTTTACATTTGTTGATTACCGGATTCCAAGTTCCAGACAGTCTGTATCCATCCTCCCGGTTGAAATTTTTATGGTTTTTGATTTCAACCGCTTCACGTACTATCCTGGAGTAATAGTGACGATCGGTAGATAAGACATTTGGTTGATGTAATTCGATCCAGTGGTTTGGTCTAGACTCCAACAAATGCTCAGTTATGGCAGACTTGTTAATTTGCCGGTTTTTTACAGCTGCGATATGTTCCTTGACCCTTTCAGCGATGGTTCGTTTGGTCTGTCCGATATAGGAACTACCACAACTGCAGTCGACCTTGTAGACGCCAGGTGTTTGTAGAGGAATGACATCCTTCGGGGTGCGCAGATTGTGTGCTACCTTGGAGAGCGGACTGTATACAGTCTTTATGGAGTATTTCTGTAGTACTGTTCCAACTTTGTCGGTCACTCCCTTTATGTAAGGCATGTAATATTTTTTTTATTTTATTTTATTTTATTTTATTTTATTTTATTTTATTTTATTTTATTTTATTTTATTTTATTTTATTTTATTTTATTTTATTTTATTTTATTTTATTTTATTTTATTTTATTTTATTTTATTTTATTTTATTTTATTTTATTTTATTTTATTTTATTTTATTTTATTTTATTTTATTTTATTTTATTTTATTTTATTTTATTTTATTTTATTTTATTTTATTTTATTTTATTTTATTTTATTTTATTTTATTTTATTCGGAAAACAAACAGTTACAATGCTATAAAATATTGGAAATAACACCTTAGAACCATTTACATGTTTTCACATATATGTGACTATGCTTATTTAATCCAAACAATAAAAGTAAAACAAGACAATACACAAAGAAAGAGAACCACAATTAACAATGGTTCATATTGAACCATTTGTTGCACATAATACGTTTAAGACCACGTGAACTAGTGTTGAATAGGTCCAAGTCTAAGTCTGAGTCTTCGGCCAGTCTATTAAAACTTCTAGCACTTCTAGAAAAGAAACTATTTTGTCTGTAATTTGTCGCACTGTGGGGTACGTAAAGAGGACTATGACGCCTCACTGATCGCGAGGGAACTTGTAAGTTTACTTTGGAGATAAGATATGGAGTATCAACTTTTGATTGAGCTATGTACTCTGCTTACTTCCGGTTTACGGTCCTTCCTCTTCAGAGACGTGGTATCTTCTTGTTGAATCCGTTGCACCTAAGTACCTCCTGAACATGTGACAGCTCACTGTTCAAATGTTTAGGGTCACAGAGGTCATACGCTCTGTTTACTAATGAAGTCACAACGGATTCCAAGTGTCGCGGGTGATGATGCGAGTATGCGTTGAGGTACCTATCTGTGTGTGTCGGTTTTCTATAAACAGTGTGTCCCAAGGTACCGTTTTCCCTCACTGTCACTTTTACGTCGAGGAAGGGTAACGACCCGTCTGCCTCCATTTCAAATGTAAATCTAATATTAGGGTGTATGGAGTTTAAGCTTTTTGCGAACTGTTCTACGTCTTGCTTGTCGCCCTTCATGATACTGTTACGAGCTGGGGTTCGACGATAAATTATAACTCACTATGCCACTTAAACTGAACTTTATTTACTACACAAACACTAAGTATAACACTAGATACACACACTTAATCTTCACTTCACTAGTAAAACACACTATTCACACCACTAGAACAACACTAATAAAACACCACTAAACACTTCCGAATTACTTCCTTCGCTTGATGTTGATCGCTTTCCGTATTCAATTGTTACTGTCCGGTCCGTTCGCTCCCGCTCTATTTATACTGGCCGGATAACATCACTAGGCTTTTCGAGACGACTCACGATATTTCTGGAAACGTGTAAGGTGTTTCTAGAATTGCGTAAATGTTCTATTTACACCTACGCCATCTATTAGAGGATAGATGAAACAGCCTTAAACCCGATACATCTAATCTCATGTAGTTCTCCCATTCACGGATAGATGGCGTTATTTTCAATTCGTAACACGGCCTCCCTCTTAAACGTGTTCGTCTCGAACATCGTTAGACCCATAGTAACGAGCCAACCGGTCCACATGAACTATCTTCGGTGCACCTCGCGACCCCTTCTGGATTCGATAGGTGACGTCGTTCATCCTGGTAATTATGCGATATGGCCCGTCCCATCTGGCTTGTAACTTAGGCGATTTTCCTTTGCTTCGTACTGGGTTATGAAGCCACACCAATGATCCCTCATCGAAGCCTTTGTTGTTTGCCTTCCGGTCGTAGCGAGTCTTCATCTTCTCAGACATCTGTTGTCCAGATTCCCTGATGTGCTCGTATACGTCGTTCATCCTGTTGCGTAGCTCGGTTGCGTAATCCGTTATATTGCGTGGAGATTCTGGTGGAATACCGGTGATAAGGTCTGCAGGTAAACGGAGCTCTCTACCGAAATTGGCAAAAGCTGGTGTTACTCCTGTAGTTTCGTGGACCGCACTGCGATATGACAGGAGAAATGGTTGGATGTGCTTGTCCCAATCTCTTTGTTTGCTCTCCACGACCTTCGCCAGGTACCTTTCCAGTGATTGGTTAAACCGTTCAACCATGCCATCTGATTGCGGATGATAAGCCGTGGTCCTGGTTTTATGTGCACCCATTACGCGACAAGTCTCCTTGAACACCTCAGATTCGAAGTTCCGGCCTTGATCGCTGTGGATTTCCAAGGGCACCCCGAACCGACAAAAGACTTCATGCACCAGCTTATCAGCCACTGTGGTAGCTTCTTGATTTGGGATTGCAAACACTTCAGGCCACTTCGTGAAGTAATCCATCACAACCAAGAAGTATTTGTTTCCGTCCTGGCTCTCAGGAAACGGCCCAGCGACATCCAACGCTATGCGCTCCCATGGAGCTCCCACATTGTACACCTTTAATGCACCTCTGCTTCGAGTATGTGGCCCCTTGACAGCCGCACAACTTGTGCATTTGCGGCACCAATCCTCGACGTCATCTCGACAGTGGAGCCAATAAAACCGCTCCCGGATCTTAGTAAGGGTCTTCTTAACTCCCATGTGACCTCCCGAAGCACCATTGTGATAGAGCTGCAAGACTTCCGGCACCTTAGTTTTGGGCACTACCATTTGCAAATGGCACTGGTTACCGCGAGCGTTTTCCCATTTGCGGCACAGAACTCCATCCTGGACGACCAAGCTTTCCCACTGTGCCCAATAACTCTTGGTGATGGGGCTCATTGCTGCGATATCACTCCATTTGGGCCTAGGCGCATCTGATTTCTTCCATTCAAGAATCGGCTGTACATCCTTGTCATCTCGCTGAGCACTCTGCAAAGCTTCTCTCCATTCGTCGCTTAGATCCGTCTTTAGCATCCTCACTAGCGCTGCCTGCTTTGCTTCCTGTCGGCTACAGTGCTTGCACTGGTCGGGACACGGCCTACGCGATAGGGCATCTGCGTTACCATGGGACTTGCCGCTGCGATGTTGTATTACAAAATCAAACTCTTGCAGTAGTTCAATCCATCTAGCTACTTGTCCTTCTGGGTCCTTAAATTGAAGTAGCCATTTCAGCGCTGCATGGTCGGTTCGCAGGTGGAATTTACGGCCCAACAAGTATTTGTTGAAATGCTGCAACGTCTTTACTACAGCCAAGAGTTCCCGCCTGGTGACGCAGTAGTTTCTTTCGGGTTTGGATAAGGTCTTGCTGAAGTATGCTATAACAACTTCTTGATCACCCTTCTTCTGTGACAGCACGCCGCCAATTCCGGTGTTACTGGCATCTGTGTCAACTATGAATTCATGCTCATTGTCAGGGTAGCCTAGAATAGGTGCAGTACACAGATGTTCCTTAAGCTTCTGGAATGCAACGTCACAGCTCTCATTCCAACAGAACTGCACTCTGTCTTCGGTGAGCTTATGAAGAGGTCGAGCAATGTCAGCAAAGTTCTTCACAAACCGTCGATAGTAGGAGCATAATCCGAGGAATGCTCTGACCTGCGTTTTGTTCTCTGGAACTGGCCACTCCTTCACGGCAATGATCTTATCCGGGTCAGTTTGAATACCGTTCTCCGAGACCACATGTCCTAGAAAGTTCACTTGCCGTCTGAATAACGCGCATTTCTTCGGACTCAGCTTCAAATTAGCACCTCGTATTTTTGACAGCACTTGCTCCAAGTTTCGAAGGTGATCCTGGAAGGTGCGCCCCACGATGATGATGTCATCCAGGTAGACCAAGCAGGCGTCTCCAATCAGTCCCATAAGCACTCGCTCCATCAGTCTCTCAAAAGTAGCCGGAGCGTTGCACAATCCAAAGGGCATGACGTTAAATTGCCACAGTCCTTTGCCTGTGGAGAATGCCGTCTTCTCTTTGTCTCGAGGATCTATTTCCACCTGCCAGTAGCCACTTTTTAGGTCTAAGGTAGAAAACCACTTCATCCCCGTCAGCGTATCCAGTGTGTCATCGATCCTTGGCAGCGGGTAGCTGTCCTTCTTCGTGATGTCATTCAATCGGCGGTAGTCTACACAGAAGCGCATGCTGCCATCCTTCTTCTTAACTAGGACAACCGGAGAGCACCACGGGCTGGACGAAGGCTCGATTACGCCTTCGTTCACCATACCGTCGATCATAGCTTCCACTTCACGTTCCCGTGCTACTGGCACACGTCTTGGTCGCTGGCGAATCGGTGCTTCACTTCCCGTGTTTATTTTGTGCTGGACTAGTGCTGTCTTCCCTATGTCGGCATCACTGGTCGAGAAAATATCCGCGAACCGGTTCAACATCTTCTGAGCCTCGGTCTTCTCTTCCTCCGACAGGGTACTTTCGCAGTCCTCTAAAAGAGTAGACACGTCGAATCGTGCACCCTGAACCTTGGCGCTGGTAGGTTGCTCTTGACATCTACGCATCCAAGCCGCTCCTTCATAGGTGCCCAATTCCGTCCCTTTCTTGAGCGACACTTCTTTGTCACTTGCATTCAGTGCGCGTACTGATGAAACTTTTGTACCCCTTACCAAGGTTCGTGCAATCTTCCAGGAGGCCTCTTTCTCTAGACCTTCGATTAGTACGCAGCGGTTCCCTCGACCAGAATTTCCTGATAAACAAACTGGTACAACAGTTTCCGACCGCGGGTGAAGAATGACATTCTTCAGGCAGTACACTTTTCCTGAAGTTGCACCTTCCATGAAGACTTCTTCCGAGCCACACTTCAACACTCCCTGGCTAACATCGATCTCGCAGCGATACTTCCGCATGAAGTCCAAGCCCAAGATGCAGTCGTCCACTATATCGGCCACGATGACTTTGTGACGGTAAATTTTGTTGCCTAGCTTCAGATCCACCTCCATTTCACCTCGGACGGTTATGTGCTGACCGGTAGCTGTTCTCAGATTCACACATTCATTGTTCCTGAAGCAGCCCCGAAGAACCCGTCTTGCCAGATGGAAACCGACGACTGTCCGAGAAGCACCCGTGTCCAATGTCAGCTTGCATGGTGTTCTGTTAATTTCGCCTTCGATGATCAGGCTGTTCCCGTCGCATGATTGCGAGATCGAGATACTTGGGGCTCTTCCATTACCAGCCAGCACCCGCCCCGCAGTCCTGGCTTCTACTCGTTTCCCTGCTCTCGCTGCCTGGCAGGCACATCAGGCGACCCCTTTGGTGGAGACAGGGTGTCACCAGGCTGCCTACGCTTTGGGCAGCTCAAACGGATATGGCCTCTTTCTCCGCAGTTGTAGCACCGAGGTGATGACAAGACTTCCCTGATGCGGTGACCTCGGTCGTCGCGTCGCACTGCTTCCACCTCCAGAGCGTGGGCTAAGGCGTCCTTGAGGTCCTTGAAGTGCCCAAGCCTCACTGCTGCTCTTACCTCCAGGTCCCGGATCCCATCCGTAAACGCCTGTACGAGGTTCCCGTCAATAAGCGCAGGAGACGACTGGTATGCCTTCCTGACCAGCTTTTCCACCTCTAGAGCCCACTGCTGCAGAGTTTCTCCGTTGCGTTGTGTCCTGTCCTTCAGCTGAGCACGATAAACGTGTTCAAGGTGCGCGTCACCGTATCTCGCCTCCAGCGCCTCCAGGAGCTTTTCGTAGGTGACGTCTTGCCCGAGTGCCTCCAACACTGTCAAGGCCCGGTCGCGAAGGCCCAAGGTTAGGGCGGTTAAGGCTTGTTCTTTGGTCCACCCATTCGATCGCATCACAGCCTCGAACTGGATCTTGTATGCAGACCATGATGACGAGCCATCAAATGGTGGAACCTTAAATCCACGAGGTGAGGGCGCTACAGCCGCTGGTGTCACTTCGAGCCCACGCAACTTCTTCTCCACTTCAGCAACACAGGTCTCGTGGTGGTCGTGTAAACGCTTCTCTATGTCGCTGATACGGGCCTCATGCTGCTGAAGTTCCTCCTTGACCGCCTTCAAGTCCTTCCCTACAGCGGCGCTGAGGTCCTTCATAAGCACCACCTGCTCTTCTAGGCGGCGCGCGTGCTCCTCCTTGTCACGCTGGAGCTGTTGTTCTAGGCGGCGCGCGTGCTCCTCTTGACGGCGAGCCTGCTCCTCCTTGTCGCGCTGAAGCTGTTCCTCCAGGCGGCGCGCATGCTCCTCCTGACGGCGCGCGTGCTCCTCTTGACGGCGAGCCTGCTCCTCCTTGTCGCGCTGAAGCTGTTCCTCCAGGCGGCGCGCCTGCTCCTGCATGAACGCCATCAGAGCCGCGATGTCGGGCACCGCCATGGAGTGTGCGCTTGCAGGCTCCACTGCAGCCGCGGAGTCGCCTGATCCACCAGACGATGGAGAAGGAACGTCTCCGAAGCGTCTCTGGTCCAGGTCTTGCTGGCGCTGGTTCCTGGTGCGCACTCCTTCAGTTTCTTCTTTCGGCATAACCGGCATAATTTATCCCTTTCTTCTGACACCAATTTGTTACGAGCTGGGGTTCGACGATAAATTATAACTCACTATGCCACTTAAACTGAACTTTATTTACTACACAAACACTAAGTATAACACTAGATACACACACTTAATCTTCACTTCACTAGTAAAACACACTATTCACACCACTAGAACAACACTAATAAAACACCACTAAACACTTCCGAATTACTTCCTTCGCTTGATGTTGATCGCTTTCCGTATTCAATTGTTACTGTCCGGTCCGTTCGCTCCCGCTCTATTTATACTGGCCGGATAACATCACTAGGCTTTTCGAGACGACTCACGATATTTCTGGAAACGTGTAAGGTGTTTCTAGAATTGCGTAAATGTTCTATTTACACCTACGCCATCTATTAGAGGATAGATGAAACAGCCTTAAACCCGATACATCTAATCTCATGTAGTTCTCCCATTCACGGATAGATGGCGTTATTTTCAATTCGTAACAATACAGAATACATCGTCAACATACCTCTTCCAAAGCTTTACATTTGATGCCTGCATGTCTATGGATTCCTCGAAGTACACCATCCAGATGTTAGCCATTACCGGTGCTACTGGGCTACCCATAGCCACTCCGTCGATCTGGAGGTAATGTTGTCCACGATATAGGAAGTAGTTTGCTTCCAAACAATTTTTAAGTAGAACAGTATATTTGTCAGACAGACCGTTTGCCCTTAGTTTTCTCTCAACGACTTCAAGGCAATTCTGTACTGGAACATTGGTGAAGAGTGACTCCACGTCAAAACTCACCATCACTTCGTCTGGTTCCTTTTTCACGCTCTTGATGATGTCAATAAAGTGACGAGAGTCCTTCACGAAAGATGCCGTCTTACCTACCAACGGTTGCAGTACCTTGCTGATGTGTTTCAGCAAATCATATGTGGGTGAGTTTATTTGACTCACTATCGGTCGCAATGGTACGTTAGTCTTGTGGACTTTAGGCAAACCGTATATCTTGGGCGATCTGAGGTTTGTGTAGACGTTCAAATTCATCTTCCGTGAAAACGTTTTTATGGTCCTTAATCAAAGCTCGAATGCGTTTCGTAACTCTGGCTGTCGGGTTATAGGACACCGGCTTAAATAAAACTGGACAATATTGAAAAAAAACATCAATCAGTTACTTGTATATAAAAAATATGTCACGACTTTTTTTGTAATAATTCGTATTTCATTGATACGTTTTAATCATGATATAAATAAACGAGATAGCATGCACATGTCTCTGGTTAGAGCCAATAGATCACGCTGTCTACAGTAAAATGCTTTGACAGAATTTCTAGCTTACACACCAGAATTTAAACTATTATATTTTATTTTCCAAATTCACAAAATACTAAATTTTTTAAGTTGTCATATTTTCCCGAAGTTTCAATTTATTACGCCACAGACAAAAAGACGCGAAATTTGGTAACTTCAAAGACTACCTATCAAAAATTGCATTGATGTAATATTCAGGTAATGCGTACTCTTTGTTCGTTGTCGTCTGAACAAAGAGTTGATTTGCAAGTTTACTTGCCTAAAACAGTTGAGTGGTTACTTTATTGCAATCCAACTGAACTGCTCCGATCATGGTTAACATCATCAATATTTTTATTTACAAAGATCAAATACAAGCAACGCCATATGTCCAAAACTGATCGTGTTTGTAGCGTAGAGTGCAGCATGAGGCACATACGAACGACGCAACGTGACGCAATAATGTGCGACGACGCACCGTGACGCAAGAATATACGAGGTCACACGGTGACGCAAGAACGCGCGTCGGCGCATTGCCGCAAGTTCTAAGAAAGAAGAAAGAAGGAAAATACATTTATTTTTTCTTCTTATTTCTTTCTTGCATCGAGTACTTTGACACGGGCAACATATCTGTCCTATCGCAGTGGTACGACACCTAGTTGTATTTCAGCTATCCAGCACCAACCATATCATTAGAATCAACGTTAAGTTGTCCATTGCATCCATAATACATGAAAACCGTAAACCATCGGCTTCTTCAGTTAAAGTCAATGTCAAAGTTATAATCTTATACACATGTAAAGTGTCTACACAGTCCCTGTCGGTGCATGAGTGTGAACATCATTAATAGAAACGATATGGTTCTGACGAGTGATGATCCTTGGACGACAGCCTTAAGGATAGTGCGAAGAAGAAGCCCATCGGATTGTGTTCTTTCTCTCTCTTTGCTTGTAGTATGTAAAAGCTGCGTATTTTAGAACGATGTTCCCTCTTTTCGATAATACGAAGTTAGCGAAGTGTGCTGGAATAACAAATGATTATGAAGTACATATTTTTAAGTTACATTTATTTAAACATGCTTTCTTTTTGTAGCTACGTTGAGGAGGTTGGATTCTCTTCGTAAACTCGAAGCGAAATTACTTATATGAATAGGTGTAGGTTTACATACATACATAGACTCACACCTGTTTTCCGAAGGGGTAGGCAGACATTACGGAACGCCATTTGCAACGATTCTGACATATCTCTTTTGCTTCATTTACTCCCATCAAGTTTCATTTATGTTCTTCTGTGACGGGTACTCCTGACCTGATGTAGGCATACCTTCATATATTATATACCAGCGATGTAGCGACTGTCGAAATCCTTGGACTGATGTGTGATTTTCTCCAGTAATTGTAGCAAAAATTCGAAAATTTTACCTAAGTCGATGAAAGTCTTTTTAAGAAATTATTGTTTAATATAAATTACATTCATAATATAAAAATAAGTTTACTAAAAATATAATTTATAAGCCATAAGAATAAAACCACCAAGCAAATATAAAAATACATATAAGAATACTTTCAATGAGAACAAGCATAAAAATATGAAACTTTATCGGTTTACACTGTTATTTACATTGTGACCCGATAAAGTTTCAGCACCAATTCTATCTAGGTAAAAAAGTAAAAAAGGGTGATCGTGTACTTCGACGGCCATTGTGATGACGTCATCAACGGTGTGGATCCTTGCAGTACAGCCTCTTTGACAACATGTCCAGCGGGTCTTTCGTTCTGACGCATAGTTCGTACAAAACGCATAGCAATTTAGAATCAAACGTTTGAAACCTCTCTCAGTGTAAACAATTCTAGCTGGAATTTAAATAATCACTTAGTGTCTTCAAATAAATTAATTAATTAACATCATGTATGTATGTGAACAAAAAACTGTTTTATCAAGATTCATTTTATTCATAACTTTAACAAAACACAAAAAATAAATATTATATACCTATACTAAACAAGATAAGTAAGAATAAGTACCTGAAAGAACCTAGTGTGAAAATGTTCACTTGCAAAAATAAGTATGATGCTATCAACTCTAAAACAACTATTCTGTGTAAAGAAACTGATAGAATAACTGCTGCCAAGTGCCAAAATCATCCGTCTATCTAATATGGGTTAATTCGCACATCTGTGAACATGGCACATGCACGAGTGCCTAAATATTGGATACTCGACTAAAAGCGCATAATTATGACGAAATTTTTTTTTATCGAAAAAGAAAAAACAAACATAGAATATTATAAATGTCCCTAAAGTAAAAAAGCAACAGGACAAGAGCTGGCCAAATTTGGCACCAGACAAGAATACTTGGAAGAGTGTAAAGGAGATCTTTGCCTAGAAGTGGGACAGCTAGATAAAATATAAAAAAAGAAAATAATGACAGTTACATGCATCACAACTATAACAGTTGCGATGCATGTGTTCATGTATGTTCATGTTTTCTTATAACACGTCCATCATGGATGTAATCTTAATATATAAAATCCTTGCGTTACTGACTGACTGACAGACACGCTACAGCCGAAACTATTGGGCGCAGGAAGCTGAAATTTGGCATGTAAGTTCCTTGGGGACCGTAGGGTGCACTAAGAAGCGATTTCGCGAAATTCCCACTGGATCGGCCAAAACGGGTAAATTAAAAAACAACGCAAGCGTAGCTGCTGGCGTCCTCTAGTAAGTATATATAAATACTTTGCAGCCTCTCTTAGTGCATCTCCATCGAACGCCTAAGGCCTCCGCTTGCTGGTAATACTTTTCATTCTTGAACAGCATAGGTACATATATTACCCCGAACCGATTGAAAGAACACTGGAAAAATAATGTACGAACATTTTGACAGAATAAGACATTTTTGTTCAGGTTATATAAAGCAATGAGCGTATTGTATCTTCTTGGGTTTACGCGAATGTTACACATTGGAATTATAGGCTTCATATTGAAGCTCGCTTCAAGATGAAGCCAATTTTGTCGGTCACGTCCTTGATGTATGGGAGGACAGCAGGTTGTTTTTCTACTGTGGCTGGTTTTTCTTTCTTCTGGGATCTGTGACAGTGGCGCGGCGGTCGGAGCTTGTTGTCTTGCAGAACTTGCCTTACATGTTGAAGCTCAGCGTCCAGGTATTTCTTGTCACAGATCCCGCGGGCTCTCTGAAACAGAGACATCCCTACAGTAGCTAACTGGTTAGTATGGTGGTGAGATTCACCGTTTAAGTACTTATTTGTATGGGTGTTTTTCCTATACACAGTATGGCTTAAGGATTTGTATACTTCATCACGGGGACTCGATCACGCGGCATGTAGTCAACATGACCGTGATATATTTGTGTAAGTCGCGTGATCATCATCGGATGAGCATATTTCATTTTCAATATTCTTCCTAAATAAGCGTACGAAATACTACGTCTACTCTTTGTGGTATACCTAAGCATTAAGTTTAACTGAAGCTGCAATTAAGTGATAAACGGTAAGGTATGTTGAGAAAACTGTTTACTAAAATCATAAAATAAAGAGTATTATATGTACACAAAGAAAGCAATATTAACATATAATTTAATCGTTATGTCGCTTTATCTATATGATATATTTTCATCTTACAACATAATAGCTACTTTGGAAATATTGGTACATAAATGTACTAACAAACATTTTATAAACACTTAATTTAGTTTTAAGCATTAGGAATAAACCATTGGGAGTTTTCTACAAAAATAGTCTTCTTCTATAGATACTAAATGTTTTGTACAATCCATACTAAAACAATCACATTATAAAAATCCAGTCACAGAAGATCTTACATTCAGGCTATGGTTTCATGTGTACCAAAAAATCAGCCACATATAACTTTACTTTTCAACCTCAGTTACAGTTGCCAATGGACCTCCTTCTAAACCCTGGTCTAATGTTCATGTTATTTTTTTTATATCCCCGTAGGGATAGGCAGAGGTGTAATACTACACCCACATTTCGCCATGAAATTTTGGGTCCCACTTAATACGGCGAGCCTATTGCCGTTACCAGGCACATTACAAGACTTCGTGCTTCTTCTACTGAGAATTCGGAAAAACCCAGTAACACTTAATTTGCCCAACCCAGGAATCGAACCCGGGACCTCTGATCAGTCGCATACGCTATCCACTGGACCACGGAGGCAGATTTTCATGTCATACAAGATTATTTAACTGGTGTTAATGAAAATGATTTAAGGTATAAATACTTATGTTATCCCGACGTTTCGACCGACTTGCAACAGCTGCGATCGCAGAGGGACACTATAAGACCCGTTAAATAATTTTACATGATGTATACAAATTCCGAAAAATAAAAATCTATTAATGTACATGTTGTCCAATAACAGCAATCACTTCATCAAAATTGTGAGTTCTCACTGTGCAAGGACACTGCCTGCTTTTCATCTTAGAGCAGTACCAACGGCGATTAGTTAGTACCATATTGACTGGCTTGTCAGTCCAAAAAGTGTGTTGACCGTAGCGTAGCATATAATTCCCTCGCTTAGTTGGCACGAATTCGTAATCTGGAAAATAAACAGTAGGATTATTTTTTCATTATATTTTGTGAGACAGCTACATTCTCCCCTGAAAGGATCATGCAAATGATCGAAGTGTGTGATGTTGTCAGCAAATATAATTATATAATAAAATTGACGTACACATAAATCAAATTGAAGATACATATTGGCCTATAAATTCTAAGCTTCAGTACTGAGTTTGATTAATCTTACGAGAGAGAGACAAGATTGCGATTCGATTTCTAGATTCTGAAACATCTTTGCATAAGAATATTATACTCACTTATAATTATGTATATAATTATAAGTGAGTATAACTACACATAATTGCTTATTAAACATGACAGTAGCATTGTTTTTTCATTAAATCGAATAAAAAAATAACTATGAATAACTAATTAATTATTGACAAAAAGTAGCGCTGAGTTTTTTGCAGTGCAAATATTCATTTGCCACTCCAGTTTAATGTTTCTTGATGTCACATTATTGAATTATGAATTTTAGAGTTTGTAGACGCAGTTTTAGAACACTAGCATTTTTTTTTAATGAAAATATGGAAAGCATTTTAATAGAACTTGAAATATGAAAACAAATTTTATAAAGCTATTTTATGGCGTAAAATGTATTTAATAATAGAGGAGCTAAATTCAACTATTTCAATTTTATTCAATCATCACAGTTCATTTTGTATTCAACAGTCACATGCGAATAAAATATGTCTGATTTGAACACCAATAAATTTCTAAAGACACCTGGTTAAATAAATAATAGAACTGCACAAAAATAATACTATGTTAATTAAATAAAATACTATATTTGTACAACCTCAGAGATCCAATTTTCACAACAAAACATTTTTAGTACTGATCAAAGATTAAGATGCTAAAATATTCAAAAACATTAGAGGGTAAATTATTAACAAGTAATCTAGATTAAATATATCGTTTCAAAATTAAAAAGGTTTAATCGTAATAATGAAACGTCTGTCGCCCTTAAGTACATCAAAATACAACTTAAGTGAATAAAAAATGGCTAAACAAGATATTATAATAAAACAGTCTACGTATACCAAGCTATAACAACAAATTCAAATACAAACTTTATTCAAAATCAACTTTTACATTGTTTTTGTATGTGTATGCATAGTTATAAAAATGTTTATACAGTCGAACTTCAGAAGTCTTAAGATGTTTTATATAATTGTATACCTAGTAAATTATCAATATGTGTACAAATACTTACATCTTAAATGAATATACAGGTCTGAATTTTTTTACCGTATTGTCATCTTGATCGAAGGAAGCGATAGCCTAGTGGAGATACCAACAGACTGCCATGCAGAGGGTATCGGGTTCGAATCCACGGCGCACACCAATGACTTTTCGTAGTTATGTGCGTATTGAATTGTTAATTATCGCTTGTCCCGTGCCTCGGAGAGCACGTTAAGCCGTCGGTCCCGGTTGTCATGAAGATCTTTGACAATCGTTACAGGGCGTCAGAACCTTCCAATAAACTGACACTAGTCTAAACCATCGAATATCGCTATCCCTTCGGGTTGCGGAGGTCTGACAGGCAGTCGCTCCGTGGAAAAGCTATATTCAGCCAAATCCGGTTAGACTAGTAAGCGGACCCCAGATTGAAACTGGGATAACGCTAAGAGGATTGTCATCTTGATCGACTAATATCTACTAATTTTGAATGATAGTGGGACATTCAAAATCAGTAGGCGATTTAGTTTCTATAAGTTCATCTTGTTTGCAAACTGTGTAATTGACAACCGAATAGTTTGCTCACAGATGTAGTGATAGCACACATAAAACAGATGTTTACATAATAAAAGTAAATATATACGTCTGATAATTTAAAGTACAACATAGAAGAGAAAACAAATTAAAAAATAGAAGAATATAAGTAAATCATCAGACGGTTATCGAATGATTTGCCTTTAGACTAACATGATGAAAAAATAATAAATAAGGAAGCTCATGTTTCTTTAAAGGAATAGACTTTTAGATATCCTCAGTCTTCATTGAAAGTATAGAAAGCACTCTGATTATTTATGCCTAAAGGAAACCACGCACAACTTCAATGAATTTGACGATATAAATGTCATGATATACACGTCAACAATGAACTAATATATATATATATATATATATATATATATATATATATATATATATATATATATATATATATATATATGTATGTATACAGTTCGTGTCTAACTTAATCAATGCGGACGGTGTCAATATGAGTAGAGTGCAGTAGATATAAGAAAATGCACAAGACCAATTTCTCACCGATCAATTGTAACTCAAACTGTACCAACATGTTGACAGTGCTTGGCACCGTACCATAGAACATTCTAATAGTTTCAACAGTCATAAGGAACATACATATTAAATTATACAACACATCATTTAGGATTGAGTTTGTCGTCGAGAGTCGACACGTCGACGTCGTTAAAAGTCCATACATAATTATTGTTTACAACCTTAATCGACAACTACATAGTTTTTTACTCGTTTACCATAATTTCACGAACTTTTGGACAAGTAATAAAATGTAAGGCTGTACGGGTGTACAAGAGTACACCCTTAAAATTCGTGATTGACAGCGAAAAAGGAAATTTGGCAAAATTACAAAAATAAATTGGAATTGCCAATTTTTATTAAAACATTAAATGAAATCGAGGTCAATATTTTGCTATTATACGAACTTTAAAAAAATATATGTATTTCAAATCTAGTCTGTAAGTCTGGATAGGGACTATACTAGATTTAACCCAGTCAAGCGCTTTACTGTAATGTGACTATTATTGTTGGTGCCATATAGCTCCATAATATATTTAGTATGACTTCTTTTATGTAAGGTCCGGGTGGCATATTCCGTCTATGGGGCGTAACCGTCTATCTGAAATTATGCTCGTTACAGTCAAGATGCAGCGTTTGTAGAAGTGTCGGTAAAACAGCATTACTTTTAACTTAAAATAAACTTCTCTAGATGACGTTAGTCGCTATAAAACAGTCTTCAAAGTTCAGTTGCTTTTTTAAAGTGAAATGTGAGTGCCCCACGGTGCTGTATTTTTGAAGGTAAGTTTAAAATTATGTAACTTACAGTGTCAAATAAAATCAATATACATAGTGTAGGGTCCTTGTAAAGGTTTCGTGTATTAGTTTGCAAGATAACGCTGTAAATGATTAGATTATTCAACCACGAAATCGTTAAGTGCATAATTCCGTCTATTTTGAATGGGGCTAGATCGTCGTACGACGAATTTGCCCACTAAAGATCCAAGACCACAAACCACTAAAGATTTCAATGAATTATTCCAGTATGACGGATTTTCCCGATTTTGAAGGGAAAATCCGTCTACTGATCAAGTTTAAAATAAAGTTGTATATCCTAGTACTAGTCATAGTTTAATTAAATAAGATCACTGTATTTGAAAGTTTAAGACATTATTATTTTCATGAGACAATAACATTGATCATAAATCAAAACGTTCATCGGATACGAGCACTCAAATGTAAGTAGAAAAAAAACTATGCCGGAATTAGCTAAATAGCCCCCTGACCATAGGGTCAGGGTCACTTTAAATAGATAAAGTATAATTAGGTTCATTCGTAAAAAGCCGTTCAATTCACTCTTATAGATCGAACTATACTGTCGACCTATGTGACATCGTGCTTCGAGAAAATATAATTTGACGGTAAATCGCTAATATCAGCATATTTCTTATAATCCGTCTAATTTGGCACAAAATCTCTCCTCGCTTACAAATATATCCTAACACGAGGATCAACTATTTCGTACAACAACGGCAAAATTCGTCAGATTTCATCCATGATCAAGTTTTTACACGTTCTATTTCTAATATATGCAATAATTATAAAACTGATTATTGTATTAAAAATACAATTTTCTATGCAACCACTTACTGCTATAATTATACAGCTTATATGCTAATAGTGTAAATGATCACCAAAAACTGCGAGTACCCGCTGAAAATCATACGTCCTGATAGTAACAGGGCATCGCCTACTTTTCCTCTTAGAACAGTACCACCTCCGCCATTTAAATGCAACATCTGCGGGCTGAGCAGTCCAATATGTATTGTTGTCGATACGCAATATATACTTCCCTCTTCCAGTTGGCAAGAATTCAACTGCTGCAACATAAAAAATAAACTTTAAAATTAATATTCAATGGAAATTACAAAAAGTCTGCGGGACCTACAGGACCTACACTCTGAGACCTTTTATAATTTTTCAAGCATAATAATATACCATGCGATATTCAACATTATCTATTTATATAATTAAACATAAAATATTTTACAGTATCGTTTAGATTTCAAGTCATTAACTACTATTGAATGCAGTGTCAGCAGTTCAAAGTATTCTTGACTGACTCTGAGCTTTAAAGACTATCCGCATATATATTCATAAAGTTAATGTAGACTGAAGTGGCTGGTATTAATAACACAAAATATCTTTAGTATATTTTACCTTCACAATTTTACACATAGGCTTCGAACACTTCAAACAAATAGGAGTTTTGCAAGACACGCAGATAAAACGCGTTTTCCTGCTATTCTTACTAACATAACATAGATTGCAAAACTTTCTCTTGAACAGCATTCCTGATTGTAAGTCTATCAAAAGTTCGACGTTTTCACCATTCACGTCACATGATGGATACGTTTTTATTATTTTTGATAATTCCTTTTTTAATCTTTCTGTAACTTTCATTCTCTTCGTGACACGCACTTTGCACTTACGGGAAGAAGAACTAATCGAGTTATTTAGGGTTCTTTCTGAAATACAAGCAATAAAAGTAGTACTACTATCGGTCCACCAGACTCATAAATTAAATGTAAAAAAATCTATCTTGTAATATTTTCTGCTCTCATTAATAACGCAAGAAATATATATTTTAATAAATAGATGCTACTCGTTCTCTTTGATGAAGCTGAGCAGTAAAATGTTTAAATATTCAATCATCATCACACAATTTTGTTGAACGTAGTCCAAAAGGTGAAAACAAATAAAGTAAATTAGCTTAATATTAAAAATCGATTTATCGAGACTGCAACCACGATCGTTGTAAGCCGGTAGAAACGTAGGCGAATAACAAAGGTATTTATGCCTTCAAATAAGTCAATTATCGCGACTAAGATCCGCTAAATAATATTGTATGATTGATATTAAAAAATACGAAGTACAATTTCACATTCTATATTTTTCCTTCACAAGTATTACACAAGGGTTTAGAGCATTGCAAGCAAATAGGATTTATACAAGATACACATACGTAACGCGTTTTCCTGCGTTTTTTCAAACAAGTGCATATACTGCAATATTTTCTTTTGTCTAGCAACCCTGATAACGAAATAGCTGTAGGCTTTTCTTCCTTCATATCGGTGTCATGATCATCATCGTCTGATAATCTCTCTCTTTTTCGTAGAGTCAATTTAATTTTCTTTTTCCGTATTTCACATTTCGATTTATAGATCACTGCAATCAAAATTGTATTTTATGATGAAAAATAATGGAGAACTATTATACTACATATAAACACTTATGATTCAGTACGATTATTGTTATTAACATAGAAATTCCTCAGTAGCGTTTTTTAAGACTTTCCACGTAGACCAATCTTGTGCCGCCCTTGCTAAACCTGAATCCCATTTACTAAATAAACCTAAATTAGATCAATGTTATAAATAAAACCTCATAAAACCAGAAAAAAATATTTATATTTGTCCTATACAAATTTTGCATAGAGGTTTCGAGCACTGTAAACAAGTAGGTATTTTACAGGATATGCAGACATAACGTGTTCTTCTTCTCTTACTATAATGACATATTTTGCAGCACTTTCGATTGCGAAGCATCCCTGATAATGCATCTATCAATGGTCCTTCATCATTGTCGTCGCCGCTCGATGGTCTCTCTCTTTTCTTTGGAGGCAATTTGATTTTTCGTAAACGCCGTCTGCGAGTAGTTATTGAAGTACTTTCTCCTGAAATGTATAAGACTTCATAATAAGTATTTTGAGAAAAATCTCCACTTTTGCATTCCCTTATAATATATACATTATAGGTTAATCCACATAACAGAAAAGAAAGGTTACATTACTGGATTTCGCTGAAAAAAATTCAAAATTATATTTTCTATTAATAATGTCTGTCGCCATTCATGTTGTTGACGTTTTAAATACTATACAAAGGTACTTTGTGGTAAATACAACTAAAACGTCAAACTTTGTACCTGTCAAATCGAATTTATTAAAATAAAAGTGGGTACACTAGACCAGACTTCATTCACGGTTTGTTTTGTTTTGCACTTTGCGATATCATTCAACCGCCATAATGGTTTACACCGTTTTTCTCAAATTCAAAATGGTTTTTAAAAAGCCGTAATTAGTAATGATGCTGATCGATTTTTGAAGAAAAAAATCAGTTATTTCGGTTTAACATCTAATAAAGGAACGAATCAATCGCTAATTACATTTTAGAACACAAGACTATTAGAATGATGTTCATTAAATCTGTGTAAACTGTGGCATTTCCAATTTCCGGAAATGCCGCATTAAGTTAATTACTGTCTACAATTTCCGATCTGTGAAAAATAAATGGTACTAGTAATTGACGACAGAGCCTTCTATTGACGAGAGAAGTAGTTGAGTTCTTCGATATTTCGCCTGAAAAACACTTAAATATTCAGCCTGAAACAGAAAGAAACGTAATAAAACACGTAAAGCTGACAGACCTGCAAATCAAAATGCGTTTTTCAACTTGTCACCAACCAACATGCGTTCATGCATAGTTCAATTCGATTACTATCCAAAATAGAAATTACGTAATATTATCAGTACCTATTCTCATCTAAGTAATCAAATCTTTGTTTGGATTGAAAAATGGTACATGCATTGTGCATTCATTAAAGCATGCGTTAATCATCCCATGCACGTATTAATGATCCACCACTGAAACTCATTCCTCTGCAAGTTTTAGAGATCATTGATAATCTGAGTTGTTGAGGCGATATTTTAAAATATGATGGGCAGACACACTAGACAAAAATTCTCATACATGCGAAAGAACGTCGAGAGAACTGACGCTTATATCTATGAAGGGAAAGATAGCTTAATACAATAATCTACATTTTGGTTTTTTGTTTTAGACCCAGTACATGCTGAAATCGGGCAAATACAAGCTTTTACATACTAGGATCCACACAAAGGAATTCATTTAAAATTCTGACTAGATGGTTGACTGCACGGTTCGCGTAGTGGTTTAAGCGGCCGCCTCGCCGCTTGACATTGCGCCGAGTGTTATGGGTCCGATCCCCACACGAGTGAACACTTTGTGTGATTCATAAATTATTTCTTCGAGTCCGGGTGTTAATTGTGTCCGTTAGTTGTATGTTTGTCAAGTCCCCCGTGACACAGGGTTTAGTCCTAGTACGGGAGTAAAAAATATATTTGTTGAGTCTTACAATAGAATCAAATCGTTAATGCAGCAGTTATAAAGTACAGCTTAATCTAGTTACTAATTTAAGTTAGACAGAGTAATACAAGCAAGTGACATCTGCTGCTTAAATATTCGTACATACGAAATTATCTATCTATCGTCACGCCTGTCTCCCATTGGGGTAGGCAGAGACTATGGAACGCCAAATACTCCGGTTCAAACACACCTCTTTTGCTTCCTCGACGTTCATTAACCTCATCATACATGCTCGCCGGTTATGGGTACTTTTAATTTGGCCCTTTTTTAGTACGTCACCTATTTGGTCGGCGTACGTCCGTCTTGGGCGCCCCCTACCGACATCTCCATTCATTCTTACACGATACACTATATACATACTTTCGTATTTCTTCTTTCATCCATCCGTTCCAAATGTCCAAACCATCGCAACATTCCTTTTTCAATCTTTATCACTACATCTTCTTTCAGACCACACTTCTCTCGTATCACACTGTTTTCACTTTATCTATCAACCTTACTCCGCACATACTCCTTAAAGCTCACATCTCCATAGCATTGATTCTACTTTCATGCTTCTTCTGCCTTACCCATGATTCGCTACCATACATCAGCGTTGGCGCCAAAACTCCCTGCAGTACAGCAAGGCGAGCCTTACTTGGAATAATTTCGTTACTGATGATGCTTTCACTCTCCTTTCAGCATCTCCTTCACATTTGCCATCTCTCGTAAACATAGACCCTAAATACACAAACTCATTCACTTGTTCCTCTTTTTCATCTCCTATCATTATGTTACATTCAGTTGTACTCTCTTCCCTCTCTATGACCATGACCTTAGTCTTGCTTACATTCACTTTCATGCCCTTCTTCTTATACGCCTCATTCATTACGGTGACCATCTGGTGTAAATCAGACGTCGACGCGCGACGGCGCAAAAAGAACCTGATCGTCAGCGTATAACAGGGTCTTAAACACAGATTCATTCAATCTTAATCCACATTCAGACTCTTTCAGATCGGTCAAACAACTGTCCATGAATAGATTGAACAGCCAAGGAGACGCTACACATCCCTGTCTAACACCACGATCAATGTTAAACCAGTCCGTGTAGGCCCCGTTTATTCTGACACAGGCACTTGAATCCCTGTATAATGATTCAAGTGCCGTGTCAGACTGCTGTTCACTCCATACACAGAAAGTGTTGACCAAAGTTCATCCCTCACCACTCGATCGTAAGCCTTTTCCAGGTCAATAAAGGCGCAGAAAACCTTCTGGTGTTTACTTAAGATTTTCTCTGAAATGCACCTTAAGGAAAAGACTTGATCCGTACATCCCATTCCCTTTCTAAATCCCGCTTGCACATCCCAAATCTTACTGTCCGTTTCAGAGATCACTCTTTCAATCACTATCTTTGCATACAATTTGCCAACAACACTCAGGAGGCTTATACCGCGATAATTTTTGCATTCCTGCTGTGACCCTTTTCCCTTGTACAGTGGCACAATTACGGCCTTTTTCCAGTCACCTGGTACACGACCGGACCGCTAACATTTATTGAAAAGTAGGTACAGCATGCTTGCAGAAATTATAGATATGGAAAAAAATATAACTGTCTCATTTATAAAGTTCTTGAAATGAGTGAGTTCTACAACTGTGTAGATAGAAAGAAAATACTTTATTTTATAAGATTATTTAAAATGTGTGGATATAGGTAGAGATCCGATACATTAAACAACGTAAAGCATTTTTGCTTAGAGTAAGTTCGACGAAGAGATTGTCTCTTTAAGTCGTCAGAAAATCTGATTGATTGGCTGATAGAACCAGTTGCTGACGCTGTTGGAAAATATTTTTTTTCATTTTTGTTCCGCCATCATAACATATTTTCTCTACGATTCGTAAAACCGACCGAATACCAATTCGGCCAGTATTACAAAAATTGCAAATGATCATCATCTCAGTCCAAGGACGTCCACTGCTGCACCGCTACATACATATGCACCCGAGGCTATATACACAGACCGAACTTGGCCGCCCGCATCCAACCCCATCCCGCAATCCCAATAATATCATCGCTCAAAAATATAACCAAAGTCTAAATGAAAATATAATTCTGTCGTTGACAATTCGAAAACATCGGTTTAGAACATTGCAGGCAAATAGGATGGCTGCAGGAGAGACAGACACGTCGCGTTTGCTTATTTTCCTTCGGACCACAGACACAACACAGCCTCGGTTTGTACAGCATCCACGAACTATCAATATAGAGCTCTTCATAATTTACTTACATGTTATGTTTTGCTAATATTTCTCTTATCCCAGGAGTGAGATTACATTTGACGACGAGATTTCGCGAAGTGGTTGATGGGGAGGTCGCTGAAATAGACATAATACAAATAAATCATACTGTATTAAGAAACAAATTTTAACCAAATTTATTTCTTTTGCTCAGATCAACTAAAATAAGGTAGATTACTAAGTAAAAAAAAAATGAGGACCCTATACTCATTATAAAAAGTCCCATTTTCGTCTTATCATTAAGCACGAATGCGAGGAACTCATAAAGTCAAATCTCCCGAAAGGAATTTTGTACAGTTTTCAGCCATTAGATAGAGCGGTACACGAAAAAGGTTTAGGTGTATAATTCACACAGGCAGAGCCGCGGGCAAAGTCTTGTTATGTATAAATGTAAGTAAATGAAGTGCTGGCTTGCGTTGTCGTTTTGTCCTATCTACCCATTGTACTTGATCTGAGTTTAATTTGATAAATGGTACGTACCCCTAGATCTTGTGCAAGGACATTCACCACTGTGAATGTCCTTGCACAAGATCTAGGGATCAGTCTAGAAAAAACACTTAGACTCAAGTGCCTTCTAAGGCTCCAGACCTAGTTTTGAATCCAGCTGAGGCTTGTTAACATTTTTGCTCTCCTCTTTCATGATTGGGATTTCAAACTAGTGGGCAAACTCTGAACAAAACTTGATTAAGTGCATGTAAAGCTGAATCTTGTGTAAGTTTCTAGATGATGTTCTAGATAGGCGTCAGACAGCAAACGTAAGACAATGTAGTAAATTATGCAGAGTACGCATAGTCTCAGTGTCAAACGTAACGTATTATATTTGATCTGAAGTCAGTACCTACATGCATGCGTCTATTCCAAAATATCCAAATCTGCCAATATATTTAAGATCACCCAGTCAATTGCAATTAAGAGAAGGGTAAAAACATACAAATAAATTGCAATAATTGAATTGGCATTTAACGCTTAAATATTTAATAATAATACAGAAAACAAACAATATTTATAACAAAACATTTTTGGAAGCAATATTTAAAAATATCTATCTAAAATTAATATAATGTATAAAAAATATGTCGGCTCTTACGACACCCATTGGATGATATGGGGTGGTGACAATCAGTATTCTTAATCCGTCACCACACGGACAAGACAAGAGCCGACAGAGGGAGCATATTATGCAGAGAACAGCATTGTAAGAGAAGGAAAACTTGATACAAACCCTATACCAACCCGTTTGGCCAGCGTGGTATAGTAGGCCAATTCCTCCTTTCAAAGGAGAGGCCTAGTCCAGCAGTGGACTGTTAAAGGCTGATGATGATGATGATAAAAAATATGATTGCCTTGTTCATCTTATGCGCTGCAACGTTACACATCAAAGGTAAAAAATTCAGTCAACTTATTACCTGCATATAAAAAATTACGAATTGCTTAAAAGCACACAGAATACTAGGAAAAACTAAACCTATAAAGATTACACATATGCAAGCAATAAGTTAAACAAAATAATTAAATTTATCATCCACAATAATTAGTTTTTCTGCGGGTGCCATATTTTCGTTTTAACAAGTACAACTTTGGCAAAACTATAATACTGAAATCACTAAACATAACTACAAAATGCTTATGTCTTACAAGATAAGAAAAAAACACATTTACACATAGATTCCCACCTACAAATATTCCAAATTACTATTTAAATATTGCATATGGTCAAGTTTATTCGTCTTTCAGCCATCCTGTGATCAATTATATGTATATACTAGCTGTGCTCGCGACTTCGTTCGCGTAAATGTTGGAATTTAATTAGCATTACATTTATGCTAAGAGTATATATTATTTATAACTTTTATATGTATATTAAATATCTAATATATATCTTTAGAGAATTTCTTTATACTTACACAACATTAACTGTTTTACCACCTTCACATAGAACATACATACATACATACATAGACTCACGCCTGTTTCCCGGAGGGGTAGGCAGAGACCATGGAACGCCATTTGCAACGATCCTGACATACCTCTCTTGCTTCTTTCACTCCCATCAAGTTTCTTATGCATGCTCTTCTGTTTAGGGTACTTCTGACCTGTCCTTTTTTTAGGATGTCTCCAATCTGATCAGAGAAAGTCGCCTAAGTCTTCCCCTTCGTCCTGTCCCATTAACACTTTCCTTATATATCTTCTTTGTCAGTCTTTCGTCATCCATCCTCTCCATGTGTCCAAACCATCTCAACATGCCTGTACAGTTTACCTGTACAAAATGCTTAGTCGGCATTTACATTAGGTATATGCGCGACACCGTTGCATCGGTGTAGTACCTATCATTTTATTACGAATAATAAAAGTCAAGTTGATGAGAGGACCTTGCGGCCGCACACCTTGCCCAGACGCAGCCGTGCCGCGGGAGGCATGCTGCGAGACAGGCGTGCCCCCTCTACAGTAGTACAAGAAAAGTGATAGTGCAATTTGTGAAACTGTGAATGAAGTGATCAGGCCAATAGAGTGCGTACCAAGTGAAATCAAAAGATTAGAGTTAAGTGTAGACGTGGGAACCTCCCCTACTCCTCTTAGGTCGCGATTTAATGAACTTTAAACATACTCGTAGCTATAAGTATTAACAATATAAATTGTTCATTATCATTTTATGTATCATCTAATTTCAATATTATATAATTTTGTGTAACAAGTCATTTAAGTTTTCATTGTTTTTATAGATTCTTTATCATTATACTGATATCATCTTTTGAGTGGGCAGGATGTACAGTTTACCTACCTGTACAAAATGCTTACTCGGCATTTACATTATATGCGCGACACCATTGCATCTGTGTAGTACCTATCATTTTATTACGAATAAATCAGTGCACTTACAGCATTCAGCTCGGGCGGTTTCTTTTATCATTCCTGATCGACCCTATATCATTTATATCATTTTTATATCATTATCATTATCATATGATTATCATACATGTCAGCAGTATGCGTATATACTACCGACAATGCCTTTCCCGATGCTTGTCACTACATCTTCTTTTACCGCACACCACTCTCGTATCACACAATTCTTTACTCTGTCGGTCATAGACACATACTTCTCAGTGCTCTCATTTCTACAGCATTAATTCTACTTTCATGACTCTTCTGCCATACCCAACTTTCATTACCATACATAGAACATGTAAATTATTTTTACCGATCATGTGAAAAGCAACATGCTCGGATGTCGATTCCAGCTGTTTCAAGTGTCTGTCCCTGCGATTTATTTAGAAAATACACACAGGACTCCGACTATCCAGCCCTGCCGAAAGTAAGATAGCCCCGTTGAGTAATTCAAGAGGTATCTGAATTCAGGGCGCAGTCTCCCACTCAGAAATTCCCACGTACGTGACGTTAGGAGTGGCAAATTGGGAATAATGAGACACCTGTATATAAACAGAACACGAACGAACGGAAAGAAATCAAAGAAACTCGATAACATTCAACAATCTTAAACTCATAAGTAACGTCAAATATCCAATCCAAGTATTCCAACTACGATGAAAGCAAATTATCCCAGAACCTGATCAATCCTCGGAGAATCTTAACACCACCATTCAGAAAATGACGTCATTTGTCAACGCCATCTATGTTTACATAATTATTATACAAACCGACCGAGATAGAAATTAATAATTATGGACTAATCGACAATTTATTGAAAAAAGGATCTATAGTCATTGTATTTATCATTTAAAATAAATAATAATGAAATAATTATAATATAACTATTATATAAACATAATAATTTGAAATACATGAGATTGACTGTTTAAATTAAGTGGACATTGTAATAAATTTTGACACAGAGACTTTTTGTTTATGAAAGTGCCGAATATTATACTCTATTATTTTTTAATAACAGAAATACACATAATTATTGTCTTTTTTGCAAGAAACATTTATTTTACTAGAAAATTATTTGAAAATAGTGACATCTATCGATCGGTAAATAGCCATAAAACACTTTGTAGGTACCTATTTAGACTAACTATACTTTTACTAACAAACTTAATGATCATAGATGGCACCATATAATTATATAACCAATTTTGGATGATCCCGGTTTTGTTGGGACTACGTACAAAGGAGAGGTCAAGCTGTACACCGAAAACCACTCAACCGATTGTGATCATATACTATATACTATTTTATAGGTTTGAGTATCCTTTGTACGTGAGTTTTAGTTTTATTGAAATCAAATCTGCCATTTTAGAGATCTTTAGCAACATAGGGAAAGACAGACAGACATAAATTCTAAAAAACATCAAGTATTGCTTTTTAGCATTTTCCTAGCTTTCTTAGCTAATTTTCGTCAAAAAATCTTTAATGTACAGACTTTTTCACCTCTACAGTTTTATTATAGTATAGATGTATGTAATACTGTAGGAAGACTTGTATACTTAGAATCTACTAGGAACTTAAAGCAATACCTTATAAATATTGTAAATAAACCTTTTAAACTAGGCTTGAATCACGTGTCGTTGGGGGGCTTTGCGGGAAACATTCAATAGAACTCAAGGAACAGCTGGCTCTTCGAGTCTGGACTCGAAAAAACTATTTATAAATCATTTAAAGTGTTGTTTCGTGTAGGGATCGCCCCATAACACTTGGCAGTTTTATACGGGGTGTAAGAAGACCCTTAACGAAAACTGAAATCTCATAATGTATCAGTCATTATGATTTTTTTTTAGTTCGGCACTATACCTAGAAAATTACTGGTTCAGAGGGAATTAAGCCTAAAAGTCACCATATATTTTTTTCTAATTAGGAACAATTATATACCCCGCCAATTTTTTCTATAGAGGTCCTATGCACCCATGGATGGACCCAATGTAGGAGCATTGCACGTAAGCCCGTTTATTTGCGGTTTAAAAACCGTGTCACCTTAAAAAAATCAATCGTTTCCCAGGTTTTTTAGCTAAGTATGACTTAGAATGATGATCAAAACAAGTAGCCTTCAGCTTGGTGATGGGTCTTGTCACACTCTGTATAGTGTAGCAACTGTTAAGCCGTATACAGACTTTGCGAGGCATGCGCTGCGCACGGCGCACAGCGCATGCCTCGCAAGGTGTGTACCTTTATATTCGTGGCGAGGCATGTGCTACGCACGTGCGAGGGCGAGCCAACGAATGTCGGCAAATGCTACATGATCAAAGTGCCTCAGTGCGAGCATTACATTAGTTGTGGACGGTGCCGCGCATGCTCGTTCGAGGTGTGCACCGCGTACAATAACCACGTACGCCTCGACTGCGAAAATTAAACTGCGTTTGTTCGGGCCAAACAGCGCGCAGCGCATGCTCGGGCTTTGCATCGCGTGCGCGTATCCGCTGCTGCTTTTAAAATTATTAATTCAATTATTGAAAAAAAAGGAAAGAAAAAGTCGTCGTCGTTGGTAGGTTAAAAAGTTCTTCCGCCTGCGTTATGAATACGGAAATAAGCTGTAATAAAATTTCTTTGTCGTCCATAATGCGTGCGAACATCACAGCGACGCGGACACAACCGTCCAAACGCAACGCACTGCTCGCAATGAGCCGGCGCACACGCGCGGCACGCACGCGCGTCTGTGCGTAGCACATGCCTCGCAACAAACATGCAGACAGACAAACGAGGCGTTTGCTTCGTACGCGATGGCTCGACCCGAGCATATGTTGGTATAGTTATTCAACACGCACGCCTCAAACAGAGGCATTCGTTGTGCGCCGTTTGTAGCGCATGCCTCGCAAAGTCTGTATTCACCTTTAAACGTATAAATAAGCTTTCTTTATGTTTTTTAAAACATAATCTTCTAAAAACTAGACATAGGACAGTGTAATGTTTTCTGTCTAACAAAATATTAATTAATGAGCATTTATTCGTATTGTCTCACTTTGCCACGTCTTTCAATTTTCTTTACTTTCCTGAGACAATTCTACAGAACATAATTTATATTAAAACAATTTTTCACATACGCATAAAGCGGAAGAAATATTGCATACCTAAATCCTAAAAAAGATTATCAACTTACAAAAATACTGTTTACTGTGGTCCAAATGTTTTGCTCACAATTTTGCCTAGATAACCTAAATTCTTCAAATACTTAAGCAACAGCAAAACTTTCTAAAGCTAGCCTTGCTTCAACAGTGACTTTTACTTTAACATCTTTGGTTTAATGATTATGTTCTCCAAAAACGGCAGTAACGTGTCCATCAATAGTCTTCAGACTGGCTTTGCACTTTTCACCTTTCCTTTTCGAATAGTACCACCTTCTTACTGATCGGTTTTCTCTCATAGCATTCTTATAACCTTGTACCAGGAACTATAAGGTCCAAAATGGAGCGTAAAGTTTCCCTTTTTAGTTGGTAACAGCATTGCATCTGTAAATTAATACAATTATTTTGTAAGTTATCTGTGATTTTGTTAGGATAGAAACCAGTGGCGTTCCGTTATCTCTGTATTGACGCGCTTGGATGATGATAAACTATTGAATTTACTATCAGCAATATAAACCGAGGTGCAACATATATATTTTGCACCAAATGTACCAAATGTCTCATAATAATGGCCAAGCTAGACAGTCGAGAATAATACGACGTTTTCGACCAATTAGACTAAGATTTTCTTACTGAAAAATATATGCATTCTTTGCTCAATGTGCTAAAAAAATCCGTATAGTATAATACATTGCAGGCCTAAGGCAAGCATTGAAATGCTGGAGAATAAAAAAATTAAGTACCTCACCTTGCAACAATTTATCTTGAGAATGGTTGATTAGTCTCTCTGCTGAAATTCTGGCTAGCGATCTAATTTAAACATGATTTGTAATGTGAATTGTATAATATCTTGAACGTTACATATATGTATCTGTAAAAGTTCGTTGACACAGCACATTGCTGGGCTGCAATAGTTAAAAAGAAAATCTGAGTGCTATGACAACAATAAAACAAAAAATACTAAAACATTTTTATTTAAAAACGGCATTAAGCTAGATTGAACACAACGTGGGAATGCCTTATTTTCATGATTATAAAAATCAGAATCGTCTTTATAATACACACAATAGCGTTAGCGCATTGGCATTTTACATATGTACTCGTAAATTTCTCTATTCAATTCATGTATCATTTAGTATCATATGGAATTACTACCCGTTAACTCGGGCTTAAATAAATAAACCCTTCAAAATGTATATACATATGTAATGAACAAATAATATATGCCTCTTTAAACAATTATGCAGATTCATTAGATTAATAGTAAACCTTTAAAGTGTTATTTGAAAGATAATGTCATAATGACGGCGTTCTGAGATAATAAACATTAAAATAGACATCCAAATTGAGAGCCTTTTTCTTCTTCTTGTTGAAAATCTCGTGCGTACGCAAGAAAATCAAGGCCAATATTCAACATAAGGTAAATAATGCAACATTATGTGTCTTATGTTTACCTACTCCTGCTCGTAAATTATTGTCCTTTGGAACAGCGTTCTCTAACTTAACCAACTACCAAAACGTCACTTAACCAAACAGTCACACAATTAACCTGTCCTTGTTAACTTAATCAAGACGTATATACTGTCCATTCACGAAGCAAAAGTTTGGCTTCGGGTGAACATGTTGTCCATTTAATACCACATTATTGGTCTCATCGTACACCTTCAAAGTGACTGGGCACTTCTTACTGCTGAAAGAAGAACATCTCCATACTGTGGTACCCTTTGTGGAACTTTTTCTATTGCAACAGTAAGTATACTCGTCGTATATAACCAGATATCTGCCGCGTCTTGATGTTGTGTATATTATACTTGAGTCTGAAATATTAAAGTTTATTTATCTTTATAAAATACGAATTATTATTTTTTATT
Organism: Euclidia mi; assembly: GCA_944739405.2. NCBI lineage: Eukaryota > Metazoa > Arthropoda > Insecta > Lepidoptera > Erebidae > Euclidia > Euclidia mi. Next base: position 96,143,842 of record OX123186.2, on the reverse strand, counting down.
AAGTAAGACCGTGGTCCAGTGGATAGCGTATGCGACTGCTGATCGGAGGTCCCGTGTTCAGTTCCCGGGTCGCTCAAAATTGTTACTGTGTTTTTCCAAATTCTCAGTGGCCGCACGGAGTCAGGTGATGTGCCCGGTAACAGCAATTTAATAGGCTCGCCCCCTATTACGTGGGCCCTAAATATTTGTGGCGAAATGTGGGTTTAGTATTACACCTCTGCCTACCTCTTCGGGGAAACAGGCGTGAGTCTATAAAAAAATCTGTATATTCTATTAAATTAATGTAATTTGCACGTAATATGATTGATGAGTGATTGATTCCCCGGTCACAGCGCGTTCATCACCGTCGGATTTATGGATGGGTTGCCAGTCACCAAAATGGAAACACCTCGGTATCATGAAGATTTATAATAGTCGAACAGTAAGTAACCAAAAAACCCGACACTTTTCTATACCATAGAATATATATATTTTTTTTATCTGGGTTGCTAAGACGATGGCAGTCGCTCCTTAGACAAGCCTGTTTACGAATTATTTCAAATCCAGAAGCGCCTTTAAACGAAACCTTGGATTACTTTATGATGATGTCGTTTAATAGATGTATTTATAAAATAAAGATAAGAGTAAATAAGAAAGTGACCAATATTCTACCAAGGAAGCCAAAAGGCAATAAAACTAAATCAAAACCAGTTTCCATAGAATACATAATTTATTTTATAACTTACCATTTTAATTGTACATTGGAATAATTACAATTAACTTTAAATTAACGAACCACTATGTATGTACTTATAAACAATTTTGAGGCGTGATAAGCAAGTTATTTTATTACAGCTGAGGAAAAATGGCATCATGGAGTACCGGTCTTAAAACGCCTCGCAAAGCACTCTTGCTAAGGTTTTTTTTTGTTAGAAAATTGCCATGACATTTCTTGTCATTTTTTATTGGAAGAGACATCTGGCTCACTAAAAAGTTTCACCACTTATGGTACTACAGTTACAGAAACTGTACTTATTGATTATCAAGAGAGTATTATGTCCTAGTACTAAGAAAACTAATCACTTGATTATGTAAATGTGTACCTAATAATATTGGACTACCGAATTAAACATCATTTGGAAGTACAAAATGCACAACAAGCACATGTTTATATTATTATTAAAAGTGTAAATGAGATTCATGAAATAATCGTGGTACTTTTACAATCAAAATCAACTGGTATTCGTATAACTATTTAGATAGTAAAGAAATAAAAGCATCACTTGTTATATTTTTTTTGCAAAAATATACCTATACACGGGAAGAAAAGATCCAAAAAAATACTGAAAATTAATAACCGCCCATAGAAAGCATGTACTGTCAAAACTTTACCGCACTCCTTAGAACCACAACCAATTTTTAAAGACTACTATTAGAATTAACGTATTAGGAATAAATACTGTGTCACGAGGGAATTTACAAACATGCAACGAACGGACACAATTAACACCCAGACTCGAAACAAAAATTTATGAATCACACAAAGTTTTGTCTCGTATGGGAATCGAACCCACAACGGCGAGGCGGCCGCTTAAACCACTACGCCAACCGTGCAGTCTGCACAAAAATGCACGAAGCACTTCACTTCACTTTTTAAAGTCCTTTAACTGACCACCTTGTTAGGATTGCGGGCAACAGATGGATGCGGTTGGCTCAAGATCGTTCCATGTAGAGACCCTTGGGGGACGACTAGGTACAGCAGTGGACGTCTTTCGGCTGTTTTGATGAAAATACTTAGTACTTGATCTGTACATGTGACCCAGTCTTTGTTACGAAGTACTGCGGCTTGTCATGCGAATGGGATCCTCTTGTTTCCACTGCATTTGTTGTCTCGTGTATCATAAGTCTGGCTCTACAACATTTACTTGTGCAAGACGCACACCTCCAAGTACTCACGCCCTTAGTAAGGCTCTTCCTTTCAAAGGTATAAGCGTATCCATCGTATAATATCTTCGCTTTGCCACATCTTGTCTTTATGACTGTGATTCCTGTTGAAGATACTTCTATGTTAGTAAATAAATTGCATACTTTTATTTATTTATTTAGCTTTTATACTAAATAAACATTATGTACACAGGCGGACAGCCAAAGGCTTTTATTTACCAATCAACCTAAGACGCCAAAAAAATTATATCTTACCGAAATCTGGTTGTTGGGACTATAAATTTCTGTTTCTCAAAAGTCATACTTATCTTTTAAAGACTCGGCTAATCGTCACTCGCCAACATACTTGAAGTAGCTCAAATATGTTCTTGGTGTTTTAAATAATACTTTTCTTCTTATTTATAATGTATTTTTACTGCGAATTCATTCACTTACAAAAAATAATAGTTTAGATTAATTATGATTAGAAGTAACATCACTATAGTACGGCACATGGTTATTATATGTATTGCGTATGTCAAAGTCAATTCTTTAGCGTAGTATCACCCACATTGTATTGCATATTTGTAGAAGTATTGTGTTTTAAAGTTTTCACATATAACAAAATCTTTTAATTGCATTTAGTATGTGTAGGTTTCTATAGCTTGTTTAGTTTAAGGTTCTTTATCAGTCTACCATTTTGGTTTTTAATTAAACTTCGAATATTTTCGCGGATTATTTTAGTTCTTCATAAAGTAAGTAATCCCGTCTCCCCCGTTCTTATAGAAAATCAAAACTTCAAATAAAAATTTGACGGTACCGCTTAAGAAATTCAACCACGACATACACAAAAATTATTTTGGAACAATTATGACTCGGGACATGATGATAAAACTTAACAATACTAACTTAATTTTATTAAAATTTTGTAAATGCTCATTTAACTTAAACCTAATACACCGTAACAAATTGTATTAGCCTCGTAATTTTTACATTATTATGTAATATATAAATGACAACTTTAAAAGGGCATTTTATAAAAATTTTGCATATGAAATATTTTTATTCATACTATAGGTATATACATAAATTCAGTATGTATATTGTGTTTTCACTGTTGAATTACATTAATTTTTAACAAATAAACACACACACTTTCAGGAAGCAGGTTTCGACAAATATTATGTTGAGGTGTTTAATTTATATATATGAGTACACTAGCTTTAGCCCGCTGCTTCGCACGCGTAAATTTCGTTTAAATAATAAGTTTTGTACAAACCCCCTAGACACCTCAAGGAACATAATGCCAAATTTCACCTGCTTGCGCTCAGCAAGGATAAATATAATGCAAGGATTTTAAGTATACAGATTGTCAGTATATCTATAGATATCATCGTTGCTTGGATAACATCGTGTATCATCCTGGCGTTTCTCGGTTGGATTCAAGACTTGCAGCCTGAGGGGGTAGTTGACAATTTAATACCCGAGACCCTCTGCATGACAGATTGTTCGTATCTTCATTGAGGTATCGCAGCCTTACTTGTATAGTAAAAACATATCTAACATAATATAAAGATATAATGTTATGAGATATTTGAATTTCGTTACACATACTATTCATAAAAAAGACAGAAAGTACATAGAAAGTAAAATTTGAAAAATAAGTTTAATGGTAATAATTATGATACCTTAGATTATTTAGTCTTTATTAGGAAGAATTACGAGGAATAATTATCAAAAACATCAATTTACTACTAAATATAAGAATCATCCGGCAGTTCGCCTGATTTGAATATTATTTTTGGAAACAGTCTAGAGAATAAAACTATTACAACATAAAAAAGTCAGACAAAATAGGAGACTTAAATGGGTCCTTCAATTCCTTTTTTACCTATGATAATTTGTTTGGAAAACAGTGTGAGTTTCTAAGCTAACGTCGACTTTCTTCGCACGGCTGGCCAACCGCAATCAACGACCGCTCCGGTCGTTCTGGTATATTTTTTTATTGCGGTTAGTCGGAGTGCAGCCTGGCGTGCGGCTAACTGCATAGTGCGTAGGTGCTTATTATCAGGAAAATCTTCACCGTCGATGGCAAGCAACTGCAAACTAGCATTATCCGCGTAGTGTGTATTGAAACCATCAGAAACTCATTTCTCATACAAATTTTTGATTGCGGTCAGCAGCAGACACGGCTGTCCACTCTCCGGCTAACCGCATAAGTAGGCGCCCTTATATCCCTTCCGGGGGTGCATGCGTATGTTCGCCAAAAGATCCTACGACCTCCTTGTTGATCATCTTGACTCGAACCTGGCACCTTTTGCTGACCCGCTTAGAACAATACCACATACAATGACCGGTGAAATTGACCTTATTGGTCGAGTAAGTGTAATCGCCAATTTTTAGAAGATAACTGCCAGTTGGTAATGGAATCAGTTTGATTTCTGGAAATGATAAAAAAATATCATTATTGTTGCATTAATGATAATATTTAGATTGATATTAAATACTGTTTGGTTCACAGATGTTAATAAATATAATTGACTATGGCTTTCGGTTTGCCTGAAATACTTTAAGCCATCTTAGAGTGAATTATTCTTTATCGATGACTTTATTAGATTGGCCTTGTAAACATGAATAGAAAAATAAATTTCAAACCAATCAAAAGTGGGTCATAGAGCAGAATTATATCAGATAATAAAACGCTTTGTACTCTTGATGAATTATTTAAAAATTTAAATTTGGCTTTACTGGTTTTCTTGTTAGTATGAAGTAGGCAACTACCTAACTTCAATAAAAATGCAATTAGTTTCTTCAATTAGATAGTAACTGAATTTTTTTTACACTTAGTAAGAAAATATCATCTTAAAAGACTTATGAGTTACATACAGGAAAATTATCTAAATCACTACATATTACCTACTTAATATGTAGGTCTTAAAAATAAGAAGAATTCTATCAAAAGTCGTTTTTTATAACTTGCTACGTATATTTAGTATTAACATCCAATAAGCTTAATCCGAATTATCAGGAAGAACAAAACATTACAGAAATGCGAGAACGTAAAATTTGTATGTACAAATGAATACGAGTTTAACATATATAGGTAGCAAACATATTAAATCAATAATAACTTGTCATTGTTACTAAAAACTTAAGAGATTTCCTCTTATTAAAGTAGGAACATGTATACTTAATGTTTGATGCACACATATCGCTTCAGAAACGTCTTACGCTCATCCGATAATATCAAATCATTTCAACGTCGGGGACGTCGTATGGGAATAGCTATCCAGCAGTGTTCACCTAGCCGTAAGCACGGTGTCACTTAGCCGTAGGCGTGGTGTCACCCAACCGTAGGGGCGTTGACACCTAGCCGTAGGTGAGGCGTCGGCAATCCGATACTATAGTGACATGAGTGTGCCAATCGTTATTTTCCTTTTCCTCAGATGTTCACAACCTGAGATATTTCCCTTCTACCACACAGTATCTAATCGGTGGATGGTTATGTTCATGGTACGTGTACCCGTAGTCGATTTTATTGTCATTGCTTATCACCAGTCTAGCACGGCATCTCTTGCTATTGTGAGATGAGCAACGCCAGTGAAAAGTGCCTTTCTTCGGAAACTGTCGGGAGTAACTGTAGGTGTAGTCATTCAGAAGTAGTAGCTGCTTGCCTGACTGTGATAGGATGAATTGTACTGAAAAAAAAATTACATACTGTAAATAATAATTTAATCCATATGATAATATAGGTAATCTAATATAGAAAAGAAAGCTAAAAAAAATAAGTAACCTCCGAAACCTTTATAATTATTATTGTAGCCAACACCGATGTCGATTACATTACATTATTTTTTATTCCAGCGAATTTTTTTGCTGAATCAATCCGGGATACAGTGCAAACCTTTATAGTATCGTAGATAAAATTGAAACAAAATACTTAATAGCAGACATATTTTATTAGAAACATATTCTCAAAATACATGTCTATACCTTTTACTATATTTAGAAAAGAAAGTTTCAGAAAATACATTCATACATATAAAAATGTAAAGAGCAACAAAATTTGCACTTTGTACAACTAGATAACAGTATAATCTCCTTTATTTATACAAGAATTCAATTAATGCTAACCCAACCGATTTAGACATCAAATAGCACCAAAGAATTTATTACTAGATGCTCATGATACTAATTATATTTAAATATAAGTCATTCGTAATCATCCTTCTAGTGTTATCCCAGTTGCAACTCTGAGTCCGCTTATTTAATTATATCAAGTATAAACATTCGTGTGTGTCGTTTAAATTTTTCTGAATCTGCTTAAACTTAAAAATGGAAAAGGAAATTCTTATAATTATATTTCTTATTATCGGTTTAAAAATTATATCTATAAATCTATAATTTCAAACGATAAAAGCTAAACAGTAGAGAAATTATAAAGAAAGAGAAAGAAAAAACATTATTTACAATCTGTAAAAATTGCATTTCACATTTACGTTTAATGCTTCTTGCATATTATAGGTTCTGCTGTACGTTGTCTTTCAGTCAATCAGTAACGCAAGGATTTTATATAATATACAGATTTAAATTGTTTTAGTTAATGCTGTGAGAAAACCCTAACATATTCACCATCTCGAATAACATACTTAGGAGGTGGATGATTGTGATCACAGTTCGCTATAACTATTTTATTTAACTTATTGAGCACAATTCTTCCCTTACAAAAATTATTGACTTGACATCGCCAGTGTACTGTGCCTTTCTTATTAAAACTTTTATAACGACTATAAGCATGACCGTTCAGAAGTATTGCTTGGTTGCCATATTTCGTCTTCACAAATGTGTGCTTCTCTGAAACAAGATTTTTACATAACTTAAACTTATTATTAGGGTTGTTTTGTACAGGGTTGTTTTATACATACATACATATCGTCACGCCTTTTATCCCCGAAGGGGTAGGCAGAGGTGTATTTTTACACCCACTTTTCGCCAGATATACTTTAGTCCCACGTAATAAGGGGCGAGCCTATTGCCGTACCGGGCACATTTCCAGACTCCGTGCTGCTACTGAGAATTTCGTGACAGAAAAACCCAATAACACTGCTGACCCAGGAATCGAACCCGGGACCTCCTGATCCCACGCGCACATCTATGCCGCGAGACCAACGAGGCAGTCGTATAGGGTTTGATGTCGAGTTTTCCGTCTCTACGCAAAGATGGTATTTGCATCGTGTTATACCCCAGTCACCTCTTACGACACCCACGGGAAGATAGGGGGTGGTGACACTTGTATTCTATGCCGTCAACCACACGGCTGTTGTTTTATGACTTATAAAAATGAGAAACATTTCTGAAATTTGCTTTTTGCGAGTCTAATGGAAGGACTTAATAAGCACATATCAAGAATATTATGAAGAACTAAAAATATATATACTTCTTGTAAATACGGATGTCTAGGATCTAGAGTCAGTGAATGCAGAAAACAGAGAATCAAAACAGAAATATATCGTCGATCTCACTCATGTTGTTGCTTGTCGCTGCGTCTTAGTGTTTTGGTATAAATAAAGAATTGGCTAGAACAGCGGACTGAAATATAGACCTCTGGCAGTGACTTACGGACCTACGAACGATAACTTGCCATTCGTACACGGATTTGATAAGTTAACATAGATTCGAATTTCGATTGTTTATTTTGTGTCAACTGTGGCTCAGCCTCTGGTTGGATTATGTTACAAGATGAACTAATTCTCCACTGCATACAATAATGGAATGCTCCACGTTTGGTAAGATCTCTGATTTTGTTGTTGAGAATAACTCTTCTTCAATATCTTTGTATTATGTTTACATAATCAGTAACTATCTCGATAATTATAAACCAACGGATAGACAATTAAGCTCCCCCTTGTATGTTGATCAATCTCCTAGAGATATCTTTAAAAAATATAACCTCGAAATTGGAAAGATTTTTGTATTATTTACGATTCTCTGAAGTGTCCGTTAATTATTCAATATATGAGTCGAATGTATACCTACGTTATTTTGAACATCAAAATTTGTTTTCGTAACTAACGGCCTTGGGGCGAACAATGTATGGGCGAGGAACAATGTTCATTGAAAGGTCGATTTAGTTCTGCAGTCAATTTTAGCACGGAGTGATTTAGTATTTTTCTTGTTACTCGAAAGCCCATGCTAGTTATCCGGACTACCCAGTTGACAACTAGTGCTTTCCGATTTGGTTTGAAAACCGTACGAGCCCCAGGTGGTAGTTGTTTGACATGATTTATCTCGTCGTATATAGTTTGGTTAGATATGTCATATATTTAAGATGCTTCACGCACTGTCAAGGCGCCTGTTCTGATTTCTTCTAAAGCTTTTATCTTTATCTAAGTGGGAATTTCGGGAAATCCCTTCTTAGTGCACCCCTACGGTCCCCAAGGAACATACATGCAAAATTTCAGCTTCATGCGCCCAATAGTTTCGGCTGTAGCGTGTCTGTCAGTCAGTCAGTAACGCAAGGATTTTATATATTAAGATGATTGTTAATATTCTTTGGATATTAAAGACATGACAGTGATTTACGGAATTGCAAGCGATGGCCTTGGCGAACATGCCTGTCTTCCGTTTATACTTTTAAAATATCAAGGTATCATGTGCAAGCTATTTCACCAGTAAACATGAGAAAATAGAAAGGAAGATAAGTAAAGGCGAAACGGATCCAATAAGCAGAATTTACTGAAATATTAATTCAAAGAGATCAATAGAGAGCGCTGTAGTTGTCCTGTTACCGTGCCAGTACATTTTACCATGCCTTAAAGTCTTATAAAAACTCCATCACGTATAACGTGTTGCTTCGAAGCATGGTTGTGGTCATGGTTTGCATGTAGAATATTATAATCGCCGTCCAGGACAATTTTGGCTCGACAATGCTTTGTATTTACTGCCGAACATCGCCAATGGTCGGTACCCTTTATAGGGAACTGGCGATAATGGGCGTAGGTGTAGTTTCTGTATAGATTAAGTTGTCTACCGCTTTGAGATTTCACGAAGGAAATATCTGGAAAATATAAATTATATTAGTCGTCACACTTCTAGGTAAAAACTTCCAGAAAAAGAAAACTTCCTCTGTTCTTTTCAAACTTCATTACATGTCTTAGAGCAGTAGCTCCTGACCTAGGGACAGTTATTATTCCTGAGTTAGTAAATCAGCAAATATATGAGAGTATTCATAACATCAAAATTAAGACCAAATCTTATAATATTAAAAAAGCCTATCACCGCGCGCTTATGTTTACCTCCTTACAATCTACGCGTATGGGTAATAATATATCAAATTTTTACCACTGACGGGTATAACTTTTCATGGTACTTAAAAGTACCGACACCAGGGTATGTCATTACATACTTTGTTATGTAAGTAGTTATACAGACAAACCAAGGAAATGTACTGAAGGTTAGTACTTTCAGTTATAAACAAACCTGCTCATTCTGTATATATAGACAAGTTGCTTCAGGGTTTTTTATTTAACATAAACACATCACTCATTATCAGCCTTGTATTTCCATCATCAGGCTTGTACATAAACCATCCCACTGCTGGACATTGGCTTTTTCTCACCATATGAAGGCTAAGGTCCATCACGCTGGCCAAATACGGTTTGGCAGACTTCGCATGTCTTCGAGAAAATTGAGGAGAATTTTAAGGTTTACCCATATTTTAGCTGTAGTCACAGACAGATCTTTCACTGCTATTAATACAAACATAATAATCCAGGCATCGAAATATTGCCACCTAGAAGTGGGAATGAAAAAAAAAATTGTACCTACAACCTGGAACATACATACAACACGTTAAAAAAATAACTATTATGGAATACTAACTTATTTACTTTATCAACAGATACAGAACATATTTTTAACATATTACTAGTACTTTTTATGTATCCCTATAACTATGACAATTGTTGAAGGGTAAGTATTATATCACATAATAATATAGACAATCTGTACAAAGCTTACAACCAAAATATTGTAACATATATATTTTTAAATGGCAGAAAATGTAACTTCCGCATTTGGAATAAATCCTGTATCGTTATGAACTTCTACATTTAAAAAACAGACGAAACTACAGTCTAGCTCAAAGCAACAATATCTGGAACTCACAAATAAAGGCGTTGTCAAGTGTGGGTATCGAACCCTGCAATATTTGGCGTTGTATTAAAAGGTGAGGCGACCGCTCATATTTGGCATGTACATATGTACCTTAGGGACCGTAAGTATGCACTAAGAAGCAATTTACCGAAATACCCACGGGATCGAGCAGAAACGGTTAAATAAAAAATGTACAGGCGAATGTTTAGCTGAGGGCCTCCAGTTCAAAAATAATGTGAACTGTATTCTTTCATTTTATACGTTCATATTTCCCGTCTCGACTCTTTGGTGGTGGATGATTATGATCATAATTTCTCAAGAACATGTCGAGTGTTGCAAAGTCTACCACAAGTACAGCGTTGCAGATTTTATCGGTGGCTGCTAATGTGCAGACCCATTCTTCAGTACCATATCTTTTATTCTTACGACAGTAGGAGTACATAATTATATTCGTTGACTAAAAGAAATTTCTTGCCTTTGTCAGACTGAATGAATTCAAACTTGCAATCTGAAACAAAAATTCGTATTGAAAAATGTATTATATATAGTTATTATATAGTTAGATCAATATTAATTAAATGTACTTGCAATGCAAGGAAAAGGTACACCAAATGGTGGTATTACATTTCTTGAATGAAGGGCAATTTATTTTTTTGTGTTGATGCAAAGAATATAATTGTCTTGTATATTTTTTCTACTAGCTTGCTGCCGGTGCGGTAGATACTCCATATTTGCCTATGTTACTCAAATATAATGTAGCATTTCAATTGGAAGATTTTTTTAAATCAGTCCTGTAGTTTTTGAGTTTATTCGATATAAAATACAAATCTTGCTTCATTATAATATCAGTATAGAGGTATAAAATATACCTCTCCCTGGAATGCTAAATATAATAAACGCAAAATAATATCAATATCACACTTTTATTCACTAAGCCATCCTTCAGTTCCGTCTATACAAAAACACTTATTTAAAAATACACCATAAGTCACAAAATCATTAATATGTACTGGTTTATAGGTATTCACAGTCTATCATACTTTCCATTTATACTCTTTGGTGGGTCATGATAATGTTGCTTATGCTACAAGCATTGGTTTAAAACTTTGGACCTTTTAAAGCCTATTAAAAGTATGACTTTGCATTTTTTGTTGCTATATGAAGCACATTTGTATTGGTCTGTATGTTTGACTTTGTTTTTCTGTCTGAGGATAAAAGTGTAACCATTGCTGAGCAGCAATTGTTCAGTTAAGAAGTTAAGAAATGCTCTGTTAAGAAATTACCCATACATCACCAAAATACACCTTTTATATTTAGGAATAGGAAAGGATTCGCCTTCAGGTTTCTGTACGCTAAATCAAATAGAAATTAATACAAAGTTGTTTTAAGAAATATATTTAGTAGGTAGGTTAGGTGCCGTGTGGTTGACGGCATAGAATACAAGTGTCACCACCCCCTATCTTCCCGTGGGTGTCGTAAGAGGCGACTAAGGGATAACACGATGCAAATACCATATTTGCATAGAGACGGAAAACTCGACATCAAACCCTATACGACTGCCTCGTTGGTCTCGTGCCATAAATGTGCGCGTGGGATCGGGAGGTCCCGGGTTTGATTCCTGGGTCGGGCAGTGTTATTGGGTTTTTCTGTCTCGAAATTCTCAGTAGCAGCACGAAGTCTGGAAATGTGCCCGGTACGGCAATAGGCTCGCCCACTATTACGTGGGACTAAAGTATATCTGGCGAAAAGTGGGTGTAGAAATACACCTCTGCCTACCCCTTCGGGGATAAAAGGCGTGACGATATGTATGTATGTATGTGTATTTAGTAGGTCACAATAAAGCACAATATTTTTATTACACAAAGCGTTTGTAATGACACATAATTTTCAATTTTGAGCGACACTACATTTTCAGTTGCGAGCGACATTTTATTTTCCAATTAGAGAACCACGAAAGTCACTTTATTTTCAATTTTATTCTTCATAGATTCATTAGAGTTAATGCTTCTGCAGAAAAAGTTATCACCACGCAACGAATTTTACATCATCCACCATCCACCATCCACCGACATCTTAACTAGCTCATTATTCATACAAAATAATGTAGCGGGTGTTAATCGCGTAAACATAGCTTATTTAAGGTATAAATACCTATTTGTTGCCGACGTTTCGATCGTTTTGCACCGATCGTGGTCACGGAGAGACACATTATTTGCAAACTTAACATAACCACAACAATCTCACTCAAGAGTCACCATACAATTAGACTTTAAAATATTTCCCATGATGAACAACATATTTAGATGCGGGATGACTATGCTGCCAGTTAGCAGACACTATACTGTTAGCTGCATCTAAAACAATCCTTGCTCTACATCCTTTCCCGTTGTGAGACGAACACCGCCAATGTACTGTAGCATTGAACTTCTTCGAATGACAGTACGTGTAGTCTTTGTACAGTATCAGCTGTTTGCCTTGACGAGATTCCACTATCTGCATAACTGAAAATATATGAGAATGACAAATCGAAAATGAAAATTTATCTATAAGCATAAAGGTGATTTTCCACCAGAGGGGCGAGACGAGGCGAGGCGAGGAGAGAATTGAAATCGCACTGACCCTTTTCCACTAAAAATAGCCATCGCGGGCTCGCGCGAGCTCGTACGAGCTCGCGCGTGACCGCCGCGCCACCCATAGGCTTCATTAGATAAAGATATAGGTACAGTGATGTTTGAGTTCGTCATAGGTACAGTGATGTTTGAGTGTCGTTTCCACCACTCTGGTGGAAAATCACCTTTAAGGTGATTTTCCACCGAGTGGCGAGACGAGACTAGGCGAGAAGAGAATTGAAATCGCACTGACCCTTTTCAACTAAAAGTACTCGCTCATCTTAATCGCAAATAGCTATCGCGAGCTCGCGCGAGCTCGCCGCGCCGCCCATAGGCTTCATTAGATAAAGATATACTGGTACTGGTTAATTTATACTCTATGTAGGAAGCAATACGGTTCATTTTTACACAAACAAATATTTCAATTCACGCCTCGCATATTCTCGTCAATCCACACTGTTTCCACCAAAGATGCGCTGGGAGAGAATTGAAAATTTGCTATACAAATTTCAATTCTCTCCTCACCTCGCCTCGTCTCGCCACTCTGGTGAAAAATCAGCTTTATTATTACCAAGATTAAACTACTAGGCGCAAGAAGCTAAAATGTAGCATGCATGTTTCTTGGGCGCCGTAAGGTTATTGCTTGAAAATTCACAAATATCTCAAAACTCACATTAAAGGTCTCTATGCCATTATAATTTAAAATATTGCCCATGATGAACAACATATTTAAGTGAAGGATGGTTATGCTCCCAGTTAGCAGATACAATAGTATTAGCTGCATCGAGAACAATTCTTGCTTTACATCCTTTCGCGTTGTGAGACGAACACCGCCAATGATCTGTAGCTGTTGTGTTGAACTTCTTCGAATGATAGTACGTGTAGTCTTTGTACAGTATCAGCTGTTTGCCTTGGCGAGATCTCACTATCTGCATCTCTAAACAAAGACAAAGAAAAATAAAATGATTTTATTTCCAAAATAATTTACGATTACGGTTATAACCTAAGTCTATTAGGGATTAAGTCCTATTATAAGTCTATTTATAAGTCTATTAAGTCTATTATAAGTCTATTTATAAGGGAGAATTGGGTCATATGGACCCGATTCTCCCTTATGGTCAAAAACCCGAAGAGTTACAAGTGCGTTGCCACCCTTTGGAATGAGAATAGGAATAGGAGGAGGCGCAGGATGAGGGAGAAGGAAAAGAGGATCAGGCCATACTGTTTTATCAAACGACACGCAATAGTATAGATGCTGTTACTTTACGTCGATATTCTGTAAGACTGTAAGGTTGCAATTCGTCCCCGGTCGAGCCGGGCCCATTCATTTAGAAATTGGTATTCATGTAATTGTTGAAAGACAAAATAAAATCGCAATTAATTTCAAGTATTTTAATTTAAGCACTTCCTTATTTTTACATAATTTACTGAGATCGTAATATAATTTTATTACAATCTGCTTTCCTTTTTGGTTTTTAACAATATTGAACACTTACAATAAATATACAAAATTTCTGTTCCTTTCTAACCTTTTTTGAGTCCTTTCACTACCTCCTCATAATATTAGGAACAATGAACGTACTTTCACTTAATCAATTACTTACGGCCCAGTTACAAATACCAGCGGTGGGCAGCGGCAATGATTTTGATGTCCAAGACGCGTTCTACTCTGACACGACATCGGCCGCGGCGGCGTAGAACGCGGCATGTAGTACATCGAAATCGTAGCCGCCACCGCCCGCCGCTACTGTTTAAGACTGGCCCGTTAGAAATTCGTGAAATTGATTCTAGTGGCTAATGATTATGAGGTTTTTCTTTACAGACTTTATTCTTAAACACAATTAAACGGCCCTTGCAACCTTTTTCAGAACATCTCCAATATGACATCCTACGGCTATCCACCTTATAATGTATACCGTATGTGTTATAATTGTGTAGTATCAACTTCGATCCAGTTCTCGATCGAATGAAAATTATCTCTGAAATTAATCGGATATCAAATACTCTGCATGACGAAATAAAAATACAGAGTATGACATAAAAAGGAAGTTTTTAGTATGTGATAATAAAAGGCTAAAATAACCTTATTGTAAAGAATATATTTGCAATAAAGATATTCATATATTAATTTATTCAAAGAAACGTTCAACATGATTACAAACAAAAAATTACACGTTTCGCAATTTACTTATACCTAAAGCTATATAATAATAATAATAAATGGAGTGAATAATAATGATATGCTACCACATACATAAACACGACACCATCTAGTCCCAAACTAAGCAGAGCTTGTACTATGGGTACAACACAATGGACAAACATAGTCATATACCTACTCTTTTAATTTAATTTTAGTAATATACATAGAAACACCCAACTACTGGCAGCGAAAGACATTTTTCGCCGACCCTAAGTAACATGGGAACAGGGCAGGCAAAAGAAGAAGACATAGAAACACCCAGACCAAGACAAACATCCATGTTCACGCACACAAATATTTGACTTGAGCGGGAATCGAACCAGCGACTTTCGGCGTGGCAGTCGCTTTCACTCCCGCTGCGCCAACCAGCCGTCTGTTCAACTCTCTCGATATAGGATTTCAACTTAATATCTACGCAATAATATTCCTTTGTAAATGCTTATTTTTCAGATAGTAAATAAGTCCAGGTTATACGCCCCATGCTTACCTATGGTGCAGTAGTGTGGTGGCCACGCACGCAACTAAGCACAATCACAAAAAGCTACAGAGCCTTCAACGCCTAGCCTGCTTGGCCACAACAAGCTGCATGAAGAGCACCCCAACAGCCGCCTTGGAGATACTACTGGACCTAAGACCGCTGCACCTAATGATCCAGCAGGAAGCTGGCACTGCAGCAATCCGTCTAGACAAGCTCGGACTATGGAGAAAGGATGATCGAATTACCTACGCACGCCTAAAAGGGACCTTAACCAAAGAGATCCCGATGCTAGAGGCCGCTTGCGATCTCATCCCTAAAACTTTTGTCTTTGACAAAAAATATCGCATCCAATTGCAGGAGGAACACAAAGACAGCTCTGGTATACACGAAGTCAGAGTATACACAGACGGCTCAAAAACGAAGTATGGGACAGATGCGGGCGTATTCTCCTATGAGTTAAATATCAACATCTCAACATCTCTTGGCACCCTTAACACCATATTCCAAGCCGAGTGTGTTGGGATAACAAGAGCCGCAACAGCAATCGCGTCTAGGAACGTAAGTAACCTGGCTATACGCATTATCACGGACAGTGCCTCTGTACTACAAGCTCTCGGCAGCAACTGCTTTAACAGCGGCCTCATCATGGAATGCCACCTAGAGCTGCAAAAGATTGCAGAGAAGAATCGGGTTACGCTGCAATGGATTAAAGGCCACAGCAACTCCGCAGGCAATGACGCTGCAGACCAACTGGCACGGCAAGGATCGGACACAATGATAATGGGACCCGAGCCGATTGTACCGATACCAGCAAGCCAACTCAAAACGTGGCTACGCGAGAGAACCGCACATGAACACGAAAAACAGTGGGCAAACCTAAAAGAATGCAAACAAACAAAAGATGCTATCCCCTGCTTGAACAAGCGACTCTCACACAAGCTGCTGCATTCTAATAGAAAAACACTTTAGCATCTGACGGGCATAATAACCGGCCACTGTCCACTCAACAAGCACCTATTCAACATAGGCGTTACGGACAGCCCACTGTGCAGGGGCTGCATGGAAACCGAAGAAACATCCGCTCACGTCATTCTGCACTGCACAAGTGTGAGCGATCAACGGGCAAAGCTGCTGGACAACCCCAGAACTATGTGTGAGGCTTTGAACGACACCAGCCAACTAATAGCTTTCTGGAAGGAGCGAAGGTGGTATGAGTAGTCGGCGTCAATCAAGTCGCCACTTACGCACAATGGCCCAAATAAGTGGCTAAGAGCGGAAAACCCACGACCAACTATAACTATAAGTCCAGGTTACTGGTTCGAAACATTGAAATATAATTCTAAGCATCTGGATTCTCTGATTTGACGACAGGTATCTCTGAAACAAATTGAAAGAACGTTTTTTATGGCGAGTTTTATTTTTTTAGAACGAAGGGCGATTTCAAACTAGCGTATTATTCTGCCGTGGGCGTCTTAGCATACGCGCTTCAAAAAATCGGACTCGTTATTACATATTGTAGTTGACATGTGGCAAACGGCGCGCCTGTACGCGACATATGTATGATTCCAAAAACGAACCCATACGCGCGCATAAAACGCTAGTATGAAACCGCTAAAATAACTGATATGTAAATGATAGTACAATACCTATAACGACTTTTTCTGACAAAGAAGGTTCGTGATAGTGTGGTCGCTCTTTCAGTACAAATGTATCATCGAAAAGCGCTAATTGTCCTCCACATTTCTCGTGCGTAGCACATCTCCAGCAAGAGACTAGCTCCTTGGTATAATGGTGACAGTACTTATACCGTTTATGCAGTAGAAACTTGACTCCTGAGTTCGAGGGTACTATCGTTATATCTGGAACAAAAACAGTTATATTATTTCAATTTTAGTTTAGTAAAATTAGCTTTTATAACATTACAATATGATTGAATTTTAGTTTTATAAATGCGAAGACAGGCATAGGCAAAGACAATGGACTGTTTACTTTAAAGGTGAGTGTTTACTTCTGAGATTACAAATCTTGTTTATGATAACTGCTTAAGAGTAGTTTCGTTCTGATCTTCTTGTGGTTTTTTTTTAAGATAACATTTCATGAATTTATCGATACGAGACTTCTTTATGTGTCCATTTCATTTGTTACAATGGCATAATTTTAAATACCTGCTCAATATAATTTTGACCAATATCGACATATCAACTTATAATAAACCATGTTATATTTTCATTCTTAGGATCACTAAGGCTAACATTTTAAGGAAATTAATAAAACGAACTAATCAATATTTAAATGCATCTTTCGAAAATCTATAAATGGTGACGATAAAACAATATTTTTATTGTTAGTAATATTACAAAATATTATAACTTTCTAATATTTGTGGGAGGCAATAAGCCGTTGATGCATATGAAGAAAAAGATATGAATGTTTAAATTGCCGATAACGATTGTTAGTAATATTTTCGAATGATTTACAAATAGTGTGATTAGCCTTCGAATGCCGTTTCATATTTTGTCGACGCTGTAATACATGCGGACTACGCCAAATTTTCTATTGCTGACGTGAAAATATAAAATATTGGTCAGTTTAGATACTAATCAAGCATCTAAACTATGCAACTATTGCAAAAGAAACAGCGTCGATGATATCTAAATTGGCATCGCAATAACGACTTTCAGCATTCGAGAACCTTATTCGAATATTTTTTGTAACAATCGAATCGATCTTCTAGCTTGTATTACATAATTGTATTGCTTAAAATACACATGATATTGATGTCCTAAAGGCACCCTACGGTAAACGGTTTAGGAACGAGACTAGGTAAAGAAAAGTATATAATCTAAGAAAAAAAGAAATAATTAGTACACAAATAATAAAACTATATTGACGTCTTTATGGCTGCAGTTGTGTGTAGCTAAAGTAGCGTGATGCGACCGTGGTGAATGATTTTGGGGTTAAATATAATGACCACCATACAGTGCTTTGATACCCTTAGTTTTTTAACCAAAAATATATAGTTAACACCAGAAAAATAAAGTCTAAAATTACAATAGTACTAGCTATGTTAGTCACGATTGTACTTCTAATTGTATTCGAACACCAAATGTAGTAAATGACCACCAAAAAATAGGTCATGTTAGGTTCTCTTATGACGCTTAATGCAATAATACGAGGCCTGTGAAGCAGGGCTCCGTCAACTTAGTTTTTTAAATTAGGTGGTGTAGGCAAATCAAAAAAACGTTGGTTATAATTTTACATTAAAATGCTGGTTTAATTTTGGTGATCATTTACAACTTTTGGGATAACAATGATTTATTTGAAGTCATTTTGCATAAATAGATAGATAGATAGATAATTGCTTTATTGTGCAAATATTTGTACAAATTTGGTGTAAATAACTTAAATGTAGATACATATCAAATGCACAAGGGGGGCTTTATCGCTGAGTGCGATCTCTTACAGGCAACCTTAGGATGGACAGACTGAAAATGACAAAAAGCTATGATGTGTAGCGACTAAAAGTATCTGATTACTAGAAATTGTTTTTATTATATAATAAAAACAATTTCTAGTAAAAGGCATACATACAATAGATATGATAGGTGCTAAACATATAAATAAATACATAATATACATATGTATATATATAGGTACAATTTACATATAATACATATACTTACATATAATAATAATATACAGTGATACAATTTGTTTACAATGACAAATAGTGCTTCTTTAGTGCATTTTTAAATATTTTCAATGATTTAGCTTGCCTAATTTCGACCGGCAGCGCATTCCACAGACGGACAGCTTGAACAGCAAAGGATTTATCGTAGTAGTTTGTGGTATGTGCTGGCATCTGCAGTCTCAGATCCACCGACGACCTCAAGGTCTTTACATGTGTGTCATGAAGGAACATAAAACGTTCTTTGAGATAGGTGGAGGTATTAGGATTGTACAACACGTTGTACAGTAACATAAGGATATGAGTATTCCGGCGAAGTCGAATTGGGAGCCACTTGAGCCTGGATCGAAATTCAGATATATGATCATATTTGCGTAAGCCAAAAATGAATCTAATACAGAAGTTTTGGAGACGCTCGAGTTTATCTTTAAATAGGATAGCGAAACGTTAAAACTTTGGTTATATTTTTACATTAAAATGAGGGTTTAATTTTGGTGATCATTTACTATTTTTGTCTGTTATATTTTACTATATCTGGTGGTAAGTTAAACATAAGCCAATGATTTCCAGGCCTCTATACTCCTGACCTCACCATGAGCGTGCTATGGACAAATGAGGCAAACTTTTCTTGTACAAAATAACACCCACTAGCCGTATAAATCTTAGCTTACTACGACTGTATTCTTAAAATACTAAAGGTTTTATACATTTGAACTGTCCAGTAGAAGTAGCAGTACTGAAATATGCAACCTTAAAACAATTTTTCTCCTTTTTATTCTTTCCACGCCTAATACATTCATAATTACGATTCGCTACGCAAGCTTGAGTCACGTGGGTTCGACATAATATGTGATATTTTATTTTGTCGGAAATGTCAATATCTTAGGTTCAAACTTGATCATCAATAGAAAATTTTGAGAATAAGAAGAATCAGAGTCAAAATGTAATGCATAAGAGGCATTAATAAGTAGCACCAAAACATATTTTGGTATCCATGAGACAGGAAAAAGAATACCTACATGCCATTAATTTATAAAGTGGCCTGTATACGTTTTGCCTGTAAAAATAATGGCATTATTTGGCAGAATTGATAATATAAAGATGTTTTTGACCACAGGTTTTCGTACAACATGTACAATATTGCACATAAAGCCATTCTACGCACGTCAAGACCACGTTCCAACCGATATGACCACAAATCTGCTAAACTCTGCATACATAACATAAATCAGTAAGGAAGTATCAGTGTGAGCCCTACGCTATATTTTAATATACTGTCCATCATGGATACAGTATTTCGCTGGGGGATGCGTATGCTCGTTCTCAAGACCAACGATCGCAAACTTCTCATCCAACTTGAGTTTAGCATTGCAGCCCCTACAGTTGTGTGTAGAACAGTACCAGTGGAAGTATTTCGTCTTCTTGCATTGCTTCTTGCAGTAATATGTGTAGTCATTGTACATGACCAAGTGCTTGCCGGAGTAGCGGGATTTCGCCAGTAGTATCACTGAAATCACGAAAGTTAGTCAGTAACTGCTTTTTTTTGTAACTCGCGAGACTTCTAAATGCGTTCAGAAATTAAATAAATTGTACTTTAAGGAGGTAAGTAGTAGTTCATTATTTTGCAGAACTCAATTTTACATTTATTTATTTATTCTTCATCAGACAATTCGGTTATTTCAAGTTACTATGCACAATGTATAGTCAATATGCACGAAAAGTCTACACTTACAAAGTTTTATCGAGACTCAAATGAAAATAGATGCCATACATACATACATAGACTCACGCCTGTTTCCCGGAAGGGTAGGCAGAGATTACGGAACGCCATTCGCAATTCTCCACACAGACCGGTCTTGAGTCGCTAATAGATGCCACCAAAATATAATACTCACCAAACAGCACTTAATTCAAATAACGATTCTTTTTGTGCAAAATGTACCACAATACTCACATAACTACACTTCTTAAAAAAACAAACTACTCTTCTTTTAGTATAATATTTAAAAATTGATTTAGCCACCATCAGAATTATTTTCTAACCTTAGGATCGGGTTGGTTAGACTATTGTGGATGAGAATGAAAGTAGGACTTACTCGTCTCTTTATTGAAGGGGTTTACGCCCCGGTCAATATAGTAGCGGGTATGTCACAGCAAGAACAAGACGAAAACAAAGGTCAAAAGGTCTATTGCGCATTCGTGGATTTGGAAAAGGCTTACGATAAAGTGGTGAGGAATGAAATGTGGTCGGTATGTCGATGTATGGGGTGAACAGCAGCCTCATACGAGCTCTGAAATCCCTTTATGAAGATTCTAGAGCTTGTGTGAGGATAAATGGGTCGTACACGGATTGGTTTACCATCGAAACAGGTGTTAGACAGGGATGTGTAGCGTCGCCGTGGCTGTTCAACCTCTTCATGGACAGTTGTTTGCAAGATTTGAAAAATAGTGACTGTGGATTAAGGATGAATGAGTTACTTGTCAAATGCCTCCTTTATGCTGATGATCAGGTCATACTTGCGTCTTCAGCGGAGGAGTTGCAGGAGATGGTAACAATCATGCATGGTGCGTTAGAGAGGAAAGAAATGAAAGTAAATGTAAGTAAAACGAAAGTTATGGTTTTTGAAAAGGAGGAATGCGTTACGGTTTGTAATGTTATGATCGATGAACAGCGAGTGGAGCAAGTGAATGAGTTTGTATATTTAGGTACGCTGTTTACAAGAGATGGTAAGAATGTAGAAAATATTGAAAGAAGAGTTAATGCAGGTAATAGAGAGAATGGAGCACTGAAGGCGTTTATGAATAGCCAAAACGTGTCCAAAAAGGCACGTTTGGCTGTCCATAGAGGGGTGTTAGTACGTACTCTTATGTATAGTACTGATAGTTGGGTATGGCAGAAGAGTCATGAAAGTAGAATCAATGCTGTAGAAATGAGAGCACTGCGAAGTATGTGTGATGTTTCTTTGACTGACAGCGTAAAGAATTGTGTGATAATAGAGTGTTGTGGGGTAAAAGAAGATGTAGTGACAAGCATCGAGAAAGGTATGCTAAGATGGTTTGGACACGTGGAGAGGATGGATGACGAAAGACTGACCAAGCAGATATATAAGGCAAGTGTGGAAGGGACAGGACGAAGGGGAAGACCTAGGCGGACGTTCTCTGACCAGATTGGAGACATCCTAAAAACAGGACAGGTTAGAAGCACCCTGAACAGAAGAGCATGCATGAGGAATCTGATGGGAGTGAATGAAGCAAGAGAGATATGTCAAGATCGTTGCAAATGGCGCTCCGTAGTCTCTGCCTACCCCTCGAAGAAACAGGCGTGAGTCTATGTATGTATGTATGTATATTTTATCTGTTTCTCAAAATGGATGCAGGAGTGCGGCCCGTGGCACTAAAGAACTCCTTCTGATAGACATGGCCATTAGCCAACAGGTGCGCCGTAACCGAAAGAATCTATCGACATGCTGGATAGATTACAAGAAGGCTTACGACTCCGTGCCACATACATGGCTTTTGAGGGTGCTGGAGTTGTATAAAGTAGATGCAACTCTATGCACCTTTTTAAGGTCATGTATGGGGCAGTGGAGGACCGTATTGCGCTATCCACGATGTCGATCAGGTTTGGGTTGCGGTGCTCCAATAAGGATCTAGCGAGGTATATACCAGGCCAATAGTCTGAGTCCTTTGTGGTTTTGTCTGGCCCTGAACCCCCTAAGTACCTTGTAAGAGGCTTCAGGGCTAGGCTGTCGGTTGAGGAGAGGAGGTCATGTAAGATCTCACCTCCTTTTCATGGATGACCTGAAATTATTTGCCCCCAACAATTTCCAACTGACTGCATTACTTAAGATAACCGAAACCTTCAGTAATTCTATCAGGATGGAATTGGGTGTGGATAAATGTGCGGTCATGCATGTGAAGAGAGGTAGGATTATTGAATCTGCAGGGATACAACTCTCAAATTCCATACAACTTAGATCCCTCTCCCTAACCGAGACCTACAAATACCTGGGTATGTCGCAGTCTTTGAATATTTCTGAGACTGACATGAAACATACGTTGCGGGCTCATTTCTTGGGCCGCCTGAAAAAAGTACTTAACAGTCTTTTATCAGGTGGCAACAAGGTGCGGGCCTGCAACGGATGGGCCATGCCAGTCCTAATGTATTCCTTCGGCATACTCAGGTGGACCCAGACGGAACTAGACGCCCTCGACAGAAAAGTCCGTACAATGCTGACTGCATCTCGGATGCATCATCCACGTTCGTCGGTGATGAGGCTGTACATCCCGCGAAAATGTGGGGGTCGAGGCTTTTTATGTGCTAAGACCCTCCATAACCGCGAGCTGTACAACCTCAGAGAATATTTTCTAGGAATTAACGTGGATGTGCACCGCGATGTAGTTGCTGTTGATTCAGAACTTATCCCGCTCGCTCTGGCTAAAGAGAACTGGCACAAACCTGCAGTACTTAGTACTGACGACCGAAGAGAAGTATGGAAGGGCAAGGAGCTGCATGGACGGTTCCATAGAGCTTTACATGACCCAGGCGTCAATTTTAAAACTTCTATAGCCTGGCTACGGTTCGGTGATCTCTTCAGAGAAACCGAAGGGTTTGTCTGTGCAATTATGGACGAAGTTGTCATGACAAACAACTACCGAAAGTATATACTGAGGGACGGTACGGTTGACATATGTCGGGCGTGTCACCGGCCCGGAGAATCTCTCAGGCATATAGTGTCCGGTTGTTCGAGTCTTGCCAATGGTCAGTATTAGCACAGACACAACCAAGTGGCCAGGATAATCCATCAGCAACAAGCCCTTAAACAAGATCTCATTGGTTCTGAGGTAAATATCGTACTACAGATAAGTGCCCGACCCAGTTCTCGAAAATGGTCGTGCACTGTTGTACTGGGATCGGTCTATCATCACAGACAGGACTATGGTAGCCAATAAGCCAGATATTGTAGTGATAGCCGAGCAGAGCGACTCGCAATGATAGTCGATGTCACCATACCACATGACGTCAATCTCGTGAAAGCAGACAAAGAGAAGGATATTAAATATTTGGACCTGGCTCACGAGATTGTCGACATGTGGGATGTGGATTCGGCCATCATTGTGCCGATAGTGGTGTCGGTGAATTGATTAATCGCCAAGAGGCTCGACCAACACCTAAAGAGGCTTGCACTAGGCAGCTGGATCAAGTCTTTGATTCAGAAGGTGGTTCTTCTCGATACGGCACGCATCGTGAGGAAGTTCCTTTCTCTGAGGCCCTAACCACCGGTGGCTTGGTCCCTGTACCCGACACCGGTGGGTTTCCGTGATCCTATTTTATATAGTTAAATTTATTTTGATATATTAGACTTAATTATGTAAACTGTGACTTTGTGAATAGTATTTAATAAAGAGAATAATAATAATCTTTATTCAATAATGTTTATATTTCAGTGGATGGATACATGAGGTCTGGATAATCTTATACTATAATACTTTATAATCTAATAAACAATAAATACTTAACATATAGTTTAAGACCGGTATAGGTTATTTTTACTTTGCTATCAAGGTTTAAAATTAATTTGTTGTATGTATGTTTTTTTTTTAATTGCCTGAACTAGGTTTTCACCTGTGTTTCAGGCTGCTTTGTGCTTACGTAATATAATTGTGCAAAATATAACATGATGGATACTTGTCACTCTTTCACACAAAATCTACTGAACAGATTCTAATTAAACTTTGCATATGCTTTGCAACGTTGCTTTTTTAAATTCACTATTATTGTTCTTTTTATGACTGTGTAAAATACTCTCTTCTTAATTAGTAACATGTTAAGTGGAGGTGCCTTGTGAACACTCATTATGTTTGCAGGGTTTGTATATTTTTTATGATTTGTTGAATCTAGTATATCAGTTTTTATCCCTGATCTAATCATTGTTCACTTGTCACCTTTACAAAATTCTTTAATCTATTGGTTGCTGATACATCTATACTGCTATCGCTATAGTGTTTTTTTGTTGTACTATTCACATATTTTTTTTCATATCCATTTAATTCTAATCAGTGTCGCGAAGTGTTTTGGCTGTGTCACCAATCATGGTACCACAAATTGTAAGATTAAGGTTCTGATTAAAAAAAGGGTGGCATGAGTTTCTTCCAGGCTCTTCTCATAGCCCTATTATCCCGAACATGGTTGTAAAAAAAGAATTGACGTTCATAAGTGTTGATTTTGTAACCTATATGAATAAATGAGTTTGAATTTGAATTTGACATACATCAGCTTAACATATTGGCTACTTTTTTCCCGACAACTGACCCATGCGGGCAAAATTGTGCGCAAAGGTAGTCTGGTATAAATGTGAAATTATGGTTGACAATATGCCATGTATGTGGGTATTTTCATACTAATAAAACAATAAGATACATAATTAAGAAATATGCATTTATTTCCTACACATAATAGTTATAACATAACATAACATATCTTCACGCCTTTTATCCCCGAAGGGGTAGGCAGAGGTGTATTACACACCCACACTTCGCCAGATATGTTTCGGTCCCAATGTAATAGGGGGCGAGCCTATTGCCATCTACCGGGCACATTATTAAGCGAGCGATAATTAACATTTTTAATACACACATAACTTCGAAAAGCCAGAGGTGTGTGCCCGGGGTACCTGGGGATCGAACCCGAGACCATCGTCTCGGTAGTCCGTTACGTACACCACTGGGCTACCGCCGCTTAGCTAGCTTTAGATTTAAGTAGGTTTAAGAAGTCATCCAGCGGAATAGACCGCTTGTAAAATTTACACATCTTTGAGAACATTGTTGATATAAGCCGATATTCTGTCATATCTGATTAGACAAGTAAGTGGAAACTACCTCGGATGATGATTTTTGATAACATTGTTTAAATCTCTCAGATAAAAGCTGCAGCAACCTGCATTTATTTTAATGCTTTAGTTAAGAGTAACATTTACTTTTTTGTAGTTCAATACAATTTTTTTATTTTAGAAGTAAGTCTACCGGTTCTTGGCCTCGGTTCACGGCACTCAGGAATTAACCAGGAAAATTCTAGAACCCACACTGGTTAATTCTGAGGTGCCGTACAAGCCTGATGCCATCAACGCTTGGAAAATGGCTTGCCCGAGCTCTGATTTGCCCCGATATCTATTCTCTCAGAGACGATGGGACGGGCCGCTCTGTAGCAAAATGAGAGATCACCTTCTAAATACTGCATCTAGTGTGGCAGAGCGCGCCAGTTTGTTGGCTGTGGGAATCGTGTTTATGGCTTCAAGCACTTCCATCGTGCAACATAGGAACTATGTATAGACACACCTATCGTGCAGTAGGAGTGCTGGGCGTATTTCCCGACATGCACATATTAATGACATACTCCGTCGAGCTCTTGTCACCGTCGGAGTACCAGCTCATCTTGAACCTAATGGCTTGGTACGCGACGATGGGAAGAGACCAGACGGTATGACGTTATTACCTTAGAAGATGGGTAGGCCTTTGGTGTGGGACGACTGGACATGCGTCGATACCCTTGCGCCATCACATCTTTCAAGTACAGCGGGATCAGCGAGCACTGCTGCTGCATTGGCGGAGGCCCTCAAACGGCACAAATATGGAAACCTAGCGGGTAATTACGTTTTTGAGCCGTTTGGGGTAGAAACGCTGGGGCCATGGGGCCCTAGTGCACACGCTCTATATAAAGAAATCCAGGTCCCGTGACCAGAAGGCTGCTTTGTATGTCGCAGAGAAAATAAGCATTGCCATACAACGTGGCAATGCTGCCAGCCTTCTGGGCACGCTACCAGTCGACAGCGTTGCGGAGGAATTTTTTGACGCTTCATAGTTTAATTGCCTATTTTGTTTTTCCTTAGTTTAGGATAAGTAAGTTTTTTAAGTAGTTTAATTTTTTGTAATATGTTATGAGAATGTATATAATTAAACTAAATTGTATTGATAGAATCTAAGATTAACTATGAAGAAAGGTATGAAGAGTATTTTATCGTGATAGGATAGAGAGCCCATTAAAACATCGAAAGTATTGATCTTACAAGACTTAACTATACAAGTAGTTTAGATCCTTATGTTAGTACATTCACGAACGAATGTACAATTCATCCCTAATGATAAGCTCGGTGGTTCGTGATTATGGTCCAACTGTACCTTCAACACTTGGCCCTTTGCATTACACGTCAGTCGTGCTTTACATCCTTTACTGCACCGCCAAGTACTTCTAGTCGCAGAGCTTCTAGCGCAATAAAAGTTATACCCTTTATAAATAGCCACTGTCTTATGACCACTGAGATTCTTCACAAATTGCACTGTAAATGGAAAACATAAATTAAACAAACGGTAAAGGTGCTGACTTTAAAAGGGTAAAAAAGAGCCCATAATATCATTGTGAGTAAAGCTCAATAAGAAAACTGCCGTTTTCGTATACACCCATACTTTCAACTTCCCTTTTGCATACCTGTCACCAGTTTAAATATTTTTGTAAGTAGTCAAACTATAAAACAGTACTAATGCAATTTTAACTTTACTGTACCTAATCCTACTACGTCCAAAATTAATTATACGGAACAAGAAAACCAGCTCCTCAGATTATATAAATATAAATGGAGAGAAATTGATATGAAAATAGTTTAATTATGGATGTCGAGACACAGAATTTTAAAATAAAATGGCATGTACACCACAAATAATTTAATGAGATTCATACTACAAATGCGACTAATCTTATACTACTTACAAGTCAGTTAAGAAAAATCATAATTGTCCAAAAACAACATGCACGATGACATTAATTGTTACAACTTAATTATTATTACAGAATGGAATGTCTGTTACAGCTAAATAAATTATTAAATTGAATCCATTGTGTTTGTTCAATAAATATCGCAGACAATTAATTTAATCATAAATATAGTTCTCTTACTTGGCTTTCTATACAATAAGGGAAATCAACAAGGGAGTGAATAATCAGATGACGTCTGATAGGAGAGAATGGAAGCGAACGACATTTTGCGCTGACCCCAAGTAATATGGGAACAGGGAAGGCAAAAGAAGAAGAAGAAATAAAATCAACAAGATATACACACATCAACAAAGTCTAGGGATATTTTATATTTCATCAAATATCTAAAAATCTATGAAGAATTTTCTGATACAGTAAATAGAAGAATCATAGATTTTTTTAAGGTCTTTAATAAAAATAAAAAACATTTCGTGTTTTTTTTTGTTTTAAATAAAAAAAATAATTTTTTTAATCATCATGGAAAATTAGTATGATAACAACAAACATTTCTTCTTAAAAAACTATTAATTTTAATAAAAATGGAAAAAATCTTGTAAAATCTAATCATTAATAATCAGTGTTGCCACCTCTTACATTGATTACACATCGACATCGATTGTTAATACTTAAAATTAAATTGTCTATGTCTTGCTGCGGTATGAGGTCCCATGTCCTTTGCAAGTGTTCGTAAAGTTGTTGTTCAGTCGTCAAATTTGGTGGAAAATCTCTCAAAGCTTTTCGTTGTAACATGTCCCAGGCATGCTCGATAGGATTTAAGTCGGGCGACTGTGCAGGCCAATCCAAAACTTGAATATCGTGCTCTCGGAGAGCGGTCGATACCAGCCGCGCCGTATGGCAAGGAGCATTATCGTGCATGAGTAGAAATTCATGGCCTATTTGAGTTCTGTGTGGGACAATAACGGGCTCTACTACCTCCTCGTGGTATTTTTGTGCAGTCATGCTGCCTTGGATCCAAACGAGTTGGGTTCGTCCGCCAAGACGAATTCCTGCCCACACCATGATTGTCCCGCCTTGGTATGGGTGGACCTCCTGAGGGTGCCGTAGACGGCTAACTCTCCCTGGAGCTCTCCAAACGCGTGTTCTTCGTGAATCCGGGTGAAACCCAAACCGGGACTCATCGGTGAACAGCACCAAAGACCATTGTTCGTCACTCCATGGTAAATGCTCCCGAGCCCACGAAAGCCGCCGACCGCGATTGCCACGTCGCAATGCTGGAACACGCAATGGTCTTCGAGCATGAAGATCAACTTCATGTAACCTTCTTCGCACGGTTTGGTCGCTTACCAGCAGCTGGTGGTCCTCCTGGAGCCTTTGCACTAGTTGCAGCGCTGTGATATTGGGTTGTCTTCTGGCGGTCATTTGGAGAAATCGATCCTGTCTCTGCGTAGTAACACGATATCTACCTGTGTGCTGTTCGGCCACATCTCCAGTACTGCGATAACGTGACCACAACCTTGATATCACATTTTGACTGGTATGTAGGGCCTCAGCAACGACGCGTTGAATTGCACCATTTTCTAACATGCCCACGGCTCGTAACATTTCATCTCGACTCAAATGACGACGTGACATGACTTTTAAAGTTCGTACGTCACGTTAAATTAAAAAAGAAAAACAATTAAAAACCCTTTTCATTAATAATTATAATAAAACAGTTTTAACTTTCTTTAATGTAACGAATTACTAGCAAATTTGCCGCCATATTTTGTTTATTATTTTGTTTTTTTTCTTTCCATGTTCAAATTTTGAAAATATAATAAAAGAGGTTTTAATCTGTATATAAACTTTTTGTGGAAACTAACAAGGTTCTAAACTATAAACTCGTAAATAATTTAGGATTAAGATATCCCTAGACTTTGTTGATGTGTGTACTTGCTGTTAATATTCAATAGAAAGACTCTTTGATTAAAGCGTACGTCAGTTATGACAAGCAAAATATCGACGTTTTCATATACATCGTAAACCAAATACACAAATACTTAAACATCAATTTGTTCTCTCCGTTGAAAATGTACGTTGTTCAATGCTTCGTGTAGCAGAGCAGAGCGCCGGCCAAGTCAATAAAATAAATTATATTTTTAAATATACGAAATCTTCTTACTATAGAAAATCTAAATGGTTTTTATGTATACGTAACAACATAAAAAACTAGACACTGACTCATAAAAAGCAGTAATTACATTTCAGTTTGATTTGCCCCAATCAAGCAGTGTAGCATTATTCCTGGTCCATTCGGAAAATTTTGCTGTTTAAGAAACACTAGTCAGCAAATTTTTAATCCTTTTGTTTAATTTATTTAAGTCAATTTATTTAGTCATATACTTACCTAATTTGTCTAACCAGGTACAAAAACTTAGTCATCACATCTTTTACGTTATATTAAATACAAGTTATTGCTAGCAAGAAAGTCATTTATTCCTAATAGTCTAGTGTGGCTTATTCACTTATGACTTTTATCAATTTTGTTATGCCTCAGAATAAGGTATTGTCGAGATCAACGTAATCAAACTACATATTTACGTACTATCGTAAGTAAAAATGAAACCGCTCTTCTCTGTTTCGGATACATTTCATCATACACATTTTTTGCACTATTTGCATTAAAATATGAATAATTTCGCCTATAAATGGCAACTATACCACGGGATTGTAATCAAAACAGGGCACAAAAAAAGGTTTACTTTTGAGTTCAGGTACCAGACGTTTAGTTTAGTGTTTAATAATTAAAGCTTGCCTCAAATAACTACCTAAAATAAATGCCAACTTTCGGACTACAAACATCGTGATGATATTTATATTGATAAGTCAAAATACAAAATTAAAGCCTACGATAAACGCCATCACGGATGACAAATCGTGAAGGTCCATGTGAATGTTCCGAATGCGGTCTGACCATTCGTTCCCCATACAATGTGAATCTTGCCCTGCATTGTGATCCCTTTGTGCATCTCCAAACACTTCTTTGATCACTCTCTCGGCATTTTTCGCAATAGAAAGAGTAGTTAGTGATTAAGGCTACCGTCCGTCCGTTTTGATTTGTCACCCAAGATACTGAAAATAAAATAAAATGTTAATAAGAACGAAATTATTTTTGGACTTGGCGGGGTTTGAAATTTTTTTTTTCAGTGATTCAGTGTTGTACTGATTTTGGCAATACAATAATTTATTATTAAATTATTATGATTCGTGCATACGTTTCGTTTGTTGTTTATCTTACTCACTCACGGGGATTAGAAATCTGTAGGTAAGAAATCCATAACTAGGCTATCAAAGAGAATTAATTTTAATTAAATATACACAACAAGGTAAGCCATTTGTACATTGTAACACAGTTCTATCCTAAAAATTGACTACAACTTTACTACAACGATGATGATGGAGATAATGAACATGGAGAGTTTTACAAAAAAATACACATGTTTATTTTATCATTTTATTTTCACTTTACAATTTATTTATTGTACCTAATATTTGGTTATTATTGGCGATAATACTTTTTCGTTGCGATAGCTATAAACAAATTTGACAGCTTATTAATAATTAAAATTTTGTTGATTATGACTAGTATTGCATTAAATACTGGGTATTAAAACTTATAACCCATATTATCCCATGGGTGTCGTAAGAGCCGACAGAGGGACATATTATGCAGAGAACAGCACTGTAAGAGAAGGAAAACTTGATACAAACCCTATACCAACCCGTTTGGCCAGCGTGGTATAGTAGGCCAATTCCTCCTTTCAAAGGAGAGGCCTAGTCCAGCAGTGAACTGTTAAAGGCTGATGATGATGATTAAAACTTATAATTGATTAAACATCCATTCCAATACGGACGGTATTACAATACTGATATAACAATATTTGAGACATGATAACATTTCTAAGTAACAGAGATCAAGCAACATTTATAATTAATACTCTTAAACTTTCGCGACTATCACATAATAGTAATATTTATGTAACAGGTCATTATCGCGTAATTATGTTAAAAGTTTAAATATTTTATAATTATATTCCTCGACGTTTCGGCTTAGGCCGTGAATTACGCGATAAAGACCTGTTCCATAAATATTACTATAATTATTATAGTTTTACACTAATATTTATACGATGAGTTATGTCATCGGGGTCATAGGGTGACTAATTTCAGCACGAGCTTCATAAACTCATGATCATGGCTAGTTTAACCCATGCACAAATGTTAAGGTAAGTAAAAGGTTGCATCTTTATTTCAAAACTCGAACACGTACTAAGTTGTATGTAACGACTCCGATTAGGTAAGTAGGTACATAAAAATTTGCATGTGTACAAATTGCGCAAGTTTTCAATTATTTGAATATAGTTCTAGTTGAGCAATATAAGTCAGAAAGCACTCCTTTATTTAAATAATATGTAGATCGAATTAAACAGTTGACTATGAAATATAACCATAAAAGATTTCAGACGGCAGTCGAAGCTGCAGTCGTTACCGTCAGATCAAGTAAAAAATGGGTAAAATAATACTGCAGGGCATTCATTACGAGTGACGCTCAGACTTGGCAAATCTCTAGTGAATGCACGCGTTTATGCATAAAAAAGAAATCCCCTATTTTCTATATTGAGACCACACAACATGTATGTATGTACTAATCATAGTAGCTTATCATCATATCATACTCATCACGTTACTATGGAAGTTAGTCTCTTTTCTGTTGCATGAGTGTACATGAGCGCGGCATTTATATTTTTTGGGTAAATCCCTTATACTGGGTGTATGGAACGGCGTACCGGAAACCAATACCAGTAATTCAGTACATGATACTGATGCTGTTGGCCAAGTAATTGTTATTGTTTATTTGTTGTACAATCTAGAGTTTCGTATATATCCCATTATGTATGATGTATTGTTGAGGGCTGTGTTCATGTATCAGTATCTTAATCTTCGTGATCACTCCTTCTGTATTGGTCGTGAACCTCGCCGAACAATGTTTCGAATTCGTACACTGGAAGTAATACCGGCACTTGGTCTGTCCGTGGCAGTAGAACGTGTAGCCGTTGACGATTGCTAGGTTCTTGCCAGATTTATTCTGCACCCACGTAACTGTTGAAGAAAGGTTTATTACTATTTTCAATATATACTAAAATTTTACTTGTTATGTGTAATGCGGAAGTTATACTACCTGATTACCACAGCAGCCCGCCTGGACAATATCCCACTTACCGGTTACATTTCAGGCCACGTTTTTATAACCTGGCACAACTTACACACAATTATTTGATCCAATACGATGTAGAGCCGGTATTATGACAAACAGATAAATAATAAACAAACTTACACATAATACACATTCCTAAATACATACTTATTATAGATAAATAACACACGCAACCATGATAAATCTGTAAGTTATGTGAAATTCTAGAAAGGCAGCGATAGGTTAGTGTAGATACCAACAGACTGCCATGCAGAGGGTATCGGGCTTGAATCCACACAATCGCACCAGTGACTTTTCGGAGTTATGTGCGTATTGTCTTGTAAATTGTCGCTTGCCCCGTGCCTCGGAAAGCACGCTAAGGCGCCGCGCCGTTTGTCATGAAGATCTTTGACAGTCATTATAGGGAGGCAGTACCTATAAATGAACTGACAATAGTCCACACTTTTGCTTTGTGGAAAAGTTAATATTCAGTCCAATTCGGTTAGACTAGATAGCGGACCCCCGGTTCAACTGGGATAACGCTGGGAGAATGATGTATGTGAAATTTTATTAATTACATAAATATACAACAAGATTATTCACTAATAATCATATTCTACCACATTCACACAACATCATCTAGTCCCAAACTAAGCAGAGCTTGTACATACTATGGGTAGGTATTAGACAATGGATAAACATACATACATATAAGTATACTTTTTTACATCAACTATGCATTTTATTTTTCATGCAAAGACTCTTTATGTGGAATCTAGAAATAAAATCCGTCTGTGACTAGAAATGCATATATTTTATTAGATTTCCATCAGCGTCTTATTTACAACCTCTGAACCAGTTATCGAAGCTACGAATTGGTGCTTCGAGCCGTAATATTCACCGGCGAAGCGAAGCCGCAACATTATATTAATACACCTACCATATCAAAATTGTGACTATTAACCTTATTCTTGATATAACTTTTTACACGGGCTCGTCCTTGAACTCTTTTGGCAAGCAGAGGCTAAGATAGCTACAGAGGTTCGGAGCCTATCCAGTGAAAGCACCACTCGAGAGTTGAATGCAAATTCGACAACCGATAGGCGGCCGGCCATCGCACTGACAGCAACCACGGCGTGCTTAAAATCCTACAACGATAGGACTACGCGAATCTACTAGGGTGCGGTATAGTATACGCAAGATCAAGAGGTTCTCATCAAAATATTCCCCTTGCCTAGTAGCCACACGTGTAATCATTGCGCCGCGTAAGTCTTGATACTAATTGGACAACGAAGGGCCCTACGATGGCCGGAAATGGTCAAGCGCTCTACTACAACCGGACCTTCGGTGACGTGAGACGTGGTTGAAGAGAGCGGTGCCGCTCACACTACCGTCTAGCTTAGCTCTGCTGCCTCGCAGAAGGACTCGTCAGTGTTCCAGGCACTTCCGCTCCGGAGCCGGGCTTATACCAATGGCCGAAGAGAGAGCGCATCCAAGCCTTCTGCCGCCAATAGGTATATAATCCTAAACGTTAAAAATTTAAAACTATTTTATTTATGATATATTCACCGCTTGTTCATGTCATGTTATCTAGCATATTTATCATCTAATCAATTTTTTTATTCAGTTTCCAGTTACATAGAAAGTCACGTAGATGGCACAGCCATGTCTTTCTTTGTAAGCTTAGTGTACTACTTGCTCCGGGATATGCGTGGTGTGTGTGCTCTATGCAAAATGATTTTATATTAGTCGTGTCTTTATACGCTACGAATAACGAGTCGCATTTCTGTCTCGAACAACTCCAAATATGAGCCTCTGAGATAATTATCACGCCCTTTGTAGAAACTAAAGCCACCGACTATAGCCAACAAACCTCCATCTTTTTTTGTCACCCATATAACATCTGCAAAAAACACACTTATTAATTTTAATGTAAATGATGTTCTTAGTCATGCGTTACAATAACTTGATTGATTGCAAATGTCGGTGAGGTGACGGATTAAGAATACGGATTGTTACCACCCCATATCAACCCATGGGTGTCGTAAGAGCCGACAGAGGGAGCATATTATGCAGAGAACAGCACTGTAAGAGAAGGAAAACTTGATACAAACCCTATACCAAACCGTTTGGCCAGCGTGGTATAGTAGGCCAATTCATACTTTCAAAGGAGAGGCCTAGTCCAGCAGTGGAATGTTTAAGGCTGATGATGATGATTTCAAATGGCACGTACAGCCGTCGATCTCGCTGGTAATCTAATGACAAGAATCGTTAGACCTCGTCAGAGAACAGGCGCTCTAAAAGTCCGCCACAAGAGATGGCCACACGAAGAGAAAAAAAAGGATTAGTCTCAGTTAATTAAATATAGAAAATGACATAAAATCACTTGACCCATCAAGGCAGAGCCACCATGGACAGTAGGTAAATTTTAAAGCGTGCATACCTACCAACCACACACAATTTTTAATATTTCACCCCTAAGGCAGTAGCATTTAGAAATAATACATACATACATATACATTATGCTCACGCCTTTTACCGTCGGGGTAGGCAGAGGCGATGGCTTAAGGCTTAATCCCTATCCCTTTTTTTGTTGTTTGGTATATTTAGACATCCAGCATATCAACATTCTCATAATTACCGAGTTTCATAAACGCTATTCCTGATATAAACTTTTACACGGGCTCATCCTATACCGATTGGGGAAAGCAGAGACTAGGGCAGAGTCACAGTTGAGATGTACAGACGTTCAGGCACAGAATAGATAGTTCTAACGAAGTTCAGGCCTATCCACTAAAACCACCATGGTGTTTGTCGACGTTCCAAAGCAGCCCGCCTTCGTAAAGCACAGTTAGCATTCCTTTCCGCGAGTACCACGATTCCAACGGGCCTGCTCCGGACCATGGCTAGTACTAATATATTTGAAGCGTGAGCGCACTGCGCATCTCATCCTTATTTGTATCCTGTGTCGCTTCGTAAAGCCCTAGTTATTTGTCTATCTCCACCACTAAGAGTTCATGTCCGCACTATTGGAGAATATTCAGCCTTAGCACTCCAAGCCCACGCAGAATGCTTGATCTCCCACAAAGGCGGGGCTACGCGAGTCCACCACAGTGTGGTTAGCATACGCAACCTCGCCGGGGTGTGGTCAGCGTGAGCGGCCCTCATCAAGAACCTCCCCTTGTCTGTGAGTCTGACGTAGCAACACTGTG
This sequence comes from Euclidia mi, assembly GCA_944739405.2. Classification (NCBI taxonomy): domain Eukaryota; kingdom Metazoa; phylum Arthropoda; class Insecta; order Lepidoptera; family Erebidae; genus Euclidia; species Euclidia mi. The sequence continues at coordinate 96,107,596 of OX123186.2, read as the reverse complement.
CTACCTCCACGGTGCCGGTGATCGTCAAGCTCCTCTACAAACCCCGCAGCTGTGGTTGCTTCGCATCATTGCCTCGCAGAAGGAGACGGTAGCAGTGTTCCAGTTAGGGTTTACAAAGTCTCGTCATTTTCGAAGGCCCGGGACACGATACAGCCTGAGCTGTTAGGAAATGAAATAGGAATTTACTTAATCATTTCGGGCCAAATGTATGAATAAAATTAAATTTTTAATGAGAATCAACTCTTCATGTTTCGTGACTGTTGATTTAAAAAAAGTCGAAATCATGCAAACTGGTTCCAGCACTCCCGTTACGGAGCTCAGTTTGTAGCAATGTGCGAAGCAACGAACATAAGCGACCCTACTGCAGTGAATATACAACCCTAAACCTAAATGTTAATGTAAGTACGTCTACAACCGCATAGCTAGTTTTTTTTATAGTAATAGGCGGCAAACGAGCAGACGGATCGCCTGATGGTAAGCAATTACCGCCGCCCATGGACACAAGCAACACCATAGGAGTCACAATTGCGTTGCTGCCCCTTGGGGTTGGGAAAGGAGATAGGATGAGGAGTGGGATGAGGGAGAAGGAAAGGGGATAGGGCCTCCGGCACTCTCACTCACCGAACGAAACGCAACAGTTTAGGTACTGTTACTTTACGTCGATTTTCTTTGAGAGGGTAGTAACCCTCTCACAGAAAATTCTCCGGTCGAGCCGACACTTTCATGCTGAAATCAGCAAGGCTTTACTACCTGTAATGACGCATCCTCCTTATTCTTCTTCTGTAATTTATGTCATTTACTCTAATTTGAATTTTATTTTTAAGACTACGTAGTACAGCAACGGAACATGTCCCACCATGATGGACTAAAGTCAGGTGTACTGGTTTCTTCAACGTATCTATGGTGTGTGTGTAATATTCAAAATTGTTTTATATTTGTCGTATCTTTTTCCGTTGTGAATAACGAATTGCAACCCCGTCTCGAACACTTCCAAACTTCCAAACAACATAGCCTATGTCTACAATATTCTGCCTCCGTAAAGCCGTATACAGACTTTGCGAGGCATGCGCTGCGCACGGCGCACAGCGCATGCCTCGCAAGGTGTGTACCTTTATATTCGTGGCGAGGCATGTGCTACGCACGTGCGAAGGCGAGCCAACGAGTGTCGGCAAATGCTACAAGATCAAAGTGCCTCAATGCGAGCATTACATTAGTTGTGGACGTAGCCGCGCATGCACGTTCGAGGTGTGCACCGCGTACAATATCCACGTACGCCTCGACTGCGAAAATGAAACTGCGTTTGTTCGGGCCAAACAGCGCGCAGCGCATGCTCGGGCCGATCCAACCCACACAGCAGCAGTCAAGGTGGCACCTTTGCATCGCGTGCGCGTATCCGCTGCTGCTTTTATAATATATTTTATTTTCTCGAGATTTTTCCTTCTATAAGATCCTAGAAGATAATTTTTTTTTAGCTCAGCGACGGTTACATTTACTTCATTCGCAATTAAATGCCATATGTCTTTTCTTGTTTTTATTATAATAACTAGCTGTGCCCGCGACTTCGTTCGCGTAAATGTTGGAATTTAATTAGCATGACATGTATGCTAAGAGTATTTATTATTTATAACTTTTATATGTATATTATATACCTAATTTATATCTTTAGATAATTTCTTTATATTTACACAACATTAACTATTTTACCACCTTCACATAGAACATACATACATAGACTCACGCCTGTTTCCCGGAGGGGTAGGCAGAGACCATGGAACGCCATTTGCAACGATCCTGACATACCTCTCTTGCTTCATTCACTCCCATCAAGTTTCTCATGCATGCTCTTCTGTTTAGGGTACTTCTGACCTGTCCTTTTTTTAGGATGTCTCCAATCTGATCAGAGAACGTCCACCTAGGTCTTCCCCTTCGTCCTGTCCCATTAACACTTGCCTTATATATCTTCTTTGTCAGCCTTTCGTCATCCATCCTCTCCATGTGTCCAAACCATCTCAACATGCCTGTACAGTTTACCGGTACAAAATGCTTACTCGGCATTTACATTATATGCGCGACACCGTTGCATCGGTGTAGTACCTATCATTTTATTACGAATAATAAAAGTCAATTTGAGGAGAGGGCCTTGCGGCCGCACACCTTGCCCAGACGCAGCCGTGCCGCGGGAGGCATGCTGCGAGGCAGGCGTGCCCCCTCTACAGCAGTACAATTTGTGAAACTGTGAATGAAGTGATCAGGCCATTAGAGTGCGTACCAAATGAAATCAAAAGATTAGTGTTAAGTGTAGACGTGGGGACCTCCCCTACTCCTCTTAGGTCGCGATTTAATGAACTTTAAACTTACTCGTAAATACTAACAATATAAATTGTTCATTATCACTCTATGTATCATCTAATTTCAATATTATGTAATTTAGTGTAAGAATTCATATTATTTTTCATTGTTTTTATAGATTCTTTATCATTATACTGATATCATCTTTTGAGTGGGCAGGATGTACAGTTTACCTACCTGTACAAAATGCTTACTCGGCATTTACTCGTACATTATATGCGCGACACCGTTGCATCGGTGTAGTACCTATCATTTTATTACGAATAAATCAGTGCACTTAAAGCATTCAGTTCGGGCGGTTTCTTTTATCATTCCTAGTCGACCCTATATCATTTATATCATTTTTATATCATTATCATATCATTATCATACATGTCAGCAATATGCGTATATACTACCGACAATGCATTTCGCGATGCTTATCACTACATCTTCTTTTACCGCACACCACTCTCGTACCTATCACACAATTCTTTACTCTGTTGGTCATAGACACACCACACATACTTCTCAGTGCTCTCATTTCTACAGCTTTTATTCTACTTTCATGACTCTTCTGCCATACCCAACTTTCATTACCACATAGAACATGTAAATTATATTTACCGATCATGTGAAAAGCAACATGTTCGGATGTCGATTCCAGCTGTTCAAGTGCCCGTCCCTGCGATTTATTTAGAAAATACACACAGGACTACGACTATCCAGCCCTGCCGACAGTAAGATAGCCCCGTTGAGTAATTCAAGAGGTATCTGAATTCAGGGCTGAGTCTCCCGCTCAGAGATTCCCACGTACGTGACGTGAGGAGTGGGAAATTGGGAATAATGAGACACCTGTATAAGAACAGAACACGAACGAACGAAAGAAATCAAAGAAACTCGATAACATTCAACAATCCTAAATTCATAGGTAACGTCAAATATCCAATCCAAGTATTCCAACGACGATGAAAGCAAATTATCCGAGAATCTGATCAATCCTCGGAGAATCTTAACACCACCATTCAGAAAATGACGTCATTAGTCAACGCCATCTACGTTTACATATACAAACCGACCGAGATAGAAAATAATAATTATGGACTAATCGACAATTTATTGAAAAAAGGATATAGTCATTGTATTTATCATTTAAAATAAATAATAATGAAATGATTATATAACTATTATATAAACATAATAATTTGAAATACATGAGATTGACCATTTAAATTAAGTGGACATTGTAATAAATTTTGACACAGAGACCTTTTGTTTATGAAAGTGCTGAATATTATACTCTATTATTTTTTAATAACAGAAATATACCCGACACATAATTATTGTTTTTTAAAAACAATAATTATGTGTCAAAAATAAATGTATTTTGCTAGAAAATTATTTGAAAATAGTGGCATCTATCGATCGGTAAGCAGCCATAAAACACTTTGAAGGTACCTATTTAGAGTAACTATACTTTTACTAACAAACTTATAATGATCATAGATGGCACCATATACTTAACCAGTTTTGGATGATCCCGGTTTTGTTTGGGACTACGTACAAAGGAGAGGTCAAACTGTACACCGAAAACCACTCAACTGATTGTGATGTAACATATACTATTTTATAGGTTTGAGTATCCTTTGCACATGAGTGTAAGTTTTATTGAAATCAATTCCGCCATTTTAGAGATCTTTAGCAACATAGGGAAAGATAGACAGACAGACATAAATTCTAAAAAACACCAAGTATTGCTTTTTAGCATTTTCCTAGACTTTTTACCAAATGTTCGTCAAAAAATCTTTAATGTACAGACTTTTTCACCTCTACAGTTTTATTATAGTATAGATAATGATGATTTGGATAATCGGTTATTTTCGTATAATTCAAATTTTTCGTTCATAATGCGTGCAAACATCACAGCGACGCTGACACAACCGTCCAAGCGCAACGCACTGCTCGTAATGAGCCGGCTGCCGCACTGCGCACACGCGCGACTCCCACGCGCGCGTCTGTGCGTAGCACATACCTCGCAGCAAACATGAGGACAGACAAACGAGGCGTTTGCTTCGTACGCGATGGCTCGATCCGAGCATATGTTGGTATAGTTTTTTAACACGCACGCCTCAAACAGAGGCATTCGTTGTGCGCCGTTCGTAGCGCATGCCTCGCAAAGTCTGTACCCACCTTAAGAAGCTAAAGCCGCCGATGATAGCCAACAATCCTCCATTTCTTTTGGTCGCCCTTATTCCATCTGCAAAAGATAATAACTTATTGATATTTATCTAAATGATGAATCTAAGTACCGTCATCCGTGGCAACATTACCATATTTTTTGACATTTTAGGAAACTATAACCGCAAAAAGCAAGTTACTTAGAGTTTTATTGATTCAATCTGTAAAGCAGACCCGTATTAATTAACCCATCGAATTCATCTAAATCGGACATAGAATCATCATAATATCCATTATTAGGAGCTAGGTAAAATAGACTCATTTTCGGCAACTTTACCTAGTCTACATTTTATGTGAAATAATCATCTAAGAGGTTAGGCAATATAACGTTAACATTGTTTCTTGAGCTAAAATAACGATTTTGCTGTTATGGAAGCTTCTTGCTGTTTATTTTAGCCCTAGCAACACTTAGGTAAAGTTGCCCCATGATTTTTGAAATTGTCATAGAATCAAGCGAATGTTGCAAGGGTTGTCAAATCACGTGGTAAGTTATAAAATTAAACAATTATTTTATGAATATTTTTTATTAGGATGAATATTTTTTAATATTTTTCTTTAAGTCCAACCGTGATAGCGGTCATCCAAAATCACCAATCATAAATTTATGCTCTTCTTGATTTAAACGGAAACGGGGTCCAGGTTTATCGGAGTGTAGATCTTTACTCTCTTTTCAATGTTCCGTGTGGGTATTCCTAATTGCTTCTCGGCATCGTAAGAGGTTGTGTTTTTGTTTTTAACAAAGTCAACAGCTAATAAAAGCATTTCTTCAGAGTAGTTTTTGTAATTACGGGCTCTTAAACGTCTTCCGTTTCTTCTCACTGTAGTGCATTTTCTTGGCGGCATCTTAAAAAGATCTGTAATGGTTTCTGTTTAATATTAATTAATAACACAGCTAGTAGTTTACAGTTAGATGTAATATATTAGTATAATTTGTTTTTGTTATCAAAATTAATATTTCATTGTACATCAAAGCATTTTTTTTATGTTAGCTACGCAAAAATGTTCTTAATTTACGTTTACTAACTAAGAGCATGCGTTTCGGGATGTCAGTGACGTATAAAGCACTGTGTATTTAAGCGCAGGTAACATATAATCAATATTATATTGTCACATTCATTATGATTGTCTTAAACTTGACAAGTTAATTACCTTTTACCTATGAAAGCTAATGAACTTGACAAATTTAATACAATAATAAAAATAAAAAGTAAGCCGAACTCAATCTACATGATTATTGCATAATTGACAACCCTAGTCGTAGGTAAAGTTGCCGTCGAGCCAGGCGAGGTAACTTGACCTAACCTCAAGCAACATTACCTCCCTCCATAACTCTGGAGATAGGCATTTTAAAGGATTAAATAATTTAAATATACTTAAAAAAGTATATACCCAATACCATGCAACATTAGTCACTTACCTATACACCGATTTTATTGAATAAACACAAATTTTTCTTCGCTGTCGCTGCAAGCTTAATTGACCACATGAAATTAAACGTCTCACTACTTGACAGTTAGTGAAGTTGCCAGCTTGGAAAACTTTTTTTGATACCATTATTTATCATAAAATCTACTTAAAAGTCAAAATTTGCACTCACTGCAACAGATAAAACAATATTCCATATTATGTAGCGTGAGGTATGCTTAGGTAAAGTTGCTCAAGGAAAGTAAAGATGCCACAGTTGACGGTAATAGATAAAATTACAGCTACTTATTTAATTGCTCTTAATTGACTGCACGGATGGCGTAGTGGTTTAAGCGGTGGCCTCGCCGCTTGACACTGCACCGAGTGTTGTGGGTTCGATCCCACACTTTGTGTGATGCACAGATTGTTGTTTCGAGTCTGGATGTTTATTGTGTCCGTGGGTTGTATGTTTGTAAGGTCCCCCGCGACACAGGATTTAGTCCTAACGCGGGAGTTGTCTTTAAAAAGAAAATACTTAAGAATTAAAGTTAAAGATGAATGATGATTAAAGAATTCAAATTCAAATTCAAATCATTTATTGCAAAGCTAAGTGTACATGGTGATGGTATACAATGGTATGTGCTTAAAACTTAGCGCCTTTTTCAAGCATAGCAATATTGAGAGCTGACTAGCAATTATAAGTAAATAGAAAACATTGTTATAATTGTTATGTACAGTTAATAGTTGTAGAGGTAGTCCGTAGTACAATTAATTGAATATTATATAACATTATTGAAATTAAGAAACATAGAATTAGTATTAATAGATCGATAGGATATAGAATTAGAAAATACAAAAAAATTGTTATGTCCTTATTTAAAACATGTTAAAATAAATCAGCTCGTGTAATCAAGATTAGAAAATACAAAAAAATAATTATGTCCTTATTTAAAATATTATGTCAAAATAAGTCAGCTCGTGTAATCAAGAGCTTCGTCATATACGTAATATTTAGACATGTAGGTATTATTATTATGAATATATTACTATTATTATTATGAATATATTATTATTATTATTATGATTATATTATTATTATGATTATATTATTATTATGATTATATTATTATTATGATTATAAGTATTACTATTATTATTATTACGTCTCTAACAAATCAATTCTAATCATTTATTATTTAGGTATTCTGTAACAGAATAATAGCATTTTTGGATCAGAAAAAATTTGAGGCGTTTAGTAAATGTTGTTTCAAGCTTTTCTTCTTTAACAAATTTAGGTAATTTATTAAATATCTTAACAGCCATGTAATATGGGCTCTCGTTGAGCATTTTTGTTTTTGAAGGAGGTAAGTGTAGTCTGTCTTTATGGCGTGTATTTAAATTGTGCATGTCTTTCACTTTATTAAAGGAGTCACTGTGTCTGAAAACGAATGTACATATATCGAGTATATATATTGATGGTAGTGTTAGAATATTTAGTTTAGTAAAGTAAGGTTTACAGCTTTGCGTATTGTCTATATGTGCTAGTATTCTGACACATTTCTTTTGAATTATAAATAATTCCTCTACATTTACACTGTTACCCCAAAGCATGACCCCATACCTCAGCCAGGAGTATGCATATGCGTAGTATGCCGACAATGCTGTTTGTGTGTCTGTGCTGTGTTTAATTTGAAATAGAGCGTATGTAAATTTAGATAATTTGGATTTGATGTGATCTATATGTGTTTTCCAGTTTAAATGTGTGTCTATGTTTATACCCAATAAACTAAAAGTGTTGACCTCTTCTATTAGTGTATTTTCGTGTGTTATGTGTAGAGAAAGGGGTGTTTTTTTGTGTGACCTGAACTGCATTACTTTTGTTTTGAGTGTGTTTATTTCTAAATTATGTTCTTGGAGCCATTGTGTAATAGATTGGAGAGTGTTTTGGATCTGACTATTATAGTTTAAGTAGTCGCATTTTATTAAAATCGAGACATCGTCAGCGAAAAGTACTGGTAGAGATTTTCCCGAGTCTAAGGTTTTTGGCAAGTCATTTATGTATATTAAGAACAATATACATCCTAGAACGCTTCCCTGAGGAATTGAGCATGATAGATGTATAACTTGAGATCGAGTAGATTTTATTTCTTTTGAGGTTCTATCAAAATGTTCAATTTGTACCATTTGTGTCCTATTATTAAGATATGACTTAAACCATGAGTAAGCAGGTCCTCTAACTCCGCAACCGTTTAATTTCATTAAGAGTATGTTGTAGAGTACCTTGTCATAGGCTTTGGTCATGTCAAGCAACAATCCAACAACATACTCCTTATCATTTAGGTATTGTAGTGCTCTCTGAATATACTTATAAACCGCTAATGTTGTTGATCTACGTTTTCTAAACCCATTCTGACTATCGTCTAGTATATTGTATCGTTCTAAAAATGCGTACAGACGGTTGCACATTGCTTTTTCAAAGATTTTTGAAAATGTCGGGAGTAGAGCAATCGGTCTATAATTGTTTGGGGTTAGAGTGTCCCCCTTCTTGTGTATGGGTTTAATCAATGAAATTTTAAGTAAATCGGGAAATTTGCCTTCTTGAAAACTTTGATTAATTAAATGACTCAAGGGAGTGGAAAGTTCCATTGCACATTGTTTTAATAATATAGGTGGTATGTCATCTATGCCGCTGCTATGTTTGTTTTTTGTGGAGTGTATAATGTTTATGACTTCTTTTTGGTCGACTGGTCGCAAGTACATTGAACATACTGGTGAGTTTATGACATGTTGTCCAATTGGTTTTTGTGAATCTGTGTGATTAGGATTATTACCTACCGTCGCGAAATAGTTGTTAAATATGTTGGCAATAGTTGTCGGGCATTCAATTATGTCATCATTAATTTTTAAAGATATATTATCTGGTTTGAACGTTTTAGTTTTACCGTTTCTCATTTTAATTACTTTCCACATAGTCTTTATTTTATTGTCTGAATTTTTCATTTGTCGTATATATTCTAACTTTTTAGCTGTTTTAACTACGGATTTTAAAGTTTTTGTGTATCTTTTGAAGTAATTTTTAATAATTGTGCTTTTTGTATCATTTAGGATTGTTTTTAAAATTCTTTTGTGTTCACATGATTTTTTTAAACCGGTTGTAAGCCACCCTTTTTTACATTTATTTTTTATTTTAATTTTTTGTACGGGTATATATTTATTTAAAAATTGTGTTATTAAATTAATAAAAGCCTCATAGTTTGTATTTATGTTATTATTTTCTACTATTATATTATCCCAGTTCACTTTCTTTAAATTATCTTTTAAGGCATCCATTTTCCTTTGGTTAAATATTCGTTTTTTTAAATACCATGTTTTTATTGTAGTTGTTAAGTTTTTAAGATTTAATTCTAATTTTATCGCTTTATGGTCCGAGAGGCCGTAGTCTATAATTGATGATGTTTTTATAAAGCTCGAGTGATTAGTAAACAATAGGTCAATGCAGGTGGATGTGGTTTTTGTTATCCGTGTGGGGTCGCGTATTATTTGTTTAAGGTTGTGCGTTTTCATAAAATTAATTAATTCTAAAGTTTGTTTATTGCTGTGCAGAATATTAATATTAAAGTCACCTCCTATAATTATATGTTTTTGTGAATTTTTTATATCTAATCTACGTAAAACTTTTTCCATTTGTTTATAAAATATATCTATATGACGATGTGCTCTATATAATCCTATAATTATACAATTACTCTTAGGTATTTCAATTGCACTAAATTCTATGATATATTCTTTTGAAAAGTTAACAATATCCTTTTTCTCAACATATTCTAAAGTGTTTTTAACTATTAGACTGACCCCTCCACCTTCACGAGTCTTACGACAGAAGATAGATCCAATTTTATAATCTTGGGGAATAATGGATTTACAGTAATGTTCGTTTTTCCATAGTTCTGACAAGGATAATATATCTATGTCACAATCTAATAATAGTTGTTCGAGTAGCTCTACTTTATTGCCTATACTTTGGATATTTTGGAAAACGATGGTCAGATTAGTATCGAAATGTCTTACTGTCGTTTGCTCTCTCTTCCGATGTTGGATACTTTGCTGATGGGGATGATGTTTGCGACTGTGTGGATTGTATATCGCGTGTATTACTGTGTATAAGAATTTCACTGTTGTCTGGATTTTGTATGACATCTTTTGTAGGAGCAGTACACTTTAACTCTCTTCCATTAACGTATAGTTTGTTATCTCTTATCACAGCATGATCACCATTCTTCCTAGCTTCTATGAGCTTGTGTTTGAGTCCTTGGCGTTGTTGTAGAGTTTTTTTGTCCATATATTGTCCAACAGCTAATCCTGTGTTTTTGAAATCTCTAGCATTTTCAATTATATATTTTGCCATACGTTTGCTGATAAGTTCTATTGCCAGCGGTCTCTTGTTGCCACTTCTGCCTATTCGTTTTATGTCTTCTATGTAGGGGTCAATGTTAATGTTCATTATTTCCTGGAAAGCTTGTGACACGCGATCATATAGTTCGGGTATAGTTTCGTTGTATTTTTCAGTTAGGCCATATAATACTACTTTTTTGGAATTTTTCAAGTTATATAATTGTTGTTGGATATTTTCAATTTTTTCATTAGTTTTCTGTATCCTTTCCGTTATTACTTTTTGTTCTTTGGATAAATTTTGTGTTTTGTGTTCCATATCATCTTGCAGATTTTTTATTGTTTTGTTTATTTCTACTTGGATTGTGCTTCTAATATCTTGTAATATAGAAGACTTGATGTTCTCTAATTTTATGTCTAACAAGATGCTAATATTTTCCAGAGTCAGCGGTTCTTTTGTAGTGATTATCTGATTTTCAGACCGGCGGCCAATGTCATCTACTATACTATTGTTTAAGGTGTTCCCAATGATGTCGTCTACAGATATGTTATTTTCACAGCTGTCACTGGTGGGTGTGCAGTTGGTTGGTTTACGGCGAATTGTGATGTTCATATCAGTAATATCATGTTGGGATGCTCTTATTGGTGTGTTAGTGTTGTCTCCTTTTGGCATTTTACATTTGCAGGCTTGGCATTTCCACGTGTTGAGGTGGTTGGGTGTCATAGAGTTATAATTGCCTAATAGTATATTAGCACATTGTAAGTCGTAATGTTTATGACAAAGTGAACATTTTAATCGCTCTTTACTTGGAATGTTTTGTTTACATCCTGCGCATTGAACCATTTTTGTGTAATAATTTTCTTTAATGGTTTAGAATCGTACTCGTATTGCCCTCTGTTGGCAAGCTCTAGAATTAGTTGTTCTGTGATGTGTTTATCAATTGCAACTTAGTGCTCTCTTGCGGCAATCCTTGGTACTATGATTGACCCGTTTTAAAATCGAGATGGCGCCAGTGTGAGGCGATAGTGCATAATATTTTTTATCATTTACTGGGCAGTATATCTGTATTGTCTATGGTATGAAGTTTGCGTGACAGAGCGATATTTGAATCTTATAACGTAAACAAACTTTTGTAGTAAGTATAATTATAAGTTGCAGTGAATACCTTTGGGAAAATTTGATATTATGTTGTCGTTGTTTGCTAAGGAGCCGTCCTTTTCTTGGCTATATTGTTGTTTCCATTGTTTTGTTCACTTTCACAAAATTGTTTCTCATTTGTAAACAAACAGTTTTTTATCAGATCTCACTCTTAAAAGGTTATATTGTCACTGTTTCACTGTGTGTCTTGTAGTGTTATTGTCTATAAATTAACTTTAGTATTATTTTAAACGTATTTATGCACTTTAATTATTTTTAAACTTGAATTAATCGCGAACAACTTAGAGATACGTGTTTACGGCAGCAGTGTTGCCAACAGCTCCCCTCCCCCAGAAAAAACCATGTTATGTAAATTTCATTTATTTTCTGTTATTTTATCATAATTATGTTAGTTACTTTATCTTTGCCTTTTCGTAGGTAATTAAGAATAGATAAAATCTGTAAAATGTAGTTTAAATTCAATGTGTAATTAAACTACATTATATACACTATAGTGATATTATGAATAGAGAACATTTTAATTGACTATTGTAGGAATATTTTACAGAATGAAATCGACATAAAAATAACATACAATACTATATACAACATTTGTTGCAGCTACTCGCTTGTATTAAATGGTTAATAATAGTGATACATGGATCACAGATCCTCAAGGAGCTCAACCACAAACACAACTAACTATCGTCATGTAAGTAGTGAAAAAAAACATAATTATATTTTAATATAATATCCATCACGTATAATAAATTTGGGGGGTGGATGATCATGTTCTATGTTACATGATTTGATGATCGTTTTATTTTTGAAGGTGACGAAGCGTGATCGACAATATTTTCGGGAACACATCCAAAGATCAGTACTCTTGCACCTAGCATCACAATAGAAACTAAAACCGTCGACTAAAGCCAACAGTGTGCCATTTTGTTTTTTCACCAATTGAACTGTAAGGAATAATTATTACTCTTTAATATTATTTCGAACAAAGATAAACAGAAAATAGGAAAAAATCTAATTTTCTTTTTAGCTTTTTCGTTTGCCGTTTAAAATTGTATAGTTACAAATATTCAAATAACCAAAACAAATTTATTAATCGACTTCTGATGTAGAAATATAACAATTTTAAATCAATAAAGAAGAAGAAAAGCTTTTAGTGGCGAAATCATGCGTAAGATTCTTGGCCCAACCCAAAGAGAAGATGGCACTTGGAGAGTCCGAAAAAACAACGAAATCGAGTCGCTAATCGCCGAACCAAACATCATCGGGGAAACAAAGGCCCAGAGACTCCACTGGTTGGGCCACCTAGAGAGAATGGATGGCGGTCGTAGTATCAAGAAAGTATATCTTGGTACTCCGATCGGCCGCCGACCCGTTGGCAGGCCTAAATACCGGTGGAAGGACACAGTTGAGCTGGATTTGCAAGAGCTCCAGGTTGCAGATGGGAAGGGGGCAGCACGAGATCGAAACAAATGGCGTTCTCTTGTATCGGAGGCCAAGACCCACTTCGGGTCGCTGCGCCAGAGGAGTAAGTAAGTAAGTACATCAATAAGGCGAGAAAACAAAAATCACATTTATCTTTCAGCTACGCGATTTATTCCAATGGTACCTATCCTTGACAATAAAAATATGTAACTAGACATTTTTGAAACCGGATAAATCTATAGACACTTTCAAGCATAAACAATCCTTTTAAAATTACCGCAAATCACATAGAATCTCACGTATTGAAATCACTCGGTATACTGAAAACAAAAATCATATCTTATAATATAAACCGTTACGAATAGTATATTTCAGTGGTTCGTGTATATATTCCAAGTAATACGATTTCACATATTTCTGATCTTTGGTGATGACGAAGCGGGCCCTACACTGCCTCTTAGAGCATTCCCAAATATCCGTGCTTTTGTTCCTTTCGTCACAGTAAAAAGTATAACCGATCAATTTTCCATTGATCGAGCGATCCTTAGAAATTGAACTGTAAAAGAAAATATTTGGATTAGTTTATTGTAAGGGATTCATAATATTGCTACATTTTTATTTTATTACTTACCGTCTTTCCTCCCTTCGCCATATTTGTCAAAAATCTTTCCTTCTGTACCTGGATAGGCAGTGAATTGGGTTTGTCTTGAAATACAAAGAGAACACAGTCAGGTATACTCTGAGCCAATTTGCCATCAAATAGAATACTTACTCGTAGATAAAAAGAAACTATAGATTTAAATCTGTTCGCGTTCAAATCAATCTCAATCTTATCTGTATGAACTTTATGTCCCAAAAATGAGTATCTATGTGTTATTATTGTATCCTTTAGTTGTATGTTTGTAAAGTGCTCGAAACAATATTTAATAAGTACATTTACTTTAAACCTAGTGCGAGAGAAAATCTTAAAAAAATCAGAACGAAAACGTAGATTTTGCCTACGATCAATACTTAGGTATCATTTTGTAAAAAAAATAATTAATTAAAATACATATTTGACTTTTTCTTTGGTAACAGTTGGTGCCAAGATAAATACAGGTAAGTTCTCTGAAATTATTATGAAAAATTCTACATACATACATACATACATAGACTCACGCCTGTTTCCCGGATGCGTAGGCAGAGACTACGGAACGCCATTTGCAACGATCCTGACTAGCTCTCTTGCTTCATTCACTCCCATCAAGTTTCTCATGCATGCTCTTCTGTTTAGGATACTTCTAATCTGTCCTTTTTTAAGGATCTCTCCAATCTGGTCGTCCGCCTAGGTCTTCCCCTTCGTTCTAAATTTCTACAACAAAAATTAAAATCTGCAACAATATTTTAAACAAATAATATTTTGTGACACTGACATTGACATTTTCAGTACATATTCTCAAAACACGTAATATAAGATATCAGAAAAAATCTAATTAGCTGAATTCATGGCTTCAAAGCAGGTAGACCGATTTACTTGCTCGTAACATTCATCCATCCACAATAGCTCAGTACATCTGTGAATATGACAGGTACAATGGCCAAAATATCGGACACTTGAATAAAAACGAAACATAACCGAAAAGATATTTCAAAACGAACATCTGAATTTACAACTTGTAATAAACGCCATTACAGATTCTATACATCAAGCTGGCGTGTGAATGATTGTTATCATAATATATCATAGGTTGTTTGTCCTTCGTGGCTTGTACGTGGGCTTTGCATCCCCGGCCGTATGTGCATCGCCATAATTATTTTGGTACTTCTAGTTCCACTACTATAAGAATAGTTGAACTAGAAGTCGGCTTGTGGTAAGTATATCCGTCGAGAAGTGCTACCTCATTACCCGAGCCATTCTTAAGCCATGTGACTGAAATAAAACATCGGACAGTGAGTATATTCCAAACAAATTAATAGAGATGTTTTCTGGATTGGAATCCATTAACCATTTAACTGCTGTAGACATTTCTTCTTCAGCAATATAAAAACTAATTGAGATTTTATAACCCAAATAGTAGTAGGTATTAAAGTGTAAAAAAATGCAAGGTTTAAAATCCAGAATATTTATTCGTTCATAATAATAATATCAAAACCAACTAACATTTACAAAAACAACATAAAAATATAAAATGTCAACAAGAATTAATTCAGTAAATCAATATAAATAACCAAATTATATGAACATGAACACAACTTCCAACTTGGATTAATATTTTTTTATATATACGACTGAACCAAATTGGATTAGGTAATATTTATTTTATGTTCGTTATTGTCAGGCGAAAGTTTGTATGAAAAAATATGGAAGAAAATATATAAAAAATATATGATGGTACGAATTTTGCCGGCTCAGAAAAGTTTAACCGATTTGTTTTCAGTTGCAGTTCGACTGGCATATACAATATGTTGATATGCATTTGCAAAATGTTCTAATAATACAGCATAGACAGTAATAACCTAAAATTATTTCAAACAGCGTGCGATGATATAAGAGCCTATTTTCATTAAATGTTACTTAGATAGTAAATAAGAATAAACTGTTGAATCGAGCAAAATAAGACTCTATTGCGCAGTTACTGTGGTCACGTGTGCTTGTGTGTGTTAGGCACTTGCATTGGCGATCAGCTGAGCGGCAGCGGTCAGTACATCGAGTTAATTTTCAAAGTGTATGATGAATATTTTTTTTAACTTTTATTGTCTTATTTTTTCATTTATTTGTAACCAGTTATAGTAGTATATTCATCCTAATATTTTGCAAATGCAAATCAACGCCCTGTATAGCCGCGAATATTAATATGTCTAGTACATATCAAATACTGAGACCAGCCGTAAAGCAGCTGATGGAAACATTATAAATTATAGAAAATAAAGTATCAAGTGGCAATCATAATATACAACGTTTCTTTAAAATTTATAGTTCCTATTTAAAAAAAATTGTTTATGATTAGTAAGTACACATTATGGATTTCAATAATGTTCTATTTTAATACCGAACGGTCATTTAGCAAACAAAAGTTGGCAATTACAAAATTCTAAGTCCAAAAACGAAATAAAAAATTAATAGTGTACATAAAATGTTACATTCACCTTTACATGGAAGTAACTTTATTAGGTATAGGTATACACACATACAATTATATTAATAAAAATATAAAAAAATCATTCAATTAGTACAACAGAACATACAAAATACATAACATTACTAAGTAGGTATATATTATTAATGACTTTATTCATAAAATTATGTAACATTTTGTTATTTTACAAACCAGTACAGATAATATAATATTATATTTTATAATATTTTTATATTTAGGACATACTCCGTCTATGTAAAAAACGACTTAGTTGTCCAAGGAAAAAAAATATATAATAGGCAATACGAAAATATGGGTGAGTCTAAACCATAGAATATCGCTATCCAATTGGGTCTCGTTGGGTTGTGGAGGTCAGACGGCAGTCGCTCAGTGGAAAAGTTGATATTCAGTCTTATGCTACTGCTACAGTAGAGAGAGAGACTGAATGGCCAACTGCGCGTTAATAACGCGTTAAAAATAGGCGTTGGAAATAAGTAATTTAACGCGTTAAAACGTTGGCCACATCTACATAGTACTTATATTAACGCGCTAATTGACGCGTTAAAACGCAGGTGTAGCAGGAGCATTATCTGTTTAATAAGCGGACCCCGAGAAAAGGTTAGGACGATGATGACTAAAATAATTGTGAGTTAAAAATATTTAACTGCTATTTTCGGCTTTAGTTTGTCTATATTTTTTTGCACTGACTCTCCATAGCTTCCTTTGATGTTCTCTTTCTTCTTCAGACATATCTTTTATTGATTTTCTTTTCTTTAAGATCTTTTTATTATGATAATATGCCATGTTACGAGGTATGAGTAGATTTTTTACGTCCAACGTAATCGTCCCGGACAGATCTCCTTGATAACCTATAAGATTGAAAAATGAAGTAATATTATTATTGACTGTGGATTATTATATTATTGATGGCTACTTTTGGAGTAACACAAAATTTATGTGTTTTATTTCTATAAAATAACGTTTTCAGTTTAAAAATGAGGTTTCATAGTCTAAACCAGATGTAAATGCAAAATTGCTTCTTTTACTTTATCCCCATCTGATAAGCTCATTTTCGAAAAAATAAACAAATAAACATTAATATTTTCATAATACTTATTCAAATGATTTCGATCCAATCAAAAAAATAATAATAGATTACGTCCATTGTTTAATACCATGTGTAATAATTCGAATTAATTAAATAAAAATCAAAGACCTTTTTCTAAATTGAATATTTTGTTTATTTACTTAGTGATAGTTTTACGATGATCGTACATAATAAAATTATGAATGTGATAAAATAGATAAATCCCAAAATATAAATTGTGAATTTCAGTATTATAATAATATAAATGCTAGGTTCAGCATAAAAACATTATCTCTTCTTTATAAAATAAAATAAATAATAAACAAAACAATAATTTCATGCTTGACAAAAATATCAGGAATGCAGGAATCGAGCATGTGATATTATACATTGTTCAAAGGGTTACGCCACAACAAAAAGACCTAACCTAATTTGTATACATACACACATAAATAATAGGTACAATTATTTCATTCGAGATCTTTTTAGATTATCTTAATACCCTTTCATACTTGATTTCGAGACATTATAAGTTTTAAAAATAATTATGCTGCCGCGATTTACCTACATACCCACAGAATTTTTTTTACATACTATTTAATAGTACCACAACATTTCCCACGGCAAGAAATATTGGGCTTCGACTGTATTGTGAGAGAAATAACAAAAGACGCGTGTATGCATTTATGTAACAAGCTCAAGGGCTGAGTAGGTATTGCTATTTTGTGTAACTTAAAGTGAATTTTACTAGGCTGCTTGAAAAATGCAAGTGCCATTAAATGATATATGTATTTCGCCACTAAATAGGATGTTGGAACTACCAGTTTTAGTGGGCAAGTTCACTTACAACCTTTCCCGATATATTTCTGGATATATATTCGATCTATTTATGGATTTGACTTCTGGAGATGAATTTTATAGAGCTAATTTTAAGTATATATGTCTAGTAGCCAAATCCATAGACAGATAAAATATTGAAACCGACAGTAAGTTGTTAGCACTGAGCGGAGTCAGTTCATACGTGCACCGGCCGGTGCACGTATGAACAGGCCCCTTAGGCGACTTGTGTTCAATACTTATTTTAAGAACATGATTATCTCCGTTTCGTATGGCTTTTGTTGGCCGTGATCATGGCCAAACTCGCTCACCACTCAGTGAGTTTTTATTATAATTTAAATATTTATTATGCAATACTATAACACAGCATAGCCACCAACAAGGAAATAAAACAAAAACGGTCTATTTTTTACAATAATTCTTGAAGCGTCACGAACATATTTAAACCGGTGATTGAACTATCAGTATAATAGTGATGGATACCTACACAACATTAGTTAACAGTACATTATAATATTTTTCTACGAGATCTTCCAAATTATCTAAACACCATGCCATCTTTGACGAAGACGCTCGGACGCTCATGACTGTGTTGTAGACTGGTGACCTTGACAATTTGACCTCTAGTGTTGGCCTTGAACCTCGCCTTGCAGGGATAGCCGAAGGTACATCGGAACATGCTCTCGAACCAGCCAGGCTTGCCGGTCGCGTAGTATGTGTAGCCAGCTAGCATTGCCACCGGTTTACCATTTAGAGTGTGAAGGAATTGCACTGGAATGTCGAATAGTATGATGTTAGTAGGAGGGTAGTACAATTTTCTACAGGAGGATTGCGGCAAAGTATGCTAACGAAAATACGACAATTTATGCAATCTCGCCACTGAGGAACGTCGACGGACACAGTGGTGGTTTTAGTGGGTAAACCCCGATCGTTTGCAGGGATGAGTCTTTACACACGCTTTGCCTGGATGAACGTGTATGTTCTGTTTTTCCGATTCAAAATCAAATGGTATAACGTTCTATTTTGAACGTACAATTTCGGTGGCTGATAAAATTGGCCTGCAGGTGTGATCACACTGGTTGTTGTGTCGAGTGAGAGTGTTCTTTGCGTCCATTGGTTGAAAGAACGCTATAATTATTGTGCATCAAATATCATGTGTTTAGCTTTACAATACCTGGTTAAATAATTCAGGCTTTATAAAATAAAAATGATATAAAATACGTCAATATACATCATCGCCAAATATATATTATCATCATTGAAATATAGGTACATATTGTTAGTACAAAGTAGTCTTACTTATTAATTCAAATTGAAGTCTGTGATAAGTCCCATCAGACGCCTGACGCAAAAATGGCGCATTATGCGTATGTTCACCAATAACTTCGGTAACCACCAGATCTTCTGTGGTGACAACCGCCGCTTTGCAACCAGTATGGTATTGGGTGCAATACCACCTTAGCATGTTGTCCTTTGACTGTTTTTGACGATTATACGTGTACTTTAATACCAATAACGCCTTGACACCACGAGACATGCTTATTATCTTTCCTGTAACAAACCGTAAGTATTATTTTTACGAAAATAGGTAGGCATAAAGAATCTCATAGATGATATCGTCTTATACTATATAGGTAGTAGAAGACGATATCATCTCTGACTCATACAAAGAAAACAAAAAACAAAGCATTTAGTTTCATAGCTGCAGTCACTAAATAAAAATATAGTAAGAATCAGTCTTTTTATTAAAAAATTACAAGAATCCTTTTTCATGGAAAATTATCCTCAATTAGGCATTAACAACAGTAGTTAATTTTAAAACTTCAAGTAATCGTAACGTAAATAAAGCAGCTTCATATTTAAATACTAGAAACAAACAGAACAAAGACATTGACGATAACAATATTACAGCTACCCTAAAAACTAAAATAAATAACTCTCTTTTTAAACTTGTCTTCTTCCCCTTTGAAGTACCGTCGAATAAACCTATAGATGTTATAAAACGAAATTTCTATTGCGTCTCGATTAGTATCTTTCAGAGTATTAAAACATAAATGCAATACCAATTACGACTATTTAACAATATAAAAAACAATCCTGTATTAAAATATAACAACAAAGAACACACCAGTTTAGGACCCTGGCTCCAAGAAAATAAGGTCTTGGATGCTACGATAATACAGCAAAGTTCACATGGACAATGAGCGGGTTTAGCTAGCGAGAAATGATGCATACTAAGCGAAGCTGTAAAATCTAGTATAGAGCGCTGAAGGCACTGAAAAGCTCGTTCACATAGTTAAGTCACTAGCCAGCTTAGCTATGTTAACCGATGTATGAAAAGACGTTAAACGCTTGCCCGCTGAACCAACCCGCTCGCCCGCTGCCAATGAGACCTTCACTTATGGCCCGTTCACACCAGCAGCAGAAGGCGACAGCGGCAGCTATTTCGATGACCACGGCGCGTTCTACTATGACGCGACATCGACCGCAGAGGCGTAAAACGCGACATGTACGTCGAAATCGCTGCCGCCGCTGGTCCTAAACGGGCAGTTAACGCTAGGACGATGATGATCATCTACGTGATTCTATCATAACCGTCGGTTGGATATAAATTTGGCACGATGTGCGTATGTTGACCAATCGTCTCCGTGACGTGCAGATCTGGAGTGGTGACTATAGCCGCCTTACACCCACCGTGGTAGCGAGTACAATACCATCGAAACATAGAGTTCCTCGACTTCTGTCTGCGATTGTACATGTAGCCATTTGTCAACACCGCTTTCACACCTCTTGACGACTGTACCAATACCGCTGTAATTCATTCAAATGGTCGTTGATTTTTATATTCTCATATTTTAATTCAATTATTTTACAACGAATTACATTTTTACTAACTATTACTTAATTACTATTTACAGCTAAAACTATACTTATAAACCTATAACTAAATTAAAAAGAAAATAAAATAATATATTCTTACAAAACGCAAGGCACGAGGCGTTTAGGCGTCATAGTATACCTCCGCATCAATGTCATGGGGTAACGTGCCCAGAAGGCTGGCAGCATTGCCACGCTGGATGGCAATGCTGATTCTTTGAGCAAAGAATAAACCAGCCTTCTGGTCACGTGAGACGTCGATCAAGCGTTTCGAAATTTCTCGGTACAAAATACGAGCGCTCGGACCCCATGGGCCCAACGTTTCTACCCCAAACGGCTCAAATATGTAATTGCCGACTAAATTTCCGTATTTGCTCCGTTTGAGGGTTTCCGCCGTTGCAGCAGCAGCGCCGGCATGACCTGCTGTGCTTGGAATATGTGATGGCGCAAGGGTATCTACGCACGTTGCGTCCCACACCAAAGGCCTACCCATTTTCCATGGCAACAATGACATACCGTCAGGTCTCTTCCCGTCGTCGTGTACCAAACCATTTGGTTCGAGTACAGCTGGTACTCCAGACGCGGCAAGAGTACGACGAATTATGTCATTCAAATTAGCATGTCGTGGAATTCTACCTGCACTTCTGCTGCAAGAAAGCCCATGATGTCCGAGGCTATCGACGTCTTCTCCACAATGGCACCGATGCGGAGAAACACAAGGAGCACCCAAACGTAGGCAAGTGGCAATACGGAACGTCTCATCGTCCAACATGGTTCCTGTGTTGGAAGATGGTAGTGCTTGTAGCCAAAGACCGGACTCCCATTCCCCCACAGCTAGCAAGCGAGCACGATCTGCAACATTAGAAGCTGTTGACAAAATATTTTTTCTTACTAAGTTACAGAGCGGCAAGTCCCACTGTCTCTGGGAGAAAAGGTTGGTAGGCAATTCAGTGTTTGGACAAGCCATTTTCCAGGCGTTTAAAGCCTCGGTTTTGCACAGCACTTCCGAATCAACTAGTGTAGGTGTTAAAATTTTCCTAGTTAACTCTTCCGTGCTGTGAACCGAAGACAAAAACGCCGGTAAACTAACACTGGAAATTTTGCGAACGCCGAGCCCACCCAGACGTATAGGTAATGACGCTTGTAGCCAGGCTCGGTCGTCCATGTCCACATTTAATATCTTTCTTAAGGTTGTTTGAATAATTTGATCAATTTTTCCTAAAAGTGCATTTTTCTTCCAAAGTTGTGACGATCTTAAAGTATGAGTAAATTTAGGGACGAAAAGGCAATATCGAAAAATTGTATAAGCTGAATGAATATTAATATTTAATAGGCGATCTGAAATATCATTAAAATTTTGTATCTTTTCTTCTACGAAAGATTCAAAAGCTTTTTCAAAAATTGGTGAACCTAGGAGGCGAAGAGAAGTTTTTTCAACAATTTTGATATTTGGTGCCAAATTATTAAATTTCGATATTGCCAAATGTTTTTTCATTGAGTTTGTCGTTGATTAGATATAATTTAATACAGAAAACTGGAATTGATAAAGCAGATAGGTACAGCTGGGAAGATCTAAATAAAGTAAAGATCCGCGCTTATACCTCAGATGAAGTAAGATGAGGCAGATGACTCACTGCAAATAAAATGTTAAGGCCCTTTACCGTCCACATGCCTTGCCTTGCTAATGCGTGTATTTACTTCTTCCAAACTTTACCAATATGATATTCCGTTATTGACTTTATTTCACTCGCAATACAGGCCGTGCGGTACTTACCTACCTCTTTACTTAAAAAAGGTAAACTCTATTAAATTCACAAATACTTTGATCATTTAAATAATTTATTTAAAAATCTTACCATCTTAGGAACTTTTACAAATAAGTGTGATATAAAATTTTCTATCACAATTGATAAACTTTTACACAAACGATAAATAACAACATAAAATAAATTAACTATAACATAGACAAAACCAAATTAAAATATTTTTTTGATTTAACTTTAGTAAAGAAAAACATTCATAATACTCGAGTGACCAAAATTACTCAAAAGAGAAGACAGAACTTTAAAAAAAATTCTCGATAATCTTACTTAGCATTAAATATATTTAGACATTTTTGTGATTGATAATAATTATCACAGACACACTACATTCTTTTAATCTTCTTTTAATAGAGACTATCTGCTTTATAGATGCTATATAATTTAAGTTTGCCAATCTTTACGATGTAAAACATGCTTTGTCAAACATTATTATTTGGTCCTGAGCTGCTTGTGCTCAACGGCATTAAATAGTATTACTTCGTCTCTAGTAGAAGAGCAATTTGAAGGATTTCGTGCTTCGTAATAATTATAATGTAAGTAATACGGAATACTGACTAACATAAATAAAAAAAACAGCTAATTTCAAACCCTATCCGATAATTAGCATTTACAGTCAGAGATACTGTTGTGTGCCTTTTTGCGACTGTTAAATTCCGTTGAACGGTTATAAAGTTTCTCATCATAGATCAAAATCAAATTTAAAACGATATCCCTGACCAGTTTCCAGTTATTTAATTCCAAAGCTCCTTTGGTAACATTATATTAAAACTACAACAACGAATACATTATATCAAAATATTTAACGAAACCTATGTAGTAAATTGGAATGTGCTTTTTATTTTACACATAACATTAATTATAAAAATATACTTATTATATTTATACTTACTCTATGATAATTCTATGCATAAAACATCAAATTCACTTCATGTTGCATCTATAAGCCAACTCTTAAATTACTTAAAAATATTGCATTTACAATTATAGACCTTTCGCTAGGTCTCTTTCCAAAATATAACATTTACAGTCATGAAAAAAATTGAAATATTACGTGCCAGCATATATTTTTTTTATGGCAATAGGCGGCAAACGAGCAGACGGATTGCCTGATGGTAAGCAATTACTGCCGCCCATAGACACAAGCAACACCACAGTGCGTTGCCACCCCTTGGGGTTGGGAAAAGGGATAGGATGAGGAGTGGGATCAGGGAGAAGGGATAGGGGATAGGGCCTCCAGCGCTCTCACTCACCGAACGAAACGCAACAGTTTAGGTACTGTTACTTTACGTCGATTTTCTGTGAGAGGGTAGTACTTCCCCGGTCGAGCCGGCCCATTCATGCTGAAATCAGCAAGGCTCTACTACCTTGAAGATTAATATTATGCATCAAATATGTAATTTAATTTAGAATTTTTTCAACTCTCAGTTCAAAAATTCTCAAGGCACATCAAAATTCATTTTCTTTTTATCCAATCACACATCGAAGACACAATTTTTACTTTTACGGCGAGCGTACCTTTATATTATTTTAACTTTTCTTGCACGCGTATTTGATTTTATTCATTTAATGTGAATATAATTCAATACTGAAAGTCTATCACACTCATATTCATTGCAAAAAGCACATTCTTGTGTGAATTAAATGATCTGCAAAAATGCATATATTTACGGCATATATATGACTGACGAAGGTGTCAAGCTTAGCAAAATTCACTAAACTTATAAGACTGCAGGTACCAGTCTTGTTAATTCTACTAGCAGCTTGTTACAATTCCAAAATCGGTTTCTGTAAATTTGATAGAAGATTCAATATACGATGGTTTACTATGTGATTGACCCAGAATAGAATATTTTCAAATTTCTTACCTAAGGAGAAATTAGAAGGCTTGATTTATCATCAGAATTGTGGAGGCTATTTGGATGTCCATTTTTATGTATACAATATGTAGGTAGTACTTGTTTCATCAGACTTACTTAAGATTCAATTCAATCTTTACCACAAGGACTGAACTACGCCAGCGTTTTAAGATCGCATAAGTTCAGTTTATATTTAGGTGTGTGAATGAAGACCAGTCGTAGATACAACAACGCCATCTATTGTGACCGCTGAAGCTTTGCATTTATGTTTGAGCTTTTTCGCGCACGTCCATCTTATTCTGTTACCAACGAGAGATCGAGAATGTCTGAAGAATTTATGACCTCCAATAAATATATTTGTAGTCTCCCTGTTGCAGAAGCGAGCTCTCAACAGCGCTGCTAAATATTCTGAAATGAAAAATAATATTAATATTAGATAAACAAATATTGATTAATTATATTTAACTAACATGTAAACTTATTTCTTAATTATTACCGATGTGACTCTTACCGTTTAAAATACTTTGATATTTTTTTAAGGTAGGTTACAATTTACTATTTTTATGGCAAACTATTCAGTATTTTTAAGATTTTGCATGTACCAATAATAAAAGACATCAGAAGCAGGCTAGTTAGGAAGTAAAATAACAACCTCTACCTGACATCTAGTTTGTAGTGCACCTGCAATAATTAACATCCAATAAATAAAACACCTATGTGTGTTTCTATTACGTTTATTAAAGAAAATTAATAGCAGTCACACAAAAACATCAATCGTGACTACAACTTGTTATGAATATACACTCGTTTAGGTATTTAGTATATAATTATCATGGTTTAAATTTATATCATTAGAAACCTCATTTAATTACGCGTCTATTATTATGCAACATATCGCAATCAGTTAAGTTACCCGAGTTCCACAAACAGATAAGTGCGCAGCGGAAAAGCGTGGGAAAATTACAGTTTACGCGCTCATCTGTTTTTCCAAACAGGTACAATAGACACTTGTGTGCGGTCAAGCAGTTAGCCATCAGAAACAGCTAGTTAGGAAGTACAATAACAACCTCTACCTGACATCTAGTTTGCAGTGCACTTGCAATAATTTCTGTTACGTTTATTAAAGAAAATTAATAGCAGTCACACAAAAACATCAATAATGCCTACAAATTGTTATGAATAAAATGTTATCGAATAAAATAAGTCTCAAAAAGATACACTCGTTTAGGTATATAGTATAAATCAAACCTATAAATATGATTATTTTCTTATTCTACCACGGTTATATGATACAATTTGAGATTCTTGTGGCAATAAAAATATACTTTAAGCTTAAACTAAATAAAAATATAAAATGGCTAATCGAAGTCTTTCTTTATTCGTATACTTGCGTGTTCTGATATTTATTGTTACAAAACACACCAACAACTCGTCAATATTACGGACTTATATATTTTAAATGTAGCAATACATTTGCAATGTTAAGGCCAAAAATATATCTCAATTTTCACGTTCAAATGATCCTTAAAATAAAAATACTGATTTAATCACTTCTTTTTATAACTACTAATACATAATGCACTAATTAAAATAAACCATGTTATTCTGATATCTTTCGTGTCTTTTCCCATTCCGCCAACTGTCTCTTTAATATATTCTCCATTTTCATTGACATGGTATTTAGGCGGTTCATGGTTGTGTCCTTCTGACAAATACTTCAGAACATATCCTTGTTTGTCAGTTCGGGCTTTCGCTGGACATGCTATAGTCATCTTCCTTATACAATACCAGAACATTGGAGTGTATTGTGAGAAGGTGAAGCCATTTATCATCAGCAAATGTCTCTTACCGTATTTGCTCGGTAGAACTAGCACTGGAAAATAGGCGAAGGTTAAATAGATACAAGTTTCTATAATTATTATATCAATCTTTTATTTCGCAAGCACTCTATTAGTCAGAGTTCAGGCTAATTGCTAAAGTAATAAATCTATCTGCAAGAGATTATTAGAACATGCAGTACTCTACATGATAAAATAATGTCTTATATAGGACTTGTTCAACACAAGTGATAAATAAAGGAATATTATTAATTTATTGTCATTTCCTTTATGCGTTTAAGATGCCAAAGGAAATTGCACAATTTTATTATTAATATTTAGACAGAATGACAAAACTTAATAAAAAAACATCAAATTATAACCTTACTGAAGATCTTAATTAAAATGAACGAGTCTTATTAATAATAGTTACGTACGAAAATATAAAGGCTAACCAAACACACGAGACTAAGGTAAAGTCTGACCTGTTTTTAGGCCTACAATACAAAAAAATATATCATCTTAAGCTAAAAACTTAGCTTTACCTTATATAACTTCTTATTCGAGTGTTAATGTATACAAACTAAAACAAACTCAGCGAATAACCTAACCAAATTTATTTAGGTACACTTGCCGTTTTAAAACAAAATACGTAGATATACATCCAGATAAACTAGACGTACATATATACAGATACCAGAATTTAAAAAGAAAGAACAGCTGGAATAAAATGAAGACTGAAGCAGAAGGCAGAACATAAGGACGATTACATCCAAGCGGTAGAAATAAGATGAACAAAAAGATATGCATCGCATTTTGGTCAAAATAGACAGAGATATAGCAAATTCACCGCATTAAACACTTCTTGATTAATTCTATTGAGATGATGTCTTCTAATCCAGCTTGATATACTCTCCAACTTGAGTGACGTGGTACTTCGGTGGAGAGTGGTTATGCTCCTCTTGTAAATACTTCAGACTGCCTCTAGCATCCGTGCGAGCCTTAGACGGGCATCCTCTCTTCTTCTTAGTGCAATACCAGAACATAGGACTGTATTGAGAATACGTGAATCCGTTGATCATCAACAAATTTTTTTTCTTGCTCCTCGGACTTGGTATTATAGAAACTGAAAATGTACGGAAATTATTAATTTAGTTACGTACCAAATATCATTAGGCTTTGGCTTTGTTCCTCGACAGCGTCGCAGGCTTTTTCTATTTTGCAATTCCTCTTTAGTTTTTACCTTGTTGGCTGTTGTATAATATCTTAATGTAAGTTGTAACACCCAAATAAAACTGTACTAGCGTTAATGTCTTAACGTTGAAAAAAACACTCATTGACTCCCATTTTAAAACTGGTACGATTATTATTCTTATACTAATATATAAAGCTGAAGAGTTTGTTTATTTGGTTGAGCGCGCTAATCTCAGAAACTACTGGTCCTATTTGAAAAATTCTTTCAGTGTTAGAAAGCTCATTTGCAGAAGAAGGCTAAAGGCTATATAAAATGATATGAGCCACGTGAGTAGAGCAGTAGCCTTAAATAACGCAGGTGCAAACGCGGGCTCATCTATTTAAATATAAATTTTATAAATAATAACAAGAAACCAAGTATATTTGTAAATATTAATTGAAATAATTATATTTTATATTTATAAAAAATGTGTTGCATAGCAGCGATAGCCGAGTGGATATACCAACAGACTGCCAAGCAGATGGTATCAGGTTCGAATCCACGGCGCGCACCAATGACTTTTCAGAGTTATGTTCGTATTGAATTGTTAATTATCGCTTGTCCCGTGCCTCGGAGAGCACGTTAAGCCGTCGGTCCCGGTTGTCATGAAGATCTTTGACAGTCGTTATAGGGAGTCAGTACCTTCTAAATAAACGGACACTAGTCTAAACCATGGAATATCGCTATCCCTTCGGGTTGCGGAGGTCAGACAGGCAGTCGCTCCGTGGAAAAGCTAATATTCAGCCAAATCCGGTTAGACTAGAAAGCGGACCCCAGACTGAAACTGGGATAACGCTAAGAGAAAGAAGATTTATAAAAAATGTGTTGTACACGAAGGATATTATTATTCAGTAGTCATTAATTAAACATTAAATAAACTTTGTTTATAATGCTCTGGTAGGTAAAATATTAAATAAAAGAAATCATTATTTCAACAACATTTATTTAACATTATTAACATTAACTTTTTCAGATTGGTTTTCTAGCAATTATAATGTAATTGATTTTATCAATAAGAAGACGTCTGTCATGTCATGAATGTTCAATTATAATGTTATTGATTTTATCAATAACAAGACGTCTATCATGTCACTTATGTTGTCCATCATGGTGACAAAATTAAAGCAATCATCAAAGATATAATTCTGGAGAGATATGCCAGCCACTATGAAAATTTTAACAAAAAAGGATTTTTTTTAATGTTTAACAAATGGCAGAGTTCTGGGGTGACAATGTATAAAAATACAATAGAATTAAAAACATCCTCCTATGACACACAACAGCACGACAAATAAATAAAGAGTAGCCAATAGGCAGTCATATTTTCAAATATTATGGATAATTATTTGAAAATCGCTTATTTTTAAGTATCCATCACATTTGGAAGTTATTCATGATTATGGCTAAGTTTAAACCTAACAATGTAATTGTCTACAGTGTATACAAAAGCTTTACAACCGATGGTTCTCTTAATACAACGCCATGTTATTTGTGCACGCCCATTGGATCTATGCTTTGCAAACCTATGACCACTCTATAATAACATTGTATTCCCTCGAGAATTTTTCGCGAATACGGCAACTGTAATTTAAAGTACGCAGGCATGTTTACGAGTAAATAATGTAAAGGGTATTTGCAAGCATAGAAAATTACAAAAAACACAACAGGTAATAAATAAAAATATTAATATTGTTTCAATTAGAATTTAAAAAAGAATCGCGTCTTCGGCTCTTAAAGTTGTAGAAGAATTATTGCACGACATACATGAATTCAATTTGTTACGATGTCTAAACTTAATTAAGTCTTTTATAAAACATACATTTAATTGATAATTTTATTGATATGATTTCGTAGTAAAATCATGTACCTAAAGTAAGAACCAACCTGGAAAATTACTGGTAAAATAAAACATCAAAATTACGTGGTTTGTTTTTATTTTTTGTCCAGATTCAACTTAATATAACCATAATAATGTATGTTATTCATAACACATCAAGCTTTAAATGTAGAAACAAATAATAGATTTAATCTTATTTATCAGCGATCAAATTTAGAAGAAAACCCTAACGAAGCGATTTCTTAGATTTTTTAAAACATACATTGAAATTCTTAAATATAATATCTCTGTACTGACGTAGAGTTACCGGTTTATGTTTATGTTCGGCTAAATCAAGCCATATTGTATACATTCTGTACATACGCACAATATTAAGACTACCGTCAAAATACATTTTGTTTGATTTCTTCTTAACATCTTCGGGCACAAATGAATTGACATGATCACAAACACTTTTGATCATGTCAGCGTTTATGACTTTGTTATGATTATAGTGTCGGCCACGTCTATCTGGCTCTATACCTGAAGTTCCATTATTTATAGTATAAGCAATTTCAACGATACGTCCACTAACTGTAAGAGTATTCACAAACATAGTCTTGCAAACTTCGATAGTTTTTATTACCTTAGAATTATCCGAAGAGTATATAGGCAAAAAACATTTCAACGTTTACTTTCGAGAATCCGGCATTCCGTTCAGACATCGCTTTTTAGCTAATGTTTGCGTAAAATCAAGAACATATTTCCATCGCGAGTCGCCCTTTAGCTTACTAAATTTATCAAAGCAATCTTGTCTTTGCTCCTGAGTAATTTTTTCATGACACTTATAGCGACATTTACATTTATCGCCCATTACTCTTTCCTTCACCTTTTTATATTTCTGTTTCCAATGTTGAGAACAAATAACATTGTCAGCATCAGAGTCATCAAATCCATCATCTACACCGGCGCGGGAGTTACTGGTGCTGGTAGTGGACCCTGCGATAAATAAAGATTTATTTTTAATAGTGAATGGTGAAGAAGTTAATTGGGTAATATTACCTGAGATGCTTAAATTACATAAAAGCGATAATATTTTCAAGGAGTTGTATTACAACATAGACTTTAAGTTAGTATTTAAAAAAAAAAATTTAACTATATCTATTCAGTGAAATAATTTAAATTAATGTACAACAGCAATAGAAAAACGAGGCGAAATAAAACAACAAAATCGAAATTTTGTTATATTTGGAGTTATATGAACACTTGTTAACACATCTACCTAGTTATAAATAAAAATACATTAAATATTAATGCTTAAATAATAAGGTATCAAACGTAGATGAAAGATACAATCCTATCGCGCGAACTTATTTGGTTTCTTAAAACATAAATTAAAATTCTTCGATATAATATCTCTGTACTGTCGTAGAGTTACCGGTTTATGTCCATGTTCGGGTAAATCAAGCCATATTGTATACATTTTGTACATACGCACAATGTTAAGACTACCGTCAAAATACATTTTGTTTGATTTCTTCTTTGCATATTCGGGCACAAATGAATTGACATGATCACAGACACTTTTAATCATGTCTGCGTTTATGATTCTGTAATGATTATGGTGTCGGCCACGTCTATCCGGCTCTATACCTAAAGTTCCATTATTTTTAATATGAGCAGTACGAATTATACGTTCACCAACAGCGAGAGTATTCAAAAACATGGTCCTGCAAACTTCAACAGTTTTCATTACCTTAGAATCATCCGAAGAGTACACAGGCAAAAAATATTTGTATGTATACTTTCTTAAATTCGGCATTCCGTTCAGACATCGCTTTTTATTCACTCTTTGTGTCAAATTCAAAACATACTTCCATTGCATGTTTCTGTCCTTTATCTTACTAAATCTAGCGAAGCAGTCTAGTCTTTGCTCATGGGTGATTTTTTCATGACACTTATAGCGACATTTACATTCCTCGCCCATTTCATGGTCTTTCTCCTTTTCATATTTATTTTTTTGACAACGTGAAGAAATAACGTAATCATCTTCACTAGCGTCTGAATTGCTGATACGGGCAGTGGACCCTGTGATGAATAAAGAATTTTGTAAAAAAAATGGGTAGAGAAGAAGCTATTTAAGTAATATTATCTGGGGTAAAATATGCTTCAATTACATTAAAACGATCATAAGTTTTAAAAAACGGTGTGTATCGAGAATAATTATAGTTAAATATACCAAATAAGTAAAAACCAGTACTGAAAAATTTTCAGCAATATTAGCTATCCCACGTAGCGACTGAAATGAATAGCGTTATGCCATGCCTTAGACCAGAGTCATTATATCTACGGGTATTGAGTTCCGATAATGACTGTCACATATCTTCACAACAGCCGGGACCGTTGACTTTACAAATGAAGAAAGAACGCAAATAAAAAAGCAGGTTATACTTCGAGACTCGGTAACTTTGGAAAGCCTAACCTGATTTTGAAGAAACAAAAGCTAATATTATTTGGTAGAGTGCACGGATTAATTACCAATGATGTGTTGGGGTAGCTCCGGGAGTCATACGGCCACATCAACGCAAGAAATCATCTAAAATTACAATACAGGAAAATCCAACTACGAAATTAATACAAGTTCAACAATTTATTTATTTAATTATGTATTTACACATGTTTGCCTCGCGCCACAACTATAATATAATGGCAATCTCTTAATTTTTGCGTAGCTTAGGGTTCTAAAACTCTTCTAAGTGATGCCTTCTACCAGAAGTAATGTAGCGTTGTATGTTTTCGTATACAATTCATGTAGATGTTATACCTACTGTTTAGATTCCGACTTAAACTGTATAAAATATAATAAAACAAAAATATTAAAAGAATCAGTATTTAGTTGAGTATATCAATCGATTTTGATGGTCTTTGTTTACAATGTTCTGAATGTAAAATATTCATAAATTATTCTGCATATACACCAAAATTTAAAATAAAATGTAAGTAATGACTGATAATCCGTGTGGTGACGGATTAAGAATACGGAATGTCACCAT
Source organism: Euclidia mi (assembly GCA_944739405.2). Lineage (NCBI taxonomy): Eukaryota > Metazoa > Arthropoda > Insecta > Lepidoptera > Erebidae > Euclidia > Euclidia mi. The sequence goes on along the minus strand of OX123186.2, from coordinate 96,075,140 downwards.
CCCATATCATCCCGTGGGTGTCGTAAGAGCCGACAGAGGGACCATACTATGCAGAGAACAGCACTGTGAGAGAAGGAAAACTTGAAACAAACCCTATACCAATCCGTTTGGCCAGCGTGGTATAGTAGGCCAATACCTCCTTTCAAAGGAGAGGCCTAGTCCAGCAGTGGACTGTAAGGGGCTGAAGATGAATGAATGACTGATAACAACTTTTCTCGAGATGTTGCAGATTGATCAAGATTAATGTGCGGGTCTTAGAAAACTATAATTGTAAAACAAAGAATCTCGACATTGAAAGGAACTTTTACTTCATAAACTTATCTTCATTATTTCTTTTTTGTACCAGCTGCGTGGTTTCTTGCAGAATATAATTTTGATTTGATGTTTGCAAACGGTGGTATATTTACCACCAAATTTGTTTCAGTAGCGGAGAGCTGTGATTTGAATTCTTTATAAATTTCTGTTATTGGGGTACAACCAGACTTCAATACATTATCTCGTAAATCATCCAGCTTCTTTGCTATAAAATTTTTGACTTCATCACGCTCGCAGCTATGATTCCTCTCATCGGAAATATTGCCGCCATCCTGTCAGAACAACCAAATAATTTTAAATATCAGCATTTGTATAAAATCTAATAAATAACTTTACTCGAGTAATCATCATTACCATCATTATCAGCTTGTCATAGTCCAGTGAAGTGTAGGACGCCCTCCGGCTAGTGCCGGCGGTGGAGTGACGATATACGTAAAGTGGCTAGCAGCGACTGGACTCGAAAATCCGAAAATCGTGCTCAGTGGCATGCCATTGGAGAGGCCTCTATCTAGCAGTGGATTATGGCAGGCTTGTATACATAATCTGAACATCGAGATAAGTTACAAGGATTTTTATGAAATTTAGTAAGCAAGGGTCTCGGGGGCGATAAAACGATCCAGTTAGGATTTATTTACAAAGAAATTTAAAAGAGTCCAAAAAAGGTTGTTCATCCAAGTAATTCTTATATAACTCATAAGTCCATGTAAATAATAATTAATACTTTCATCTGCAGGGATCCCTTGCATCCATTTTTGACATGCACGCAATTCCAATGGCTCCATCCATTTTTATTGTCCCTCTTTTTTGTGTATTGGTAACCATCCGTCAATAACACCACACCACCATTTCTTTTTATAAAAGTCAAGCTTTCTGTATTTGCCGAAGATGTTGTGGACTCGTTATCAGCTTTTTTGAACACATCTAAAAAGTCAATACAATGTATTTAACTTTTCATATTTCCTTGAATTATGATAACGAACATTTCAATAATATTTTATGTAAGAGAATGTCCAATAAAGATTTATTATACAAAATTGCAAGTAATGGCACATTAAATTTAATAAAAAAAAACACTGTCGCGCTCTATCTCGCAAGTAAAACAAATATAATCATTCAGTTAAAATACAAATCACGGTCAAACACCATCTCACAATTATAAAAAATCGAAAAATTATTTACTTAAACTACTCTAACTAATTGATTATTATTAATTATTATACCTTTGTTAAAATATTGGCAAACAAATTAAAAAGTTTGACTTAGCTGACTATATGAAACTCAAGCTTAGTATTCGTTTGCACATTACATTATTTAAAAGGTGTTATCCGTTCAGAATAGAACTCTATAATTCTATAGTAAATACATAAAAATACAATACACAATATAAGATCACTTGTTTATCAATATTGAAATTAAATATTGAAATACATTGACACAACACTATTTAATTAACACAGAATAGACCAAAGATCACATTTTCGTAATATTTCTTTTCTGGAAAAGAAAATGCCTTAAAATATTCATTGATCATGGTTATGGTCAGTATATCGTATAACATTGTCCATATACGTGACTACTATAGATCGGCACCCATTGTTCCTCTTCACACATCTCCAAGATACTCTACCTTTCCTTTCGTGAGCCTTGTTATATCTTTGATCCATTAATAAGAGAGTTCTATTTCCATAGCGATTGTGCACGAATACGCCTGAATAAAATAACAGTTTAAATAAACGTATTGAGATATTTGTGTTAATAAATGCAAGATTGAAATTTTGTTAAATCCAGTGTCCAGGCATTTGGCAATAGATATAAAGATTAAAAATCAATATAGTTTGCATGGCACGTTTATCTACGCCAGATTGTAGAAGTCAAATCATACGGACTTGTGCGTTCACATTGACCGCAAAGGCAACTCACTACATCGTAACAGCTTTACGTCTTTGAATTGCCTCGTTATATTGTGGTTGGTTTTTATGACTTTATGTCATTTGCATAGGACCGGTTAGTCTTCTGTCAGTTTTTGCTGTATACGGTTAAATGTACACACAGTCATATAAAATGTACAGTATCTAGAGTTTCGTCATATTTGCCAGTTAATAATTTGGTAGGACATTAATTAATGTAGGATATTATTAATTTCTTTTTAGTTTTCCGAAAATTTCTGACCTCGTGTCTCACTCATTCCTCGAATGGAAAACAGTGATATTGCATCGCTGTCACTTTATTTTAATTTGTTGATTCTATGATATAATAACGCATCCATGGTTGATCCCCCAAAATTTCAAATAAGCTATTTCAACAATAATCTTAATCTTAATGTCACTTTAAGTTTTTGCTTAGTAGAATACTTTCTTAAAATAGCTTTAAATAATATAAAATTAAATAACGCAACAAGATATTTGGTTTCCAAATCATTTAAACGCGAGCCTTAATTTTTTATACACATTTTCGAAAATCAACAAAAACAAGATATACAGAACACAACCATAATTTATAAAATGAATACGAAAATCATTTTATAAGTCATGGTTGTGTTCTGTGTACTGTATGATATTGTCCATATATGTGACAACTGTAGATCTGCAGCCGTTGTTCTTTTTTACACATCTCCAAGATACTTTGTTATTTCTTTCGTGAGCTTTGTTGTACCGTTGGCCCATAAAGTAGAGTGCTCTGTTTCCGCAGCGGTTGCGCATGAATACACCTGGAACAAATACATTTTAAAACAATAAGAATGACTGTGTCGCTGACAGCAAAAGCCGACAATTTGGAATCAGGGTGTACCGACGTTTCATAAAACGATATGTTCCCGTGACAGTTAGGCATGGCAATTTAAGTTTAATTTACTTATATTATTTATTATTTAACACTTTATTGTGGACAGGGATGTCTTTTTCTTTAATCTTTCTATAAAAGGTAGCTTGTTGGGAGTGAATGAAGCAAGAGAGGTATGTCAGTATCGTTGCAAATGGCGTTCCGTAGTCTCTGCCTACCCCTCCGGGAAACAGGCGTGAGTCTATGTATGTATATGTATGTAAAAGGCAGCTTTACAGCTAAAAGCCATTTAAAAAGGCGCTATAACAATTTACCGGTTTTATTTACTTAATTTGTGCCAAACTCATTTTCTTACCATTACATTAAAAATGGTTTAAAACCTACCTGCACATTATTACTGGTTATCTGCAATATTTTAAAGAAAAGGTTAAGTAGTAGTTGAAGTTCAAATAAAACGCTAAAATTTCGGTAATACATTTTAATATCGTTATAACGACCGTATATACATTTTAATCGATTTTATAAGATTTTCATAGGTATAATAAAATAATAATATACACGCTGATTTTTTATTGGTTTAGGAAAAAAAAACCTCACGTTGGAAAAAATATCTGATATTCATATATTCAAAATCAAAATTTACCTACCACGTAAAATAAAAAAGTTATAAAAGTCAATAACTCTAGAAAATACGTAGTACGCACGACTCGATTATCGATCAACTCGTCGGCGCGCTGTAGGTACCTAAAACAGCTGTTGACATCGCGCGGCGAGGTCAACAGCTGTTTTAGGTACAGTACAGCGCGTGTAACAGTAGGTAACTACCGATACATAAAACACAGTTAGTCAGCAAAGCACTTCTGGTGGGGCCATACTAACGAGAAATGCCATTAATTATTGCGATAATGTACGTTAACCGTAGGTGTAGCCACGACTTAACGCGATAATTTGACAACGGCATTAACAGTAGCGTTTGGCGTTTTTATCGCCAATGATGGGCATTCACGTTGACGATTCAAGTGTAGCCACCTACTTTAGCGCGTTAAAAATTATCGCAATAATTATCGCGTTAGCAAACATTGACGTTAGCCGGTAGTGAGGCCCCAGCATAAGAAGTACGGATGAATAGTGATACCTAATTTACGTACTTACAAAAACTCTCAGAGCATCTATGCACATACACCCACCACGTCTTGTCACCCGATGAGTTATTTTTCCTGTACCGGTAACCCTGACAAAACAGATGGATTTTTCCTCTGTGCTCCATGTAAGTCACTGAAAAAGAAAAAGAAAACATAGAACCTCAATCATAAGCAAGTCTGAGAAAGAAGATGTAAGACTTCTTTTTAAACCAGTTTGCTCACATAATTAAGTAATTTATTGCTGGTCATAGCTAAAACTGATCTAATGCCTAGAAGAATTTGAAATTTGACAAAAATTACAAGCTATTTCTAATTCTTCAAGCTCAAATACGCAGCAAACCTGCAACTTTAACCTGTGATATTAATATTATGCACTTAGTAGAGTGAAAGACCATGTTGTTTTTGGTTGGTATATACATTTATATTCTAGAATAGAATAGAATTCATTTATTTGCTAATAATGTAGGTAACAAAGAAAATAAAGATGTTAGCAGTACAATATGATCCACTACATTTTACCATGATATGGCATGCAAATTATTTTAAAGATTAAAAACATTATTATGACAATCAATTAATTTATCAATAAATCATTTAAATTACAACAATAATCAAACATAATGTCAGTAAGAATATACATTTCATTTATAAGTCAAGCATTAGAATAAATAGTAAATTTCTGAATAACATTATTTAACAAATCAATTCAATCAATCGATACAGTCTGCTGTACGAGTAAAAATATTAGAAAATAGGATAGTACTGTTAACTAACATAATCATTACGTATGTTCTTTAACATAATATTATGCTGGAAAAGGTAGACAACGCACTTGTGATCCTTCGGGCATTGCAGGTGTCTATGAGCGGCGGTGATTACTTACCATCAGGTGACCCGCTTGTTCGTTTGTCTTCCTATGCTATAAAAAAGACGCCCACAATTAAAATTTTGTAAATTCAATATTTCCAGGTTGTGCTTAACGCATGGTCCAGGGTTTCTTCTGGCTGATGCGAATGCTGTGATTTCTTCAGCAGTTCTCCTCCATAGGTCACTAGTGACCCTGGGCACATCAGAGAATCTCTTTTTGAGCAAACCCACCATACTTTGTCCCCTGACTGATTATTCTTCCTGTATCGGTAACCGTCGCAGTACACGTACGCTCTACCCTTATACTCCACAAAAGACACTGGAGAAAGAAATAACGAAATTAATATGGTATACCAAAACAATAATGTAATTTGTAACTTACGAGGCGCAAGCAAAAAATTTAGAGACCTTACTGGCGATATTTTCTTAAATTTAATTTAGAAAGAAATATTAAAACGACGCTTTGCAACATTTGGGTAAGTCAGAATAGAATATAAAATATAATAATAAAATTATAAAAATAATTCAAAGTGTTTTAAACGGACTGAAATAAAACAGAATATTATAATTATGATAAAATTTATTGACAATCCACCTATTTAAATAAGTATATACATAAGTATATCCGAATTGATATCAAATCAAACAGGAACATAAGATAGAAATCACATATTAATTTGGCTTCCTAGTAGAAAATCATTGGGAAAATGCAATGCGTATAATGTTGCAAAAGACTAGAAAATTCAAATGTGATATTACTTAATACAAATACTTAATGATGACTGCACTAATTCATCACTTATCAGTTTCACAGCTATGACCTCTTAAATAAAAACCTTTTCAAATCATAGATGATAATAATAAAGCAATTTACAAAAATACATCACATCAAAAATCTACTTATTATGAGGCAGCGATAGCCTAGTGGAGATACCAACAGACTGCCATGCAGAGGGTATCGGGTTCGAATCCACGGCGCGCACCAATGACTTTTCGGAGTTATGTGCGTATTGAATTGTTAATTATCGCTTGTCCCGTGCCTCAGAGAGCACGTTAAGCCGTCGGTCCCGGTTGTCATGAAGATCTTTGACAATCGTTACAGGGCGTCAGTACCTTCTAAATAAACTGACACTAGTCTAAACCATGGGATATCGCTATCCCTTTGGGTTGCGGAGGTCAGACAGGCAGTCGCTCCGTGGAAAAGCTAATATTCAGCCAAATCCGGTTAGACTAATAAGCGGACCCCAGATTGAAAACTGGGATAATGCTAAGAGGATGATGATCAAAAATCTACTTATTATGTTAACAATAAATTCAAAGAACAAGTAAAGCAATGACCGGAAGTATTTGAGCCACACGGCCTTATACACCTGAGCAAATAAAAAGGTGCACTATAAAAAACAAACTGAAGCCATTTTTAAAGTGAGTTCACGTTATATGCAGTGTGGACAGAGTTTAAGCTAATGAAGTCGTGCCATGGCTTGCCGTTCGGATGGGTGTATTAACTTGAGGTCTGCCTTTTTGTCTTCATTTGAAATACATATAGAACATGCTACATCTATTTTATTTTACGGAATAGACATAGACATTTTCGGAAGAAATATTATTGTATTCCATTTGATTTTAAATTGATCTGACACGTATCAAATATTTAAAATGAGCATTATTTATCGCGTATGGTATTAATTGCACAATGATTACACTTACAACATACAGTGTAGAGTTTATGTCGTGTGATGCTGGCGGAGTAGAATAGCACCACCCCATATCTTCCCGTGGGTTTCGTAAAAGGCGATTAAGGAACTGTGAACAAGTACTGACCCCTTGTAACTTTGTTCACCGTTATACTATTCTATCTGTCTGAGTCTTTCTCCGGTCGTAACGGTCTCCGTTCCACTGGTTCCAGAAGGACAAGGATGAGTATGTGCACTTGTGTCCCGCGTATATACTCGTGCACGTTAATATATCCTGCGCAACTGACCGCTTCCGTATAAGGACTCCGTTCTAAGCTCTAGTCCTACGGCGATGGGGGGAGGTAGAGAGGCTCAACGTGATGCTCGTTGGGCTTTGTCTGACTCCTACACGTAGGCGGCCTTGGGGATGTAGTATTACATCGTGGTCGCTTCTGTTCTGCATTGGGATGACAGAGTGGATTCGGCAGCACCCGGGGTGACAAAGCAGCCCTATTTAGGGAGGCACTGCTTTTCTCGCTGAGCTGGGGAGGGGGCTAGAAAAGGTGCCCTAAATAAATGCTCATCCCAACCTTTAAAGAGGGTAGCAACCGCGGCTGCCTCTGCATCTTAAATTCGCGGTCGACGCCACAAGAAAAAATACATAAAACATCAGCGCGAATGACGTTTGGCGCGTGGTATGTGCGAACACTTCTTGAGCGCGAGTCAAATGCCTGTCCCGAGCGAAAGACTGCCATCGTGGCTCGAGAACTTCATCGCTATAATATCGACGTGGCTGCACTCAGCGAAACACATCTTGCCGATGAAGGAGAGATGGTAGAATACGGTGGCGGTTACACTTGTTTTTGGAAAGGACTCGCTTCCTCAGAGCCGCGAAGATCGGGTGTAGGCTTTGCTATCAGGAATAATCTAGTCAAAAAACTACAAGAGTACCCTGCACACATCTCCGACCGCATTACCACGTTACGCCTTCACATGGAACATAACAATTACCTTAATGTCATCAGTGTCTATGCCCCTACGCTAGACAAGTCTGATGAAATCAAGGATAAATTCTATGAAGAACTGACGAAGTGCCTAGATAATATCCACCCAAGAGAACAGATCTTACTCTTGGGCGACTTTAACGCCAGGGTCGGCCGAGATTACGAGGCTTGGCCTAAAGTTCTGGGTAGACACGGTCTTGGAAATATGAACAGCAATGGGCAGTTGTTGCTTAGTTTTTGCGCTCAACTAGATCCTGCAATAACGAACACTATGTTCAGATTACCTGCCAAGTACAAGACAACATGGATGCATCCCAGATCGATCGCACTGGCACCTTATAGATTACGCAATCGTGCGTCAAAAAGACCTTTCCCAAGTCCAAGTTACCCGCGTCATGCGTGGTGCTCACTGTTGGACTAATCACCGACTCCTTATCACGAAGCTACGTCTTTGTCTTCGACGTCCTCCTAGATCGCAGCGGCCAAAACAGGAGCGTCTTATGCTTGAACGACTCCAAGATGCTAACACGAGGGCAAACTATGCCGAAACCTTGAGCACTGCCTTGCTGCCCCTCGATCTAAAATTCGGCGAGGCCAATACTGTCTGGGAGTCCCTTTCTTCTCATATTCTCCGAACCGCTCGATTAACTTTGGGTCTGAGAGTCCGAAAACATGAGGACTGGTTTGATGAGAATGATGAGGTACTTATGGACGCTATTGATAAACACCGTCGGCTCCTGAGGCAGCACAGCAGAACACGGAAATACGTTGTAGTGATATGGAGCTGCGTAAACTAACGCGGAAAGCGAAGGAGAGATGGTGGCAAGAGAGGGCTCGTCATCTACAGTGGCTCGCTGACACCAACCAGCTTGATGAGTTTTATACTGAGGTACGAAATCTACTCAGCATATCCTCCACAGTAAAAGTCCCACTCAAGCCGAACAATGGCGAAGGGCTTCTTAAAGGCAGGGAGGAAATACTCGAGCGGTGGGTGGAACATTTTAAGAAATTATTTAACGCGGATCATTCTGTCGACCTAGACCACCTTCGCTCCTTACCTCAACACCCTTATGCCCTTGAACTTGATCAGCCGTTGCTACTTAACGAGGTTGCTCTAGCTATAAAACAGCAGCAAAATAAGCGCGCGGTTGGTGTAGACTGCATAGCGGGCGAACTACTGAAGTATGGCGGTGAGGATTTGTATTCGGCGATGTGGAAACTTTTTGTCGTTATATGGGAACAAGAACAAGTCCCTAACAATTTTAAAGTATCTCTCATTCGGACTCTATATAAGGGCAAAGGTGACCGAGCTGACTGCGGTTCTTACCGCGGTATTTCTCTTCTTTCAGTTCCTGGAAAAGTCTTCGCCAGAGTTCTCCTAAACCACCTCAGGAATATATCTGAAAAGATTCTACCAGAATCCCAGTTTGGCTTTCGGCCTGACCGTGGTACTTGTGAGGCGATTTTCTCATTGCGTCAACTACAGGAAAAAAGCAGAGAACAAGGTCGCAATATGTATCTCCGTTTTGTTGATCTTGAGAAGGCTTTTGATAGTGTCCCACGAGAAGCCCGCTGGATAGTACTGCAGAAACTTGGATGCACTGAGAAGCTTGTGAGACTTTTAAGACTCCTGCATGATGACATGCAGAGCTGCATCGCTGTAAACGCAGATCAGTCAGAATTCTTCCCCGTTACCTGTGGGGTAAAACAAGGGTGTGTTCTCGCACCCACACTGTTTGCGTTATACTTTGCTGTTGTAGTTCAGGAAGTGTTTCGGACAACCCCTGAAGGGATTCGCATCCGCTTCCGCAATAGTGGCAATCTGTTTAACTTAGCTAGACTCAAGGCTCGTACTAAAGTGTCTTATGCACTTATCACAGAAATTGTCTATGCAGATGATTTATGCTTTGTGACCGACTCTCAAGATGGCATGCAGCAACTTATGACCACCTTACACGAGTCCGTCCGTAGTTTTGGTCTAAAAATTAATGTCAAAAAGAACGGAAGTGATGTCTGTAGACATCCACGGTCAAGAGACACTGACCATCAAACTTGGCAATGATGTACTTAAGCAGGTCAATACTTTCCGTTATCTGGGGAGCACTATAACATCCAAGTGCGACCTTGATGCTGAGATCAACAGTCGGATTGGTGCCGCAGCTGGAGTATTCGGTAAACTGGATCGAAAGGTTTTTAGCTCACATGACTTGAAGCTGGCTACCAAAATTGACGTATATAGGGCGGTGGTGTTACCAAGTTTATTATACTCCTCAGAGTCATGGACCGTTTACCGCCGCCATATACGAACGCTGGATCGATTCCATCTTAAATGTCTGCGCAAAATATTAAACATCAGTTGGTCTGATCGCATTCGGAACACGGAAGTGCTGCGTAGAGTCAATATTATGGGATTGAGGCCTATCTTATAAGCAGACAACTCCGTTGGTGCGGACACGTGTCACGAATGACCGATCAACGTTTGGCAAAGTGCATCTTTTTCTCTGAACTTGAGGAGGGCAAGCGTAAGCATGGTGGACAACTCCTTAGGTATAAAGATGTACTTAAGCGCCATATGAAAAAGTGCGACATTGAGCCGTGGGGGTGGGAGCGGAGAGCTTTTCAGCGACAGAATTGGAGGACTTTGGTTAAAACCAGAGTCAAAAGCTTTGAAGAGAATCGCTGCTCTTTATTAGATGCTCGACGCGATGAACTGAAGACACAAAGACCTTGTGCAATAATATATAATTACTGCAACGATGTGCTCACTTGTCCGCATTGTGCGCGAACTTTTGCAAATAAGATCGGCTATATTAGCCATACACGAGCACACCTACGACAGCTAGAAATCGGTCGTGGAGGTATATACAGTGTAGAGTGACACGTTTTACAGAAAATCCATAAATTGATAGATATTTGCCTTGCACATAACTATCTAATCTTAAGAGCAGGCCGCTCGTGATTAACTGGCAAAAGGCAAATGCATAAATACCCCGTTTCAGAGTCATCATGCATCGGCCAGCAAATGCACTGTAATATTATAATACCTTAGGCCCTTTGCATCCTGCCTTGCACTTTAAGAGGACTTGAACAATCAAAACCCTCTATGTCACTTTTATATGTGACAAGTGCCCACTATGTCAATAAATAAAATTTAAACAATTGACTACAGAAAGCATTTCCATGTTTTCAGCAGTCACATAACGACACACAAACACTGTACTTAGTTCATTATTATATTTAGCTACCTACAATTTAGCTTAGGAGTCCGTCAAAAGCTTTTTGCCAGATGTTTTTCTCATGTGTGTGTTGAGCGCTGATCTTAACAAGTTCGCCCGCATGAGTGATCACCGCGGCGGTACATCTTATTGAAGATCTCTTGTAACACACCCACCAGATAGTCTTCTCAAAAGCCTTGTGTTTCTTATACCAATAACCTTTATGTCAAAGGTATATTCTCCCACAGCAATTCTCGTAGAACACTACAACGATGAAAATTTATAGATATAGAATTTAGAAAGAGATTTAGATAAAACGATTACTATCGAACTTATTTGACTAAAAGATGGTTAGATATCATAATAAAAGGCAGTTTGGTAGATGAGAATCCAATGTAAGTCACAAATTTTAGCAAATATTATGCTTCAAAACGTTTTGCGACGAAAATACATTATGACTAGAGTACAAAGCTATTTCGTATCATTGCTATACCAATAATTACAATATAACTTGGACTATTCCCAAGTTTTATGTGTGTGTTGGTCATACATGTTGACAACTACATTGTCAACGGTGACAGCTGAAGCTTTACATTTCCTTGACTTCCTTCTCCTGCACACCCACCAAATGCAATGTTCCGATTCACAATTTTTCGTGAAAACATAACCATCGTGCACAAAATGTTTAGTCTTGTTTCTACCTGGTGTAAAAATACCTGAGATTTTTTTATATAAGACAACATCTAAGACTATCTTTATTTATACAAAATAAAACAAACATTCTACGTACAAATCTAGAATATGCAAAAAAAAATGAATCAACAGCTCAAAACAAGCAGATATGATATGCAAAAACCATTACCTGGAGAATTGGCTACAAATTTCAGAAGCTACGGGTTTGGAAAACGATTTTTAATTGATATGAATAAGTTTTATTTTAAGAATGATGACTATGCATGTTTTTAATGTTGACAAAGGTTTTGCCGTTGGTGGTGATAGAGACGCGACATTCTTTCCATGTCTTGTTGCATTGCCAGTAGGTGCGGTTGCCCACCATGTGCTTGAAGTTGAACCTGTACTGGTTTATGTTCAAAGATGGCTTCCCGTGCACCGTCTGTGAGAAAACGATCGCTGCTGCTGTTGAAAACATGTGAGTCAACATCTTTTGTAGTATGTTAATAGGAAACACGACGGCCGTTTTTCCATACAAACGTAGTCTCCTGTTTTCTCCCTGGATAACGCCAGTAGAGCAATTATTTTCCAAAAGATGTATGGCCCCGATTGGCATGTCAATATGTTTTCCTTTTTCTCATAAATTAAATATTAAAAAAGATATGAACCTTCAAATACCTCAAAAATTGGCCAGATTTTCCGCTGTGTTCAAACATCCAAAAAACAAATTTGGCTAGATTATTTAAAAAAAGGAAAACATAGGAACACGGCCAAAGCCTTTCTTTAATTTAATATGAAAAACTAGTTAAATCGATGAAGTTTTGGAGAAGGAATCAAGGGAATACGAAACGTTGATTTTGTGTACATTTAATAGGTATTTTTGGTCCAGCAGTAGCGTTGTCTCTATCGCGCTCTGCGGGGGAGGCTTGAGGCTACGCGACAGCAATAGATTTTACAAATACCTATTTTTCAATTCTCTCGCCCGTCGTGTTTCCTCTTAAGCTGCTGCCTGAATTCTGACTGTTTAGGGGGTAAAGAGCATACTGAATAAGATCATACTATGAAAGAAGATTCACGGGTTAAATGAAAAGGGAAACCATTTTGGTATAAAACTAGTATACAAGATCTCCGTTTTTAAAATATAAGTGCTGGTTTTGCTAATTTTGTGTTTAAAAATCTTTCAAGAGCAATTCGGCACTCAGTGTATACTCAGTGTGCTTATCTAGGGTGGTAATTAGGTATACGTGTCATCCAGAGATGGCATGATGTGCAGGGCAACCAGCCATAAAAAGTATAACTTATTTTTTTCTAGAATCACTTGTCGCAAGTGGACATTTGTCATATAATATTGATAATCCCTGAATCAAATCAAAATCTAAAAAACATCATAGGAATTTTAACTTTCGCGGTCATTTAAACTTATTTTAAATTGTCTTTCGGGATTTATACCAAGTACCTTTGTTTGGAGTAACCGATATTTCAGCACTGTTGCAAGCGCCATGTTTACGGATGTGCAGTACATCCGTGATCATGGCGCTTGCAACAGTGCCCAATTATCGGTTACGCCAAACAAAGGTACAGTACATGCGCATTACTGAAACGCTACCTTGCAGAATGTAAGTCTTTATGTACGTCGATGATAAAATACATTCAATAGAACATTAAAATTTCTTGATCTTCTTTCAGTTAGAAATGTACAACATCAGAATTGAGGATGTATGTGAAACACTTATTGGTGAATATGTATATTATTTGTTTTGATGATGGTTCGACCCATGGTGACCACAGAGGCCTTACAACCGCGCTAGGCCTTGTTGCAAATCCAATACCTTCTTTCACCAGTCACCCGTTTGAGGTTATACCTATTATTGTTCATATTTAGTAACAACTGTGGTTTAAGGTTTACGGAAATAGAAATTAAATATTACAAATGAATATTTCCAGGATTTTTTCCAAATTATTGTGTACAACTCGCAAACAATTTAAAAGTAGGCAATAAAAGACATATTTTATAAAAAGATGTATTTCAAGACAAAGGGTAACATAAATTTAATGATTGTGTTCGTTATTAATTCTTATGATTTGATTTTCCTCCATGATGACTGATAACGTACAACCTTTAAAAGACTGGTTGCAGTACCAGTATGTTTTGAATTTTGTGCTATTCAAAAGATTGAACTTAATGACGTTGATATTCGTGCCAATTCGAAGGCCACGCTTTCTATTCCTTGTCAGAATAAAACATGCTTCTGTAAAAGGACACAAATCTGCGTAATATTGAAACAGGGATAAGAAAAACAATAATCAACAAATATAAAATATCTACACAATAAGCTTTCAATTTCTAGAACCAGAAGCTATTGTAAAATGACCAAAACTAAGCTAAACCAATAGAATCGATTAAAATTTTTTTTTAATTAAACTCACAGTTATCCATGATCAGACAACTATCATATTTATTAGGCTAATATTTAAATACACACAGATATAAGATATTTAAATACAGAGATCATCTATTTCTGAGTACTGTAGACAGTATAAAATGAACCAGAACTATGTTAAAAATACTCGCAATAATTAAACATTCATAGTAAAATATTGATTAAGATAATATTAAAACGCACACAGATGTACATGATAATAATAAAAACGGATAAATAAGTTTATTTATATCAAATATTGTAGACAGATCGAAGAACTCATATTATTTATATCAAGAAGACAAGGGGACTATATTTTCTCATAATTCGAATAATTATACTACTTAATATATTTATTAAGTTAACATTGTTACTCACATAAATATACGATGATCCATTTCTGATCATATATTTCAGACTTTGTTATATCGAATCCATACCTACTATGTAAACTCACATCAAAGGCTTTTATAATAGTTGGTTACTTGGAAGTCCTTGTTTTCGGATATCATTCTACAATTCAAATTTACAGTACTGTTTTGATTCTTCCAATGAAGCGAACTCAGACCTGAAAAATTTACTGTCACAGCCAATAAAAAGTCCCCTGCATGCGACGAAAAAGGACCTTATTCAGCATTATGCCAGGCCGAAGCTTGACGCTGGTTTTCAATTAGGCCCTGTTCGTGGTGGGTAATGCAGATCAGTATAGCTAGGTACCTTCGTCCGATAAACACATGTACTTATATATAAAATGATACAAAACAATAACAATAAGACAGGTCACGGCTACGCACTGCGACGCGCGGGGAGAGCGGTGTAAAAGGCAGCGGAAAGCGTTGCCTTAATGAACTGAATCGTCAGTAGACGGCTCATAGACCCACGCCCACAGTGCGCATCCGCCACCTATACTTGCAACACGATAAAATATTGTACACAACATATCTTAATAATAGGTATTTCACGTGTTTCAACTTAATGAGTTAAATTATTACAGGAAAACACGAGCATACTAATATCAAAAAATAAAAACAAATATGACATGCTATGACAGTCACAACTACCTACGAGCATTATATCCGGCGTTATTAAGTAGATATTATATTGGATAGTAAATAGAAGGTTATTCTAAGTATACTACAAACTTCTTAAGTGCATATATGACAATGATGATACATATCGAAAAATCTCTCATTCCATATCGCGATTCGATAGTGCCTGAAAACAAAAGTTGTTGACAATCATCGACTCCTGTCTCAAACCGCAGTTCCTACGGAACTGAACTCGGTCAGGAGGTCACTTGACATGAAAGATCAAAGTCCAACTATGAACATTCTTTAAGTCCTGTTTTGACGACGGTCAGACCTAGGAAATCAGTAGTATACCAAAAACAACCTTGTGCCCACATTAATGATTCCTGTATTAACTTAACAATTAGAGATTACCTTTCATAGACTATTACAAATTATTTAATAAGAAACTATTATTACGTATAACATTGGGTTAACATACATATATTATTTATTTGAACTACTTGACATTTATATTAATTAGTAAAATATGCGCCATCGAATAAACACCTGAGATTTCTAATGAAAATAAACTACGAATAAACGATGATTTAATTTGATAATTTGAATTTTCTGAATTGAATAATGTAATGAATGCTGATTATCTTCATATATCATTATGTTTATGTATTTACCTAATATGTTGTGCTTTTTTCCCAAGAAGATGAGAGATTTTGTGGCAAAATAGACCTATTTGTTCGGCACGAAGCTGAAATACTTGTTTCAATTCTGTGATACATAAAGAGCATAAGCTTGGCGTCTTCTTTATCTGATGTGAGTGGAAATCTCACGAGACCAACCAGGCCGCTCCTCAAAGCTTTAGTCATTTCATCAAGGTCGTCACTTGGGTTTATGTTCATTTGGAGGATTTTGCTATCCATCAATATCTTGATCCTTCCAGAGTACTCAAGAGTCTGCCTGGAAACCAGAGTATCTACGAGGCTTGTCTGGCCAATTGTAAATTTCTTGATTTCTCATTACTGATACCATGGTACACTCTAATTGCTTCACTGTGTTTTGTTGTTTCCACAGAAAAGCGGCACACC
This sequence comes from Euclidia mi, assembly GCA_944739405.2. Lineage (NCBI taxonomy): Eukaryota > Metazoa > Arthropoda > Insecta > Lepidoptera > Erebidae > Euclidia > Euclidia mi. Next base: position 96,058,941 of record OX123186.2, on the reverse strand, counting down.
AAGTAAATTTGGCGTTTTGGGGTATCAGAAGCAATCTATTCAGATGGTTTACCTCATATATAGAGAACCGTTGCCAGACAGCTGTTTTGAATGGCTATAGCTCATTAGCTGTAAAAATTCCTTCAGGCATTTCGCAAGGTTCACTCCTCGGTCCTTTGCTGTTCACAATCTTTATCAACGATATTGGCTCTTGTTTCACTCGCTCTAAGATCATTATTTATGCGGACAACATGAAAATCCTATGTCCTGTCTCAAATTTGTAGCCTTGTAATGACCTTCAAAGAGATCTTAATAATCTTAATGATTATTGCATACAAAGTCATCTGGACTTAAATGTCTCTAAGTGCTTTGTCAGTACTTTTACTCGAAAGCCAAATCCTGTCGTTTTCAATTACGAATTGAATAATATAATTATACATAGCACGAGCACAGTTAGAGATTTGGGAGTCATATTTGACCATAAGCTGCTCTTTGATTTACATATCGATAACATTGTAACTAAAGCGAATAGGGCACTTGGCTTCATACTTAGGTTTTTATATGACTTTAAAAATGTAAAGACTTTCACGATCTTATATTGTGCGTTTGTCCGCAGTCATTTAGAGTATGCTTCGCAGGTGTGGAATCCGAGTTACAAGGTTTATATAGACAGAATTGAACTGATCCAAAAATGTTTTCTGAGATTCCTACAATTTAAAACGAAAACATATTTACCAGATCATATCAAAAGGTGTAAAAAAATCCATTTTTAACATTGGAAGAGCGCAGGCGCATTGCTGACATTTTCATATCTTGCAAAGGTAGCTCAGGGAGCATTATAAATTTGGCGGCGCGCTCTTCATCTATCTCAATATTGAGGAACTCCACAAATACTGGGCTAAAGTTTTCTAACTGGCTAGTAGACAGACGCCACAGGGAGTTACCAGGAAATATACAGTAATCAAGATCATCCATAGGATTTTCTTCGTCATCTGTCGAATCAGTTTCCTCAGAATTAGCGTCATCTGCAGATTCACCATCATCCATCGTTTCAACGTCATCCCTACTCGTACGGGCAACAGCATTCATACTAGAAGGTTCAACGTCATCTCTACTCGTGACGCCAAAAGCATGCGTACTAGAGGGTTCAACATTATCCATACTTGTACCGGCAACAGCATTCGAACTCGTAGATTAAACATTATCTCTACTCGTACGCGCAACAGCATTCGAACTTGAAGGATCAGCATTATCCGTACTCGTAAGAGAAACAGCATTCATGGTCATAGGTTCAACGACATCCCTACTCGTACAGGCAACAGAATTCGTACTTGTACGGACAACAAAACTCGTACGTGTTCGGGCAACAGCATTAATACTCGTCGTAGGTTCAATATTATCCGTATTCATAGGTTGAACATCACCTGTCTTTGTAGGTTCAACAAAATCTGTTCTTTTAGGTTCAACTTCATCGATCCTTGAAAGCCCAATATTATCTGTCCCTATAGGTTTATCATCATCTATCCTATTAGAATCAATATCATCTGTCCTCGCAGTTTCATCATTCAGACGGTCAGCAGTATCCGGATATGTAGGTTTGACGCCGTCGGTCGATTGAACACCGTCTGTCGCAACAACAGCATCTGTAAAAAAACATTTGAAGTCAGTATTTTAAAAGGACAACACAGAAAAATCTATTTCTATAATAAGTGCTAACATAAAGAAGCTTTTCTACACAAATAAATTCAATATTACAATAAAAATATCATATAATTAATTAAGCTTGAGATAAAAATAAGACATCTTTAATTATATCAAAATATTTATTTTATTCCGTATACCAAAACCTCCAAACTCAAGACAATCACTAAAGCTTAAAGCTTGATTGCTGTTGAATGTTATGGATGCGTCAAATCATTGTCATCTACAGAATATAGATTTTTAATTATGTATTTAAAAAGCAATTAAAGTGAGACCCGGTAACCCATTAATTAACTGTACAACATTGAATTCAGTAACAAAACTTTACCTTCAAAAGCAGAAATAGATGTTATACTTTAGATATTCCTGAATACAATACAATTAAATTATCAAAAAGGCACAATTTACGATGGCTGGGAACTGATTTTAGCGTGTAATGACAGCGAAGCGGAAGCGATAACGGAGCGTCAAGCGGAGCGATAACAACTGTTTCGTTTGCCGTCCATCGTCGAGAACTGCATGTTATTAATGACTGCGTTGAATTTCTCAAGCTCAAATATTTCTATCACACATAGATATTTATATACTCTTTGGAAAGTCAGAGACCCTAAGTAAACTGTTTCAAAGCTGAGTATCTCCGTTGAGAAGATTTCAGTAAGACGCTTAGGGATACTCAAAGACGTTTAGTTAATTTTAAATCGAACAATTTTCAGTTTGTAGAAAATGAAGACAATGTAATTCGTTAATAATTATTATCTTAAATTTATTTATTGCTATTTGAGTTAAATTTTACAATCTAATTCTCATTTAATATTGATAATGCTACAATTAATCAACATTGTGCTCAGTTGCACAAAGTTTGTTGATACATGCTGAATAAGAAAGAAACAAAAATAATAGTTCATATTGCCGAATTCTTTATGTCTTGCCCACTCCGCCTTCCAATTCAGTAGAGGCCACGGCGGAATACAGAGCTAGCTAGTGATTATGTTGTTTTTAATTATGCATATTGTATTGCCGTCGGTGACTGCTGACACTGGACAACTATATGCGGCCCGATTACAACGCCAATATTTTTGTTTCCAGTGAGGCTACCATTTTTATAATTGAACTTCCAAGTTCCAATCTGGAGACCTTCTTAGGCTTACCTTTAGGCGTGGTCGAAAACAATACTAAAAACTTTGTTAGAAATGCTGACAAAATTAGATTCACCAAAACTTAATACTTTCCTATCCAAATGGATGGCTAAAGCTGTGTCAGATTTTCTGAAAATAGAAGAATCAAGAGCCGCTGAAAATAAACCTGTGTTTACACCGGACCACTAACAATCTTAACTAATCATTCATTGTACAAGTCTGGGGTAACCTAAGCCGAAACTTGACAAACAGCAGGCAGCAAATATGCTTTGCTTTCGAATAATTGCGCCATTGAGACCCATCTGTAAATGTACATTAGTAAATCGAACTTAAAAGCAAGTTTGATATTGCAGCTACAAACTGCTGGCAGCTGTCTACGGCTATTCATTTTTACTCAACTACATGACGTAGTGTTCGCCTAACAGTAGAAGTGAAAATTTGTACATAGTATATATGTGGAGCAAACCTCAATGATCGACATGCAGTTTTACCGCATAGGTACACAATTACACAGTGTCTTCACACACCCCTACATAATCGATTGGGACATAAAGTAAATAAGGTTTTTAATAGCCCTTTTCACACCTCCATTACAAATATAACAATGACATCTATTCAATGAGCCAATATTTTTCTTCTTTGTGTCGGTGACGTGAACATCACTTTACATTAATATAACTACCTTATTTCACAACATGATTTTATTATGACAAAACATCAAACATTTATACAGTCATAATACAGTAATTATCATAAAGTGTTTAAAAAACAGTCCACTTAATACTAAATTCTGTAATTTTATTTGACCATTGATTGGTATTTCATAAACATAAAAAAAAAAATTATATCAGATGGTGAGAACAATATAGCATTTTCTTTCATAAGCTAGGGACAAGTAAGTATTTTATTTATATTACTTATTAGACAGAGCGGGCTAGATTAGCATTTTTTATCAGTGGCTAGTATCATACAATACGACGGTTTCCAAGTTATATAACATTCAAGAAAACCTTGTTACATTTTAACCGCGTATATTTCTATATTTCAAAGACTTTTTAAATTTACATCGAACATGGTGTAGTCAGACACTCTACTGCTGTGATGTGAACGTCAATATTAAACGTGTAAAATATTTCATATTGGACGAAATTAAAATAATATGTACATAATAATATAAATTACTTATACTATGTGTAATTTGATATTTATCATACACATTTTGTGAATCCTATATCACCGTAAAATCAATAAAAACTTTGATGTATCTTAAAAATTATTTGATAAATTATACACACAATATTCATAACAATTCCTTAAAGACTACATATTCAATACAAGCTTAACCTAGATTTATTAACAGATTCAAGACTATGAAGAATTTTACAGATTGATGAGATTTAATTAATTAATTGTGAAGTAAGGTTTCGTTTTTAGTTTTGTAGTATATTTTTTTAAATGTTGTGTTGTTTTGATAATTGTTATTGGCTTTTCTTAACCGTTATTTAAAGAAATAATAGTAGCGATTCTGATTTAAACATACTTGGCCTTTTGTATATGAACTATGGAATTATGAATGAATATTGCCTAGCGTACACGTTCTTGCTACATACACAGCTTTCTGTTAATCTGTGTGAATCCTTATCTTCTGCACGGTCTCAAAACAGTTATTTTCTAAAACTGTATACTGTAGTCACAGAGCAATTAAAAAAAACTTTTTTATATCTCAATGACTGTAGTTAAATAGCTTGTTCACAACACGTTTTACTCACGGCGAACCGCCAGAATTGTCGTAGTTATATGCCGCTTATCGGTTTTGTTTTGTAATAACTGCACTGTGCCATGAGTCATTTTGGAAATACAACATGACACCGCATTTTGGTTATAGGCTGTGTACCGTATACGAGGACAAGCTCTTATAACGATCTATCTTTAGTCAACCTGGACGTTCACGGCAAATTGGCCGCGCATTTTTTTTTTGGCGTGTGGATAAGAGCTCTATAAGTCTATGTATTCAAATCTTCTGCACACTTTAGGAGCAACAGTCAATTATAATTTCTTAGTGGCGTCCGTGTGGTGACGCATTAAGAATACGGATTGTCACCACCCCATATCATCCCATGGGTGTCGTAAAGGCCGAAAGAGGGAGCATATTGTGCATAGAACAGCAATGTAAGAGAAGGAAAACTTGATACAAACTCTATACCAACCCGTTTGCCCAGCGTGGTATAGTAGGCCAATTCCTCCTTTCAAAGAGGAGGCCTAGTCCAGCAGTGGACTATTAAAGGCTGATGATGATGTCCATAAAACAAAGACAATCAGTCTATTCAGTTGCCTTCTTACTATATCCATGGTTATGTTCATTTTTGACCTTGATGATGACGTCATCATAAGTGACGATAGAGACCCTGCAGCCTTGCGGTGCCTTATTGCACACCCAATACGTCCTCGAGCCCCAAGTCCTCTTGCAATTGTACCTGAAGCCATCTGCTTCGAGAACCGGCGTTCCTCTTTTCGTGTGGGTTATTATTAGTCCTGCAACGCAAAACATAATCGTGTTAGATGGATATCTAGAAAATATATACTCGGCAGTACGTAGTTTAAAAGGATTATTAGTAATATTGTTGTAATTGTTTACAATCATACCTATTACTAATTCTTTCAAAATACTATAAAAAAGGTTAACATTCATGATACTTTTTCCCATTCCCATTGTCCCATTTCCCATGTTTCCATTTATGCTGCCTACCATTTTTGACTAGGTATGACTTCTGGTAGGAGGATTTTACGTACGAAGTGTCCCTAAGGGTGCTTCTACACGGCGCATGTAGCTAGTCAAATATAAACGGCGTGAAAATAACTTTTTAAAAACTTTATTTTGAAGTTTACAAGTTATGTGCTCAGCGTGAGCAGTACAATGAGAATGAATAACATGACAAGATACATCGTTTATAAAAGGCTTACAAGCTAAGGTGGGGAAGAGGGGTACCAAGCATGGGACCACCTCTGACATGGAGACATGGCTACTGTTACTGGGTATCGTCTGCTAATTGATTAATTACAATAAATTTAATGATGACCAAAACAATAACCATAAAACTTAATATTAGTGTTTGTTCGCCTTCATGGAACTGTTATGGTGCGAACCGTGCGAACGGTATGTGGGGGCTGCATAACTCCTCCCTCCATAAGATCAAAATCATCATTTGAAGAAGGGTGATTTTGTTCAAAATTACGGAGTAATTTTGATCTATATTTATACACAAATACAAGAAATACAATTATTAAAATTACGTAAATTATTAGAGTTCCTACACTGATGCTATGCATATTCACTATGTTTATAGACTTTTCACTGTTTAACACTTCACTTTCACTTTTCAGGACGTGTGACAGCAACTGAAGGTTTTCCATATCGATTTCATCGAGGCTGATAGATTTTCTTTGCAGGAAATCCGCTGGCGTTGTTATACTGGGTAGGTGTATACACGGTGTGCTTCTGAAGGCAATTTGCGTTGTTTGTAGCCGACGTCTTTTCAACTTGATTGTTCCAATCTTCACAGTGCATGTATCGTTAGGAGTGACGATATATGTTCCTATGATATCTAGTTGGGTGATATCATTTTCACAATGTTCTGTTAAGAATATATGTGCGCCGGTGTATACAATCCATGAGTCTGACTGTATGGATTTTATCTTGACATCGGAGGTTTCGACGGATAGTGGAAGGCACGATGTGATGCTGGTAGAGTAGCTCAGCAGATCTGCTATGCATTTGTCTTCCTGACCGGATGATACGCTGGTTTCATGACAAAGGTACTTTCCTTCGTCTATTTCTTTGCAGGGCTGTGACAGTGGTAATACTTTCGACCCTTTCGCAAGGACGTAGGAATATTTAGGGGTCAAAAGGAACGTTCTATTGAGTTTAGGGTTGTACATAGGAAAGGGATGTAATCTATAGTAGTTATAGACATCTAATTGGACTATTGGTACTGATAGTATAAAAGTTATTTGTTTGCCCTTTACATAAGCTTTAATGTCTAGAGAATGTTCTAAGTTAATAAGATTATCTAATGTTACAGGAAAAATCAATTTATCGACTTTCTCTATGTCTTTAAAAATAGAAAATATTTCATTTGTGTCTAATATCGACTGGTGTAAGATGTTTACCCTACTGAAAGCTACTGCGGTTTCCACTTCATCTAATTGTGTTAATATTATTTGAACATTATGATTAAGTAAATTAAAAGTGTTTAATACTAAATTTTTACTCCTTTGGAACTGGGTTTGATTCATAAAGGCTTCTATTTCTAACACAGATTTTTCTAACATAATAAAGTTATGTCTTGAGTGATTAGTGTATTTGACAAATGAACCAATTATTTCTGTCACTAATGTCATTTTATTTAAGAGTGCATGTTGCTTTGATTGTATACTGTTAATTGTTTTATCATACCTTATTGCATCTTCGTTATCCAAATTACCAGTTATTGCTTTTATCATTGATCCAATAGTGTTAACTAAACCTCTTTTTATTCTAATATTCGGAATTAACTGATAATACCTTTCTATTGTAGTGTTCATAATATATTGAGTCTGTAAGTCGGCGTCTATTAAATTACCATCTAAAATATATATGTTTTCTAACCTATCATGCATGTAACTAATAATTTCCTTATATTTTCCTATGTTATACTCTAAAGATTTACTAACTAATTCTAAGTCTAATATTTTAACTATGTTCCAATTATAAAAACTAATACTAGCTTGACCTTCTTTCACTGGGAGAATCCCTGGGTTTTCTTCAAGTCTTTGAAGTTGAAGGGCCCGGCTGCGGGTCGTTAGTGTCACTACCACCAGGACGTACCTGTGAAGGACGCTTAATGTCTTTAAGTGGGACCTTTGATAGCCGATTTTGTTTCTGGACTGTAACTGTGTTTCTATTGGGGCTACTAGTTACTACAGCCTTTTGATAACGTGGCTTGTCCTTACTACGCCTAATGTTGACGCCTTTAATAAACACATTGTCGCCCGGCTTAATCTTAAACTGTTTTTCTCCGCCGCGCTTTTCTCTAATTTTCTCTTTAGATGCTAACATTCTTTCAGATAAGTAGTCATATAAGTATTTAGTGCGCTTAACATGTTCTCTAACTAATTGCTGTGTGTATTGTTTGTTATAATCGACATCAAAAACATTTGAAGAATCTATATGACCGAATACCACTTCGAAGGGTGTAAGGCCCGTTGTACTATGAATAGATTGATTGTAAGACATAACTGCGTATGTCATCACGGATGCCGCGTCTGTGATCTTTCTTTCGTACTTAGCTAGCCTGTAAATTTCTAATATTGTAGAATGAAAACGCTCTACTAAACCCATAGAGTTAGGATTGTGAGGAGTACCTATGTGTAAATCAATCTTGTAAAAACTAAGCATTTCCTTTAACAAACTATTATTGAATTCCGAACCTGGGTCCGAACTAATTTTCCTTGGTACACCGTATAGTGAAAAATACTTAATTAACGCTCGGATTATTTCAGGGGTCGACCTGCTTGACACTTCGAACGCTTGTCCGAGTTTACTGAATGCATCTATTATAGTGAGAAAATAAGTTCCTTCAATTAAGAATATATCTATAAAAAGTTCTTCAAACGGTTTCGACTGCGTTTGTGTTAATTGCAACTCCGGTTTTAACGGATTTCTATCATACTTCATTTGTTTGCATAAATCACATGAGTTTATAATACTAGCTACGGTTTGACTTAAATTATTCCAATAAAATGTTCTTTTAAGGTGTGCAATAGTTTCCTTAATGCCGCGGTGGCATGTTTTTCCTACGTGATATTTTAAAACAATTTCCTTTTGCTCGTTTTCATCTTCCACATACACAACTCTTTCAGTACACTCATATAACTGAATAGAATCCTTTTTAAAGAGATTCGTGATTACATTACTAAATTGTTCTCGGTGACGTGTATCCTCGAAGTATAAATAGTACTTAATCTTAGGTCGTATATATTCCTTTAAAAACTGCTTTATTAAATCTAAGTTGTCTATTGGCATATGTACTTCTAAAACCTTTTGCCGATCCCTAGAAAGGTTTTTGACACTAGTTTCATTTTTATGCCATGTAAATACTAAAATTTGGTTTGGTTTGGTATCAATCGCCTCATGGAGTATTGGTATATCCGATGAGTCGGTATTTTCCTCCGAATGTACGGTGGCTATTGTAGACTCAGGCTTTTCTGAAGCTGTAGCTGTCCTACTATCTAATGACATTATTGAATATGGGGAATGCGGTCTATCTGGGTTCACAGAGGGTATACTTTGAGTATCCTCATCTGACGAAATTACTATAGGACTTGGGGATTTCTTATCTACGTTAACTATCATCGACTCGTTGTCGTCGTTTAAAATATTCAGTTTTATACGGGAAAGTGCGTCTGCGTTGCAATTCTGTTTACCTGGTTTATGCTTGATTTCATAATCAAATTCCGCTAATCTTAAACGCCATCTAGTCAACCTACTACCGGGTTCTTTTAGCGAATGTAACCACGCAAGTGGTCTATGATCGGTGACTATGGTAAACTTGTTACCGTATAAGTATGGCCTGAAATGTTTACAAGCCCATACAACAGCTAATAACTCCTTCTCTATTGTACTATATTTAATTTCCGCACCATTTAATGTTCTACTTGCTTAAGCTATAGGTCGGTCGCTGCCTACAGGACCCTGCGATAATACTGCACCAAGCGCAAAGTTTGAAGCGTCTGTGGTCAGTAGAAAAGGCTTGGAAAAATCTCTAAAGGCTAAAATGAAATAATAGCTTCTTTGTCAGTTACGTTTTGTATAATTCGATAAGCACATCTAACTAAAGCATTTGGCATAAATAAACCTAACTTATTATTATAACCTTTTATTTTAATATTAGAATGTGTTCTAATATAAAATAATATAAATAGACTATCCTAACTTAGTTTGCGATTTTGAGCAAAACTAAATAATTATTCGTTACTTCGAATACCTACCTTACTATAGAGTATTAAAATAATCTCTTAAAGTATCTAAAATTCTCATCTAATATAGTTGAATATCAATTACATAAATAAATATTGATCCCTTATTTGAAACTAAGAGTGATCTCGATTTTTGTAGATTCACACTTCGTTTCCCGAACGTTTTTATAATTAGGTACGCGATTAGGATAAATGCATTCTCAATTCTTGTAGAACTACAATACCTAAGTACTTATTTTTCTATGAAATACTAAACATAATTCGTTCCCTACGTAAAAATATAAGTGAGTTCTCGATTTTTGTAGAACAACACTTTAGATATTTACTTATACATAATAATTCATTCCCTAACTTCTTAATATATTATACCTTAGTGTGTTCTCAATGTTTGTAGACAATACCTAAGTATTTTTCTATAAAATACTTGCTAAACATAATTCGTTCCCTACCAAAATATATAAGTGAGTTCTCGATTTTTGTAGAACTGCACTTTAGATATTTACATAAACATAATAATTCGTTCCCTAACTTCTTAATATACTAGACCTATTTATTCAATTCGTTTGTACGACATTAATCGAATTTAAAATAATGATCACTTAATCATACTTTTCAGTGGTTAATGGCTCAGTAAACTCTTTTCAATTGTGATATGCCGAGTATTTGGCATCATTTAAACTTAACTAAAATAAAATTGTAAAATGTACTATATTCAAATGTTTAATAATATATGTCTATATTGTAATTATTTTTTATTTAACTGTTACTTAAACTATTTTAAAACTGTATTCCACTAATAAGGCCAAACTATCCAATTCCATTTCTAATAGGAGGAATCCCTACATTTACTTTAATGTTTTGAAGTTGGAGCCCGTAAGTTTTTATCACTACGTTCAAAGTCTTTCTTATAATCATATTCTTAATTCTAATTTCTAATCTAACGATAATCTTTGCTTGCGAACTATAAAGGGTTTTTCTTATTCTAGAAAACATTTTGATACCTTTACACATTGATTTTTTATGCAATATATTCTTAGTTCTTTTATTATTATTCATTTTAGTTTTAATAAAAATAAATATAATATATAATGTTTATTCTGTTTAAATTACTTATCTTTACCAAAATTGGCATTATTCATTTTAACAATAACAATTAAGGCAAATAAATAACGTTTGTCAAATATTACGCGAAACTTAACTAAGTAACGAGTGTACCGGCGATGTTTGTCCAGTAACACCGTTCTAAACCTAAATAACGAGTATACCGGCGATGCTTGTCCAGTAATACCGTTCTAAAGCTAAATAACGAGTATACCGGCGATGCTTGTCCAGTAATACCGTTCTAAACCTAAATAACGAGTATACCGGTGATGCTTGTCCAGTAATACCGTTCTAAACCTAAACTTAACTAACTATACGTGTTTTAGCGATTTTTGTCTAATTACACGATAAAATACGTTAACTAGCGATGTTCAGTCCAATTAAACGCTAAGGATAGACACGGGAAAGGAACAGTGCGAATAAAGGGTCTACTCACATTAAACTGCCCGTTGCCATGCCGATTCTCGAAGTGCTGCCGTTGCTCGCCGTAGTTGACAAATTTGTAAGTTCTTTTCGGATCCGCTGGTAAACGACGACGCCCGTAAGTACCGATTTATGTGTACCGAACGCGATTTACTTTGTTTGCGAAATCCGCCCCGACTGCGCCAGTCAAATATAAACGGCGTGAAAATAACTTTTTAAAAACTTTATTTTGAAGTTTACAAGTTATGTGCTCAGCGTGAGCAGTACAATGAGAATGAATAACATGACAAGATACATCGTTTATAAAAGGCTTACAAGCTAAGGTGGGGAAGAGGGGTACCAAGCATGGGACCACCTCTGACATGGAGACATGGCTACTGTTACTGGGTATCGTCTGCTAATTGATTAATTACAATAAATTTAATGATGACCAAAACAATAACCATAAAACTTAATATTAGTGTTTGTTCGCCTTCATGGAACTGTTATGGTGCGAACCGTGCGAACGGTATGTGGGGGCTGCATAACTAGCTTGAGCATGTTGAGACACTTGCGTGGGTTACATGCACCGTAAACATATCGTTTAAAAACATGTGCGGGTCCAGCGACTCGAGCATGTACCAATGCGAGCCACCCGCGCAAGTAACTCGCATGCTCTGCGGCGCGCGCGGGTCACTCGCGCATGTTACTTGTTAAAATTACACTTTCAACATATGATTTTAAAGAATTTTCGTTCATCGAGATATTTTGACGCGATTCAAGTCATAAAGCTACCGCGCGAATAGCATGCACATATACCTAGCTCTTGACCACGAACAAATAACTTGTACACACAGCTTACGCAAGTAGCCCGCGTCTTTACTTGCTCCAGTTATTTGCACCATGTACAAGTACAAGCGAGTAACTGGAACAAGTAGCTTGCGCATATTACTCACGCGTGTAACCCGCTCCAGCTACATGCTCCAGCTACATGCACCGTTTAGAAGCACCCTAACAAAAGCTCAAACAACATATTATTCGAACCGATGACAACCAATTCTCTTCCTCTATTTGTTGTATATTAATAATATCATTTGTTTAGGTATCTTACTGAGTTCCAATAAATAACAGAAACAAAGATTTTCAGTCTATATTGATTTGATTTAGTCATAAAGTATCAAATTTATTACATAAACGTAACTAGATTGACAAACGTAAGGAGATTCAAGTCATGCTATCCCGGTTTCATCAAAATCTAGCCTTAATAAAACTACGCCTGCTGATTGTTCTTCACAACCCAAAGTGATACTAATATTCTATAGCGCAAATTAGTATCAGAGTATTATAGACCTATTTACAAACCGTCACTACTAAAACCTAGAATGCGCAGAAGCACTACTGGTAAAACCTCGAAATATTTAGGTACTCTTTTAATAAAGTTCGTACATTTACCAACACGTGTTGTTAAATCCTAAGAGTCGTTGGTAAACCCTAAGATTTACCAATCATACGGGCTTTTACAGTAACAATTATGTATAACAAAAAAACTTTGCATCAAAACAACGTAAATAATCTCACAACCAGCGTCACAGTCCGTTTGATAATAAGTTCACGTGTATGATAAACTGCTTCAGCGCTGCCTAAACAACGACTATTTTATGATTCATTACGCTGTTCTAAGCTCTGGATAATAATTAAATAATTTTAGTTTGCGTGCCGACATCCGACAGATCGGCAAGCGCTAACGGTGCTCCTGTTACTTAGCCCTTATTACCGGATCAAGAATTTAATAAATCATTGCATAAGTGGTGAAAATAAATAAATTCTTATGTGTATCAACATGATACGTGCGAATAAAGAAACTATTAAAATTGTTGAACAGTGACTTTACAATAATAATAATATAAAAAACTTAATAGGTAAACTCAGTGTATGAACACCAATAATCATCATTAGCTTCATGATCGTCCTAAAGTTATTTTGGTTTCAACCAAGGCTTGCGACTTGGAGGCCACGGCCCGCTTTTTGTCTTACCAGTTTTGAACGAGAATTTACTTTTCCAGAGAGCCGCTGCTGTAAACACCGCAAGTCAAAGTGATAGTGATATTTCATGGCTTAAACCAGTATCAATATATTCCCATAATGACTATCAAAGATCTTCACGACAGCCGAGAGAGCCTCGGAGAGTACCTTTAGCCGTTGCCAAACGAACTCTCCGAGGCAACCGATATATTATAATTAACACATAAGCCGTGGCGCATGGAACTGAGCCCGATATGCTCTGCACCCGATGGGGAATGAACACGTTTCTGGGGGAAACAACTGCCAACAAGAATAATCGTGTATAAAACAGTGTTCGGCATTATTGCTCAATATTTAAGGTCTATAACGTAGACATCCATTGTTATTCATATCAGTTTATAATTAATGCACTATGACAAATTCATTTTATGTTTGAGGGTCACAAATTATTCAAAAAGTGGAGGTATCATTTTTGTAATGATGTCAACTTGTCAGTGTCCAAAACATTGTTAAAGACTAATAAATAACTAACACAAAATCTTTTTGAGTTTTAGTACGCCATTATTTTTCAGTAAACTAACAATTTATCGTAAAAAACGGATCAGGTAAAACAATGATCAGATGACGGTCTTGTACTTGATCAAATAATTGTAAACAATGTATTTATTAAATGTATAATAAAACTCATGATAAAAATCATAACCGATTATTATTATAGGTACTGTTCTATCCACTCTTCCACTGTAAATAGCTTACATAAAAATAGAGAGTTATTTACGTATTTATAATCTAATATAATGTTTAATTCCAGAGCCTGTTTGGATTGGTTCTACAAAAAACCTCACAGTCCTCCGAGTGAACACACCAGCAGAAATCAACTCCTCAGCGAGTATACCACCCCCAGAATCTCCTGATGTAACAATCACATCAGTGACCTTGCAGAAATATCCTGCAAGCACAAGACCATCGAATCCTCCCAAAAAAGGTACTGAATATTCCAATCAGAAATCTACTCCAGTGACAGCTTTCGATCCAAATTAAACAAAGTCTAAGAATGTTGTGAATGTGAAAAAAAAAAGAAAATTTATTTCTAATCTAAAAAAAAACTATTTGTGTTGTTTTTGCAATTTCGACGTGTGAGAATCGATACCAAAATACTCGGTGTGGTGACATAAGCTGTCGCCGGACTTCTTCACCATTTGGGAAATTCGTCATGGTCTATAGTCTATATAATTAGTTTGGGTGTCTTATGTTCTATTGCACACGTTTGTTCCTATCTAACTTTGAAGGACAGTAAACGCCTATAGGCGTCATAAGAATAAATCTTCTAGTGTGTCTCGTTTACCGTCCTGTAATGTGTTAAATGCCAAACAAGTATATTATATGAAACTTAAACTTGTACAGTTTAAAGTATATTCTAAACGTTATGTGTTTGCGTAGGAGGAAACATGAATGTTAAAATAAAATACTACGCTGTAATAAAATTTATTTATTCAAATAGCGAACTTGTGACCGACAAAACTAGATTACTAGTAGGTATAAGGATACATTTTATATACCTCCTACTAATATAGTGATAACGTGTAGGTATAATAAGGACAATAAAATAGTACATATTTTAAGAATTACAATTAACTAACATAATAATGGATTATATTATAAGAAATAAAATTATACCACAATGAATAATTACTTAGCTTAATTAAATCTATTTATGTGTAGCTAATATTAAACTACTCGTTACTCAGTTATCGTCAGTATTACCTATATACGAGAACGGAAAAACAAAACTCCATAAAAATCGGTTCTGTAGTTTTTGAGTTTCTCGCGAAAAAACGACGCGGCGTAAGACTTTGTTACTGTAAGTGATTTCATTTATTAGAAACGACATGTAAGATGTTTTATTGCAAAATAAAACATCTTACATGTCATCTTACATTTTTATGCCGTTATAAAAAATCTTCTGGGAATGCCAGCAATCACAAGTCATCGCGTGTATATATTTCACTAGAGGAGCCTCGCAGCCAGAGACCCGCAGATTTACCTAATTTGACCGTTTCACTCAATCCCGTGGGAATTTCGAGCAATCTCTTCTAAGTGCGGACCCCAAGGAACATAAATGCCAAATTTCAACTCTTTGTGCCCAAAAGTTTGGCTATGCGTTATCTGTTAATGAGTAACGTAAACATTTTATATATACCGATTAAACAACGATAATATATCTAGAATTACTAAAAAAGACCTTATTTAATTGAAATCGGATATTATTTTATATTAAAAAATGTGTTGTATTGATCACGAATTTGGTTGTAAATAGACTTAAGAATTAGAAATCCATCAAAAGCTTTGGTCGTTGTATTATAACGTCCGCTTATTAATATGTATTCAAAGGTATCTGATGTAGCAAAAAAGCACTTTCGTTCTTCCCAAGCGGAGCTCTTGATAAGTTGGTAAAGCCTATTGTACGGAAATACTGCAATTTGTGTATTAATAGCCTGTCTGAATAAAGGCACTGCTTTAATTTGATCGAAAAAAGAAAGCGGCTGTAGCGTCATGTCTAATGTTTTGGGCCAATCTATGACTTCATTAGGGTCTAAGGTGCAGAATAATTTAAGTTCCTTATTGTCTGGTAAAATTACTCGTACACTAGAACTGTTTTCGTTAAAAATATTTATACCCGAGGAACTCGGAAAGGGTGATGTGTTCAACAAAGTAGGTAGCTGACCAATATTTGAAAGTGCTGAGCTACCACTGTCTGATACGGGTTGCTTTGATGCACTAAATTGATAGATGTTTATAACATTAGAAGAGGGCAGAGTATTGTTCAAACTAGACAATGAGATGTTAGGTAGCACTGACTGATTAACAGAGCCGCTGACTTGTTTAGGTAAAGTTTCCACCGAGGTAGCATTTTGTGCGACAGCATGAGAAGAGCTCGGCGTATTTGAACTTTTTGGTAAAGGCAATGAACTATTTTTATTACCAGCTGATTTAGAAGATTTTGCCACCCTGGTAATTGAGTAGGAACTTGTAGATTCTGGTTTTGAATTTACTTGTATCGCCGTTGATGTCAAATTTTGATTGTTATCGTTAAAATCTCTTCGAGCAGGTGATGATGAGATTTGAGATGTTCTGTTATGCGTGTCAAAATGTTTTGCACTGTCTGAATCTGAAATAGTTATAACCTCTGAAGATTCAGATTTTTTGGTGGTTTTTTGGTGATGTTTGGTTTGCATGGCAGGTTTATTTCCTGAGTGACGGCTTGTGTTATTACTGCTATCAGATGACACCACTGGAACAAAACATAAACAAAAATGTTTTATCGGAACATGCTTTGATCTGAGATGCTTGTTTAATTTGTATAAACATTTTTTCTACTGTTTTTGTCGACACTAATGTAAGTGTATGATTTGGAATAAATTTATAATTTTTTTATTCCAAAATTGTTCCACATTATAATAATAATAATATTCTACCACATTCACACAACACCATCTAGTCCCGAACTAAGCAGAAGCTTGTACCATGGGTACTAGATAATGGATAAACATGCCTACATATATAATTACTTTTTTTGTAAATACATACATATTATACAAAGAAACACCCAGACCAAGACAAACATCCATGTACATGCACACAAATGTTTAACTTGAGCAGGAATCGAACCCGCGACCTTTGGCGTAGCAGTTGCTTACACTTCCGTGTCACCAACCGGTCGTCGAATTTCTTTTTTTTTTCACATTCACAACATTCTTAGACTTTGTTTAATTTGGATCGAAAGCTGTCACTGGAGTAGATTTCTGATTGGAATATTCAGTACCTTTTTTGGGAGGATTCGATGGTCTTGTGCTTGCAGGATATTTCTGCAAGGTCACTGATGTGATTGTTACATCAGGAGATTCTGGGGGTGGTATACTCGCTGAGGAGTTGATTTCTGCTGGTGTGTTCACTCGGAGGACTGTGAGGTTTTTTGTAGAACCAATCCAAACAGGCTCTGGAATTAAACATTATATTAGATTATAAATACGTAAATAACTCTCTATTTTTATGTAAGCTATTTACAGTGGAAGAGTGGATAGAACAGTACCTATAATAATAATCGGTTATGATTTTTATCATGAGTTTTATTATACATTTAATAAATACATTGTTTACAATTATTTGATCAAGTACAAGACCGTCATCTGATCATTGTTTTACCTGATCCGTTTTTTACGATAAATTGTTAGTTTACTGAAAAATAATGGCGTACTAAAACTCAAAAAGATTTTGTGTTAGTTATTTATTAGTCTTTAACAATGTTTTGGACACTGACAAGTTGACATCATTACAAAAATGATACCTCCACTTTTTGAATAATTTGTGACCCTCAAACATAAAATGAATTTGTCATAGTGCATTAATTATAAACTGATATGAATAACAATGGATGTCTACGTTATAGACCTTAAATATTGAGCAATAATGCCGAACACTGTTTTATACACGATTATTCTTGTTGGCAGTTGTTTCCCCCAGAAACGTGTTCATTCCCCATCGGGTGCAGAGCATATCGGGCTCAGTTCCATGCGCCACGGCTTATGTGTTAATTATAATATATCGGTTGCCTCGGAGAGTTCGTTTGGCAACGGCTAAAGGTACTCTCCGAGGCTCTCTCGGCTGTCGTGAAGATCTTTGATAGTCATTATGGGAATATATTGATACTGGTTTAAGCCATGAAATATCACTATCACTTTGACTTGCGGTGTTTACAGCAGCGGCTCTCTGGAAAAGTAAATTCTCGTTCAAAACTGGTAAGACAAAAAGCGGGCCGTGGCCTCCAAGTCGCAAGCCTTGGTTGAAACCAAAATAACTTTAGGACGATCATGAAGCTAATGATGATTATTGGTGTTCATACACTGAGTTTACCTATTAAGTTTTTTATATTATTATTATTGTAAAGTCACTGTTCAACAATTTTAATAGTTTCTTTATTCGCACGTATCATGTTGATACACATAAGAATTTATTTATTTTCACCACTTATGCAATGATTTATTAAATTCTTGATCCGGTAATAAGGGCTAAGTAACAGGAGCACCGTTAGCGCTTGCCGATCTGTCGGATGTCGGCACGCAAACTAAAATTATTTAATTATTATCCAGAGCTTAGAACAGCGTAATGAATCATAAAATAGTCGTTGTTTAGGCAGCGCTGAAGCAGTTTATCATACACGTGAACTTATTATCAAACGGACTGTGACGCTGGTTGTGAGATTATTTACGTTGTTTTGATGCAAAGTTTTTTTGTTATACATAATTGTTACTGTAAAAGCCCGTATGATTGGTAAATCTTAGGGTTTACCAACGACTCTTAGGATTTAACAACACGTGTTGGTAAATGTACGAACTTTATTAAAAGAGTACCTAAATATTTCGAGGTTTTACCAGTAGTGCTTCTGCGCATTCTAGGTTTTAGTAGTGACGGTTTGTAAATAGGTCTATAATACTCTGATACTAATTTGCGCTATAGAATATTAGTATCACTTTGGGTTGTGAAGAACAATCAGCAGGCGTAGTTTTATTAAGGCTAGATTTTGATGAAACTGGGATAGCATGACTTGAATCTCCTTACGTTTGTCAATCTAGTTACGTTTATGTAATAAATTTGATACTTTATGACTAAATCAAATCAATATAGACTGAAAATCTTTGTTTCTGTTATTTATTGGAACTCAGTAAGATACCTAAACAAATGATATTATTAATATACAATAAATAGAGGAAGAGAATTGGTTGTCATCGGTTCGAATAATATGTTGTTTGAGCTTTTGTTAGGGTGCTTCTAAACGGTGCATGTAGCTGGAGCATGTAGCTGGAGCGGGTTACACGCGTGAGTAATATGCGCAAGCTACTTGTTCCAGTTACTCGCTTGTACTTGTACATGGTGCAAATAACTGGAGCAAGTAAAGACGCGGGCTACTTGCGTAAGCTGTGTGTACAAGTTATTTGTTCGTGGTCAAGAGCTAGGTATATGTGCATGCTATTCGCGCGGTAGCTTTATGACTTGAATCGCGTCAAAATATCTCGATGAACGAAAATTCTTTAAAATCATATGTTGAAAGTGTAATTTTAACAAGTAACATGCGCGAGTGACCCGCGCGCGCCGCAGAGCATGCGAGTTACTTGCGCGGGTGGCTCGCATTGGTACATGCTCGAGTCGCTGGACCCGCACATGTTTTTAAACGATATGTTTACGGTGCATGTAACCCACGCAAGTGTCTCAACATGCTCAAGCTAGTTATGCAGCCCCCACATACCGTTCGCACGGTTCGCACCATAACAGTTCCATGAAGGCGAACAAACACTAATATTAAGTTTTATGGTTATTGTTTTGGTCATCATTAAATTTATTGTAATTAATCAATTAGCAGACGATACCCAGTAACAGTAGCCATGTCTCCATGTCAGAGGTGGTCCCATGCTTGGTACCCCTCTTCCCCACCTTAGCTTGTAAGCCTTTTATAAACGATGTATCTTGTCATGTTATTCATTCTCATTGTACTGCTCACGCTGAGCACATAACTTGTAAACTTCAAAATAAAGTTTTTAAAAAGTTATTTTCACGCCGTTTATATTTGACTGGCGCAGTCGGGGCGGATTTCGCAAACAAAGTAAATCGCGTTCGGTACACATAAATCGGTACTTACGGGCGTCGTCGTTTACCAGCGGATCCGAAAAGAACTTACAAATTTGTCAACTACGGCGAGCAACGGCAGCACTTCGAGAATCGGCATGGCAACGGGCAGTTTAATGTGAGTAGACCCTTTATTCGCACTGTTCCTTTCCCGTGTCTATCCTTAGCGTTTAATTGGACTGAACATCGCTAGTTAACGCATTTTATCGTGTAATTAGACAAAAATCGCTAAAACACGTATAGTTAGTTAAGTTTAGGTTTAGAACGGTATTACTGGACAAGCATCACCGGTATACTCGTTATTTAGGTTTAGAACGGTATTACTGGACAAGCATCGCCGGTATACTCGTTATTTAGCTTTAGAACGGTATTACTGGACAAGCATCGCCGGTATACTCGTTATTTAGGTTTAGAACGGTGTTACTGGACAAACATCGCCGGTACACTCGTTACTTAGTTAAGTTTCGCGTAATATTTGACAAACGTTATTTATTTGCCTTAATTGTTATTGTTAAAATGAATAATGCCAATTTTGGTAAAGATAAGTAATTTAAACAGAATAAACATTATATATTATATTTATTTTTATTAAAACTAAAATGAATAATAATAAAAGAACTAAGAATATATTGCATAAAAAATCAATGTGTAAAGGTATCAAAATGTTTTCTAGAATAAGAAAAACCCTTTATAGTTCGCAAGCAAAGATTATCGTTAGATTAGAAATTAGAATTAAGAATATGATTATAAGAAAGACTTTGAACGTAGTGATAAAAACTTACGGGCTCCAACTTCAAAACATTAAAGTAAATGTAGGGATTCCTCCTATTAGAAATGGAATTGGATAGTTTGGCCTTATTAGTGGAATACAGTTTTAAAATAGTTTAAGTAACAGTTAAATAAAAAATAATTACAATATAGACATATATTATTAAACATTTGAATATAGTACATTTTACAATTTTATTTTAGTTAAGTTTAAATGATGCCAAATACTCGGCATATCACAATTGAAAAGAGTTTACTGAGCCATTAACCACTGAAAAGTATGATTAAGTAATCATTATTTTAAATTCGATTAATGTCGTACAAACGAATTGAATAAATAGGTCTAGTATATTAAGAAGTTAGGGAACGAATTATTATGTTTATGTAAATATCTAAAGTGCAGTTCTACAAAAATCGAGAACTCACTTATATATTTTGGTAGGGAACGAATTATGTTTAGCAAGTATTTTATAGAAAAATACTTAGGTATTGTCTACAAACATTGAGAACACACTAAGGTATAATATATTAAGAAGTTAGGGAATGAATTATTATGTATAAGTAAATATCTAAAGTGTTGTTCTACAAAAATCGAGAACTCACTTATATTTTTACGTAGGGAACGAATTATGTTTAGTATTTCATAGAAAAATAAGTACTTAGGTATTGTAGTTCTACAAGAATTGAGAATGCATTTATCCTAATCGCGTACCTAATTATAAAAACGTTCGGGAAACGAAGTATGAATCTACAAAAATCGAGATCACTCTTAGTTTCAAATAAGGGATCAATATTTATTTATGTAATTGATATTCAACTATATTAGATGAGAATTTTAGATACTTTAAGAGATTATTTTAATACTCTATAGTAAGGTAGGTATTCGAAGTAACGAATAATTATTTAGTTTTGCTCAAAATCGCAAACTAAGTTAGGATAGTCTATTTATATTATTTTATATTAGAACACATTCTAATATTAAAATAAAAGGTTATAATAATAAGTTAGGTTTATTTATGCCAAATGCTTTAGTTAGATGTGCTTATCGAATTATACAAAACGTAACTGACAAAGAAGCTATTATTTCATTTTAGCCTTTAGAGATTTTTCCAAGCCTTTTCTACTGACCACAGACGCTTCAAACTTTGCGCTTGGTGCAGTATTATCGCAGGGTCCTGTAGGCAGCGACCGACCTATAGCTTAAGCAAGTAGAACATTAAATGGTGCGGAAATTAAATATAGTACAATAGAGAAGGAGTTATTAGCTGTTGTATGGGCTTGTAAACATTTCAGGCCATACTTATACGGTAACAAGTTTACCATAGTCACCGATCATAGACCACTTGCGTGGTTACATTCGCTAAAAGAACCCGGTAGTAGGTTGACTAGATGGCGTTTAAGATTAGCGGAATTTGATTATGAAATCAAGCATAAACCAGGTAAACAGAATTGCAACGCAGACGCACTTTCCCGTATAAAACTGAATATTTTAAACGACGACAACGAGTCGATGATAGTTAACGTAGATAAGAAATCCCCAAGTCCTATAGTAATTTCGTCAGATGAGGATACTCAAAGTATACCCTCTGTGAACCCAGATAGACCGCATTCCCCATATTCAATAATGTCATTAGATAGTAGGACAGCTACAGCTTCTTGTAAATCTGCGGGTCTCTGGCTGCGAGGCTCCTCTAGTGAAATATATACACGCGATGACTTGTGATTGCTGGCATTCCCAGAAGATTTTTTATAACGGCATAAAAATGTAAGATGACATGTAAGATGTTTTATTTTGCAATAAAACATCTTACATGTCGTTTCTAATAAATGAAATCACTTACAGTAACAAAGTCTTACGCCGCGTCGTTTTTTCGCGAGAAACTCAAAAACTACAGAACCGATTTTTATGGAGTTTTGTTTTTCCGTTCTCGTATATAGGTAATACTGACGATAACTGAGTAACGAGTAGTTTAATATTAGCTACACATAAATAGATTTAATTAAGCTAAGTAATTATTCATTGTGGTATAATTTTATTTCTTATAATATAATCCATTATTATGTTAGTTAATTGTAATTCTTAAAATATGTACTATTTTATTGTCCTTATTATACCTACACGTTATCACTATATTAGTAGGAGGTATATAAAATGTATCCTTATACCTACTAGTAATCTAGTTTTGTCGGTCACAAGTTCGCTATTTGAATAAATAAATTTTATTACAGCGTAGTATTTTATTTTAACATTCATGTTTCCTCCTACGCAAACACATAACGTTTAGAATATACTTTAAACTGTACAAGTTTAAGTTTCATATAATATACTTGTTTGGCATTTAACACATTACAGGACGGTAAACGAGACACACTAGAAGATTTATTCTTATGACGCCTATAGGCGTTTACTGTCCTTCAAAGTTAGATAGGAACAAACGTGTGCAATAGAACATAAGACACCCAAACTAATTATATAGACTATAGACCATGACGAATTTCCCAAATGGTGAAGAAGTCCGGCGACAGCTTATGTCACCACACCGAGTATTTTGGTATCGATTCTCACACGTCGAAATTGCAAAAACAACACAAATAGTTTTTTTTTAGATTAGAAATAAATTTTCTTGGTAACCGTTGATTGAACATTTTTAGATGGCATGGATTAGTAGTAATTCATTAGATATACTAATTCAATCGACTTTCGTGATTTTTCTGTTGGACTAGCTGTTTCCCGCGGTTTCACCCGCGTCCTGAGGGAACTACTTCGCGTACCCAGTTAATTTATAACCTAAGTTACTCCTTGTTTTTTCAGCTATCCGCCAGTGAAACAGATAGACAGACAAATAGTCAACAATTAAAAAAAAGTCATTTCAGTATATGTGTATACATCCATATCCATTAAGTAAAAAGCGGTTATCTTAACATTACAAACAGACACTCCAATTTTATTTACTTATATGTATAGATGTTATAGATAGTCAAACAAATGAAAGATTATTGAAGTAGACATTGGAAAAAGCACAGATATTTGCTTAATTCACCTGAAAATTAATAGAATTGAGGTTTTAGATAATAAAAATACAAGACAATAATTAGATAGATATACTAAAGTAAAGAAATACATTACAAATGTTGTAACTAAAAACTAAACCCAGTAATATAACTTATAAAAACATTCAATATTAAAGCTACTTTTGTATACAGAAAAATTCAATAAACCTTAAACGATATATTTCAAACAGTTACCTACATATATTAAAAAACAAACTGTAATTGTACTTAAGTATATAAATAATTGTTTTATTTTATGTGTACATATAAAGTCACCTAGTAGGTAATAGTTTAATTTTCTTAAATAATAAACAAATAAACTGTAATATATGTATTTGCCATTAAAAATAAAAAGGGGCTAACACTCAGTCAGTTACACAAAAAAATAGCTTCCGAAAACGTCTGTGTTAACTTCCATAAAATATATAATGTAAATATTATATTTATATTTAATTATAAATATGCAGCTCTAGGCGCTCATGACATATAATGAATAATTTAATTATGAAATTATACGCACTTCTTGTTTGGTATCCGCACTGTATAGGGATTTCAGCTTTCGGATATATGAATTTCACATTGTGTTTCGGATATACATGAAACAGTGGCACAGAATATGTTATATTTATTATGCTATCGACGCTTATGGCGTCAGTGGTTTAACCGGTCAACTTTCGCCTAGAAATACAACAGGTGTTGTAGGTTCGATCTCCACGCGATACTTTCGTGATCCTCTAATTGCTTTTTAGTCATGGTGTGCAGTCCACCGCAGCACTAATTCCCTGTTTAATCACTAAACAATCAAAAGAAAATATCCCAAAAGACAATGTAAAACTTAAGTCAAATATTTTCAATGATTATGAACAACTTTCTCTCTAATAATGACGTCATTGAATGTCGTTATGGTAGCCCGACAGCCGGTGCTCACTCGGCTACACACCCAGAAAGACCTGGGACCGTTACTTCTATTGTTGCGGTTGAATCGGTATTTTCCCATTTGAATCGCCGGCTTGCCAAAGCGAGTCATCGTGAATACCGGGCCTAGAACAAGAAAATGTTTAATACAAATTGAAAACTATTCGAATTTAAAGAGTAATGGGCCTAGAAGCGTACCCTGCGGTACCTGCAGCTAAAGAAGTTGATAGCTAAATGTTATTATGACATGTATTCAAAATCTGAAAACAGCGTGAGGAAACCTGCAATGTCAGAGAGTTCTCCATAACGTTCTCAAAAGACATGTGAAGTCTGCCAACCCGCACTTGGCCAGCGTGGTGGACTATGGCCTTACCCTTCTCGTAATGGGAAGAGGCCCGTGCTCAGCAGTGGGATAGTACAAAGGGCTGATGATGATGATTCAAACTAAATGATATTTTCATTAGCCTTTGTATATTCAGAAATAATTATTCAGAGTCACCAATGGTTTCACCAATTTTCAATTATAAATATATATTATTCTAATCAATTGATAGTAAAGGAAAATCTAAGGTCTTTGTCAATTGATTTATGAAGTGTGACAATATATGTAAAGTATACAGCATGATAAAATTAATTTAGCATTACAAACGAATTGTCAATTTGAAAAAAAAATACATATGATAGAAACAAATATTTATAACATATCAAAATCAAAGACAAAATCAGTGGTTATGTTCATTTTTTATGCCAATGATAGTCTCATCAACGGTCGTTACGGAAGCCTTGCATCCCGGTGTGTCACCGATACGTCTGCCATTCCTGATACAGAACCACGTGGCCTTGGCACCACGACTGCGGTTGTTTTTGTAATATTTGTAGTTGTTAATGAAGTGGACAGGCCTACCCATGGCAGTGGTGCTGAAGATGACTAAAAAACGAATATTTTGTCGGTTAAACGTTCAAACATTCTAGCTCTTTGACAGGATAGTTCCTAAGATGATTTAGGTTCAAAGTCGAATTTAATTTGAAATGTGTAATCAAAAATCGTTGTGTTCTTTTTTGTGGTAGACAATGATGTCGTTAAGGGTGGTGACAGATGCCCCTGCATCCTGGACGAGTGTGACAAAACCACGTGGCTTTTATGCCACGACTTCTGTTGTTTTTGTAATATCTGTTTGTGTCTACGATGAGAAGAGGCATGCCTGCACGTGTGGTACTGAAGATGACTACAAGCAAATATATAGTTTTATTGATATATCAATGTTGAACTATTCTAGCACTGACTATTCTGGGTTTCATATAAACTGGTATGATTGGATTGACACTAACATTTATTTGAATATTATAAAGATGAGTGAGATTATCAAGATGAGTGTGATTACGTAAAGAGTACAAATGACTAGAGATTACATACGAGTACATGACTAGATCCCACACATAATCACTGCGATAAGTAGACATCAATAATCATTTAAAAGTATATAATTAGGAATGGTTATGCTCATGGTTGACGCTGACAATTTTCTCGTCGATTGTGGTGACGGATGCCTTGCATCCCTCAAGTTTGTGACAGAACCATGTAGCTTTCGGACCTCTGCTTCTATTATTCTTGTGGTATCTGTAGTTCTTTATAATGATAACGGGCCTGCCATTGCGAGTGGTACTGAATATGGCATCTGTAACTAAAGATAGATTTAATTGATGCCTAGATGAATTAAAACTGAACTAAATCACTAGTTTCTACTCTACTAGGATGCAAACAATATGTGACTACATAGTAACTACGGAAATGCTAAGATAGATAACATAAGTAGGTGTCTATTTGAACTCATATCGTCCCTAACTAAATCATCATCAACATGAGTAATACAAATGGTAATAACGCAGTTATGTCTTTTATTTATGTACCAAAAGCCTGAAAATAATACTGCAATACAAATTATTTAATAAAAGATGTTTTGAAACATATAACCATTTTATTAATAAACCCAATTGAAAAACAAGCAGTTGGACATTTATAAAATAAAATAAAAGATTTATTTATTTATTGTACACCAGTAATTACAGAACAAGTACAGTAAATTACTTATAAACTAATGGTAAGTACAAGGGCGGTCTTATCGCATGATGCGATTTCTACCAGACAACCATGGACGGACAGTATCGTCTAAATGGACAAGTAATATGCGGGCGTACAATGCTAAGACTAAGACTAGCTACTTAAATCTAAAATTAACCTAACTAAACTAAATTAATATAAACAATATTTAGATATAATTACATACATACATAAATAATATATACATAATACATATAACAAGTACATAAATAAATATATATATATATATTATACATACATATATACATACATTATGTATATTTAACATAATTACATGTAACAGGATTGGTTGTTATTACAGTGACAAGTAATGTTCTTTTGCGAGCTTTTTAAATATTGGCAGTGTTTTTGATCGTCTAATATCTTCTGGTAGTGAGTTCCATAGTCTTGCCGCTAGCACTGTAAAGGATTTGTCGAAGGACACAGTAGAGTGCACAGGATTTTTCAACTTAAGATTTTCTGATGATCTCAAGTACTTCGAATGTATGTCATACAAGAATACAAATCTTTCCTTGAGATATAGGGGATATGACGGATTAAATAGTACATTATACAGGAGACAGAGAATGTGAGTATTCCGGCGAAAGCGGATTGGCAGCCATTTGAGCTTATTTCGAAATTCAGAGACGTGGTCATATTTACGTAAACCAAATATGAACCGTATACAGAAGTTTTGGAGTCGCTCAAGTTTGTCCAGCTGGTCCTCATTGAGATCTAGATAGCTGGCAATAGGCATATTCAAGAATGGGAAGAAGGATAGATTGCGCAAGCGCTATTTTAGTGGCAATTGGGAGAAAGTTGCGTAACCTTCTCAATGATGCGGCAGCAGCAAAAAGTTGTCGACTAGTGCTTTGCAGTTGGAATGTCCAAGAAAGTGTTCTGTCAATGTAGATCCCCAAGTTCTTCACATTTTCATTAAAAGGAATCGAAACACCATCTAAAGATACGAGGGGAAGCGTTGACCAGTCGATCTTGGCAATAAATCTAGATCTACCAACCACAATAACCTGGGTCTTGGTAGGATTAACCCTTAGTCCAAACCTATTTGACCAACTACTTATTCGATTCAGATCGCTATTAATAACTGTAATACCATGTGGTAAGTTCTCAGGCTTAATCTGATAATAAATTTGCATATCATCAGCATAGAGGTGGTAGGAAGAAGAAATATGGTTGGAGATAGTATTAATAAAAACTGTGAAAAGCAAAGGAGATAAAACGCCACCCTGTGGTACGCCGGCAGAGATATCACACCAGGTGGAATAGGTGTCATCCAGACGGACTCTTTGACGGCGACCAAACAGGTAACTACGAAACCAGTCAATCACCGATGGAGATATGTTAAGAGAGCATAACCTGGCAAGGAGAACGTCAAAGTCCACAGTGTTGAAAGCGTTACTAAAGTGTAGTAAACAAAGCACTGTGAGATTGCCATCCTCCAGGCCTCTCCTTATATCATCCGTAATATTGACAAGGGTGGTACAGGTACTATGTCCAGGACGGAAGCCAGATTGAAAGGGATTCAGGATATTATTTCTAGATAGAAAAGCATTCAGTTGGTTATGGATAAGGCGTTCAAGGACTTTGGAAAGGAAAGGTAATGTGGATTAGGCTTTTTTGGTAAAGGGGTGACTTGAGCATTTTTCCAAGCAGTTAGCAAGATAAGAAAGTTTCAACTTATAACAATGTAATTATTGTAGTTAATTCAGAATCTGCCCTATCTTCAGTCTATCTAAGTTAACTTATTAAACAAGAACCTAAAGGCGTGAGGACACTATTAATTTCGGTACAGTTTTCTTTCCTGTTTTACCGCTGAATTCAAGATTCCTTTCCTGAAAAGCTCCTCTGCGAATTTTATAAAAAGAAACCTTTCTCCAAAACCAGTTAAGGATACCTCGGTAATCGAGTTCTCGATAAGCGTGGGTTCAACTTCTTCATAAATTTATTAATTTCTAGTATTTAACGTAAACGATAGAAGACTACGGAAACTATGTCGAGTGATATCTCACCACTGCCATTTTATGTTTTCTTGCAGTGAGGGCGAGGGGTGCTATTTTTACGAAAACAATAAATGATCGCGGATTTGCAATTGTTCCATTTATCACGTAAATTAAATCTATAAAGGACAAAAATAATGATAAATAACAAGTACAAACAAACTGTAATCGCGAGGACGACGTACGATACGTGTTAGAATTATCAATCCATCAATCACAATAATTATGACATTTTTATAAACTGTCAAAACGCATTGAGAGTCGTCTTTGCAGCTTACTTTTACTTTGTACTTAAACACAAGCCAGTCCATTTCTAATACTGCTGCTATACTTGTATTGAACAACAGAACAACCTTCTGTAATATAAATCAAATGTCGTGAGAATGAGAATGTCGTACGGCGATTATAGTACTGCCGGCTACAATAAGTGATGCCCGACAGCCGAGGCGTCTCTTGCTGCAGAACCAGGCAGCCTTGTATCCGCTGCTTCTGTTATTCTTATAGTAGCGGCAACTGCCTATATCTAGAACTTGACCACCGTGTCTTGATAGTGTGAACCTGGGTTCAGCGTCCGAATTAAACTGATCCCTTGCTGGAAAACAAATAATAAGTTTAATATCTTATTCTAGCATATTTCACAATATATCGGCACCAAAGCAATTTGTTCTTTGTATACGTACTAAAATTGAAACAAAAGGAAGCCTATTAGATATTCTCATGAAGGTATATATAATGTTTCTGAGAATCAGTAGTTGTTGCGTGAAAGACTAATCAATCCATGTTCACACACGTTCGCGTTTATATTATAGTAAGGAGTAAGATATTGCCACACTTTATTCAATAAACAAACTTCGTGGAACATCGTGTTTAAATTCACATCCGAAATATCAATATGGGTATTAAAACAAATTACATTCAAAGTTGTAGACTTTTATTTACAATAAATATGCTATCACTAGTTATTGTGTAAATTTAAAATAAATAATATTTGAAGAACCTTCCACTAAAATATATACCTTATTTATTTATCAAACATAATAATTATTATAGTTTTGTTCCCGTTATATTTTCAACAAATTATATCAGTGAAAAATTATCGTTATAGTTATAATTATTGATCTATGAGAAAATATTAGTTGGCAGACTTTTGTTTCGCATGAAATAAATATATTTTATTTGGATTTTCATTGAGAGACATTATTAATGATTTAATTCTGAAAATATTACATACATTTTTTAATGCTAGTAATAAATAAAATACACATTGCACATAGTGAGATAGGAGTAGAAAATAAAATAATTAATTTACTCATTGTTAAACAAATAAACTATAGTCCCAGAATATCTGAGGTTGTATTATACTGTTTGTTTTATTGCATAATGCTTCACTTATGCAACAAAATAAAGTATGTAATAAGATCACGATTGATTCTAGGATCTGACAACACACAGGCATAAAATCGATGAATTAATCACAAGTTATTATTAGTATTGCAAACATTTATGATATATGACCAAGGATGCCACTTTGGTAGTACAAAATTAAAAACCAAGTTACTAAGCTAGGTTAGCCTTCGCGTCAATGCATATGTGTTCCCTTGATTTTGATGATGACGTTGTCGTAAGTGGTGAGAGTGGCTGGACAACCGCTACTCCGTGCGCGGCTGCATGTCCAAAATCCATTATGCCCTCGACACCTGTTGTTCTTATTGTATCTGTACTCTCCCATCAAGATCACGGGTTTGCCAAACCGTGATGTGGTGAAGATGGCTGCAATGAATTAATCAAATAAAAATTATATTTAGGCAAAAAATAATAGAGCATCTAATTAATATCCACCCATTACATGTTTTACCAAAAGTGAACTACTTACCGAAAACAGCTGCTCTTGGTTTTGAAACTCAGTAAGAACAGTTCTAATTGTCCATTACATTAGATGTTAATATGTCGAAGCCAAAACATCCAGCGCACTATACATAGTGACATAATGATCATTTTACCTATATGGAGGATGGAGGAGTACAGGAGTCTACCCATAGCCGTTTGGTAATTTGCGGACTGAAATAGGTACTCAAACATTGCTAGCCCAACCACCGAGAGTGTTCGTGCATTGGAAGGCATCCATTACGCCAATAAGCCCACGCATTCAAGTTGCCACAAATGTTAATAGATTTACAGGAGAAATGTGTGGTGAACTGTTCACAAGACAGGATTCTAGTTCTCACCGCTCGCCTGCTCACTGCACATCATCTTCATTCATGCTGCACCACAACTTAAGAGTAACTTCACACCGCTCGTCTCGTAACGAATAGTTATGTACGGTTATGGTTATGTTATAGCCGTCATTTACAAAGCCAGTCTCATTGATGATTTTGTAACTTGTACATTCTCTTTCACACATTTCCTTAGGTTGAAAACGTTGCCAACAATCCATGTTAGTATAAAGCATGTCGTAAGTTAGTTTGTATAGTAAGCTCACTTCATCCAGCCCAGCTAAACTCGGTAACATTGAATGAGCCATTATTATGTATTTTTTGTGCGACGGGGATATCCAAGTGCGGCATATATTAAGCACGAAGGATAATTAATACAGCTAATTAAAAGTTACCAATTTTTTTTTCTGTCTTTTTACATTTTTTGCAAAATTGTTACAGACAAACTTACATCTAAGCGTATCCCGTAAACCAGTTTATTATTAGATAATAGCTCCATTTAAAACAGGGATATAAAAGTAAGCAAGACAAAGAAATGTCTTTATTGTAAGGTTGGAATTTTTCATCGCGGGCGGGCGCTTCGCATCGTCTGACGTGTGCGCTGTTTACGCGCTTACTCGTTCCAGCGGAAACCGGTTTCGCATCGCGCGGTGCGTTCGACTGTGCTTTTGTATTAAATTATAATGTTGTTTACAAATGGATAACGATGAATTCAAGCGAGTGTAATACTGCGAATTTTATACGAAGGACGAGTAGCGCGTCGTCGTGCAGCATGGAACAAATATTATACGAAGTGGGAGATGACATGGAAGGGAACGATAAAAGTAGTAAAGAAAATACACCAAATAAGGGAGAAGACGTGGATTACTTAGAGAAATTAAAGCGAAACTGAGTATTGGATAATGATGAGATTTGGACTACAGTCACTAGAAAGGGAAAAAGATTTGCGCTATCAGTACCTGAGACCGGGGATACTACTAGAATACCCGAGGATAAATTTGAGGTGAGCATGACATCTGAAGAAATATTACCTAAGCAATTTAAGCTATCAAAGCTGTTAACGTCTCAAAAAATAGATGGTATTACCCAGATTAAATATATAAACCCGCATAAGGTTTTGATCTCGTTAAACAGTGAAGACAACTGTGAGAAAATCATAAATTCGCCTCGCCTCAAACAACTTGGGTACAAATTTCAGAAAACTTTGGAAATAAATCAATCATTTGGCATACTTAAAGACATTGACTTAGATTTAACGGATGAAGAGATAATGACGGGGCTATTCAGCGAAACCCAAATTATTGGTGTCAAACGCCTTAAACGCAAGAATAATATTGACGGGAAATGGGAACCATCCGAAGCTGTCCGAGTATGCTTTTCAGGATCCTCGTTACCGACATACATACATATTTTCAACACGAGGGTAAAAGTAACAGCATATCAGTACCCCGTTACTCAATGTTCTCGCTGCTGGAGGTTCGGACATACTATTCAATTTTGCCCATCCAATAGAATTATCTGCCCAAAGTGCAGCAAGAAACACCCAAATTGTGACACTTTGAATTTTCAATGTAACAATTGCTCTGGGAAACACATGACGCTTTCCAGAACGTGCCCAGTTTTTATAAAAGAAAAGAGAATCAGAGAGTTAATGTCCGAGTTCAATTGTTCTTATAAAAAGGCGCTGACTCTATACGTGCCCCCAGAACAGTCTGCCCCTTCTAAGTCTTTGCATAATGAGTATCAGAATGCAATAATTGAGCATATGGAACAAGATACGACGACCCAAATTGCTTCACCATTTTACCATCTTCTCAAAGGGGCTGTAACACGTATGCAAATGTACTTAGAGCAGGCCTAAAACAAAAAAGTAAAACAAGGAAGCAAAACAGGCACGTCAAACAAAATCAACAAGCGACGACTGCAGAAGATACAGAAGAGTAAGAACGATCAGAATGCGCCTACACAGACAGTGAACCAGAGCAAGATAAAACTGACAATGAAAAGGAATCAAATGTGAAACGTAGACTTTGTTGGAGTGAGGTATATAAACGAGTTATGGAAAGAATAATAGATAGCCAAATACCATCGGATAGAAGAATCAAAGAAAGTGTAAGCATAATATTTGAATGGATTTTATCTTTTATCAAGCAATACCTGTCTGACCTGCCTGTAGTTTCGTTTCTTAAGCAATGGATTCAAACAACCGCACCTTAATCGTCAATATTCTGCAGTGGAACGCCCGAAGTTTACGGCCAAAGATTCCAACGTTCGAAGCCCTGTTAAATCAAGAAAAAATCCACATCGCTATCATCAATGAAACATGGTTTGACCCCGAAAGTAGTTTCCGGCTGACGGAATATAATGTCTTCAGGGAGGATCGCGATGATGGATAGGGAGGCATTGCTATTTTAACTCACCGTTCCCTGAACGCAAATCGCTGCGATATTAATATCATGAACACAGGAATCCAAATACTGCACGTTAAACTACATAACTGTAAACATATTGAAAACATTATATCCGTCTACTGCCCCTCGTCAGTTCGCACAAGTAAGCGTGACTGGGATGAAATCTTCGCCCTGACAAGAGAAAAGACTCTGATAGCGGGAGATTTCAATGGACATCATTCCAACTGGTCCACAAAGACAGACTCCAGAGGCGTGCAGCTCTTGGATTCGATGATGGAGAACAACTATGTCACGCTTAATGACGGTAATGCTACCCGTATAAAACTTGTTGACGGTGTAATTCAGAGGACTTCTCCAGATTTAACATTAGCTTCTTTGGACCTGGCGCTGAAAGTTAGTTGGCAAGTTGTGAACGAGAACTTGGGAAGTGACCATCTTGTCTTAAAACTTCAAACCGAAATTAGAGGGGTCTACGTAAATAAAGCTAAACGAAATTACAAAAAGGCAAAATGTTTTTTTTTTTTTTTTTTATAATAATAGGCGGCAAACGAGCAGACGGATTGCCTGATGGTAAGCAATTACCGCCGCCCATGGACACAAGCAACACCACAGGAGTCACAAGTGCGTTGCCGCCCCTTGGGGTTGGAAAAAGGGATAGGATGAGGAGTGGGATCAGGGAGAAAGGATAGGGGATAGGGCCTCCGGCACTCTCACTCACCGAACGAAACGCAACAGTTTAGGTACTGTTACTTCACGTCGATTTTCTGTGAGAGGGTAGTACTTCCCCGGTCGAGCCGGCCCATTCATGCTGAAATCAGCAAGGCTCTACTACCTTGATTTTGAACCAGAATTGTCACGCTTAGTGGCAGAGCGCCGACTTGCATTGGCGAAGTTTAGAAAGAATCCCACGCCGCAAAACTTAGAGTCTTTAAAAATCAAAATAAGAATTGCTCAACGAGCGATACGTAACGCTAAGTATGACTCATGGAAAGAAATTTGCAGCAGTACCGACAATGCGACCACTGTGGCTGAAATGTGGAGACGGATGAGATGGTTGAAGGGATATGGATCTACACGAAGCACAGTACCTCGAGGAAAAGTTGAAGAACTGATATGTCAATTGGCCCCAGATTATGTATCTCCACCTAAGTCTATCTTTGTGTCCCAAAATTCGGAATTGTCAATCCCAATATCAGTCCAAGAGCTCAACAACTGCGTCAAGGATTCAGACACGGCGCCAGGCGAAGACACTATAACATACTCGATGGTAAAGTTTCTCCCCGATTCAGGTAAAACAACCTTATGTTTGTTATATAGCAGGTTTCTCGAGTCAGGCTTTGTTCCTAATCAGTGGAGGAAGGTCAAGCTTGTCCCTATTCCAAAACCAGGAGGTACGGATGCCGCAATAAGACCGATAGCGCTACTATCATGCTTATGTAAAGTATTCCACACAATCATAACCCGTGTAACGTAAAAAGGACCTTTCGGGTGTGTGCTGTTACGTTATCCCTACTAGGGTGTGTCTAAATGAGAACCGTGGTTAAATGTTACAATAAAAATTGATTTAATTGCCAATAAATTTTAGACATCATTTAGCAAGCGTTACTTTAATGAAAAAAATTACTATTTATGTGGTATTAAGAGAAATTTACACAGGGTCGCGTAGTTCGGCGAGGGGTTGGGGCTTTTGTGGAGAATCCTGCTGCCGATGGTCCAGGAGAGGTGGTCAACTTATCTCGGAGCAGTAGCCGCCGCAAAAGGGCCCGCGAAACCAACGCGTCCGCTTTTATAGGAGCTCGCGGTGCGGTGGGGGCGGAACATGCAGGCAGCCGGGAGGCGGTGTCGTCTCGACGTCACAGCGACGTCACACACTCCCCCCATTAGGCCAGAATTTTCCCAGAGGGAAAATTCTGTGGCTGGTAGGCGGCAACTGCATTCGGAGAACCTGAAACACATGAGTGGTAGTGGTGTCAGTAGGTTAAATACAAGGCAACTATTAACCCTGAAAGAGGAAAAAAAAACAAGTATAACCCTCGGCCATTCATACGTCACCAAGCATTGAACGTTCCTATAACCTGGCATTCATCACATTCAAAAAGGCTTACACACAATCATACGCATGAACAAGCCAACATTCATTCACGATGCGAGTCGCATTCATTATAATACACGACGCGCGAAGAGGTATTATACGTGAGTTTTATAGCAAATAGTCACCCAGTCTATGTTGGTAGGCACCACCTGACCACCCATATTCGATAAGTGAAATTAATTGAAAGAGTATAAGTCGTAAACCAATATTACGATCTTACTATATTACGATACTAACAATCATACGATTAGTTGGCAGTATCACAAACAAATTGCTCATTAACGCGCTCGATGCGAATTGTAATAGCATAAAAAGTGTTCATTATAATTAATTATAAAGTATGATACAATGTTTTGAGCCGAGTGATCGGTTGACGTAAACAAGTGAGTCATCACTGCGCGCTTGGCGCCGGCCGCATTCCATTCTCGCGGACAAATAACTGGTTTCTGATTATGATACAAAATCGACAACGGCAAATACACAATTCGGAATAGGTTGCCATGTATAGTACATCACCGCAGGAGACAATCGATGACATAGTGTACACAACCGTAGCCAAAAACACAAAAAAAAATATTCACGGCAAGATGTAATGTATAGTACATTGTCGAAGGAGACGGTCGACGACATAGTACACACTACCATAGTTAAAAACACAAAAAAAAACACAATCGAGAATCGAACCACAGACCGATCCGACAACAACCTTTCAGCCACTGAGCCATAAGGGAAATTTTTTTTTTATTATATTACGATCAGTCATTACCAAAGCTATATGTAACAAGATATATTGGTACATGATTTAGCTGTAATTAGGAGTTAAAGGTTTTTATATTATTTGTAACGAAGTGTTAAGTTATTTTAGTGATTAATTCATTAGTGATGAGCATTAATCATTACATTCTTAAACTTTGTAGTGAGTTAATTTAAGATCTTTTATATGGAAATCACCAAGAGAAACATATCTGATGTTTATATAGTTATGTGAAATTAGATAGTTATCAGATAGTTGGATAATTAGTTAGATAAATAACAGATTATTTGTAACAATATTACATTTAATAAACTTTATTACAATTTATAACTGAAATATTTATTCATTTTATGTTAGCATGTTTACATAAATCATTAACACAACACAATGCATTATCTTGTGAGCTTCGACTCGAAACCATTGTTGGCCTTCACAAATAATTATGTAGGTAATTATAACTTCGCATACCTATGCGTCTTACATTGTTGTAAATGACACTGTACCCAATCGTTTATAAACTTATTTATGCTATAATAGAATAAGATTCAATTATTTTATTCAGCTTTTAGGTTTAAAATAGTTGATTGAGAAATACGAAAGGGTATTCTTAAACTTGTACATCAATTAATTCGCTTTAGTTATTAAAGTATATAAATTATTGATTTATGTATAAGTACCCACATTAGTTATTTAAGTATTGAAATTATTTATTAGTTTGTGTGTAAACAGCCACTTTAGTTATTTAATGAGGTATAAATATTATTTATTTGATTCATATGTAAATAAGCACTTATTTATTCAAGAAAAGAAGTTATTGATTCAATTTATGTGCAAATACCCACTTTAGTTAAAGTTAGTTTCAATTCAATTAAGTTTGATAAATTCAGTTAGATATAATAACATTTGCGTTAACACCAGAACACATTATAACCAGCACTATTTAAGATGGTTTAGTAAAACCAGATGCATAGCATTTTGTATAAAGGAAACAAGTTACATATCGATAATTAAGTATTTATCCGGCTGTCAGCGGTTTAATTTTATCATTTATTTATCAATATATGTTTTATATATTTCAATAGAAACCAGACATTGAAAGAACAATCCTAGCGACACAAAACATTACAAAAAAAATATAATTCAATAATTGCGACGCAGGAATTTTATGCTTGAGTTCACAATGAACAGTAAATGCATAAATAGATGCATTTGCAAATGACATATCGATAGGCAGTAACAAGGAGATAAAATCGAAGACCAAAAACAACGATTGTAGTATAATAAACATTTGACAAAACGAACAACTAATAATTCTACGGTGATATTCGTATTTCTATACCAAATAGACAAAGATTAAAGTTTTTCATTATTGTTAGTGAGCAACCTGCATGTGACACGTGTACTTTTTATTAATAAATGAACGCGGAATTCTAGCTAGATATCTAGTATATAATACGCTAGCATCTTAGGTACGTTCATTCTCAGCCAGTCCAACTATGTTAGGTACACGTGGTATAATAAAGATGCAACTTTCTTAGTAAGAAAGAAAAGAATAGTTAATTTTAAAAGATAATCGCCGTAGTAGGCGGTAAAAGTATTAAATAATACCGACTATATAGAAATATATCGCCGTACAAAGTCACTAGCAGAAGGTTATAGTAGAAAATAGAAAGAAATGAAAAAGAGAAGGGTGTGAATTCGTTCCATAAGTCAGCCAAAGCAGATTATTAGCAATAATTACCAGTAGCACTTAATTACCTTAGTGGCATTTAAAAAAGCTAATCGCGAAGCAGTACGATCAAGGTGACCTTAGCACGTCGTTAGTGGACGTGAGGCCATAAATCGCAATACAAAGAATGCGATCAAAGAATGTGACCACAGCGCGTCATTTAGTTGACACGTGGTCGCAAGCAAAAGGATTATAACTTGTTACTTATGCGGTTGATACACAATAATTATCCCACGCGGTAACAGAAAAAGTTATAATATAGAAATGCTTACCAAGCGTAGTAAGACAAAATTTGTCTGTTGTGACCGGCTCAACACAATACCGACCTTCCGTGCACAACAGAACAAAAAGAGAAAATGTCTATTGTGATCAGCACAACACCACCGACTTCCCGAGCACAATAGAACAGATAAATGCCACTAAAATAATTACACACTGCTTAGGAACGATTTCACACATACACAAAAAAATAAAAAAAAAGACTCACCGGCAGAGGATTCTCAACAAAACCCTACCTATAATATTCCCGTTGGCGCCACTGTAACGTAAAAAGGACCTTTCGGGTGTGTGCTGTTACGTTATCCCTACTAGGGTGTGTCTAAATGAGAAGCGTGGTTAAATGTTACAATAAAAATTGACTTAATTGCCAATAAATTTTAGACATCATTTAGCAAGCGTTACTTTAATGAAAAAAATTACTATTTATGTGGTATTAAGAGAAATTTACACAGGGTCGCGTAGTTCGGCGAGGGGTTGGGGCTTTTGTGGAGAATCCTGCTGCCGATGGTCCAGGAGAGGTGGTCAACTTATCTCGGAGCTGTAGCCGCCGCAAAAGGGCCCGCGAAACCAACGCGTCCGCTTTTATAGGAGCTCGCGGTGCGGTGGGGGCGGAACATGCAGGCAGCCGGGAGGCGGTGTCGTCTCGACGTCACAGCGACGTCACACCCGACGACTGGAATGGTTCCTGGAAAGGGACAAGCGTTTCTCTGCCGAACCTGTTGGATTTCGTAGGACTAGGTCTTGTGCAGACAGTCTGTCTAGATTGGTTTCTCGTATACAGATTGGTTTGTCAAAGGGTGTAAGTACATTGGGTTGTGTTATGGACATTGACAGTGCGTATAATAAAATAAGCATATCGGCTCTTTTAAAGTTGTTAGATAGTTTCGGGGTGGGTTCGACTTTATGCTCATATTTATGGGAGTTTTTGCACGAAAGACAGCTGCTAATTCATCTGAATGAAAACACTGTACTTGGGAGAATTACAGGAACTGGAATTGCGCAAGGGGATCCTCTCTCTCCTCTATTATTTAACGCTGCCACTTCAAATATCTGTCACAGTTTTGCTAACGTTTTTGTCTCACAATATGCGGACGATTTTGTTATATATGCAAGAAGACCAAATATTCATGATGCTGTTAATGATATACAATGTGCTTTATTAACCTTTCAAACCCTGATAGAGGAGCTAGGATTACAGTTATTACTCAGAAAAACAAAACTATGCTTGTTTAGTAGAGGTATTAACAGAACAAATATTGCAATAGATGTTAATGATCATAGGTTAGAGTTAGTTCATAATATAAAATATCTAGGAATGTGGTTAGACAGATCTTTGAAGTGGAAGAAGCATATAAATGAAATTCAGGAGAAATGCTCAAAATTTTTAAATATATTTAGCGGTTTGGCGGCAGCTAAATGGGGTATTCACCCAAAACACCTACGACGACTCTATATCTCAATTATTCGTAGTCGATTAGATTATAACTGCTTTTTATATGACAACTATACCGATAGTCAATTAAACCAAGTTAGAAAAAAATCAAAATGTATCTATGAGAGTCATCGGCGGATTTATAAAGAGCACCCCAATCCATGTAATGCAAAATGAGTTATGTCTTCAACCATTGTCGGTTCGAAGACTATACCTGGCTAGCAAACATTACCTTAAGTCTGAATCTGTAAAGGACAGTATAACCGTATCAGTGCTGAATCAATTGTCAAGTTTGTGTAATGGTGCTTATTGGAGACGCAAGAAGTTGCCCTTATTTTGTGCAAATTCACAGATTTCTTTGCGAAATTCCTGTACATTCTAGTCCAATATTAGACATATTTACTTTAAATACATGGCTAAGTAACATTGACTTAACAAAATCTGTAATTTATGAGATTGATGGAATTAATTTGCCAAAGAGGGACATTGGGGTAGCTAATTTAAGAGAGCACTGTGACAGATATATTAATGACAAATACAGCAACTTCTACCACTTGTTTACAGACGCGTCAAAAGAAACAAATTATTCGGGAGCAGCTGTTTATGATCCGCATACAAATAGCACTGTAAAATTCAGACTTAACATAAATCTATCGATTATGTATTGTGAGTTGATAGCCATCTCAGAAGCTCTCTCCTATTCCTTATATGTTAACAGTGACCGTGTTGTGATTTTTTGCGATTTAAAAAGTGCGCTAATGCATTTGGCTCGGCTACCCTCGAGGCTTCGAGGTTCCCCGATAGCCTGTGTTATTCTCAACACTATCCACGAGATAAGTAAAATAAACAAAAAAGTGGTTATTCAGTGGGTGCCATCACATATTGGTATTGTGGGCAATGAGAGAGCAGATGAGGCGGCAAAGTTGGCGTGCAGTGAAGGTTGTTCTTACATGTGTTTACCATTGTATACAGATCTTATACACACTGTTAAGGAAATATGCCAAGTTTTGTGGCAGGAATACTTTGATGAGCGTTCATTAACTAAGGGAATATGGTATAAGACCATGCAACAGGAAACCCTTCGTCAACCTTGGTTCCTAGAGATGGATTCACATAGGGAATTCATTGTAACGTTGTTAAGACGTCGTTCGGGGCACATCCCAACTAATAAATTTATACATCTTATGGGTAAGTCTAATACATCTAATTGTACAGACTGTAACGTTATTGACGACATCCAACACGTTCTCTGTGAGTGTGTCCGGAACGAGTCTCTTCGACGACAGACGATAAGTCCTACCAGCAACATTGGGCTATGCAACAGTATCTTGGCAGCCCCATTTTCGGATGAAGCCAAGGTACTGTGTGCAATTTACCACGCAATTAGAATGGCTTGACGATAGAATAAGTTTGCTATAGTATAATTATTGTACTTACTCTTAGTATTAATTAACACATTGTAAAATTTTGTTTATATAGGAAGACATCGTCAAAATTGACGAAGTTCCTTTAAATAAAGATTAAAAAAAAAAATGGAATTTACATGCATGCTATAAGCATATGTTAATTAAGCTAGTATAATTACAATCTGAGTAAAATTGTTACATATAAAACGTGCAGTATATGAAAATGGCTGTCGTGGTTCCGTCTGACTATACAGTACCTCTGTTTATGAGAACGCGAGTAGTGATAATTTCCCTTTTTTATATAAGTACAAGAAATCTTTAAAAAGATTCCTTGGACTTGTAAACTCGAGTTATTTTAAATGAATGGGTCACAGTGGATAAGCTCTTATATTTTTTCGTGCCATGAACTCACTATAATTCTTGTTCAAAGAAATATCCTTTAAGTAATCTCGCTCGTTTATTATTTAAAACCAACTATTTCAATTCTTGTTCAAAGAAAAATCCTTTAAGTAATCTCGCTCATTTATTATTTAAAACCAAAATTTCAATTTAAAACCAACGTAGTGAAAAGTGCTGAAGTTGTATGCGGTGTGAGTAAAAGAAGAAGTAAGAAATATGAGAAAGCAGACTGGTGGGATGGTGAAACTAGAAGTATGGTTGAGGAAAAGAAGAAAGCGTGGTTGGATATAATAGCAGTAGAAGCAACGAATCGAGCGAGCGGTGGTATGAATGAAGATATTGTTAAAGAAATGAAGGACAAGTATAGATGTGTGAAAGCTAAAGTAAAAGAATGCATAGAGAGGAAGAAGAATGAGCAAAAGAAGAAATATGAGGATCAATTTGGCTCAAGTTTCCGAGACAATATAAAACTGATTTGGAAACTAGTCAAAGAAGCGCGGGGCAAAAATATAAATGGATCAATGAAAGCTATTAGGAATGAAAAAGGTGAAGTTATGAATGAAGAAAAAATGATACTACAGTGCTGGAAGGACTATTTTGAGAGTTTATTTGAGAAAGATGTGAGTGATATTTCACTCACATCTTTCTCAAATAAACTCTTAGAGCAAGAAGAGATGATAGATATACATGATGGCCCTAGTGATAAAATTTGAATGGATGAAATTATGAAAGCGCTAAATGGTGTGAGGTCCGGCAAGTCTGCAGGGTATGATAAGGTGACGATTGAAATGTTGAAGGCTGGCGATGGACTAATCGTAAACCTGCTGCAGCGCCTTTTTAACCTGTGTTGGAAACAAGGCCAGGTCCCAGATGACTGGACGAAGGCAGTGCTTGTCCCAATTTATAAAGGGAAAGGTTCGCAGCAGGAATGTCGAAATTATCGCGGGATCAGCCTTCTTAGTGTAGTAGGAAAAATGTATGCCAGAATATTGATTGATAGGGTAGTAAATGTGACTAATGAGAAGATATGCGATGTGCAAGCGGGATTTCGGAAGGGAATGGGATGTACAGATCAGGTCTTTTCCTTACGCTGCGTAACCGAATAGTGTCTGGCAAAAAACCAGAAGGTATATTGCGCGTTCATAGACCTGGAAAAGGCTTATGATATAGTGAATAGAAAGGAATTATGGAAGGTGCTATCTATGTATGGAGTGGACAATTTTATAATTAGGGCTCTGAAATCTCTGTATAGGGGTTCCAGAGCCTGTGTCCGGGTTAACGGTGTCTATACAGACTGGTTTGACATCTCTATAGGTGTCAGACAGGGGTGTGCAGCCTCGCCCTGGTTGTTCAACTTATTCATGGATAGCTGCATGAAAGATATGAGGGAAATGGAATGCGGGATCGATATGGCAGGATTGCGTGCTAAGTGCCTCTTGTACGCCGATGATCAAGTCGTCGGCGACTGAGTTACAACAAATGATGAACTGCATGAATGAGAGCTTTGAATCGAAAGGTATGAAATTGAATGCAAAAAAGACGAAAGTGATGGTGTTTGAGAAGGATGAAAATGTGATTGAGTGAAAACATTGAACAAGTGACAGAATTTGTATATTTGGGTAGCATGTTTACAAGAGATGGAAGATGTGAAAGAGATATTAAAAGGAGAGTGACTGCGGGAAACTGTGTAAATGGAGCGCTGCATGCCTTTATGAACGGCCAGAATGTGCCAAAACAGGCGCGACTGGCGGTTCATAATGGAGTGCTTGTGCCCACGTTGATGTACGGTAGTGAGTGTTGGGTGTGGCAGAAAAAGCATGAAAGCAGAATTAACGCAGTTGAGATGCGGTCACTGCGTAGTATGTGTGGGGTAAGACTGATTGATAGAATTCCGAATGCAGTAATACGAGAGCGATGTGGCCTGAAAGAAGATGTCGCGACAAGGATTGAGAAAGGAATGCTGAAATGGTTTGGGCACGTGGAGCGAATGAGTGAAGAAAGAATGACGCACCAAGTATATGAGGCTAACGTGTATGGGCAAGCCGGTCGCGGCCGACCTCGTAGGACATTCGTCGACCAAATTGATGACGTTCTGAAAAACGGGAAGGTCCTAAGCTTCCTGCATGAACGACGTGTTCGAGTTATTTGCGAAGGCTTAAATTCAAAGTTTATGCAGGTAAATGCTGGTGTGCCCCAGGGATCCGTCTTATCGCCCACACTTTTTCTTCTGCATATCAATGATATGCTCACTTTCGGGAGCATACATTGCTATGCAGATGACAGTACCGTGCATGGGCGGTATCTCGGCCATCCTGCGGCTAAGCAGGCCGACATTGAGGAAAATAGGCGAAAACTTGTCGCTGAGCTTGACCAGGTTTTGAACAGCATCTCGAATTGGGGTGCTGAAAACATGGTCGAGTTCAACGCCAAGAAGACACAGGTGTGCGCATTTTCAGCTAAGTTATCTCCATTCCTTCCCCAACCTTCTCTTCTGGACACTCCACTACCGATACAGGACAGTCTAAATATACTTGGTATGGACATACGCCGCAATCTCAACCAGAGAAACTACATTGAGGGTGTCATTAAATCGGCATCTCGAAAACTCGGAGTCCTGAACAGAGTGAGGAGGTTTTTCACGCCGGAGCAGTTGTGTCTATTATACAAGACTCAGGTTCGCCCCTGCGTGGAATACTGCTCTCATCTCTGGAACGGCTCCGCTCAGTACCTGCTAGATGCCCTTGATAGGATGCAGCGGCGTGCTGTCCGTATCATAGGTGACCTTGAGGCTACTAAGTCCCTTGAATCTCTGCAATTACGCAGGGACGTAGCCTCAATGGCTGTCTTTTACCGATTGTATCACGGTGAGTGTTCAGAAGAACTCTTTCAACTCATCCCACCCTCTCCTTTCCTATCCCGAACAACACGTGCCGGGTTAAGGTGCCACCCTTATACGGTAGATCTGATACCGTCACGTACGAAAAGGTTCGGTACGTCTTACCTTTGCCGTACCATAAAAATGTGGAACTCACTGCCAGCTCACGTGTTTCCTTCCTCCCTTGATCCTGGGTCCTTTAAGCGGGGCGTGAAAAAGCATCTCTCAAGGCCGTCAAAGTGAGGGCCATCATGTCACATTGCTTAACCAGCAATTGGG
Source organism: Euclidia mi (assembly GCA_944739405.2). Taxonomy (NCBI): domain Eukaryota; kingdom Metazoa; phylum Arthropoda; class Insecta; order Lepidoptera; family Erebidae; genus Euclidia; species Euclidia mi. The sequence goes on along the minus strand of OX123186.2, from coordinate 96,014,189 downwards.
GATGGTGGCCTTCCCAATAGGACTTCACTGTCAGCTTACCATCAGGCAGCGTGTAGTCAATTTGACAGGTTCTTTCTAATAAAAAAAAATAAAAAAAAAAAAAAAAAATAAGCACCCGGAACCGGCGAGCATGTATGAACAGAGTAATGAATGTAGAGGAAGCGCGTGAGGTTTGTAAGGATAGATGCAAGTGGCGTTCCGTTGTCTCTGCCTACCCCGACGGGAAAAAGGCATGAGTTTATGTATGTATGTATGTAATCTCGCTCAACAACTTTGCTAGCAACGTGAGCTTGGTAAAGTATAACAATTTACGTCCACCGGATTTTCATAACCACTTACTGCCCACCAAAACTTCCTCAGTTTATTCTTTTTAATACATCATCCTCATTTCGCTTCCATTATGACAAAGAACTTTTCTCTTTCTAATTTTAGAATCTTATAACCCCCAAAAACAAGACTTCACTTTCATCTGACTAGTTTTTTGCTAATTAATTCTCCACTAATCGCTCCCAATTAGACGTAGAGTTCATCTCTTTCTTATCCTTATATGTTTTAAAAGCACTTACCGCTTTCATCTAGTAAAATACCACATACGGGCTGGGATGGTTATGGTTATTGGTGATCTTAACCACGCCTTCGCCAATGGTGACAAGACAAGCACGGCAGTTAATCACGCTGCATGGGGCAGCGTGATTAATTGCCGGGTTTGTCTTGGCACATCGCCATTGCTTTTTCGTCGTGTTCTTAATTTTTTTATAATATGGCGGCAAATTGTACCTGTAGTTGTTAAACACTAGCGCTGGTCTTCCTAAACGAGTATTCGTGTAAAATGCTGCTGAGGGAATATTGTGTTATTAGAAAACTAACTATTAAGTTTCGAATCAAAAATTTCTTCTACTTCAAAGCATCTAATGAATGACCACATTCAATGATAATTAAATAGAATCAGAGATTTTTCTAAATGAAGCTGATACGAGTGTTTCTAATTATTATTAAGAAGCATTTTATTCCAATTACTTTCAAAATATTTTAATCGGTATACATTTTAGAAAATCTAATAAACTAATAATACCTACGTTTAATTTATTTTATATATAAGCATTTCAATATTATTGAAAGTAATCTAAATGCAATAAAACTGTTGATTATAATAATCTCAATTTCAAATTTAACGATTAAATAATAAAAAGGTACGGGCGTAGCTGCGGAGGACCCTCTAGTATTAATATAAAGCTTCGAAATGTATAAATGATGATGTCTGTTGATAATTTTGACCAGTCTCGTCGAGAGTAGTGATGGTCGCGCGACACAAATGCCTCTCTGTCACTTGGCGCACCGCCATTGTCTTTTAGAAGTGTCAATGCAGGCGCTAGGGTGCGTAGGGTTCCCACCAAGAACTTAGGGTCCCAAGCCAACCTCACCTGCAAGTGGTGCACCTGCCGATCAACGGACGAGGCTCTGGCAAACAAAATATCCCGATAAGCGGCAATAGGCTCGCCACCTATTACGTGGGATCAAAACACTAGCGAAAAGTGGGCGTTTAATATGCCTCTGCCTACCCCTTCGGGGAGACAGGCGTGAGTCTATGTATGTATGTATGCAGGCGCTGGGCTTGTGCGGTATGTAGCGATAGTTGTTGTTCACTATAGCCGGTCGGCCTAGCTTCGTACTCGTGTAATAGAAGGTTCCTGGGAAAAAATACCAGTATTTTTTAAATATGTTGGTATGATTAACGGAGATATACCTACAGAGATAGGTACTTACCAAGATTATGTTTCAATGTATAATAAAAAGAAAGAAATAATAAAGCCTTCTTCTAGTGTCGGATTAAAAATACAACCCCCATTTTATGCCGTGGGTGTCGCAAGAGGTGACTAATAAAAATATACAAAGCATTATTGCGGCAACTCGATCAAACCCGTTACCTACCCAGACGGGTTGGTATCGGGTTTGATGGTATATTATACCTGCCAGGCGGTATAATGCAGAGCAAGGTATAATAGACCAATTCATCCTATTGTCTCATAATACTTCTGTGATACAAATCAGGAGAGGCATAGGTCCAGCAGTGGACTGAATGGCTGTATGATGAATAAAGATAATATGAAATAAAACAACTTGATAGGAGAATAAACTATACCTTCTCATAATTTTTACACACTACAATCTCATTACCTAGTACTTTTTACTTTGGCACAATTTACACAACCACAACAACTTGATCAACTTGGAGCATACGCCAAATTAAACTTCTGTAGTAGATGGACAGAGAGTATCACGCATAAAACTTCGGACTCTAAGGGCCGGTTTTAATATACGATCCATCCATGGATTTGGTTAGTAGAACGACGTATTATATAAAATATGTCAAATGTGTATCTCAAGTAACAAAACTCATGGACAGATCGAATATTGAAACTATCCTTAATAAGTATTGAATCGCATGTAGATCGCATTACATTTCGATTGTAGAATGATCAAATTATGTTTATTCAATATCGCTCATAATCTGTCCGGTGATATAATGATTATGATCGTTGGACATTTTCACGATATCATTTTCAATGGTTATGATCGATGCTCTACAGTTCCCGGTACTCCATTTCACACATCGCCATATTTTCCGAACATGTTCTTATTTATCTCTCGTGTGGTACGGTATGTAGAGGTTGTACCGATGATTCTGAAATAACATCACCGGCCTTCCCAGTCTGGAACTTGTATAGATGGGTCCTGTAATAATAGTATATTTAAGTGACAATTATTTGGTAAAAAAGTACTAAAAGGCGGCACAAATCGCATGCAATAATAGATTTTAAAAAGCTGGTTGAAATTAAGTCAATAACAGTTATAAGAGTCAGTGGAGTAATTAAATATCGCTTGTCTCGTGCCTCGGAGAGTACGTTAATGCGTAGGTCTCGGCTGTCATGAAGATCTTTAACAGTCGTTATAGGGCGTTAGTACCTCTAAAATAAACTGACACTAGTCTCAACCATGGAATATCGCTATCCCTTCGGGTTGCGGAGGTCAGACAGGCAGTCGCTCCGTTGAAAAGCTAATATTCCGCCAAATCTGTTTAGACTAGAAGGCGGACCACATGTTGAGACTGGGATAACGCTAGGAGAATGATGATGCCCTACTCCGGCTAAGGATTTCTTGTATGTATAAGCGTGAAAATTACACACTCAAAGCAAAACAATACATATTCTATAACAAACTTTTATTTGACTAATATAAAAATAAAAACCACATTTCTCGTCATCATTCTGCTCCATTTTGGCAAAGGTGTCAGTCGTTGCAATAGATAATGGCTATACCTACAATGTTAATTACTTTACAAATATAGAGCATAAAAATCAACGTGGCCTATAATTAATAAATAAATAATAGCAGAATGACCATTACTAAACGAATTATTACAACCCATATTACTCAATATAAATGAAATATGAGCATAGACTTTTCTCACATATAGATTGGCAGAGTATTTCAAATACATTCAGTCATAATATATTTCGGACATTAAATAATTTTACAATATAGCAGTTAGTAACAAATTAAAAACATTTTTGTACTACAATTGCTACACGTCAAGAAGTGCACGCAGAGCTAAATAATGAGTTTGGATATTCGAGGATCATATACAATAACGGTTCTTATCTTGAGACATGAACAGGGACCAACAGCTTTGCGTGCCCTCCGAAGCGCGGTGTTGTGAAGCTATAGCCACACGCGGACACCCATCCACCTGACCTGTGCAAGTCTCACTTTCCTTTACCGACCTCTAACGAAAGCCAAGTACGTATTCTCCACTGTCTATAGATGATTGTGCTCATTAGCTGTCTTTACAATAGTTTCGTCGACGGTGGTAATGGCCGCTCGACAGTTGCTCGTCCCCCACTTGACGCAGCGACATCGTTTTATAGTAGTGTTGACTATGCCTCGCACCCGCGAGTAATGAGGCACATACAGATTGTACCGATGACTGTTCAATTCTATAACAGGCCTTCCATATCTTCAAATTGAGTAAACGGCAGCTGAAAAATTAGATTTAAATTTTAATAATTTCTTGTAATTTACAGAGGTGCCTGATAAACAAAATATGTAACGAATCTTTTAGGTTCTAAGGAAATAATGACAAACAAAATATCCAAAGACGCAAAGAAAACTTATTTATACATTGAACAAAAACGAAATTTGACGTGTGCAAAATGGTATCTACCACATACACATATATGATACATATAATACAACATATACACACAACAACATTTAGTCCCAAACTAAGCAGAGCTTGTAATATGGGTACTACACAATGGATAAACATACATATGTATGTACTTTTTTCGTAAACACATATAGGTATTATAGGTACATAGAAACGCCCAGACCAAGACAAACATTTCACGCGTTCACAGTTCACGCGTACAGATCAGTGACTTAAGCGGAAATTTTACTCGCGACCTTCTATGTGGGGAATAACATAATATAATTTTATAACATAACTTCACGCCTTTTTTCCCCGAAGGGGTAGGCAGAGGTGTATTACACACCCACACTTCGCCAGTTATGTTTTGATCGCAATGTAATAGGGGGCGAGCATATTGCCATCTACCGGGCACATTATTAAGCGAGCGATAATTAAGATTATTTTATATGAGTTGATAAATATTTATTTGCAATGAAAATTGACTAAGGACTTACACATAAAATAAGACAATAATTTCTATACTTAAATAACTAACAAATAAAAGCAGAATGCTGGCATCATTACCACGTTGTATGGCAATGCTGATCGCAAAAGTCGCTAAATACAGGCCAGCCTTCTGGTCACGTGATGCGTCAACCAGTCTCTTTGAGAAATCTCTAAAAAGAGATGCTGTACTTGGACCCCATGGCCCCAACGTTTCGACTTTAAACGACTCAAATAACTAATCTCCTAGTCCTGCAGCAGCAGCGCCCGCACAACCCGCTGTGCTAGGTAAATGAGATGGAACATTTTATATTGTTTCTATCTTTAATGATTATGCTCATTAGTCTTAATAATAGTTTCATCGAAAGTGGTGATACGCGCTCGACATTGGTTAGTCACCCACTTGACGCACCTCCATTGTTTCTTAACGGCTGCCGATACGTCTCGCGAGTGATGATAAGGCACGTACAGATTGTACCGATGGTTGCCCAACTCAATAACAGGCTTGCCGAATCTTGAAATTGTGTAAACTATGGCTGAAAAAATACATTTAAAATTAAATAGCTTTAATTTTTATTAAATAGCTTATATATACTTGTTTTAGCTCGATCCTGTAGGAATTTCGTAAAATGGACTCGTATTGCAAGAAACATACATATTCTTGCAACCAATAGTTGTGCGTTGTCTGTCAGTCAGCCAGTAATGCAATTCTGACTAAATTTGACTTTCACAGTCCACTGCTTGAAATAGGCCTCTCTTAATTTGTTGATTCAATAAAAAAAAGCCTTATTTGACGCGTGCCAACTATGTTTATGCAAAGCAAAAAAAGGTATCCAGATAGAGGAGATAATCAAACAAAAGTTTGGATTCTTTATAAACAATATATGGTATAAAATCGAGACAAAAAATACAACAATTTTGATTCCAAAAATCTCAACATTTCTGATGGCACATAAGCTATCCCCAAATACTCCGTAAAAAATAGAACTAGATAAAAATTACCCTCGTCATCTTATAAACACGTAAAATTTTTTAACCATATCTCCCATAGACATTCTTGATTATAATTTCTTTAGATCTAACTTTGTATAATAAATATAAAAGAACAACATAATATCTTAAATCCTAAATTTGCGTAAGTTGAAATCAATAAGCAATCACAAAAGTCTTTAGTATACATTAATAGTATTGAAAATGAATGAAAATGCTTGGACTAGAAGAAACGCTCTAGGCATGATTTTGCTCCTGCAGAGCGAACGAGATCGTACGATTCGTACCTTACAATTAACAATCGCTTACGTATTAAGCGTAAATAATATTTATAAGCGATCACAACATTCATTTTAAGACTAGAGTATTATGTATTTTTCTCAACACAGCGATATATAGTTAAAAACGTCAATAAAGGTAGTTATGCTAAAAATACGCACAATATCATATAAGCGATCACAGCATCAATTGCACCTAATACCTAAGACTAAAAAAAGATTCCATGCCTCCTAAACTTTCGCCCGCGAGCGTTTTGGACTACGGTGAGAATACCCCAAGTGCTCTTTCTGAATAGGTCTTTCCGCATTACGGTGCGAATCACACAAAAAAAATTCGTGAACTGATTACAATACGTCTTGTGACTAGAATATATATAAAAGCAATGCCGTAATGTACGGGACGTATGAGCCTTGACTTAATAAGTCTTTTGTCTCTTCGCGTATCATTGCCACGATATCTATCATTATGATCATTTTTACTCATACCTTTTCGTCTTAAATAACGAGTCTTGCTTGTTCCTAAGTGAGCTTACTGTTCCTGTATCATTTTATCAATAGAAATAACTTTCAACTAAATTATGTTAAACATACAGTTATTTAAATTTATAAGCAATCACTACATCCCTTACGTCAAATAGACTAGTAATATGAAAAGTTCTTTGGTATAGTAATATCCAAGTCGGATACTTGAAGTAGACTGGTGGAATATATTTTGGCTCTCTAGAGCGATAGGCACACTTACGAAGTAAATATTCATGTTAAACAAATAGGTTACAGGTAACACTAAAGTTGAATATTATAAGGAACTGCAACATCTATTATATCAAATGTATCTATCATGCATGTTTATTAAACGTGTCTTATTCCCGTTGGTTTTTAGCGTTTCGATCAGTTTACATCAGATAGATATGATTTTGTGGGATGAATCAAATGTATATAATACAAATGATCTTGTTTTGATAGCGAGAGACGGTTGGATGTGGCAACTGAAAATCGGTCTGTGTGGAGAGACAATTAGTAATTTTAACAATTCGATTATCAATAGTGAATAGGTACTGAAGCGCGCCATCCAGAGCTGCATTTGACGCAGATCCACAGCACCCGCCGTCCTCCGTTACGATATCCACTGTGCTGATAGAAACGATGGTTACCCATCTGCACCATCGGTTTCCCTCTGCTCGACATGACTTTCTGTATTTCTGAAGAAATTTATTTGTATCAATTGGTTAGTATTTGATGAAGCTGCTTGATAAGTAATATGAGGGGATCATAATTATTATTGGTGCAAGCGAAGAGGCATTTCGTAAATGGCACGATTACGTGGCACGATGTTTAGCTTCAAAGTAGGCACATGCGCAAATGTTAGCTTCTGTGTTATCAGTACACCAGCGCTTGAGATCGATTAAAATGAAGCAATTTTCCGCTAGTTCAATATACACGTCAACAGCTCCTTTAAATATAGAAGTCATAAGAAGTGCTCATAGAGAGATTTGGTTTCCCGTTCGCAGAAGATCGCCACTTGGATGGGTGACCACGTATGGCATTTATATCAGAGTGCTACCGTGTTCGGAGGGCACGCAAATCTGTCGGTCCTGGTTGTTATCTAAGAACAAGGATCATTAGGCAATGTCCGAGGCCTTTTTGCGGTCTGTAAACTCCGTCACCAGAGTTGGCCACACACCCACACGAAAAGAAAAAAAATATAAGAAGCAAGGTATTAACAGATGACAATAACTGAATAATGATGAGCTCAATAAAAAGTGAGACTTAGCAACTTATAAGTCGAGAACACCTGGCCTTGCAGTCAATTCTACTAGACGAAGTTACTAGACATATGACACAAGGAAATAATTGAATACGTGGAGGCATTCTTTTATAAGTGTAAACTTTTTATCTGTGGCCGACTAGTTTGCCATTTATAATGTGGTAAGCAGTAGCGCTATCTCAAGAGACGATAGCATCTTAGCATCCGATCAAATATAATTATAATAAACATACATACATACATACATACTCGTAGAGTCACGCCTGTTTCCCGGAGGGGTAGGCAGAGACTACGGAATGCCATTTGCAACGATCCTGACAAATCTGTCTTGCTTAATTCACTCCCATCAGTTTCCTCATGCATGCTCTTCTGTTCAGGGTACTTTTAACCTGTCCTGTTTTAAGGATGTCTCCGATCTGGTCAGAAAACGTCCGCCTAGGTCTTCCCCTTCGTCCTGTCCCATTCACACTTACCTTATATATCTTTTTGGTCAGTCTTTTGTCATCCATCCTCTCTACGTGCCCAAACCACCTTAACATACCTTTCTCGATGCTTGTCACTACATCTTCTTTTACCCCACAACACTCTCTTATCACACAATTAATTACTCTGTCAGTCAAAGACACACCACACATACTTCTCAGTGCTCTCATTTCTACAGCATTTATTCTACCTTGATGAATCTTCTGCCATACCCAACTTTTACTACCATACATACTACTAACATCCCTCTATGCTCAGCCAAACGTGCCATTTTGGACACGTTTTGACGGTTCATAAACGCCTTCACAGCTCTATTCACTCTATTACCTGCATTAACTCTTTTTTCAATATCTTCCACATTTTTACCATCTCTTGTATACAGCGTACTTCACTTTCATTCCTGTTTAAAAGTATAACAAATACATCAATAGCATCATCGACATAATGGGGAATGTTTTTTTTTAAAACACCTACCATTATTCTCTTTAAAAATATTCATTATATTAACTTAACATTAAAACATATTACTCATTCGCTGCTCTATATTTTCTTGGTATATTTAAAAATAATGATACATCACTATGGCATTTGTATATTAAAATCGACTTATGAATCTAGAGACGTCAACTGCAGGATATAGGTCTCCACTAAGGCTTTTTATTTAATATAACATTAACATAAGTATAAAGTTGCTATTCTACTGAATAAATCGATCGAAGAAAAGGGAAAATATAACAAAAGCTTCATTTTATTTTCTTATGCTAAATTTAATATGGAATTGTAAGTAAAAACAAGACGTAATAATACACATAATTACTTAAAAAGTAATAACGATAGTAATAGCACATAATATTAAAGGTCCCATTTAACATATACCTACTAATTATTATATTATATATTAAATAACACAATTATCTATCCCAATACGTAACTTAATACAATAAGTTGTCTCAAGTTACTTAGACATTAACGTAATTGAAATTGTAGCTAGGTTTATGGTTATGTTCGTTCTTCATTTTAATAATGGTGGTGTCATCAACCGTGATCACAGAGACCCGACATCCCAACGAATATCTGGAACACACCCAGAGCATCTTCGGACCTCTCTTTATATAACTGCTATGTTGGCTGAAGCGATATGGACCAATCTGCAACATCGGCTTGCCCTTGATGGAAGTAATGAGACGTACATCTTGAAAAAGATAATTAAAAATTAGTATAACTAAGAAAAAAAAATCTCATATATCATTACGTATAGCCCCAAAAGGTTAATAATTGGCATAAATAAGATATAGCATACAATTCTCGTATCTCGTATTCTCGTACTCGTATTAAAAGGTAATTTATTTCGTATGACAAATACCTATTCAAAATGAAACAAGTTTCTGGTTTTTGGAGGTTAATTTTATTTAAAAATCTGTTAATATCTACCTTATAATCTAAAAGCACGAACACGTTAAAATCAAACTATTTCGTTAAGATATAGGTTATTTCTTCAGCTTAATTCATCCATGAATATAATTTATTGCTTTTAAAAAGCTTGGTTGCAACCCTATTTCTGTTGTGCTTTATTTTCGCGATGGAAAATCCTAGATGCAGGTCTTCACCAGGTTCCAAACTCAACCCAATATGGAGTTTAGAGACTATCTAAGGAAGTGCGAGCGACTCCCGAAAGCTGTTCGACCCACGCACTAAAAACAACTGAGGTGTCCCCCGACTTCCTTGAATAACGGAGCTATGTTTAAGCTACCACAGTTACGTATTTTTAATATAAAACTTATAGTAACATTGTATTACCTCCTAGTGTATCTATCAATACATTTTTACATCCAAATAAAAATATTTATTTCGCCTCTAAAAATAATTACGTTAAAGAGAATATTTTATAATTATTAACGCATATAAATAAATCATAAATTCCTAAGTATAACTCATATAATACTTATATGTAGTTGATATTTTTTGCTCACTTTTGATGTCTAATGCGTATGAGTGTTATTCATTTTGATAACTTCGTTATTGAAGGTGGTTATCGAGGCCCTGCAGCCGGTACTCCATCGTATGCAGATCCACAGCACCCTAGGGCCTCCGTTTCGATAGCGAGCATGCTGGTTGAAGCGGTATTTACCCATTTGTAACATGGGCCTGCCTCTGGTTGACTGGATCATTCGAATTTCTGTAAAAAGGTAAGGGTATAATGTTATGACCACTTTTCTCTTTTTTTGAAAAATGGCTCCGCACTAGGTTTATACCCTGTGACTCGGGGAGCTTTGCAAACATACAACAACTGAAACAAAGTACACCCTAATTAATAATACCTACATGTGTATACAAAATAAAATAAGCACAGGTATCATCCTGATAACAGCTACTATCAATATTTATTTAAGAGCCAACCTCTTCTAAAGCATGTTACTGAATTCAAGCAGCTCTGTAGTACAGTTCTGCACGGCGTCCTACAACGATATTATCTTGAAGCAGCCGAAGTAATGGAAGGTTATCCTGACGATGAGAAAGTCACTGCTTACAGCAATAAACTATATGTATTAAGCTTAATAGCATAATTTCTACAGTTTTACTAAGCAGAGGTATATGTTAGCACAGGACTAATACGGGCTAATTACTGATAATGATAGGTATATACATATAAACCACCTACTCATACGAGACACCACAGACCTATTAGTGACTTTGAGTCTGCAATTAGTATCAGGTAGATCAACATACTTAGGTATGCAAGACTGCTTCAAAAGAAATGAAAAATCTTTGTGGCAAGGATAATCAATTTAATTTAATAAATAAATAATATTCTACCACATACACACAATACCATCTATTCCCAAACTAAGCAGAGCTTGTAGGTACTAGGGGGTAATAGATAATGGACAATATATATTATACATAGTAAGTGTACATTATCATACATTGGTAATAATTAATGATTATGGGTGTTATTTACTTTAACAATTGTATTATCAATGGTAGTGATAGAGGCGCGGCATCCCTTTCGACATTGACAGACCCAGAGAACCTTCGGCCGTCCATTGCGGTACAGACTGTGCTGCGAGAAACGATAGGCACCCATCTTTATCATCGGCTTGCCCCTTCTCGACACAATCATCTGCGCTTCTGTTGAAAATAAAGTACAAAAGAAGTCAGTAGTTTCACCAGACAATAAGAGAAAACAGATTCACGCCTGTATCCCCGAAGGTGTACGCAGAGGTGTAAAATCAACCCACACTTCGCCATGTTATGAAGTTTAGGTCCTACGTCATAGAGGGCGAGCCTATTACTGTTACCGGGCACATTACCAGACTCCGTGCTGCTACTGAAAATGCGGAGAAAATGGTCAAGGCATGAAGAACACTTGTATACGCTCTGAGTGTAAATGTATTGAATAAATTACTAAAATATCCATAGCAACAATAAACAATTTAATTAAATAAATAAATAAACAAAAGTAATAATATTCTACCACATACACACAATACCATCTATTCCCAAACTAAGCAGAGCTTGTAGGTACTAGGGGTAATAGATAATGGATAAACATACATACCTATATATATTATACAATATTCATTGGTAATTATTAATGATTATGGGTGTTGTTCACTTTAACAATGGTATTATCAATAGTAGTGAGGGATGCGCGGCATCCTTTGCGACATTGCACACAGACCCAGAGAACCTTGGGCCCTCCATTGCGGTACAGGCTGTGCTGCGAGAAACGATAGTCACCTATCTTTATCATCGGCTTGCCCCTTCTCGACTCAATCATCACAGGTTCTGTTGAAAATCAAGTACAAAGGAAATGAGTAGTTTTACCAAAAAATAAGAGAAAATAGACTCACGCCTGTATCCCCGAAGGGATGGGCAGAGGTGTAATATTACACCTACTTTTCGCCATGTTATGAATTTTAGGTCACACGTAGGGGGCGAGATAATTGCCGTTACCGGGCACATTGCAAGACTCCGTGCTGCTGAGAATTCGGAGAAAATAAGGCATGACCTTGACCATCGCTCTATGTGTATAAAGTTAATGAATAAATAAGTAACAGACACAAAGTCCTTTCTCTCTTACTAAAGTTTACGGCCGGTCCCAATATGTGATCTATCTATAGAGTAGGCACTACAGACACATATTTGACATATTTTGTATGGACTTTATGTCAAACATGTATATCCTAGTAGCTAAATTAATGGATAGATCAATAATAATAATAATTTATTTATTTATATTTCTACAATAATAGTATAGGTATATAATTCTAAGGTAAGTAAGTACTAGATTATAATGGGTGCCTGTACTAGGTTGGACCTGTGCCACAGGCGGAAAGAGCACTATCATATGTTTATTATGTTTACTGCTAATTAAAATGTTTATACTAATATTTATTACTGCCTACACTATTTATAGAGTTACATAATTACATGAATACCTACAAGACCAATGCAAAGTTCGGCGTTATTTTTATAATATAATATGCAATAGCAATGTCATGACAAAGGTACAATTTATTTTAGCACTGTTAGCAAATCTTCGGTCTGCTTATAATCCAAAGATTGTAAATACTTATACACTAATTGCTTACAGTTGAAATAATTTACGTCATATATAAACAGTATTTTGTTTAGTTTGTTATATATAAAAGGCCCTAAGAAAGCATAAAACCTGTTTGTGAAGACGAATTTAGATTCGGAAAGTGCAGTACATACAATATCTTTACGCCTCTTATTGTTAGTGAGATTAGTAATAATAACAGGCTGTAGCATAAAGGAATAAGCATTAAAAATATCAAATGGTTTTCTCGGTGTGCTTATTACTTATTATTACTATATAATATACTTACTAAAAAAGAAATAATTTATATAAGGTTGGCTATGTCACATGTCTTGTGACTCTAGAGGCAAAACAATCGATGGTGCATCGATGGTGCATCGACGATCATTCTATACAAAAATAAATAAGAGGAATCGCGATACAGGAAATATAACCGCACTCTGTGGATCTCATGATAGATATGTGATCAGTAATCATTTTAATTATATTTTAGTCCCAAACAAAGCAGCGCCTGTACAATGGATAAACATACATAAATAGTTTTTTTATATAGCAATTAAACAAAAATATATGTATATATTTTTATTTATCAGCGTTTGTTCTAGGGATTGCAATCCCGCAAAACGGGATCCCACATTCCCGCGGGATCACTTATCAATCTGTGGGATCCCGACAGTTCAACATTGACACATAGTTTGACACATAGTTTGACACTTTGTTTATAATCTAGTCACACATCAATCAAGTAGATATCTTTACTTCCTTACTTTATGTAGATATCAGTTAATTTAAAAATACTATTTATGACATAAGTGTGACACTGACAATAGATCGAAACTTTTTAAATCGCATTTTGACAAATATAATGAGAATTGGGCCGTTCTGTTATCAATGGTAAAATTAAACAAACCTTGATGCCAAACAATTAAAAAAATCGTCTCTAATGACTGAACTCATTAATAATGACTCATAGTCATAGTAACTTAATTCTAATTTAATAAGTTTTTATTTACAAAACAAATAATTTTCTTTGTTTTATGACATGTGAGACATGTTTAATTACTGAAACTTGATTTTTAAATAAAATCCTGTAGTTTCAATACGACTTTATAACGTTATTTGAAGGATGCGAGACTGTGGGATCCCGCGCGGGATTGATCAATCCCGCATTTCAATCCCGCGGGATTGTTTAGTCTGTGGGATTGCAATCCCTTGTTGATTTTGGTTCGCGTGATTATGGTTATTATTCATTTTTACAATTTCATTATTGAACGTGGTTATTGAAGCTCGACATCCAGAACAACATCTGATACAGACCCACAGCACCTTGGGCCCGCCCTTACGATACCGGCTGTGCTGGCAAAAGCGATATTCTCCAGTTTGTAACATCGGCCTCCCCATTCTTGACTGTATCAATCTTATTTCTGAAATAGAAACGATTTAGATAAAAAAATAGAATTCATTTTTAAATTTGAATGATAATACTAACACATATTTTGTACCACCACGAAATAGGTAGTCATGCAACTAGTTCTGTATTCATTTTCGAAAACAGCCAGCATATTCGGTGAACGACGAATCAGTCAGTAAAAACAGTCATCACAAAACTATACTACAAAGTTTCAGCTCAAACTCATCCAGAAGTAAGTTATACTTAAGAAAAAAAAACAGGCATAATATTTAGGCTCTGTCTTGCTATAAAAAAACTACTTTGCCTTTACCAAATATTTAGTGGTTGTGTAGTATGGTCATTTTAACAATTTCATTGTTGGTTGTGATAATAGTAGCCCGACAGCCGACATAATTCCTGATACAGATCCATCGGACCTTGGGGCCGCCTCCACGGTAGCTGCTGTGCTGGTAGAAACGGTACCGACCCATCTGTAACATCGGCCTACCCCTGGACGATATAATTAAGCGTATACCTGTAGCAAAGTTTTCATTCAATTTAGACAATCTGACTTCAAAAGATTATTAGATTAAAAAAAAACATGCAGTTGATAACTACTTCTATTAAAAATAATGTCGTGCAAACTTTTACAAATGAGTGCTGAATGACTATTAAAACCATAAATGTTCATCAACTTCAACAAATATTGCGACTACTTCAAATATTGCTAGCAACTTTAGTGAAGGATGACTATAAAATCTCGTTCAATCTTTCAGCTAAGCTATATGACTGCCACAGCTATAGTCCAAGAATAAATGTCCATAGTTTGTTCCTGTTCTCTAACCGCTTATGAGAGTTACTTATAATATTAGTCGTAGATATTAAATTGGTGCAGTAGGCAAAATTCTGCTATTGACTCACAGAGCTACTACATAGCAAATTAGAAGCAGTGGACTATGACAGGCTTGTTCTTCAAATAGGGAGACAAAACTCTTTTTAAGAACTATCGACCTATCTCGCTCTTGAGCCACGACTATATGCTGTTTTCCAGGAACATCACGATCCATCTCGTGCGTAGACTCGACGAGTTTCAGCCGCCCAAACAAGCCGGTTTTCGAGGAGGATGCGGCACCATAGAACACATCCACACAGTGCGGCAGATTATACAGAAGACCGAGGAGTATAATCAGCCCCTGTGCTTAGCGTTTGTGGACTTAGAAGATCTTTGACTCCATTGAAACCTGGTCTGTTCTGGAGTCTTTGCGGCGGTGATAAATCGTTTGGCGATATGTCCCAGTGCTGAGAATTAGCACGTCGCAGAACCGATAACCGTTGGAGTAGTCGTGTTCTAGAGTGGAGACCGCGCCTTGGCAAACGTAGTGTAGGACGCCCTCCGGCTAGGTGGAGTGCCAATATGGGTACGCAAAGTGGCTGGCAGCGGCTGGACACGAAGAGCCGAAAATCGGACTCAGTGGCGTGCCATTGGAGAGGCTTATATCCAGCAGTAGACTACGGCAGGCTGATGATGATGATGAAAGGCTTTATAGGACGCCGAAGTTACACCTTACAATAAGGGTAGCTATGATGATAATATTAAACAACATAATTCTGAAATATCCTACAGCTCTGTTTATTTTTATATTTATTTATTACACATTTATACTTAATTATTACACATTTTTATAAAAGTTCAACAAAGTTTTTGCGCAACATGCTTCAACATAAAAGATAGCATAACAATTATTCATCTTCATACGAAATGAAATCATAACAGACGTTCATGAATGCCGTTGAAACAATGGCAGGCAACAGTCTTTTTATCAGTTTCTAATGAGTATGTGCATTATTGCACTTCACAATGATATTGTTAATAGTAGTGACGGAGGCGCGGCAACCAGTACTCCACTTGGCACAGACCCAGAGAACCTTGGGCCTTTTCTCACGGTAGTCACTGTGTACACTGTACCGATACACGCCCATCTGTAACATAGGTTTGCCCATTCTTGATTTGATCAGCCTTATATCTGAAGCAATTTCAAAGGAATAAAGTTTTACAAGTCATTTAGAACAGCTGCATTTTTAATTTTTTTTCATACATTACATGTCTCCCTATCTTGAATATCTATACATAACATTGCAGTGTCTGTTTGTAATATTAAAAAAACCGCTTTTTACTAAATACATATGGATGTATACACGGTAAATATACCGTTTTTTTTTAATATTATTATTTGTCAGTCTGCCCGCTTGTTTGTTTGCGCTAATCTCTGGAACAGCTGGATTTTGAATGGATGTTCACTGGCGGTTAGCTGATGTACCAAGGAGTAACTTAGGCTATAAATTGACCGAGTACGCGAGGTAGTTCCCTCAAGACGCGAGTGAAACCGCGGGAAACAGCTAGTTTAACATATATTATACCATAATACTACGGTTTACTTGGTAGTGGGTGAACATATTAATATTGATGATTATGCAAAAAAATTGGCAAACTGTTCCCGGTATAGGAATTTTAGCACTCTAGTAGGTACCTATACTAGTAATCACTGAATAAACGGCGTATGGATATCTAGACACTAGACAGCCATTGCAAAAGTCTAAAATATACTACTACTACATAATAATATATACTATAAAACAAAAAAACACCTTATAATCTTCCTGTTATAAAACACCGGACTTTATTTTCCATAAACTTATTAACTACCATTTACATGGTTATGCGTTTGGTTTATTTTCACGATATTATTGTCAATCGTTGTGATAGTTGCTCGGCAGCCTGAAGACGTTTTCACACAGACCCAGAGCACCTTAGGACGTCCTTTACGGTAAAGACTGTGTTGACCAAACCGGTATCCACCCATCTGTAACATTGGCTTGCCTTTCCTCGATGTTATCATCCGTATTTCTGCAGGAAATAAATAAAAATAAATCAGCACTATTATAAAGTCAATGAGTGGTTCTTTATTTTACTGCTAGCCTGCTAGGCAAAAGATTTAGGGATATAAAGTCAAAGATGTACGAAAGTGTATTTTTTTGAGAATCTGCTTTTTGTATTATTTTGACTCTTTCATAAAATGAGATAAAGTGCCTTTGAGATTATGATTTTTGTGTTGGCTCTTTGATGAAATGAGACGATAAATATATTTTCACTTGATTTCACTAGATATCCATCAGTAGCTCCACCAGGGCTGATTGTCAGTAGTCTCAGCGATACCAGGTAGCGATGCAACCATTTACGAAACTGACGTGGCTTGGTCGAACTATAAGCTTCCTTATCAAGCATCAAACTTAATGATCGCTGTGAATGTAGATGCATGCATAGAATGTAAAGAAAATTAAAACAATTTCCAAACAAATAATACAAACAAAATTTAGTGATTATGAATATTATTAATTTTGACGATTTCGTTTTCCACTGTGAATATTGTCGCTCGGCAACCAGTACGGAATTTGACGCAAACCCATAACACTTTGGGACCTTTGTTTCTATAGCTACTGTGTTGGGAAAACCGATGTTCACCCACTTGTAAGATTGGCTTGCCTCTTCTTGACACAACCATCTCGATATCTGTAAAAAAAATATTTATATGTGATTATAGACCACTTGGTAAGTACATAACGTGCTGCATAACTAATTCGACCAATAATAATATTTTTTATAGTGATAAGTATTTAGTTATTCAGAGAATTAAAGAGAAATACTTACGTTAAAAAATCTTTTAACCTTACATTTTATTGTTTAGGTAACAAAAATATCACACAGAAATTGGGGCATGCACAATTAATTAAGGGTGCTTGTACACGGCGCATGTAGCTTGAGCATGTTGAGGCACTTGCGCGGGTTACATGCACCGTAAACATATCGTTTAAAACAATGTGCGGGTCCAGCGACTCGAGCATGTACCAAAGCGAGCCACCCGCGCAAGTAATTCGCATGCTCTGCGACACTCGCGCATGTTATCTGTTAAAATTACATTTTTAACATATGATTTTGAAAATAATTTTCGTTCGTCGAGACATTTGACGCGATTCAAGTCATAAAGCTACCGCGCGAACATGTACACATGTAGCTCTTGACCACGAACAAATAACTTGTACATAGGTACAGCTTGCGCAAGTAGCCCGCGTCTTTACTTGCTCCAGTTATTTGCACCATGTACAAGTACAAGCGAGTAACTTGATCAAGTAGCTTGCGCATATTACCCACGCGTGTAACCCGCACCTTTACTTGCTCCAGCTACATGCACCGTGTAGAAGCACCCTAAAATCCAAGATTTAACAGAGCAGCCATCGTAATGCTCGGGCCACACTACCTTACCGTCTACCGGGCTGTTACCGCCATAATTATGGCAATAAATTACCGTTAAATTACTGCGTGAAGTCGTGTGGTTACACTAGAGTTTACCGAGATATGCCAATAAACTAGGCGGTAAAAATATCATTTTTCAAGATGGCGGATGAAGCTGCAGCTGTTTGGTATTTTATGAGTGCCAATTATTTTAACATGAATCTTTTAAATTTTTAGCTTTCTGTCGAGTATCCCAGAGAGACGGTTCGAATTGCAATGACTCAAAAAATTCGAGCGCTTTTTCATTTGACCACTCCATATCGGTTGATAGTGTAGATACGTGCGTCGTCGTCGAACTCGTGTTGCACACTGAAGAAACGGTAGTGTGGCCACAAACGCAATAATTACCGCGGTAATCTTCTTTGATGTGCGAAAAAGACCGCCGCCGGAGCTATTGCCTACCGGCATATGCCATATTGATTGGCATTGTAAAATTATGGCCATAAATCGCGGTTACACCTAGGCGTTGTTGAAATTATGGCAATAATTATTGGCATATCCCGGTAGTGTAGCCCGAGCGTTAGACAATCTTCATAGATTTGGCAAAGCTGGAGCTCTTTCAGACTAGCGGATTGTGATGTAAGTTAGCGCAGCGCATACGTCGCGGTGTCGTCAACTCAACGCTTGCGCCGCGCGCTGTTGCGTCACGCCATTTCCTTTGCAGTTTATTGAACAAACGTCCTTTACATATTTTCGTGACGCAGCACGCTAACGTAATTGCGTTGCTGTCTGTGCTCATTTGTCACTTTTGCAATTATATTATTTACTGTAACTATGCACGCTCGGCACCCAGTCCCCCCTTTGGTGCCGACCCACAGGATCGTAGGTCCACCGTTGTGATACTTGGTGTGCTGATTATAACGATACTCCCCCATTTCTAACAGCGGTCTGCCCCTGCTTGACATAACTTTTCTTATTACTGTAATGATTGGTGCATAGGGTTCCCACCAAGAACTTAGGGTCCCAAGCCAACCTCACCTGCAAGTGGTGCACCTGCCGATCAACGGACGAGGCTCTGGCAAACAAAATATCCCGATAATCGGCAATAGGCTCGCCACCTATTACGTGGGATCAAAACGCTGGCGAAAAGTGGGCGTTTAATATGCCTCTGCCTACCCCTTCGGGGAATCAGGCGTGAGTCTATGTATGTATGTATATATGTAACGATTTTCAAATAAATCAATTATAGTTATTGAGTGCACGGTTCTCATTTATGCTAATAATATAATGCTTTTGATCGTCGTAAAAGGGCAAGAAAAATAATACAATATATTGTTTTGATCAATTACTAGTTTATTAATCCGTTCCACGATCCTCAGACATGAGAGACCGGCTCCAGAGAGAGAGAGAGAGAGAGAGAGAGAGAGAGAGAGAGAGAGAGAGAGAGAGAGAGAGAGTTTATTAATGATTACCTATGATATTTGTTTTGCCGTACGATCACATTTTCGAAAGTAAAGATGGACGCGCGGCATCCCGCACGATACTTGACACACATCCACAAGGTCTTGGGTCCATCATTGCGGTAGCTTGTATGTTGGTAGAACCGATAGTCTCCCAGCAGTAACAATGGCTTGCCCATTCTCGACACTACTATCCGTGACTCTGTTAGAATTGAAAGAGAAGCGTAAGAGCGTGGCGTCCTTATATGTAAAACAGCTAGGGATTCCAAACCATTACTCATAACATCATCTGTATACATATATACATTTCTTGACTTACTAAGTGACTGACAGACAACACACAGCCAAAACTGTTGGGCGCGTGAAGCTGAAATTTGACATGTAAGTATGTACTTTGGGACTCGTAGGGGCGCACTAAGAAGGGATATTCCGAAATTAGCCTAGGGTTTTTGTAGTCTTTAACCAGGTTACATATCTATCAGTGGACGAAAATAAATAAGTACAATTAAGTAGAAAATACTCACATGCGATATTGATACATTTTGAGGTTAGGACTTAAGTATATAATTAATTAATTACCAATAAAAAGCCATTTCAGCATAAATGCAATGTCTCACTCTATGTATATTTCGCTCTAAATGACAATACAAAATTATTATGTTTATTTCATAATTTATAATTGTTTTAGTACTGACTATGTCGAATAATAGTAATAATACATAATTATACACTTATTACGTACAACATCAAAGTTTAAAAACATACGGCTTCGACCAGATAACATGGTAACTGGTTACCGGTAAACCAATCTACGACGAAAAATGCGATTTCACACACCTGCCTGCTGTACATTATTATGTACAGTATATATTTTATTTATCAATGCCTGTACCTTGTGATGTTGCTTTTATTAAGGAAATTTAATAAGTGAAAATTCTGCACTTTGATAATTAACTACTTACCTATATTTGTGCTTACGTATACTTCATTCAAGTAAAAATTACCACATTAAACCCAGTCAACTCTTGTATTAAAAGTAAATATATGTGTCTGTGGCTCGAAGTATTTTATAAATTATTCAGTCAACGCACACAAAAGTAACTCGGACTGGAATCAATACTTTGTGAAACATGCAAAGTGTTGTCACGGTAATAATATCTAACAGTATTGTAACTCCATACAAACGCACGAAACTCGAGCTATACCTACGCGCCTCGAGCAGAGTACCCATTAGACTGGGCGGACTGTACCTACAGTACCCGCAGCCGCTATCGTGCCGCAGCTCGCATGCGGCGCGTCTGGTAGGTATATAACTCACGAAGACGGCCGAGTTACAATACTGTTAGATTATATTACCGTGGTGTTGTCTCGCGAGGGGATCGAACCCGTTTAAACAAATACTATACACGTGTACCTAGTCAAAGTTTGCATCTATTATGCATAATGCATATAACTAAATTAATTTGTTTAGTTACCAATCTAAGGCAAAAATGCAAAGCAAATAGTTGTCCATTTGGCATGATCCTAAAATCGAACCTGCGATATCTTTTACGAACGACTGGCACTACAACTATTACTAATATTAATATACTAAGTATATTTTATTGATTACTGCTTACACTTTTTAATATAATAGCTTGACACATATTATATACTTAATTAAGCGATCTCATTTTACTATAATATAATTATTAACTAAAACTAATATTATTATTAAATCTACAGAAGCATTTTATTGAGCACTACCTCTATGTGATTGTAAATAAGGCTCAGTAAATATGTGATACTTATTTTAAGGCTAGATTTTAACCTATGGTACTATGGTACTGTGCAAACCTACTTCTCTATGTTTTCCCCCGTACAAAAATAAAATATTTTCTTATACAAAACATTCTTATGTGTTCATTACTTACAAATAAGACAAAATAAGTAAACATACGCTTTGACCGCGTAATTACTAGTTTTTCATTTCTTTTATTTACAAAACACATATA
This sequence comes from Euclidia mi, assembly GCA_944739405.2. NCBI lineage: Eukaryota > Metazoa > Arthropoda > Insecta > Lepidoptera > Erebidae > Euclidia > Euclidia mi. The sequence goes on along the minus strand of OX123186.2, from coordinate 95,992,284 downwards.
TTATGCTAAGGTCAACATAACCTAAGTTGCGAAAGTTACATAAAAATAATCGTAGATTGTTCGGCTCACACAGACGAAAAAAAAATTTTCTTCAACGTATTTCGTATACATTGAGTAAATAGCTGTTTTCTATATTGCTTATTATTATATATATACTGATTAAAAAGAAGTACCCGTATTTTTAATCAGCTTAATAAGGATACCGTGAAGTCGAAGTATGGTTGTGATTGTTCCTCATGTCTATAACTTGCTTGTTATGGGTCCTTATAATTGCTCTGCAGCCAAATCCCTTCACCAGACACATACGAAATATTCGTTGACCCCTTTGCTGTTGCTATGCAGATTGTACCGAAACCCTTTGTAATGGATCACAGGGTTGCCAGATTGCGTAGTGGAGAACATTAGACCTAGAGCCAAAATAAAGGTATAAATTATTATATGCTTAAAACTAGAACTATTTGGTTATCTAAATACTATGATTATATTTGCGGCAATGGTTCGTAATGGTCTTGTTATGTTTGCAGAAAGCTGCTGGATGCGGGCGGCTCAAAATCGGTCTTAGGGAAAACCTATGGGCTTTCCAGCAGTGAACCTCTAGCTTAAAAGACGATGTCGATCTTGTATTAAAAATGTATTATTATGGCAATATGCTATATTACTTATTACTCAAGTAAATAGCTAGAGAAGCATGGCGTTTATTAAGAGTGAAGTCAATAATGGAATACCTCCTAAATTATACGCTTTTGGTCCAAAAATAAAGCCCAACATACACACATGCGTTATCATATGTTACATAAAGGTTTCTATGTGATGAATGTGTGTACGATGTGTGTACATATGTAGAAAGTGAGCGCGTCCATTTAACATTGAGTTGAACTTTATAGTAAGAAAATAAACTATCACAAAGTTATATTATCAAAACTGCTTCGCATTAGTATAACATTTTCTTACTATTAAGCTATTTAATACACTATACAACTGACTGATTGTCTGCCTCTGTGGTCCTGCGGTAGTGTAAGCGACTGCGGATCATGAGGTCTCGGGTTCGATTCCCGGGTCGAACAAAAAGTGATATTGGGTTTTTCTGTTAGGAATTATCCAATAGAAGTTCGGAGTCAGGGAGTCGGCGGTGTCACACCCCCGTGCCTCGGAAAGCACGTTAAGCCGTTGGTCCTGCGCCCAATCTCTCTCCGGTCGTGTCGCATGTGGCGTCCCATCGGACTATGAGAGTGAGGGAATCGAGAGTGCACTTGTCTTTGCGCACACACTTGTGCACTATAATATGTCCCGCGCAGTTGGCAAGTCTCATATATTGACAAGCCGCTGTGGCCAAAATCGGTCAGGAGGACATTATTATTACACTATACAAGATATGACTAAATTCATTCATTGTTTTCAGAATGTATACCATATCATAAATCATAGGTCATTCATAAAACTATCACGTATCAGCAAAACTCATTATTCGTAAGATTTGTATCTAATCAGTTTAATACGTTATTTACACTTATAAATACTACATTTTATCTTAACTACGGCAACACAGATAGGTATAGGTATATGTAATAATATCGTGTCATCTTAAAAGTACCTATATTATTTCAATATATTTTATCAGTCAAGAAAAAAAAGAGAAGCAAAACACATACATGAATTACACAATGATTATTTGGTTCTATTGAGAGAATTTTGGTTAGACATTTATTTTTTGACAACCGATAGCTGCCGTTACACAAGATCTTGGCAAAGTAACAAAATACATACCTACGTACGATAATAATTATAAGTATTATCAACATCTTAATCTGAATTACTTAAATAATAATTATTTATTTATTTATTAGGGATATTATACAACTCCGACATATATCATGACATAATGCTAACAAAAACTTAGTAGTAATGTTGCAGTCCACTACATTATGCTCAGATACTACATATTTTAAAGGCTAGTGGTTGCTACTAGACGAGCATTACCACAAATAACAAATATTTATACAATACTTATAATATACTTTCAAAAAATGGACTAGCAACAATTTTGTTGTTTACCACTATTTATATTAAAAACAACTTCATTTAATTTAATCGTGCAATAAATAATTTTATAACATAACAATTCAGATACTTTTTTTATAATATTTGCTTTAAATTTTCCTTTTATTTTTAATTCCAACATTTTATAAATAGGGCTACAGGTCAGAGTTCGTACGACACGGGTTTAAAGCAAACAGAGTACATGCACGGACCTGACGCACGTGAATTGTTCGGGGACAGAATAGCACAGTTTACTCGTCAAATCGATGGCATCAAAGTGATTATGGACGATGTCATGAAGAACGTTGGCCTCAAGGTATTTAGCTTGTACTTATCTAGAATTTGGGACTATGAGAGATAAGTCTTAGTTCTGCTACATCTGTAGTGTATGGCACGGAAGTGTTTTCGCTGTACCCTCTCTATTGCAACCACGTACTTTTGGTAAAAGGGGTTCCAAATAGGGACCGTATATTTTAACTGAGAACAATGAGCAAATGAGCGTCTTGTACAAATAGAGATAGATTGAGACACGCTTGAACTCAGTGGAAGATCTCATCACGAATCCATACATTTTAAAGGCTCTATTGACTATGGCTTCTATATGCTGGTTTAAGGACAATTTAGCATCAAAGAGAAAACCCAGATCCTTTACTATAAAGATATAATTTAATTGTTTACAGTTTAGGTTATAATTAAAGTTGATGATGGAAGTATTCTTAGTGAAATGGATGTAGTTACATTTGGGAATATTAAGATGCAGTTTATTGTCTATACAATAGGCAGTTAGTCTGTCTAAGTCCTCCTGAAGATACTGACAGTCTTCCAAAGTTCGTATCACTTTAAATACCTTCAAGTCATCAGCGTACATTAAGAACTTTATTGAAGTTAGTAAGTCCATAATTATTTATTTTTGCCAAACCTTACGTATACAAAATGCATTAAAACACACAATAAAAATTTAAACATATCGGAAAATACATAAGACAGTGAATATAACAGTTAAGGATCGGATAACAGGACTTTATTTATAGACAACTAGCTGTTTCTCGCGGTTTCACCCGCGTCCTGAGGGAACTACTCCGCGTACCCGGTTAAATTATAACCTAAGTTACTACTTGGTACATCAGCTATCCGCCAGTGAAAGTCCCGTCAAAATCTGTCCAGCCGTTCTAGAGATTAGCGAGAACAAACAGACAGACAGACAAAAATTTAAAAAAATGTAATTTCGGTATATGTACCGTGTATATCCATCCATATGCATTTAGTAAAAAGCGGTTATTTTAATATTACAAACAGACACTCCAATTTTATTTGTGTGTATATAATTGCGGAAAGGGTCAAGGAACATATCGCAGCTGTGAAAAATCGACAAGTAAATAAGTCCGCTATAGCTGAACATTTATTGGAGTCTGGACCAAACCACTGGATAGAACTACATCAACCACAGGTCTTGTCCACCGAACGTCACTATTACTCCAGGATAGTGCGTGAAGCGGTTGAAATAAAAAAACACAAGAATTTCAACCGGGAGGATGGATTGAGATTATCAACAACTTGGAATCCAGTCATCAATAGTGTAAACACCGCCGCAATGATACAGCTCAACAGTGTGTAGACGTCATTAGTGTAGTGTGTCGATGTACCGACAGTGCGGTTAAAAACAAAAAAAAAATCCAGTGAGGTGCCAAAACCCGCACAACAAAAGGACGGCGCTGAGCTCACCAGTCCCGCCGCGACCACGGCTGAAGCAAGTCAGCCGAAACGTTGGCAAAAAAACCGAGGTATTTATGCCTTAAATATAAGATTTATCGCGAGTAAGACCCGCTATATAACCTTGTATAATGTATACTAATCGCGAAAGTTTAAAATCAAATAAATTAAAACACACATTTACAACTTCAAATTATAATAGTGTCGACAGAATTATACAAGAATTCTTATAGTTAAAAAATCTTTAAACTATGAAGCCAACCTTATACCATCAAATCAGAAGTTACAGAAACGAGCCATCAATGATATACATATTCAGAGGAAAATTATGAACTTAGTATATTGTTTACCTTACAATTAAATATACCCAAATTCTCAAATGAACTATTAATTTGTCATCTACAAAACAATGCATGGCATGTCGGAAATGACGTGGGTATGGTGGAGTGACATGGTCATCTTACATGGTCTGCTTGAAAGTCTTAACGTATATTAAATATTTAGTGTGTATGTGGCTCTCGATAACTTATAATCTTTCCGTCGAATGTTTGTACCAAAGCTCGGCATTTTAATGGTCCAGACCACTTGACACATCTCCACATCTTCTTCGCAGCGTTAGGATTCTGTAGGTTGTACGTGTGTCCGTCTAAATACATCTTTGGTTTGCCGCATCTCGATTTTATTATGAGCGGTGCTGAAAGAAATAAAATATTTTATTAACTAGCATATCTTATTGTCTAACTAGCATAGGATATTTATAGCAAGCTAACATTTGCTCGCAGCGTCATCTGTCCAAAGCTTTCAAGCTCTATTCAACACCATAGAGTTTGGATATAAAAAAAATCCCTTCAAAATGCGTGGCTTACGTCAGAAAAGGAACCCACCAGCAAATTTTAGTATTTTTAGCCTCACTCATTTGGGCTCTGCGATGATATATCAGCCAGAATACGTAATTTTATATAATCTTGGCTATGGTTTGATTGAAATTTCAGTTGGGAGCTTGGTACTAGTTGTCAGAAAATATAAATGAACGTTTTAAATTCAAAACTAAAAATAAAATTGCCAATTTTCTTTGTCTTATATTTAATGGTTAATCAGCCCTTATTTACTGTACATATTTTATAGGTAAATCACTTATTAAATTTGTACCGCTTAGTGTGTTTTCTCTTTTGGGACTATCTTTGTCTTGGTTTTTCTGTTGCTCTGCTAGGGCCCTTCTTAAGTGGGTTGTCAGGGTAAAATGCATTTTTATTTCGATTAGTTGTTCTCGATTTCCTGAATTTCTGGTCTATCAGTGACATAAAGTGGAGCGAAGTCTATATCAGTAAAAATATTACGATTATAAGGCCATATGCCACTTACTGAAAACCGAGATTTAATGTTTTGAGGAGTTATAGCTGGTGGTAAACTAGTTTTGACAATAGCGGGAATATCATGAATAGTCATTGTTTTGCCAGGATGTTTCTTAACCCAGTTCATCACAAGCAACACTGACATGCCTCTTCAAGGTTCCGTTAACACTGCGGTCCAGCGGTTGAAGTTTATAGGAGCAATGAGGCGGAAACGACACTATAATAACGCCGTTTTCTTTGCATTAATCTAAAGTTTTAATAGACAGATGGGAATCGTGGTTATCCAAAAGTAATAACAATGGCCGTTCAGAGCTGCAGCCAGTGTATCGTACAAACTGTTGCATATAAACGTAAAAGCAGTCTTCGTTCATCCAGACAGATGGGTTGGCGCTAACTGTCGATCCATTTGGTCCATCAGCGACAAAGTTGTCTGCAAAAAATTTTCGAGGAAAAACAAAAAATGGTGGTATGCTGTTTCCTGTACCTGACACGGCAATAGCAATCATAACAAGTGTTTCTCGTTGCGCAGATGTTAAGGCTCCAGTCTGATTCATTCCTCTTCGTACGACAGAATTGTATTTGAGAATTGTAATAACTATTGACATTTTTATTTTCCTTTTGACTTGTAGCATGACTTATTTTTTTATTTCTTTGACATTTAGATTACTTTTTATACTGTATGACATCTGGAATTCTTTTATTTTTAAATTATGATAAAACCAGTGACAGTTGTTAATAGAATAATTATTGTATACTATAATTTGTTACACTCTGAGGCATGCTATTAGTATTTTTATTTTACCTCAAAATTTGCACACCTATTCTGGGTTATAAATCAGCGCACTTATATTTAAATTTATGTACTTACCAACTATGTAAACCTGTTTTATGCAAATAAACTAATTTGAATTTGAATTTGAATTTGACAAGTTTTTGTGGCTTTTGAATAGTAATAATTCCAGCTTCATCGACATTCCATATGTCTTGACCTTCAAAATTGTATTTCTCTAAAATGTTTCCTAAGTTATCGAAGAACAAATTTACGTCATTTTTTATAAGCTAATTGGTCGTGCAGGGCTAGTCGCAGGTTTTCGAATGCTTAGTTCTTGATGTCGCCCAATAAAACTCTTAAACCAGTCTTCACCAGCCATGGCATTTCTTGTCCAAGCTTCAGGAAATTTTCGATCTAAAGCTACAGCATACTGATAAGCTAACTTACGGACTTCTATAGGAGTCAGCCCAAAGTATATATTAGCTGCTCTTTGTAAATATTTTGTAAATTTTTCTTCATCTTCTTCTTTGAAAACTTGCCTTACTTTTCGTAGCCTACAGAAATCAAAGCATCCTTCTCTCTGTGTTTATATTTTTTATAATATCTAGTCAGTGTCCTGTAGTTAATATTGAAATCTTTGGCAACACTTCTTATCGAATTGCCAGGTCCTACCGCCCTCACCGCTTGAATCATCACCTCTGCAGACGTCAGGCCGCGATCGGTGTGTCTTTTTCGTTTTCCATGCATTTTAACTACATGAAACAAAAACATAAAGCTTGTCAGAACATTATAGTTTTACCTGGGTTCAATAATTAGTGACAACAAGCACAAAAGTTTTTGAATCAACATATTAAAAATAAAATAAAATACCTGAAATTAAAAAAAAAGATTTTCAAGAAATATGCCTCTAAAGGAAACAAATGATAACATTGTCCATAATATAAGTATAAAAATAATATTTTTCAAACGTATGAGAAACAATGTACCAAAGATATGAATAGTCAGAATGAATGATATGAATAGTAGAACATAATTGTGATATTTATTGTCTAGACGTATTTCCCTTTTCACACACATTGGCGCAAGAGTCTGGCGGCCATGACAGTTTCTAATTTTGGTAGCATTCAGGATGCTACTAAAATTAGAAATGTCGATGATCTTATGACAACTAGTACTTGAGACAACGATGACACCCTTCCCGAAGATAAAATAATAATAGTTTTTTTTAACATTTGTATTAATTACACGCTGTAGAACTTTAACATAAATATTTTGATTTTAGTATTATAAAAACACTAAAATTAGAAATGCCGATGATCTTATGACAACTAGTACTTGAGACAACGATGACACCCTTCCCGAAGATAAAATAATAATAGTTTTTTTTTAACATTTGTAACAATTACACGCTGTAGAACTTTAACATAAATATTTTGATTTTAGTATTATAAAAACAATATGTGTTATTCATTTCGAGTATATTGCTAAGAATATAAAAAAAACATCGAACACATAAACCTTAAATTATAATATATGACACATGGGTAATCTTTAAAATTCAAGTAATAGTTAGTTATAAAATGAAATAGTATCTTAAAATAATCAAATGGCGTGTATCATCTCAAATTACCAAAAATATATTTATTTTTAACATAAAACAAGATATACAAGATGAATATAAATATATGCTGCGCCTTAAATATCAACATCATCTTTTTCTAAGAATGTAAAATAAATATTATTATAACCGAATATAAACAATTTTTAGATAATCTTTAAATAATATTACCTAAAATCTTAAATTATTATTGATTCCACCGCAGTAGCATTCTGTTGAGCAACATTTGAGAATGTGTGCACAAGATGTTAAAACAAAGGAGTCGAGGTATTGGATTATATTGTTGCTAAATGTAATTAAATGTAATCGTGTTTCTACATGCTGCTCATCAAAAACTAAATGCTATGTAGATGCACCATTTATATGAAATTGCTTATAAAACATTCGACTTGAAAATTTACGAATAATAAAATCTATACATAAGGTACATATTTATACATACATACATACATACATACATAGACTCACGCCTGTTTCCCGGAGGGGTAGGCAGAGACTACGGAACGCCATTTGCAACGATCCTGACATACCTCACTTGCTTCACTCACTCCCATCAAGTTTCTCATGCATGCTCTTCTGTTAAGGGTACTTCTGACTTGTCCTTTTTTCAGGATGTCTCCAATCTGGTCAGAGAACGTTCTCCTAGGTCTTCCCCTTTGTCCTGTCCCATTCACACTAGCCTGATATATCTTCTTTGTTAGTCTATCGTCATCCATCCTCTCCATGTGCCCAAACCATCTTAACATGCCTTTCTCAATGCTTGTCACTACATCTTCTTTTACCCCACACCACTCTCGTATCACACAATTCTTTACTCTGTCGGTCAAAGACACATACTTCTCAGTGCTCTCATTTCTACAGCATTTATTCTACTTTCAAATCTCTTCTGCCATACCCAACTTTCACTACCATACATAAGGGTAGGCACTAACACACCTCTATGTACAGCCAAACGTGCCTTTTTGGACACGTTTTGACTGTTCATAAACGCCTTCAGAGCTCCATTCACACAATTACCTGCATTAACTCTCCTTTCAATATCTGCTTCATTCTTACCATCTCTTGTAAACAACGTACCTAAGTAAACAAACTTATTCACTTGTTCCACTCGCTGTCCATCGATCAAAACATTACAAGCCGTAACGCATTCCTCCTTTTCAAAAACCATAACTTTCGTTTTACTTACATTCACTTTCATTCCTTTCCTTTCTAACGCATGATGCATGATTGTTACCATCTCCTGCAACTCCTCCGTTGAAGATGCAAGTATAACCTGATCATCAGCATAAAGGAGGCATTTGACGAGTAACCCATTCATCCTTAATCCGCAGTCACTATGATTTAAATCTTGTAAACAACTGTCCATGAAGAGTCCATCCCTGTCTAACACCTTTTTATACATATTTATTTATATTTATACATATTTTGTGTGGTTGACTGCATAGAATACAAGTGTCTTCCCGTGGGTGTCGTAAGAGGCGACTAAGGGATAACACGATGCAAACACCATCTTTGCGTAGAGACGGAAAACTCGACATCAAACCCTACACGACTGCCTCGTTGGTCTCGCGGCATAAATGTTCGCGTGGGATCGGGAGGTCCCGGGTTCGATTCCTGGGTCGGGCAGTGTTATTGGGTTTTTTCTGTCACGAAATTCCCAGTAGCAGCACGGAGTCTGGAAATGTGCCCGGTACGGCAATAGGCTCGCCCCTTATTACGTGGGACTAAGATATATCTGGCGAAAAGTGGGTGTAGAAATACACCTCTGCCTACCCCTTCGGGGATAAAAGGCGTGACGTTGTGTATTTAAAATAAAATCTCCTTTTCGTCCTATCTGTCTGTGTGATCACGATACACTCAAAAACTGCCTAAAGGATTATTGTACAGTTTCCACTAATAGATAGTGTGATTCCTGAGGAAGGTTTCGGTTTATAAATAACGCAATCGGAGCAGCAGGCAAATAATTTATAAGGAATTCTTTTGGCTAAGTTACAACATTTTAAACATCGATTTGAAGGGCTATCTGGCACTTTTGTCAGTCAATGATTATGGCAGATATTGGATTTGATTATATTGTTATCTATCGTGGTCATGGAAGCCCTGCAGCCTTGCACCCAGCGGCTACACCTGAACAGTTTCTTAATAGAGTTCCTAGAGTCATGCTTCAGCAAGAATCTGAAACCGCCGTAGTGTATCGCAGGAAAACCCTGACGGGTAAACTAGAAAACTGCTACTGAAAAATAAGCAAAATATTCATTACAATATTAACCATTAATATAATTCTGATATATGTATTCAATAAAAACGATATTTCTTTACTAATTATGGAATCAGTTCGAAGAATTACGAATAGAATAAGTGACGAATGGAATAATATTTACACAAAACATTTTACACAAATTATGTTACTCCCTGACAACGCAGTCTTACACATAGTACATACATCTATGTATGTTCTGATACCTAGTTGCTATACCGTAATCAAAGTACGGTCAACGAAAACGAATTAAAAAGAAATCTGAGAATGTCGATTCAGTTTATTTGTGTAAATAGCATATTACAATAAGAATAAAGAATACTACAAGAATACAAGTATATAAACAATATATTAAAATAATTCATGATTTACAATATTGAACTACACTATACTCGTTCGTTTCTTACTTTCGACCGGTTTCAATTATCGATCTATCGACGGATTTCACTATTAGAGATAGGCACATAATTGACATAGTTTGTATGAAGCCTATGACAAACATAATAATATATTTCTAGTAGCTAAATCCATGGATACATCGAATATTGAAACCGGCCATTATACTATACATATTTGACATTTAATACTGTATAAACTTCATGTCAAATATGTTAATACGTTATCTAGTAGCAAAAATTTCAAACGTCGATCTTGATCGTCGGTTGATTTTAAATCTATGTACAAAGATACATTTTGATATCAATATCTCCTAATCGTTTATTTTTTATTTCTGGACACCGATAACCATCAATATGTGAATAGTTTGGTGAACTGTCAAACTATGAACAAACTCATGACTATCTTCTACTTTCTATGACCTAATTTTGGTGCTCTCTGCAAGGAGCACTGGACACCAGAATTAGTCACTTTCAGATCTATGCGCAACACGCTTCATAAAACAGATGTTGGAACATATGATTCATGGGTAAGGCTTCACGATGATTATGTATCAATCTAGACCTGATAATATCGTTTTCGACAGTAGTAATAGTAGCTCGGCATCCTCGATCCCAGTAACTGCATCTAAATGTTCTTTTAGCGTAGTTATTCTTTTCTTTCTTCAAGAAAAACTTGAATCCACCACACTCAATCACTGGGTTGCCGTGACGAGTCACAGTGAAAACTGCAGCTAAAATGCATAATCAAAATTAATTCTGTATATTTCAAAGAATGGCAAGTTGTAACTAAATATTTCTCAATGTAACCACAAGGTAAAGTTAGTACCTAAATGAAAGTGAAAATATGTTATCCAATTATTTTGTTTCGTTATTTATTTTATAATATCTCGTATCACCACCACACAACCAAATACAATTTGGTTTATACAAGGAGTTCGCTTATAAACAAGACATTTTAATGTAATAGCATAGGTAGGTAAATAGTCTGCCTAGCGTTAGTTTAGGTAGACTGACGAAATTATCAGTGAAACTGCAATTCTATGAAAAGGGTCGACCCACTAATAACGAGATCACACAAATCATTTGCGACGGATTGTGTAGATAAATCAAATCAAATCAAATCTTTATTTTGCGGAACATGAGTATTTAAAAGTTCTTACAAAATTATTTTAGTAACACCATATTCTGCTGTCATAGCAGTATGCAAAATTAACATAATATTAGGTGAAAAAAAAATTAATTCAATTATTATTAAATAACACAATTATTAGTATTCGAATTAAATATAAAACAATAAAATAATCAAAGAAATAATCAATAATATGCATATAAATTCATAAAAAAATACATTCACCACTGAATGATAATGAACTTGGCTGCCTTTTAACAATCATCTATTTTAATAATCGCTACTACCATGAAATCACAAAATACTGTTTCTATGAATGCTAGACGTTACTTTTCTAGAAGGCTATATGTATCATGTTTCGTGTGTACATGTTCATCATAACATTTCACAACGCAGTCCTCGTATGTGATGATATATGCTCGACAGCCATTCGCCCATTTTGTATAAAGCCATCTCTTCCTATTCTTGTTCGTCGTCGTTGTCTTATTGTAACTAAACTTATTATATCTATAAAGTATCATCTGATTCCCTCGGTTTGACCTTATGAATACTGGCTTGTCTGAAAATAGAAATATTATGTTCATTACTACTAAGATATAAGCAGCGATAGCCGAGTGGAGACCGACAGACTGTCGGGTCTCGGGTTCGAATCCACGGCACGCACTAATGACTTTTCGAACTTAAATGCGTATTAAATTGTTTACACATTGTTTAGAGCCCAATATACCGTCCCATTGCTGGGCACGGACTTCTTCACACTATGAGAAGGGTAAGGCCATATATATATAATGTTTAATTCTACTGAATTACTAAAAACAAGCAGGTTAATTTCGCAATAATTCTCTAAATATTTCTTACATTATCTAAGTTATCCCTTCGTGAAACTGCTACACAAACTAGACAGAGCCTGTACTTTGGTAACCAGATAACAGATAAACATACCTACTTAGGGACATATTTAAAAAACATACATAATCTATATAATTTACACCCAGACCCACAACAAATAATTGTGTTCATCGCAAAACGACTTTTCCTGGTTAAAAATCAAATCCACCTAGGCCTAGCTTAGCAGTCAGGATGACTAACAACGACCAGAACAGGTCAAAATCTAAAAGTTAGATATGTTTACGTGTCTGTTGTAGATTTCATATGACTGTGTGGGTACCTAAACCCAATTATTTTTCCGGTGTCAGTGATGACGGTAGTGTGGCAGTACTTTCCTTTGACGCACACCCATCTCACTCATGAGTCTTTGCACCTATAATATTTGTTAAAACGATAGTTGCCAATGGCGAAATAAATGTGAAAGTGTGTAGTAAGCTGAAAATAAACACAAATGTTATTTGAAGTACACAAAAAGCTTTTATGAATTGAATTTAAGTCAAGAACGGAAGATATAGGCGTTGTTATACTATCGAGGATAACTTTTGGACACAACTTCAATTGGATACAAAAATATTCATTGACCTCTGTGTTGCCAGTTTGGCGCATTTGCGTTTAAGGAGATGCCGTACACTGCGTTCTTCAATCTGCACCTCCAGCTATACCGCTAACATCCATGGAGAAATTTTATTTAAGCAGTACCAAGCTGAGTCAGCCGCTAAAGCGTTGTAGCGCAAAGAAGCACTCTTTTCCACCGTAGTCTGCATGATTGCCGTATGCTTATATTTCACCATTCTTCTTACATACATACATAGACTCACGCTTGTTTCCCGGAGGAGTAGGCAGAGACTACGGGACACCATTTGCAACGATCTTGACATATCTCACCTGCTTCATTCACTCCCATCAGATTCCTCATGCTCTTCTACTCAGGGTACTTCTAACCTGTCCTATTTTTAGGATGTCTCTTGTCTGGTCTAAGAACGTCCGCCTAGGTCTTCCCCTTCGTTCTGTCCCATTCACACTTGCCTTATATATTGGCTTGGTCAATCTTTCGTCATCCATCCTCTCCACGTGCTCAAACCACCTTAGCATATCTTTCTCGATGCTTGTCACTACATCTTCTTTTATCCCACAACACTCTATCACTCAATTCTTTACTCTGTCAGTCAAAGACACACCACACATAATTCTCAATGCTCTCATTTCTACAACATTTGTTCTACTTTCATGAATCTTCTGCCATACCCAATTTTCACTATCATAATAAGCGCAGGTACTAACACCCCTCTATGCACAGCCAAATGTGCCTATTTGGACACGTTTTGGCTATTCATAAACGCCATCAGAGCTCCATTCACTCTATTACCTGCATTAACTCTTCTTTCAATATATTCTCCATTCTTACCATCTCTTACCAATTCTCTAACGCCCCATGCATGATTGTTACCATCTCCTACAACTCCTCCACTGAACATGCAAACTGTATAACTTGATCATCAGCATAAAGGAGTCATTTGACAAGTATCTCATTCATCCTTAATCCACAATTACTATGTTTCAAATCTTGCAAACAACTGTCCATGAAGAGGTTAAAAAGCCATGGTGACGCTACATATCCTTGTGTAACACCTGTGTCGATGGTAAACCAGTCAGTGTATGCCCCGTTTAACCTCACACAAGCTCTAGAATCCTCATAAAGCGATTTCAGAGCTCGAATAAGGCTGCTGTTCACCCCATACGTCGTCAGCATCAACCACATTTCATTCCTCACCACTTTATCGTAAGCCTTTTTCAAATCCACTTCTCGCGATAAATTGATAATTGGTTGTTTTAGCATGTCTGACTACCATTTTTGCACAATAAAACAAATACCTACTTTTTCATGTTTATTAATATTCTATCTTCATAGAAATCTATGTGTATGATCACAATTGGCTTTAATAATAACATCTTCAACAGTGATAAGAGACGCTGGACATCCAGATCTTGCCTTAACGCACAACCACCTTGCTTTCGGACCCTTACTGTGACAGTACTTATTGAACCTGTATTCTCCTATTTGGATCACTGGTTTACCGTATCTTGAAGTCGTGAATATTGGTTCTGAAAAGCAAGAAATTTCAATAATTGTGATGTCATTGGTTCTGAAAAGCAAAAACTAAATAATTGTGATGTTATGTGGCTCGCTATCTTCATTAAGGATTTGATGGCTCAGCTAGTTACCTTACTTCTTGAACAGAATTTACTTGATAGTGTGTTAGAACAAATGAGTATATCATTTTTAACTGCAAACGTATGAACCACCTACCAAGCTGGTCTCCAATGATTGATAGATCAATGATTTTCAAAGTTATGCGCGGATTACATTCTTGACTAACACATTTTTAGGAAACCTGCATGTCTAATAAATTTGTATAATACAGATTATATCATCATACCCGTACTTGGCCTACGTGGTGGCTTATGTCCATTCCTTAGTTATAAAAAGAAGAGACTTGGATCTGTGCTGTGAGTGGGACAGATTAACAAAGCTGACGGTGATGACGGAAAGTAAACACAACCAAAATAACTAACAAATATCTTATATTTTATCTATACATGTAAACACTACAAATGTCACTATGTATGACGCAAATTAGGCAAACTAATTACTTAAACATCGTACATAATAGTTTGTCAGTGCAAAATTCTCAACCTTGCGTTTCGCTATATGTGCAAACTCTTGTCTCGCAGAAGCAACTGAGTATCAGCGACATGTTTAGTGTTCTAGAGTGTGATACAGCGTAGTAGGCGGACTCACCATACTGTACCACAGTTTGTATTATGTTAAACGATGGGTTGAGTCTACGCCCTCCGTACACAATACTTAAATCTTCACTTACTGAACGCCACCGACTTGCACAATTTGATCCTCAATAAGGACCTAGATCACTGGACATCCTGCTGACCTAGCTTTGACGCAGCACCATCTAGCTTTAGGACCTAAGTTATTGCTACGCTTGTTATATCGATGACGCCCCACTTCAATCACCGGTTTGCCGTATCGAGAGTATGTAAATACTGGCACCAGGTCTGAAATAAAAAATAAAATAACAATAAGTGGTAGATTATTATATTATTATTATATTATATATTAATGTACTGTATGTTTTATATTAGTAATTTTAAGTACATATTCATAAACTTATATTGAAGCATACATTTGAAAAAAAGACAGTAAAATTGATTTTGAAAATACTGTATTAGTTCTAGTTACAGATACCTTATAATAAAATTGAGATTCATATTACGTAACAGTATAAGAAAAATTGTAAAATTTGTAACCACAATGCAACAGCGAGGCACTTCATCACAAACTAGTTTTTACGTGACACGGCGCGAGAAAATAGTATAAATTATATGATATGATATTATTTAATTATAAGGCAGCGATAGCCGAGTGGAGATACCAACAGACTGCCATGCAGAGGGTATCGGGTTCGAATCCACGGCGCGCACCAATAACTTTTCGGAGTTATGTGCGTATTGAATTATCGCTTGTCCCGTGCCTCGGAGAGCACGTTAAGCCGTCGGTCCCGGTTTTCATGAAGATCTTTGACAGTTGTCTGTCAAAGATCTTCATGAAAACAGGGCTTCACTACCTTTTAAATAGTTTATTTACCACATCACTACACTAGTCTAAACCATAGAATATCGTTATCCCTTCGGGTTGCGGTGGTCAGACAGGCAGTCGCTCTGTGGAAAAGCTAATATTCAGCC
Source organism: Euclidia mi (assembly GCA_944739405.2). Lineage (NCBI taxonomy): Eukaryota > Metazoa > Arthropoda > Insecta > Lepidoptera > Erebidae > Euclidia > Euclidia mi. The sequence continues at coordinate 95,976,364 of OX123186.2, read as the reverse complement.
AAATCCGGTTAGACTAGTAAGCGGACCCAGATAGAAACTGGGATAACGCTAAGAGGATGATGATATTATTTAAAATATTATAAACTATATTCTCACTAATCTAATAATTTTATATATTCATTTATGTTTTTACCAGCCTTAGCGTAACGACACACCTGTTGAAAGTTCCGTACCGAACGTTCGGGGTCTGAACTATCATCTGTCGTAGTATTCAAATGGCATGACACATAAAGCGTGAAGAACTGTCAGCATTATGTGACAGCGGCTAACATTCAGTCGCGTAACGATGTGACGCTCAACGGAAGGTTCAGTGCTGTGCTAAACGCGACGTAATTTCCACTTATGTGTCATAGAAGATTTGAAAAATACTCCCGAGCGTATTTTAAGAGCTGAGATATTTCGTTTCTTATATATTTATTTAAGTTTACCAACAGTTGTTACATATTCATTTTAGAGACCATACAAGTGTTTGGGTTTTATAACTAACTGTACAACCAGTTATAGGTAAACACCACATGCAAAGGGTCGTGCATCTTATGTCTTTATTTTTCTTTACACTACTATATCTAAACCATCGTCTACTAGACTTCTGATGTCTGTTAGTGGGTTTCTTTTGCTAAAAGCACAATGATTATGTTCCCTATTCACACGGACGATGACATCTTCTACGGTAGTGAGGGTAGCTCGACAGCCGGCGGAGGATCTCACGCATTTCCACGTTGCCCTAACGCCCTTACTTCGAACGTACTTATTGTATCTAAATCCTCCTAATTGTATCACTGGTTTGCCGAATCTTGACGTCAGGAACACAGGTTCTGAAAATTAAAGAAAATATTAATAAATTTTTATGGTTTTTATTTATTTGTGGTTACTACCCTTACTTGTAGCAGTTGTAGCTACATTGGATCTACTAGTAATGGGTCCTGGAAGCATAATGACTAGCTACTGTCACGAGTCGTAAGCATCGTTAGCTGATAGCCCCCAACTGCATGGGAGTAAGGATCAGCGGGCCTGGACAAGTGGAATTAACTCCTCATTTCTAATTTCGCTATCGTTATCGTATCATTTGGTTGCCATAATAACATTTACTATACGTTTTTCGTCAACCATGTGACATATCAAAAGCGTATGCCAGTTCCATAACTTTTTTTAGATTCGGGATATTTGTAATCGAATGCCACGTGTATGAAGACATTATGTAGGTAATTATGAAATAAAACATTAATGTTATAGATCTAACATTTTTATTTTAAACTTTATTTTAAAATATTTATTAACAAACATTATGGACTCAATATTTAAGGCATTTTCTGTCACAGTCGACCTTTGGTCGACAGATATCATCAACAAGTACAACATAAGTAAATAAATCTGAGTTAATTAATCATTGTATTTGTTTAAACTGGTGATTGTCCAAATATTTTATTATCCTTATTGATCTAATAGGTAAGTATATAGGCACATCCTAAAATAAATCTATGTATGTATATGCCATTATTTAGTTTATACCCTACAAACGATTGCACCTTGAAACTACTTATAATTTTATTATTTATCCATTACAAAAGCACTGTAACAGGATTATTGCGATTCAATAATCTCAATATACTCAGCAATACATAAGTACCTAGGTATGGTACATTACTCATGCTTCTATTGTGTAAATGATTTATCGATGATTTAAATCTATGCGTATCACTGATTTGAAAGTAAATTTTTAGGAGCCGAGAATATATACTTCAGCACTAGTTTTAAGCTGACTTCCTATGTTGTCTGCATTGCGGTATAGGAGCGGTTAGAAGGAAGCGCTAAAAAGTGTTTCAATAACAGGCAAAGATACCCTACCACTACTTAAGTATCATAGTACAGCTGCTACTACTAATTCCTTATACACACTCAATCAAATCAATCAGCCTATTTTGTAGTCCACTGCTGGACATAGGCCTCTCCCGACGCGTGCGCACAATGACCGGTTCTCTGCCTTTCAGTTTTTGCTATGGTATAACAGTGTTCTTGACCAGGCACTTTTGTAGTTCCTTCCGCCTCCGTTTAACGTTATGGTCATGTTCATACCTCATCCCTATCACTTGGTCTTCAATAGTGACGAGTTTTGCTCGACAGCCGTCGGTCGACTTGACACATTTCCACATTTTTCTCGGACCAGTTTAGTTTGAAATCTTATTATACCTGTATTGTCCAATTTGAATGACTGGCTTGCCAAACTTTGAAGAAGTGAATATTGGCACTGCAAAATAGAAACGGATATTTATTGATCTTTGTTTTACGAAATTTCAATGTTTGATTGAACTGTTTTTACCGGTCTAGACCGTATAAGCGGCGTATCAGACCAAGTTATTCGGTTCAGATGCAACTTACATCACTACAGCAGACTAGCGTCTGATAAATAAATACTGAAGGTGCAAGCAAAAACTAAATAATCCACTATAATAGGTGTATATTCGAGATTATTGACAATCCATAAACTTAAGACAAAAGCATCAAAATAAGTGATATCACTTAACTATTTTTTAAATATAAATAAGCATAAAGATAACAATAAACATTGCGTCAACAAAAACCAAACATAAATAAAAAACTGCAGCAAATCAAAACAGCACAGTACAAACTTAACACCAATAGGGACGAGACATCGATTGTCTTCGATATTATTATAAATTTCATGGCGTGGTGATAAAAAAACATACCATAACAAAACTTAAACTTGAAGCAAAACATAGTACTAAGTATAAGTAACATTAACTAAATAAGCAATACTATTGGAAAGTATTTTTAGAAGAGAAGGTAGTCTTTAAAGAATTAACACTAGTCCTACTCAAATACATAAACATTAGCTACCTGTTATCGCAGCTAGTGGTTATGTATGCTGATGTATTTAACAATAACGTCATCGTACGTCACAAGTCTTGCCCGACAGACGACACTTGCTTTAACACATGCCCAGTGAGATTTGGGACCCTTGCTTCTGTAGTATTTGTTGAAACGGTAGCGGCCCATTTGTAACACAGGATTGCCACGCCGAGACACAGTGAAATATGGAACTGAAAATAAATAAAATAGAAATGGCTTTAACGAATCAAATTATTGCCTGCAATCTATTTACTGCTTTTTTAGACATTTTACCGTTCGAGATAGTATGAAAGTGGCGCCCATAGCTGAAAAGGTGAAAGGGAGTCGATTGGCCTGGTATGGACATGTTATGCGGAGAGATGAGATGTATGTAGGTAAAAAAGTGATGGATATGCATGTAGAAGGACGAAAAGGGAGAGGACGGCCAAGGAAGAGATGGATGGACTGTGTGAGGATGGATATGAAAGAGAAAGGGGTAAGCGATTGGATGACTGGTGACAGAGAAGTATGGAAGCGAAGGACATACTGCGCCGACCCCAAATAAATTGGGACCAGGGCAAGACAATGATGATGACCTTTCGAGATCATAAACACAATAATTATTTCATTATTTTTCGATATTATTTTAAAAGTGCAGATTTATCAAAGCACAAGTATTTTTTGCTCTATCCTACCTTTTAATTGACTGCATAGATAACTTGTACTTGTAACTTACCCACGTTCCTAATTTCAAAAGGCGTTCACTGATGGACATAGCTCTACACCAGACCTTTTTCGTTTATCTATCTACTAAAAATAATCATAATGTTGAAATAAAAGTTTCTTAGATAATAATTTAATAACGTTTACGAAGAACACATAATTTTTCCTCCAACAAAAGATCCGGTACTTTAAGTAATTAAAAATACATGCATTTTCTTTACTTTATATTTTCTTAGATTTTTCAAAACATGCTTCTATTATAACTATGTTGCCGTGTCTCATTTGCCTAGCAGTATAAGCTATAGACAAGCAGCAATCTTCTAAACTATCCCCACTAGACTTCACTTATTACAGTCGAAACATCTTGAGAATGTCAATAAATATAATGATATTTGAAAAACAATATTTAATTTAATTCAATGATTATGCGGTGTTTGCTTGACTATGACATTATCAATGGTAATGAGGGTAGCTGGACATTTGTTCTTTACTTTGACGCAGGTCCATCGAGCTCGCGGTCCGCGACTGCCTACCCACTTATTGTAGCGATACTGGCCGACGACTATCACTGGTTTGCCTCTTTGTGATACTCCGAATACTGGCACTGGAACTAAGTTAAAAAGAAATTATGGAACACAAATATTTTAGGTTTCAAAAAGAATAAACTCATGCGTTTTCAAATGCTATTTGTGCACATAGTAATGTTTATTTGACTGGCCTCATTCGCAAGTAAACATTTCGGCATAAAGCGTCGGTGTAAATAGAACGACCAGTTAAATAATGATTAGTATATATGAGATATGAATATACGATACTCATGAGATATGACTAAATAGGTAAATTTTTCTCACTATGATGATATTGTTTTTAATCAGAAGCTCGATTTTTTCAAAGGCAAGACAATCTCAGCTAAAATTTGGATTGCAAAATTGACAATTATAAAATATAACATAACAAAAACACCAGAATTATTTAAAAGTAGTTATTACAATTATATTTACTTTTGTATATCACAAACACATAGACTTAAATCAATAAACCCGTAAAGTTTATATTATATAACTAGCTGACCCGACAGTCGCCATCCTGCCTGTTCTGCAAATCCAATATGTAAGTGTCTAAACACACTATGCCGAACTTACGCGACCGAAGTTCCGCGACCGAAGTTCCGCGACCGAAATTAAGTTCCGACGTATTCGGCTGATATGACACGCGACCGAAATTCCGTTGCGAAACTTTATATAGTATCTTCGTCGACAATCGAACCGAAGTTCGGTCGCGTATAGATAATGTGTGCTCTACTACTAGAAAAGATGCCACCGAACTTACGCGGTTACGCCCGACCGAAGTTACGTTGTAGGTACGCCATAACGCATCGTAAGTTCGACATAGTGTGTCAGTAATTCAAATTGCATTGCAGGCGTAATGGTGCCGAAATTCGATCGCGTAAGTTCGGGATACTGTGTTTAGACACTAATACACACCGAACTGCTGTTACGATATTTGGTAAAAACATAATTATGGAATAGCAAAAATAGAGTGGATCCATCATGAGTAGTACACGACTCCGCCATACATTCTTCATACATGCTCGTAGATATGTATATACATGGCCCTGCAACTAGATTATTTAATGACATCTCTTTGTCATACAACTCCATTTTAAACAGGTACTATAATAGTAGGATAGCAATTTTTATAAAAATATTGTTGAAAACATTTATTATTATGGCCTTAAATGCATAGTATAACATAAATACTTTTTAAACTGCCGTGGCCCAGGTCACCCCACATCTGTCGACATGAAATATCCTCAAAGTCTCTAACCTCAAATCGAGCACATATGTGCTCGATTTTGGTGAAGAGAGATATAAGTACGCTTACAAATAGCATTCGAATACGCATGAGTTTCAAATATTTTAGAAGAGCGAATATTGGGGTGCCATAATTTCTTTTTAATTTAGTTGCACTCTAATGAGAGTCAATTACTACTATTCTTAGTTCCCGATCGAAGATGTATCTACGGTTGTCTGATTTGCTACTAATATTAGTAAGAGCTGTCACGCCGTCCGGCATAGTCAACAAATAGGTAGTTAGTATGGTAATAAGGCGATCAATTCCAGTTCGACAAATATCGGTAGATCCTTACTCTAATAATTTAAACATTGCTTATTCAATATGTATCTTATTTATATTTGATATTCATTCCGTCTAAATCACAGTAGTAATACTTAAATACAAATTTATATTCAGCTTACATATAAGCAGTATAATGCGATACAATATAATATTCAATTCACTTTGACTTTCTTCGTGTTTACCCCATTAATAAGCACTAGTCAACATTATATCAGACATAATATTGTTAAATTGTTTTTGTAACAAAACACATAAAAAGCATCTGAAACATACAAAAAAACCTTCACTTTGAAGCATTCTATTAGGTACCCATGAGTACGTATAAAGAGTGGGTTCTAGAGTGGCGACCACGTACCGGACGACGCAGCTGGGATAGGCCTCCCGCAAGGTGGACCGACGATCTGGTTAAGATCGTGGGAAGCGGTTGGATGCGGGCGGATCAAATTCGGTCTGTGTGGAGAATCTTGGGGGAGGCCTATCTCCAGCAGTGGACGTCTCTAGGCTGACATGATGAGAACGTATAATGAAAAGCGTTAATTATGTATCATTTTGAATCGAGGTTATTTATTCGAAAAATTCACCACCCAAGTAAATCAGAAAACATTCTGAATGTATTCTGATTTACTTGGGTGGTGAATCCCATCCCATCCTCCGGGAGCATTAGACATAATACAAACTTACGCGTAACTACGTTCATTTAGCATCATCGTCATCATATAAGCCGATAAACGTCCACTGCTCGACATAGGCCTCCCACAAGGCTCTCCACATGAACCGATCTTGAGTCGCCGACATCCATCCGCTGCCTGCGATCCCAACTAGATTATCGATGCACATACCGATTATTCAGTGATTATGAGGAGTCTGTTTGATAATGACGTCATCATATGTAACCAGTGAGCCGGAACACTTCAAAGAGTTCACCTTCACACATATCCAGCGGGCCCTATGACCCCGGCTACCCACCCACTTGTTGAAGCGGTAGTGGCCAAGAATTATCACTGGATTCCCTCGCTGCGATACGGAGAATACTGGGACTGAAACCAAATAAAATGAAGATTATATAAAATCATATCGAAAACGTTAGAAGCCGGTCTAAAACACAGATGTAAATTAGTCTTAAATTCAGAGCCAGGAACTCCTTGAATATTTTCCCTTTCCTTAATTTCACGAAGTCTGTTTTACTTAGCTGAATCACAGTCGACATTTCTGGTTAAGGGCACGCATTCATGTTCGTTTTCGCACTCCATCTTTTTTATTTCTATCAATTTTTGCAAACCAAAACAAGTATTAAAAGAAAAAGAAAACATTTGCTTCGTTTTATAATCAATTTACTAAAAATACCTTGTATAGTAATATTTATAATAATTAACTAAACAGGACGCTAGTTTTTCGCATCGCTTCATGTCACTGTCATGCCTTCATAAGATCTCAACAGATCATTGACGAGTATTTGAGCTTCTTTAATTAAATAATGAATTAGCCACAATATTCACATTATTAATTTTATTACTACATATAAGTTTAAACGAGTATAACGTTTATTTTCTTCGGCATACAGTTTCATGATTGACTGCACTTTAATGTATAGATGAGAGTTTGACCAGTCGAACACTTTCTTTTTAAATATTCCTTTTTCAAAGAGCCTTTTGAACTTAGCTAAATGCTACGGAATACCCGTGCCGATCAAACGGGATCGTAGGGTTAAAGTTCTCTTCAACTATTCATGATTATGGTCATCTACCAACAACACAACGACGTTGTTCACCGTGACGACCTTGGCACGGCAGCTCAGTTGCTTTTTCACGCACACCCACCGAGCCTGCACGCTCTGTCTGTTTTGGCAAGAAGGCTTCAAATTGTATCTGTGGTGATCAAGCAACATAACTGGCTTGCCGTACCGAGACTTTAGATACCCAGTGTATCTGTTCTGGAAAGAATATAATATTACAAATTATACAACAATTTAATCGAACATTTTAATGCTGTACGAGAATGGAAGCACATAAAAAGATAATCATTTGATGAAGAGAAAAAATGGGTGCATTTTAGTCGAAAGTATAGTAGAGAGTTTGATATTTTTCTTCTACATAGTGAACATCTACGTTTCAGTATAGATATGACCGAATAAAATCAAACTTACTGACACACTTTCTGAAGAAAACAAACGTACTTACTTTTTTAAAAATGTATTATCGCGTTAAGAATCCCTTGAAAGGCATACCACCTTGTATACAGCCATGCCTTAGAGACAAAATTGGGCCTGACCATATTTGCCAATATGGACGCTGGGTCAATTTCCACCGAATGGCAATTATAAAGATTTGGATTCAAGTTAATGTTACAATGGGTACAATTAAATCTCAAGATCCTTGGATCGATAACAATAAAATAAAACGTCTTCAAACTAGCGTATATTAGTAAAATATTTTTATTACCATTATAAACTATTGATTTCTAAACCCAAATACTTTCATAACATATTGTTATTGTAGATAGACGTTTTAAAAATAACAGCAACAAATAATAACTATCTAATGTATTAAATATTTGTAAATAGACTTTCTGGTTTGGATAAATTCACAGTATATATTATGTATGTGAGTTTATACTCACTGTTTCACAAAAACTTTGGTCACTGCACTATCCGTGCATTTCAACAGTATTGAATTGTAAAACGATAAAAACCAACTAATTAACATATTATAAATAAACTAGAGGACGCCAGCAGGTACGCCCGCATTATTTTAAATTTACCCGTTTTGGCCGATCCCGTGGGAATTTCGGGAAATCCCTTTGTAGCGACCCGAATCCGCTACCATACAGATCATCGCAAAAGTCATTATATTGGGCCTTGTAAAATCACGCCACAATTATGACTAGACCACCGGCGACGATTAGGCCGCGCCCCCAAGAGAAGGGTCAGCTACCTGCTAGCTACCTGCTATTGTCGACCGGCGCCCGCGCAACATGGCTGCCGCAGATCTTTTGTTTACTTGTGTACGCCCCTCGATAAAAAGTGTCAAGCGCGAAACTTTATTATAAAAGTGCCAGGCATGATCGTTAATTATTATTAATTATGTTTACCTATAAATACTCGTGTCATAAGTAAATATATTCATTACGCATTCGTCTTCTGCCTTTGCTTTCTTTTCCTCACACGCTTCACCTTCTATCTCAACACTTAAACACGTATATTGTAAGCGACCACAATCACTTCACTGGTGACCCCGACGTGATACAAGATGGAAGATCAAGGAAAAGACCTCCATTAGGAGAAACCTTCCGCGTTGGAGTTAGGGTACCTCCCTTCAACCCAAATGACCCGGAGCTGTGGTTCGCCCAAACGGAAGGCCAGTTTGTTCTAGCAAACATGAGCGCCGACATCACGAAGTACTACTATGTGTTGTCGCAGTTGGACGCACAACATGCAACAGAGGTGCGCGACCTGTCTGTCCTCTAAAGACAGAAATAATACGGCGTCTGTCAGCTTCAAAGGAACGCAAAATAAAACGGTTCACGTAAGAAGAGAATATCTCTCACCGGCAACGCAGAATTCAGCCGCCACGCAGCAACTCCCCGACTCACCGTGGGACACTCACTACGCAGCAACCTCGCAGCATCTCCCCGACTCACCGTGGGACACTCACTGCGCAGCACCTTCGCAACCTCTCCCCGACTCACCGTGGGACCATTGCGAAGCCACTATCCCGACTCACTGGGATAGCTCACCGCGCACTGCACTTAGACCCGACTCACTGGGCCTACTAGCGGCACACAGTTCTGACTCACTGGAACTAGCGGCACCTACTCTCCTGCCTCTGAAGCTGACACAGACATCACAACTCTGGCTGCTAGACTACGTGCTCACGTCAGTAAACTCACGCCGCTACCTACGTCATGGCACAGCAGTTCCAGTAGAACATTTTACGTACCTAAGGACCTGCCAACAGCAACACATGTCTTCGTTCGTCAGGGTCCGGCAAGAAGACCACTTGAAGCACCGTACTCAGGTCCCTACAAGGTTTTACACCGCGATCAGAAGACCTTTGACGTGGACATCCGGGGTAAAACGCAACGCATCTCACTAGATCGCCTAAAGCCAGCCTACATCGCCAGAGAAACACCGCAGACAACTCCGCAAAAGACGGCCGAAGACCAAAACCAAATTAGAAGGACAAGGAGTGGCCGTAAAGTGAGATTCCCGAATTACTATCGCCCGTAACGACGGGCTCAAGAGGGGGCAGTTGTAGCGACCCGAATCCGCTACCATACAGATCATCGCAAAAGTCATTATATTGGGCCTTGTAAAATCACGCCACAATTATGACTAGACCACCGGCGACGATTAGGCCGCGCCCCCAAGAGAAGGGTCAGCTACCTGCTAGCTACCTGCTATTGTCGACCGGCGCCCGCGCAACATGGCTGCCGCAGATCTTTTGTTTACTTGTGTACGCCCCTCGATAAAAAGTGTCAAGCGCGAAACTTTATTATAAAAGAGCCAGGCGTGATCGTTAATTATTATTAATTATGTTTACCTATAAATACTCGTGTCATAAGTAAATATATTCATTACGCATTCGTCTTCTGCCTTTGCTTTCTTTTCCTCACACGCTTCACCTTCTATCTCAACACTTAAACACGTATATTGTAAGTGACCACAATCACTTCACCTTCTTAGTGCACCCCTAAGGTCCCCAAGGAACATAAATGCCAAATTTCAGCTTCCTGCGCCCAATAGTTTCGGCTGTAGCGTGTCTGTCAGTCAGTCAGTAACGCAAGGATTTTATATATTAAACATGAAACATTGTTATATATCTTTAAATTCAATTGATAAACTCATGCTTATGATAAAGTTAGTGGCAATGTGTAGAACTAAATTGTACTATTCTATTATACACAGTGACAACTGCAGTTCTGCAAAAGTTTTTCTTCACACAGAGCCATCGAATCTTTGGGCCTGCGGTACTAGTTTTGGTTATAACGGTATGGCCCCAATATCAGCACTGGCTTCCTAAATCGAGAAGTTGAAAACACTGGTGTGAAATCTGTAAAATGATAAACAATAATTTCTCCACTTTAATACAATAGAAATATATGACCAATAGAAATATTGTGACCCATATTATTATAGTTTTCATAACCTTATAGAACCAAACTCAAGAGTTTTACTGTTCAGTTGACTATACGATGATGTGTAGTAAAAATATATCTTAAACGGAATAAGAGGCAATGGAATTTTAAATTAGAAATTAATATAAAAAGGTTCTAAATAAAACAATGTTTCTTAATGGAAGGAAAGAGGAACCCACCACGCACCCTCGGACTGCCCACCCCAACTATTGCAATAGAAAAAGGTTGACAATACCGAACTCCTCTAAAGACAAAGGATAAGGGATACATGGGCAACGACTGAGCCCGGGCTCAGTCGTTGCCCATCGGTCCTGAGGATGCCTCGTGGAGAGGCAAAACACGTGTCGAAGCATAGTCGGCGCATAGAGCGTGATACTGCACGTCAGGTATTTTCCTGGAACCCTTTTCCGCATTATTCCATGTATCCCTTATCCTTTGTCTTTAGAGGAGTTCGGTATTGTCAACATTTTTCTATTGCAATATTTGGGGTGGGCAATCCGAGGGTGCGTGGTGGGTTCCTCTTTCCTTCCATTAGGTTACAATGGAGTTCCGCCAAGTAACGCCTGATTTAATCAAGTAAAACAATGTTTTGTGAATATAATATAATATACACACAATAATAATATAAAGGATGAGTACTTCTCAATGACTACTTCAATATTATTGCTATTTACTGTATAAAGGAATCACAGTGGAATACTGACCGATGAAACTAAAATGCTAAGAGCCCTTTCTCATTTTAACACGTTCGCGTGAGCAACGTCTTACAACGTCGTGTTGATATAATTTTGAAATGGCGCAACGTCAAACGACGTCCTCTAGATTGTCATATTTATTTTGACGGAACGTGTTTGGACGTCGATTTTAAGAGCAAATTCCTATGGCGCATCTACTTAGCGCCGCAACACGTTCGATTTTGCAAACCAAAACCGCCGCATGACCAAAAAAGTAAACATCTTTCTAGTTTTGTACCCACACATGCAAAGGTAGCGCGCACAAACTCGCAACGTCTTATGACGTCCTCCCTTGTACCGCTATCCCCACTTCTAGTTGACCTGCGCGCAGTGAGACGACCTAACGTGTGTGTATTGTGAACGCCATGCAACTTATTTATTTATTTATTTATTTTATTTCTTTATGCACAAAATAATAGTACATAGGCGGACTTAATGCCTTATGGCATTATCTACCAGTCAACCTGGGTGGTGAAGAGATAAGTGTGGTAGGTGCATTTAACATAGTGTAGAAATATTTTAAAATAAAAGGGTATTATACAATAATATAAGAGTACCTAAGTACGTAAAAACGAATAAATTGATATAGGAGTGAGCGAAACAATCAACTTATCTGGATTACGTAATATTTTACCATAAAAGGTTAGTAAATATTATAAATTTCTATATCACACTTACTTGGTATAAGTATCCGCATGTTTTTGAGGAACAAATAATGTCATAACTAACATGAATTTGTTCAATTTCAAATCAGAGAATATGGTAATAATCATAAAATAAATTATGTTATGTTTTTATATTAACGTAACATATAGTTACATTGCTATTTGCTTTAGTAAAGGTGTAATATTGCAAGGAAGAAGAACGTATCATGAAACTTTTCGAAGAAGCGTCATCGACGGGAAGCACGATACCAGATCCATTTAGTGTTAGTGGTGATGATGAATATGGATCTGATGGAGACTATAATCCTTGTAATGATGAAGTTAGTAGTAACAGCAATACTTCTGTAAAGGGAAGTAGGTTATGTCTTCGCAATCGTTCTTCTAATAGATCTCAATCCGTAATGCATAATCGTACGTCTAGTTCGAGCTCATCGTCATCATCGGATATGAACCGAACTGAATCTCTACAGACTGATTTTGACGAATGTCAAGATGTGTCCTTAATTAAAAATGGTCCACGAAGTCACGATCATTCTATTACTTCGTGTGAATCTGTGCAATCGGAATCAAATCTCAGCTCCGGTGTAATATTACCCAAACGGTCGAAGAGCAACAGGAGCGTGATTATAGTTCGAATGTACCAATGCAAGACCCAGAACCAGGCCCAAGCAATGTACCAAAAAGGCATTACAGGCCCGTTACACCACTACAACTGTAAATTGGGAACACAGAATTAGATATCCCAGACTTCAATTTCGATTCTACATTAATTAAATAGACTCGTAAAAATAAGAATGTTAAGAGTTTTTGATAAAACTTTTGTTCCTTTATATCTAGTTGTATTATTTCAATTTCCTTAATTTAAGTTGACGCCTATGAACGTTGACGGCGTGATGGCGGCAGCGTATATAGACGTCGGACGTCAAATAACGTTGCGCCACGTAACATGCTTCTAAGACGTACGTATTACGGCGCGAAGTCTTTAGACGTTGCTTAACTTTGTATGGGAAAATGATGCGCCTGAGTACCAACATTCAGAAATGAGGTTGCTTACGCGAACGTGTTAAGAACCGGCTGTTTGCCCGGACTATTTAAAGCAACGGACGTGCCAGTGGCAGTACAATATGTATGACAATGTTCACATTCAGAAAACGAAAAAAAAACAAACGGAACATGTCAGTGGCCCAACAATTTATATGACACTGTTCACATTTAAATGGACCTAGCAAACATTCTATCCGTAGTAGTGGAACGGGCTGTGACAGGATATTTTTGGCTCTATTGAGTATAAAATTAGTATTTCTCTCGCAAAGTATCATAAAATATAGCACTTGCACTGTACAATATTGTTTCTATGTAGACTGAAGAACATCTTACAGAAATTTCTAAGCTGTTCATATCACAAAAATCTGTCGATGTTGGGTTCCTACAATCTAATTTAAATAACTATTTACAACTTTTCATGTTTCTTTTTATTATCTACATATGTTCAATAAATAAGTATAGAGGTCTTAGTATATACCTAGATTTAGCTGTTGATAATATAGCCTATGGCTAAGTTGCCTTTATGCCTCTATCAAAAGTTGCTAAATCTAAGCATATAAAATATCTATGAAGCCCAGGCGAACTCTCTGACTATTTATTGGCGCTTTCAGATTACACGGTTGGTGCCAACCGACCAGTTGGTGTCGTGCGATGTAAGACTGATATGTCTTTTCATGCAAAAGCAATCGCGCGAGTTCAATGTGTGCTTCGTACTCTTGTTGAATTGTTGGACTATCTTGTGTCAAGTACTTTAACATAAAGCCGACACCAACCATGACAATTATTGAAAGCGCAAAATAATAATATTTTAAAATAAATGCTACTCTAATTCTCAATATTATTTAAACCCTAATTATTTCAATAAAATAAATTAACAAGCTGCATTACGATGCATAAATAATTCAAGTCGTTATATCATAGTAGATACGTATTTCAATAAAACATAAATAATAACCACGTCAAAATAAAAAGTATAAATGACACACACTGTTAAAATATGCATACATAGTTAAGTACTTAAATCTATAAGTGTATCATGTTAATAAGCGCATCATGGTATGAAGAATATGATATTTTTACAAAACTAAAATCACACAATGTAGACAAGTCACTTTTATGGACGCTTCACGTCCAAAACATGATGTTTATGTGCCAATCTAAATATATTTTTATATTCATTGTTTACATAGTCAGCAACGGTAGTCGATCGATACAGAATTTTAAATTTTTGCCATATACATATATTTAACCTATGGCAATGTATGGGTTATGGTTTTAATAATCACACTTTTAGGTTTAGGACGTGAATCCAAAATTCATGTATAAATAACGCATTAAATATGTATTTACCTTATAAAGAACAGGTGCACGCAAATGTATACAAAACAAGAATTTAAAAAAGACGAGTCAATATGATATCTGGGGCCCAATTCTCCTAAATAAATACAGTTTCGATATAATGCCAGTGTCATACTTACGTCACAAAAATCGTAATTTTCTATAATTTAATGAAATCGTAAAGAGATCGTAAATTGAAACAAGTGTCAAAATTTGTGTCAACGACGAACTGCTTAATTTTAAATTATACGATAATGACACTTGGTTATCAGGATACCGCTTTTGAGTCCACTCAAAATATAATATCAATGTCATATAAAAATACGAGAATTGGGCCACTGACTAAAAATAATTGTTTCCTTTTACTGCAAATCATTATAAAACTTGCCAAGACATTTATTAGACAATATGATTCTCAGGCTTTATACAATGATAATGTTTTTTTTATATTGCTGACATATATTCTAAAAGCAAGGTAATTTATAAAATTGATAATTTGAATTACCTAAGGACGAGTTATCTATCGACTAACTATCCTCTTAATAGAATAATAAACACAATAAAATAGATGAAACTTATTATAATTCTAGACATATCTTGGCAGAAATTAAAACTGGCTTTATGAGAAAATCCAATAAAATATGCGACTAGAAAATGGCAGAAAACAAATTATGTGTTTCCCAATAATCGAAATAAGCCGTGACAAATATGATTCAAAATAAAAATATAAATCACATCACCATGACAACTCTTAACTTAAGATCTCTTCTAGAAAATATTCATTATACTGTATAAAACTCTATAAATATATGTTCAACTCAGCAGCTCAAACATGCCACTTTTGCTGCGAGTCAACAGTGAACAAAACGCGATTTTGATTCGAGCGTGAGTAAAAGTAGCTTTTTAATTTTTCTATCTTCAGTGCCACGAATTGACATTGTTTAGCCATAAATTTGAAAACATTCGAATTTTACTGTGCTCTGTCTCTTTCACATGCATATAAAAAAGCGAGTGAAAAAAACAAACCCCTTCAAAATTCGATTTTGGAATTCGACCTCAAAGAAAACATGTTCGGAAACGCGTAATACTTTAAAATTTAAAGATATTTGTAATAAAGAAATTACGTTTTTAATAATTGGATTGGATTTTAATAAAAATAAGTTTTAATTAATAGTATAAAATTTATGCCGTGTGGTTGACGGCATAGAATACAAGTGTCACCACCCCCTATCTTCCCGTGGGTGTCGTAAAAGGCGACTAAGGGATAACACGATGCAAATACCTTATTTGCGTAGAGACGGAAAACTCGACATCAAACCCTATACGACTGCCTCGTTGGTCTCGCGGCATAAATGTGCGCGTGGGATCGCGAGGTCCCGGGTTCGATTCCTGGGTCGGGCAGTGTTATTGAGTTTTTCTGTCACGAAATTCTCAGTAGCAGCACGGAGTCTGGAAATGTGCCCGGTACGGCAATAGGCTCGCCCCTTATTACGTGGGACTAAAGTATATCTGGCGAAAAGTGGGTGTAGAAATACACCTCTGCCTACCCCTTCGGGGATAAAAGGCGTGACGATATGTGTATGTATGTATGTATAAAATTTATATTTAACTAATACATTTTTTTTGGAATTTCAACAATGATAAATTTGAAAAATAAACATCAGGGACGAAGTATCAAAACGCGATTTAAAAAAATAGCGGGAATTAAAATTTCGCTGATGCGGATAGCGTATAGCGTAACGTGTTAAATTATATTAATGTATAAAATAATCTAAAAAGATGAGCGAAACTAGCAACGATGACTGTCCTTTAACACCAGAAGAGTTAAAACAACAAGTGATTAATGCAGAATTAAGTTTTCAATATATTCCTGTTCATTTCTATGTCTCCTAAGTAATATGTGTTCTCACTGCGGAGGTAAAAAGTTATGTGTGCTACACGAGAGCAAAGTTTTTTGCATCTCGTGCTGTTGAGTTCCTCACTACGCTCAGGATTCTAACTTTGAATCACTCGCTACGTTCGTGAATCAATCATAGAATCCTTCGCTTGCTCGGGACTCAAAATCAGCACTCGAAACAAAAAACAACTTTGCTCTCTTGTTGCACAAATAACTATTGTATTTGCGACAACAGATATAATTTAGTGTTTAATGTTTTGGGTGTAGGATGTCAACGGGTATTCTAAGGCGTATGAGAACCGGCTATAAGATGAACCGTAATTCATTACCACGTCACTCTTCGAAATTACTGTTTTTTTTTTCTTTGCCCGCCTGTGCCAGTGACGTAAGCACACTAGTAATTATACAGGCTGTCCCAGAAATCAACGTCCAGCCGGCAATGAGCGATAGGCCAATTAACCCGTGTGGTTGACGGCATAGAATACAAGTGTCACCACCCCCTACCTTCCCGTGGGTGTCGTAAGAGGCGACTAAGGGATAACACGATGCAAATACCATCTTTGCGTAGAGACGGAAAACTCGACATCAAACCCTATGCGACTGCCTCGTTGGTCTCGCGGCATAAATGTGCGCGTGGAATTGGGAGGTCCCGGGTTCGATACCTGGGTCGGGCAGTGTTATTGGATTTTTCTGTCACGAAATTCTCAGTAGCAGCACGGAGTCTGGAAATGTGCCCGGTACGGCAATAGGCTCGCCCCTTATTACGTGGGTCTAAAGTATATCTGGCGAAAAGTGGGTGTAGAAATACACCTCTGCCTACCCCTTCGGGGATAAAAGGCGTGACGATATGAATGTATGTATGTATGTAGAAAATATTGGCTTTAAAAAAAAACGAGAAATTGACACCCAGTGACAATCTTTCAAGCTTTGTGACCACGAATCTTGACCATGCTTTGTTTTTTTTGTGTAACGGGTCCCTGAATAACCGTTTTATTAATTGTAATCTAAACTCGATACAAAAAGGCCTCAGTTTTAGAAAAAACATCATTTTATGTGCAACCATTACGCAAAAAAAGATTACATCATCCATCTTTAATCTTTAAAAAATCATCCAAAAAAATTCGTTATTTTGCGTACGTCGCCTAAAATATAAAAGATAGAACCATAAAATGTTCTAATTAATTAAAGACCTCAAAAATATCTACACAAAAATCCGCGACACACTATACATATCTATTTCGATTTAAGCACAGCAACCATTTTTTTATTTAAAAATCTTGAATTTATTAGGACTTCATTTAAACGCTTATTTATTTTACACATCCTTATCAAAATAAACTATTTTGTCACAAAGTATTGTTTATGTAGATAATATTTAGTCTTTAGTTAATTTAAATTGGACGTTTGGTTTGAAAGTTAGGGCGAAATCAATCTATACATACTCTATACCATAGACTAATGATTGGTCTCGCTATGCTCTACTAGACGGAGCCCTCATACTTGTAAAATGAGGCAGAAAAAACCATGCCAGCTGGCATGGTTTGAGGCTGTCACACTGACAGCCGTGTGTCAGGTGCATATATCCACCAAATTAATTATGCAAAAAATTCGCTGTACAATGCCAAGTTGCGCTTTTATCCCGTGTAAAAATAAGTCAGCAAGCAATAAGAAGGACTCTGGGATCACATACCATCTTTAACATAACAATAAATTTGAAATTTCACCCTAAAATTACATTAAACCAAAAATTTCATTCAGTGTTGCTGCGCGTAGAAGAACAATTACCTCGTAGTTGAGATTTTTATAATATAAATATATTGTTATTGTATTTTATAATATACTTCATTGCATTTATATAACCTTATTATTTATTTAAAATATTTATGTATTGTTTTCTAATGTTTACATTAGTAATTTATGTACATAAAGTGTTGAAGTAAGTATATAAGGAAGTCATCTTAAGCAAATGTGAGCTCATATACAAAGTAACAGTAGTGATAGGTCGCACATTCGTTTGGACTTCATTTTAAGCAATAAAGATAAGATAATATTCCTTAAAAAGTAATTTAAAATCTTTCAACACAATTTGGTACCTAGAACAATTTTATCTATTTAAATTATTAGTAAAAAAATCTAAAAAAGTTCAACAGTTTACGCAGTATCTTCTCGTGGTTACAGAATAAATATCTTTTGGGCCTCACATTCAGCTACTCATTACAAGTAGATGCTATTAGAATAATTAGGTATATACGTATCGCAGTCATTCACCATCATCATCGTCCTAGCGTTATCCCAGTTGCATCCAAGACCTTGCGACTTGGAGCCTGAGGTCCGCTTACATACTAGTCCAACCAGATATGACAGAATATCTGCTTTTCCACAGAGCGGCTGCCGTCTGACTCCGCAACCCAAAGGGATAGCGATATTCCATGGGTTTAGACCAGTATCAGTTTGTTTGAGGGAACTGACTCCCCGTAAAGAATTTCAAAGATCTTAATGAAAGCCGGGACTGACGATTTAACATGCTCTCCGAGGCACGGGGCAAGCGATCATTATCAATTTAATAGGCACATATCTTTGAAAAGGCAATGGTGCGCGCGGGCACGCCGTAGATTCAAACTCGAAACCGTCTACATGGCAGTCTGTTAATATTGTCTATAGTTACTTGTGACTTTTGGTGTCTACATGACTATTAACAGTAAATAAACCTTAGTAAAACTTAAAAGGTCAAATTGGTATACCTACGTACTAAATAATGTGTAACTAACAATTGACGGCTAGAATGGAAATATAATGCACTATTTTCTAAATAACTTATAACCTACAAGATTATTTTGAATACGTAATAATTTGTAAATATATAACATATGTAACAACCTATTTGGATACAACCAAATCATTGGATAATATACCCACCATTTTTTCGATGATGAAACCTGCGCCTTACCCATACACGAATAAATTGATACTTTTAAATAATTGTAAATTTTGTACCTACATTTATAACCAGTTACTTATCCAATAGACCACAGTATAAAATATTTTCCTATTAACTCGGGTAACTGTTGAGAAGCTGACAACACAATTTTTCACGCATGCGTCTTGATACTTTTGATTGACACACACTGTCATTATGAGTTGCCTCACTTATGGACCTATTTTTCTTAGGCAGTGCGGTGTCTAGTATAGCGAAGCGATACTAATCATTTGTCTAAGCTCTATACACATAAATAAAATTGGAGTGTCTGTTTGTAATATTAAAATAACTGCTTTTTACTTAATGCATATGGATGTGTACACGGTACATATACCGAAATGACATTTATTACAGTTTTTGTCTGTCTGTCTGTTGGTCTGTCTGTCTGTCTGTTCTCGCTAATCTCTGGAACGGCTGGACCGATTTTGACGAAACTTTCACTGGCGTATAGCTGATATAGCATATAGGAGTAACTTAGGCTAAATTAACCGGGTACGTGAAGTAGTTCCCTGAGGACGCGGGTGAAGCCGCGGGAAACAGCTAGTCTAAGTAATAAACTTAACTGTCCGATCCTCGGCCAGATAACTGTTTATTTGACGGTTAACTTCAAGTTGACGTTGGTCATAGGTTATTTTGTGCGTGGTATTTATTACGAAATATGGAGAATATGTACATTTTTTATATTTTCTTATTATTATATGGAGAATTTGCAGCAATCAAAAGGAGGCCATTACAAAAGAATAGTTATAATAATCGACCTAAAAGTAAAGAAAAAATTGTAAAATCGCAGCCCGATCATTTTAATATTTTGGATTCAATGGAGAGCTGTTATTTCAAATATTAAATTATACTACAGATTACTACACACATATTTGGCATAAATATTACAGACTAATATTTTAACACTTTCTGTTTGCCAACGTACTTGCCCTTAGGTATTAATTACCGCATCAGTCTTTTTATTATAAGTATATTTTTCTATTAAACTTACTAGAAGTTGAATCTCTTTAACCTCGCATTAAAATTTAAGGAACGCTGTCTATTTTTAATAGTAATATATCATAAGGAATAAAAGACTATTGAAAATATGACACAAGTTTAACAGACTATTAAACGGCCTAATAAATTTAGCAGTGGAATAGTTATTCATCTCTTTAACTGAGGACTGAAAAATTGGCCCTAGTAGACTACACCTAACACTAGGTAGAAACAAATGTAAACCAATTGAAAGTTAATTATTTTTATCACTTAACTTGCTATGGACCGTTTGAGTACGAATGCTATAATATAGTGACACTATTGTGCCGTGTGTGAGCGAGACAGACAGTGACAGTATTGACGTTCGGCTTGACGTTGATTTCTGGGAAACCCTGGGCAACACATTCTTTGTATCTGTACATCGAAATCGCCATACTTGTAAGTCTAATTTAAAAGCAAAGCCGTACTAAAGTAATATAACTTGATTATTTCTCACATATGCGTATGATAGTTCTTAGTCCTAACAATGACGTTATCGATAGTTGTGATAGTGGCTCTACATCCCTGCTGGTTCTTCACGCAGGTCCATCGAACTTGAGCACCTTTGCTACCACTCCACTTATTGTACCGGTACTTTCCTACAATGATTACGGGATTGCCAAAACGCGTCTTTTCAAACTTGCATGTCATGTAACCTGGAAAAAGATAGTGCAGTTGTTTTAGTTTAAACTGTACATACGAATTTGTTGTGGATAGGCTTGGTAAAATAATAAAATAATGAATAATTTAAAGTAAAATAAACAACAGTACAAACCTTAAGCATGAAGATATTGAATACCTAAGGGTGCTTGTACACGGCGCATGTAGCTTGAGCATGTTGAGGCACTTGCGCGGGTTATATGCACCGTAAACAAATCGTTTAAAAAAATGTGCGGGTCTAGCGACTCGAGCATGTACCAATGCGAGCCACCCGCGCAAGTAATTCGCGTGCTCTGCGGCGCGCGCGGGTCACTCGCGCATGTCACTTGTTAAAATTACATTTTTAACATATGATTTTAAAAGAATTTTCGTTCGTCGAGATAGTTTGACGCGATTCAAGTCATAAGCTACCGCACGAATAGCATGCACATGTACCTAGCTCTTGACCACGAACAAATAACTTGTAAGTACACATAGCTTCCGCAAGTAGCCCGTGTCTTTACTTGCTCCAGTTATTTGCACCACGTACAAGTACAATCAAGTAACTTGAGCTAGTAGCTTGCGCATATTACTCACGCGTATAGCCCGCACCTTTACTTGCTTGAGCTACATGCACCGTGTGCAAGCACCCTAACGTAAACAGCAATAAATTAGTTCTAACCATTTTGCGGCAAGTTCAAAACCTACCATAAAACAGGTAAGAACATAATAATTGTTGTTACGAATATTTCACTGACTGGCTCGATGGTCTCGCGGCATAAATGTGCACGTGGGATTGAGAGGTCTCAGGTTCGATTCCCGGGTCGGGCAAAGTGTTATTGAGTTTTTCCTCTAAGAAATTCTCAGTAGCAGCACGGAGACTGGTAATGTGGTACGGCAATAGGCTCGCCCCCTATGACATGGGACTAAAAATAAATCTGGCGAAATGTGGGTGTAATATTTACAACTCTGCCTAGCCCTTCGGGGATACAGGCGTGAGACTATAAATAAATAAAAAAACGAACATTTCACGCAAATCATTATTATATTCACAATTTCTGAACCACACTTAATTATAAACTAGAAATAAATAAATAGATCTTAAGAATTCGTAAGTCTTGAAGAAATCCATAAAATAAGAACTACTCCAAATTGAAATGCTTTTAGTGAACCATACAGAACGCTACGAAACACAGCGAAAAAATTACAACATTCTACTAAAACTTTACACTCTGTGGTACCTATATAAGTTATCGTCATCGACATCGGGTTCCAAGGCGTGCGTCTTGGATCGCAAACGAGACAGAGATGATGAGCATTTGAAGTCACCATTATGAATGATTGTGACTATTAGACACCTTGTAGATGACATCATCAATGGTATAGATCCTGGCCTTACATCCCGTTGACACCCGTACGCATGTCCATCTAGCCTTGTGTTTGGTGCCGCCACTTGACTGGTTGTAACGGAACCCGCCAGATTCTATCACCGGTTTTCCGTATCTTGAAAGCAAAAACCTCGGCGCTGCGAACGATTTGGAAATATCAACATCGAAATTAGGCCAGTAATTTCACCACTATTACTTGTTCGAAAATCTACATGACGTAACATACAATACACATAATAATTATACTTACCTACATTATATTTGAATATTATGACCACTTTGTCTCCTACGTCCATGGATTTGGTTTCTAGAGATAGATATCTGACATAAGCTCCATACAAAATATGTCAAATATCTTACTCCGGTAGGCAAATCCATCAAATAAATAGAATATTGGAAACGGGCGTTAGAGGTCAGATGACGGCTGATAATGATAATCAACATGTACTGTACAGGTAAGACGGCATGATTGTGGCATACAAATTGGTATGGTCTGGAAAGTAGCATGGAAATGGTGAAATACACATGCGGAAAACATAATGAAACCTCTCTGACCATGACCATTGGAAGCCGATCGAAAGGCACAGGTTATGAAAAGTAAAAAAATAAAATTCAAAATAAAATTAAATAGAACCAAACAATATATTATAAGCAATAAATTAATGAGTGTGGTTGTGTAATATTCTGTGTATCCTATCTTCGAGTAAAATAATAGTATTTCTGCACTTATACTTGCTGCGGGCTTTGTTGCAAACCCACCGGGTCATGGGCGGCCTACTCATAGCGTGTCTTGCGTAACGGTGACCCTGATAACACATCACTGGGTTCCCCCAACGAGACGTGGCGTAGGAAATATCTGTAACATAACGTAACATTTAAGAGAGAAGTACCAGACCTCAATCGAAAAACGTAACCTTAAAATAAAGACAAAGTTCTGCCAAATGTGAAGAAAGAGCGACATGAGTGTCGTCCCGGTTCATTTCGCAACCCCACAGTGTGACTGCTGTTTAAAAAAAGTCCTTGAGAACCGGTGTATATTATAGAAACCATGGTAAATACAAACGATAACTTATTATACACATTTAATTTTGCTTATCTGTACACTGTATGTATCAATTGTTTTGCGTTATTGACTGACAAAGAACGCACATCCAAAACTAATGCACACCAAAAGCTTAACTTAACTTATTAAAGGCTTATTGTAGACTTATTAGTATATAGTTAAGGTAAGCAACAGGTGACTAATTAAATACTCGCATATAACACGTAATTTCTTTAAAAAAAAACAATAAACTTTAAACCACACTTTAAACTTACAGGTATAGTAGGTACATACATATAGTAAGGCACATTTAATCACAGCTCTGAGACAAATGTAAATAGATATATTTTATTAAAGTTCCATATTCAAATCCACACAATCGATGGTAAATTAACCAAACGATCAGGTAACCATCATAAGTGTAAATATTTTTTAGACAGTATATTTCTCCATATTTATATATATTTAACGTGGAATGTAAACACATTTTATATATAAGTACAGATAAAGTACCGAAATTAATGAATAAAAAATTAATGCATCTCCTTGCGCTAAGTTACATTATATTTAAAAGTTCTAAGCACTTAGCTCTAATACTAATCAATTAATTTAAACTTTGGTGGTCACTATTGCATATTGCCTTTTGGGATATATACTAGCAGAGAACATTCGTTATCATGGCGCTTGGAGCAGCTTCGGTGCTTGGTGCCAAAGTATTGGATACTCGAAACAAATGTTAGTGGTAAATATCTCAAAAGACAATATAAAATCCTAATGTTGATGATTATTGAACATTCTAATGATCTGGTCGTCCACTGTGATGACGGTGGCCCGACAGCCAGCAGTCTTCCTGGTGCAAATCCAGCGGATTTTCGGCTCCCGAGACGAACTGTGCACTCCGTACCTATACTTGCCCATTAGCAGTATCCTCCTGTTACTCCATGTTTTTATGATGCGAAATTCTGTAAATGAATTCGACGGCAGAGTAAAAACTTAAAAAGAGTAACGTTTTGTTTGTGGAAATATTTGCTAAATTACAAAGTAGCAGCTAATCTTTACTGTACGGGTTTTTTATACTATTTATGTTAAGATAATGCTTCAATAATATTCATACACTGATTCACCGATTTCAACAAAATCCTTTAAACTTATATAAATCTATATAAACACCTCACGTAAAATATGACACATTTGAGAATAAAATTAAAAACCATTCAAACTTAACCAAACAAAAAATTATGAAGGAACTTCTTTCAGTTTCTTTGCACCCAATGTATATTTATTTATTATATGTATTTATACACTGACCTGTGCACAGGTTAAATGTATATCTTAAGAAATATTCTATTTCTCATACATTAAACAGGTCTTGTTTTACTTGCGATACTTATTTATTTACGGTAAAAATATCTCCTGACCAACACTAACATTAGTTAAATATCGCGATTAAGACCCGTTTTAATAATATTATTTATGATGTATACAAATCGTGAAAGTTTTAAATCGATTATTCTATTTCTAAAAAGCCTTATCTTCAAAGTAGTAATAACTTATGTATAAAGTACATATTTTGGTCTCTATGCGCGACAAGAATGATTTGACTAATTTACCATATAACTTCAGGAATATCATAGGCGAAAATATGCATGAAATATCTTTACTTATAACCTATACCCAGTAGTGGACTATGGCAGGCTGATGATGGTGATGATCCCTTTACTTAATTACATTGATATACTAATATGTTTAAGCACCAAAAATAAAAACAATAAGACAAATACATCATCGCATTTGTATCATGAACTTTGTATTTCACCTACATTATGCCCATGTCACTAATAATAAGACTCCATCATATAAATCTAGCAAATTATACCAAATCAAGTAGTAAGCAACTTAGATAACAATCATTTTATATCTAGATTATAACACTATTGAATAACACCAAAATAGATTAGACTAACGTTCGTCACCTTATGTGATTTATATTTTTTTATGAAATGAAGTAGGCACACAGAAAGCGAATTAAGTACAAATGCAACGTACTGCCTTATACAAAAACACAAAAATCTTACTAATTTAATTTACCTCTTCTATGTGAAATATTTTCTTTAATAGTCGTCAATTTGTCACAAAATGTTTAGTACTAAGAACATTTTATATGAATTCTAGCTAAGCTACTTTGTATGCCAGTGTCAACTATAAAAGTATATCACTTTTTGCTATTATTGAGGAGACATGGATAAATTAATTACTTACGTATTCAACATTGTTAACTAAAAATAGCGCAGCGATAGCCGAGTGGAGAGACCGATAGACTGCTATGAAGAGGGTCTCAGGTTCGAATCCACGGCACGCACCAATGCCTTTTCGAAGCTAAGTGCGTATTAAATTGTTAATTATCGCTTGCTAATCGGTAAAGGAAAACATCGTGAGGAAACCTGCATGTCTGAAAGTTCTCCATAATGTTCCCGAAAGACATGTGAAGTCTGCCAACCCGCACTTGGCCTTGGTGGACTATGGCCTTACCCTTCTCATAAGTGAGAAGAGGCCCGTGCCCAGCAGTGGGACAGTATAAAGGGCTGATGATGATGAACTAAAAATAAGAAAGACTCTCGCTCTGAATCTTATAACTTACGAAACTTGTATATCTACCCTGTGCAAAATCATATATGTGGATATATCTAAAATTAGCAAATATATTCAAGAGGTCACCATACTGTTGCATTAGAGCGGCTCTTTTATAAAAGTGGTAATGAAAAAGATAAAAAATGTAACATACATACATACATATCGTCACGCTTTTTATCCCCGAAGGGGTAGGCAGAGGTGTATTTCTACACCCACTTTTCGCCAGATATACTTTAGTCCCACGTAATAAGGGGCGAGCCTATTGCCGTACCGGGCACATTTCCAGACTCCGTGCTGCTACTGAGAATTCCGTGAAAGAAAAACCCAATAACACTGCCCGACCCAGGAATCGAACCCGGGACCTCCCGATCCCACGCGCACATTTATGCCGCGAGACCAACGAGGCAGTCGTATAGGGTTTGATGTCGAGTTTTCCGTCTCTACGCAAAGATGGTATTTGCATCGTGTTATCCCTTAGTCGCCTCTTACGACACCCACGGGAAGATAGGGGGTGGTGACACTTGTATTCTATGCCGTCAACCACACGGCAAATGTAACAAAATGAATTAATGCATTTTATATGAATGCTTTCACTTAGTTGAAAAAGCGATGATTGCACAAATCCAACAAACAGCCTTTCAATTAATAGAACAACGCTCTTTAACATATTATACTACTAGAGGACGCCAGCGGCTACGCCTGCATTTTTTTTATTTACCCGTTTTGGCCGATCCCGTGGGAATTTCGGGAAATCCCTTTTTAGTGCACCCCTACGGTCCCCAAGGAACATACATGCCAAATTTCAGCTTCCTGCGCCCAATAGTTTGGGCTGTAGCGTGTCTGTCAGTCAGTCAGTAACGCAAGGATTTTATATATTAAGATTAAATCAACCAACAAACTAACATTTCATCCCACGTAACATTATTTTGTATATCGCTCTCACTTAAACTTGAAAACATGTTACTTTTCGTTTTGTACCTAGTCATTACTGAAATTCTTTTACAGTATTTACTTACGTAATTCAAATATTAAAATTTTTATTCAATCTTTTCATAGCTAACAGTTTCAGAAAAATATGAAATACCATAGTATAACTTATCACTAAATAGAAAAGAAATAGAGCTATAACTATCAAGTTCGACACTTAGAACTAGACTATTAAGAAAACTAAACTAAAAACGTCATTTATGATTATGATCCCTGCATGTCCCGATAATGACGTCATCTTTGGTGAAGAGTGTTGCGTTGCATTTCCTATAGTTAAACAACCAACGTTGTCCATGCCTAGAGAAGGTGTGCTTATAAAACTTGTGTTCGCCCACCAAGATGACCGGCTTCCCCTTTCGACTCGTACCAAACACGGGCACTAAAATAAAGCAACCAAAATCGTGCGTTTAGGGGATGAGAGAAACAAAAAAGGAAGCAATAATAGATGGGGTAAAATAAATAAAGAGAAAACAAGATATTTTATATGAGGTGCAAATGAAGAGATCCTAATAGTATCATTATTATTATATTTTAATAATGGTCAACATGAATTACAACAGTAATATATAACAGATAGAACAGATAGATTAGAATTACAAATGAGTTGGGTAATTATGTTACTTTACCAATTTGCTACTTTATCAATTGACTAATGAATAAATATCATGTTCAGCTGTGGATAATCTAAAAAATTATGGCGATGTTCTTTATCTTCGATATTTTCTTTTATTTAATTGTCCTGTTATGTCTGTATTATGATTCTCATTGTCTACTATATCTCAGTTTACTACATTTTACTGACAAAAATAGACATAATTATAAACAAGGACAGTTATTACTAAGATCGAAACAGAGTCTGATTCCGGTCTTTTATTGTGCGCTCTGGTTACGGATTTCAGTCTAATACCAAAAGTACAACGCAGTTTAGCTTATCTTAAGGGGAATAGACAGAATTTATATAAGCTTTCTATTTATGCCCAATCAAACGAAATTAAGTAAAAGAAAACCAAAAACCCATCAATATGAACGTTTATTTATTAATTTCTCTCAACATTAATTTTTAAATATATTTCACAACAACGAAAATTAGCCTCAAAATTTATATTGGATACCAATTCTACACAAAAAATAATCGCGAATAGGACAGGAACTAGATATGTACATGTACAAGAATTAATAATAGACAACTTCTGGGAGAGTGAGTTGTGTACTTCCAAAAGACCGTATCTCTTCATAGTATTTTCAGCAAAATCCATGTGAATCATGTGTTCCGTTTAAGGTAATCGTCTTTTCTTAAATTCTTTATTGGACTCTTGGTACAGGAGAGTAATTTTCCTTTCGTGCTGTATATATAAACTGAGATCCAATATTTGATGGAGGTGCTTTCCTTTATTACTTACCCTTACAATTTTCTTTATGAAATACAGGTTTATTATAAATATAGGTATTTCACCTATATTTTCATTAAATTACACTGTATAGACTCGTTAAAGAACATTAGTATAAGCATATTATCTGCTACTTGCTTCTCTTACGGCTTTGGCTTTATTTTGAGATTCGATATTCGTGTTTAAAACCAACGCGTTCAGCTTGCGTCCGCTTTGTCGTGCGCGGTGGCGATCAGATGTTGTGTACGAACTTATAGCGCGGTGTTCACATCTACGCGTCCTCGGATTGCACGCGGCGTCCGGTGCAGCATCTGCACGCGGCGGTGGCGATCAGATCCCGCTTGTTGCGTTAGGACGCTGCACGCAGCTATTATTTGTTGAGGAAACTGTGTTTTTGTAGATTTTAAGTATGGTGTGTTAGCTTAATAATATTTTGCCGAGTTATTTCTCACACTGGTATCATTCAAATCTATTGTCTTGACGTGAAGTGTCACTTTGACGTCTGTCGACGTCAATGTGACAACTGTCAGAACTTGCCAGCCATAGTGAAATGAGTTATTCATTCGATACTCAACTGTTGAACTGTACGGATTAAATCCAAATATTTCCGAGCAATCCGTATTTTATTGAGCGAACCTGCATCGATTCCTTCATCTCAGAAGTGGGATAAGAAAGGCTAGCTCCATATTTCTAGCAAAACGCCCGCATATACGTACGTTTTCGATTATTCTAACGCAACACAATGGAGGATGAAAATATGACACCTACCCACTATTCAAGAAAAAGAAAACGACACGATCGCAAAGACAAAAGAAAACGACGCAGAAGTAGATCAAAAATTGAAGATGGATCAGCAACGGACTCGAGCGTTTCAATGCGAAGAAGCCGTCCTCGGGAGCGTCGTGAGCATCGTCGCCAGCGACGTAGAACTGATAGCAGCCAGGATTCTCACAGACGTCGTCAGGAGGATAGCAGCACCCGAAGCCATCGCCGTGAGCGTCATGGGCGGCGCTGTAGGAGTGGCAGCAGTCGCCGTAGCCGCCGGCAGGTCAGGAGGAATGCGGGTTCGCGCGGCAGCGGCAGCGACTCGAGATCTTCGCGCCATGACAGGCGCTTGTCTTCCCCGGTAAGAGGTTCCAATAATAGTACTGACAATGTGACACATTTATTGTTGACTAAATTAGTGAATACCTTAGCAAATACTCGTTCTGAAGGTAATAAATTTCCAATGTTAGGAAACGTCATACCTGATTTTGATCCAATGGTTAAGGGGCAAACTATACAAGTGTGGTTGAGTAAAGTTGATGAGTGTGCGAAATTATATAGATGGGGTGATGATCAGGTCATACACTATGCTTTACCTAAATTAGTTGGCGTTGCAAAAACTTGGTACCAGGCGTTACCTACTATGTCATTTTCGTGGTCTGAATGGAAACAAAAATTATTAGAATCATTCCCTAGTAGCGATGATTACGCAGAGTTACTTACAGAAATGTTATCTAAACGAGTAAAATATAATGAGTCACTAGAATTATATTATTTCGAAAAAATCAATTTGCTGAGTCGGTGTAATATTGTAGGTAAAAGAGCAGTTGACTGTTTATTATACGGAATCGAAGATCGTTCACTAAGGTTAGGCGCGAAGGCGTTAAAATGTCAGGAACCGGAACAAGTATTACAATATTTTCAATCCATCAAACAACAACCGCGCGAAACAGATAGGTCGCGTCCTCATGGGGATAGGAAACCTAACGCTTTATCTAACGCAAAAACTACTAACAATGACACAAGGGCTACAAGTAGTAGTAATTCTATTATTTGTTACAACTGTAATGAACGAGGACATTTTAGTTATAAATGTACTAAGAAAATACTCAAGTGCAACATTTGTAACAAACTTGGACACACTACATTAAATTGTCCGAAACTACCCTCCGATAACAAAGGTAATACCGATGGAGTGGATCAAGGTCAAAAGAATATTTTACGTATAGATGCCGAGAGCACCGCCAGAAACGATTGTAAGTACATAATGCAGTTGATGCTTAACGGACAATCGATCGTAGGCTATGTAGATCTAGGCAGCCAATGCACTTTAATTCGTTGTAGTGATGCTAGAAAATTAGGAATTAATTGGTCAAATAACCCAGATCTGCCTACGATGAGAGGTATTGGTAACAACATAGTGCTACCTGTGGGGCTCGCCACTGTCACTATACAGATACAAGATGTCATAGAAAAAGTAGATGCCTTGGTTGTAGAGGACAGTGTTATTAAATACCCCGTATTAATCGGACACAGTTTTACTGAAAGGCCCGGTATTATTATAACGAAAACTTACGAATCCCTGATATTCACGCGAGCACTTACAAACAAACTACATCTCGAATTGGCCTCGGACACATCAATACGGGCTAAGGAGATGTGTTTAGTTGAAGTTAGCTGTACCAGCGATTATTCAGGAACCGTGTACGTACGCGGTTCACTTCGTGGAAAGTCTGAACATGAGTTTTACCTCCTACCAGGAGAGTACGAATTAGATAACGGTCGTGGTCGCTTACTGATTCAAAACATATCCGACAAGGTAATTTCACTTAAAAAGGACTCATTAATGACTCGTGCTTTTAGAACTGACGGTCATGTCGACGTAAATCTTTTGAATATTAATGCTAGTAATTTTTGTTCAGAATTTAACTATGACTCGAACTTAACCAGCAAACAAGTAGATCAATTGAAAGGCTTATTAGATAAATACAAGGAGTGTTTCTCAAATAATTTGAACGACTTGGGATTTACTAACGTAGTAAAGATGGAGATTGAATTAACGGATACTAAACCAGTTGTATACCGTCCGTACAGACTTTCATATCCCGAGCGTGAGCTGGTACGATCGATGGTACAGGAAATGATAGACGCTGATATTGTCTGTGAATCTAATTCTCAGTACGCCAGCCCTATACTGCTTGTTAAGAAAAAGACTGGCGAAAAAAGACTATGCGTAGATTATCGCGCACTTAACAATAAAACAAAGAAAGAACATTTCCCTTTACCATTGATCGACGACCAGCTGGATATGCTAGCTGGGCATTCCCTCTTTATTACGCTTGATTGTGCGTCAGGCTATTATCAATTACCCATCGAAGAAGGCTCCCAGGACAAGACGGCGTTTGTCACACCGGATGGCCAATATCAATTTAAACGGATGCCTTTTGGTTTGGCAAACGCTCCGTCAGTTTTCCAAAGAGCTATGAATAAGATACTGGTAAAGTCAAAAGTTAATTTTGCCATTATTTTCATGGATGACGTTTTGATTCCTGCTAGATTTTTCGAGGAGGGTCTTGAACGGTTAGAGATAGTACTTAAACTACTCCATGAGGCCGGGTTAACATTAAAACTTAAGAAATGCTACTTTTTCTATAGAGAAATAGACTTTTTGGGGTTTCAAGTTAGTGGTCAAGGCATAAGACCGGGGTCACGTAAGACGTTAGCTGTTTCAAGTTTCCCCGTACCCAAGAACGTACATGACGTAAGACGTTTTATCGGACTAGCCAGTTTCTTTCGGCGTTTCGTGAAGGATTTCGCCCTGATCGCGCGCCCCCTTACGGATCTCCTCAGGTCCAACTTCACATGGAAATGGAACGACGAACATATAACAGCCTTTACTACACTGAAACAAAAACTTGTGGAGCGTCCTATTTTGGCATTGTACGATTCGAGATTTGAAACCGAACTACACACCGATGCGTCTAAGTTAGGAGTTGCTGGCATTCTGATGCAAAGACATAGCGATGGAATGCTTAGACCCGTGGCGTATTACAGTCGGAAAACCACTCAAGATGAACAAAAATTACATTCGTTTGAACTGGAAACGTTAGCAGTGATAGCCTCACTGAAACGTTTCCGTGTATACTTGCTGGGACTAAAATTTAAGATCATTACCGATTGTAATGCGCTACGCACGACACTCACTAAACGTGATCTCATACCGAGAATATCACGGTGGTGGGTGCAGTTCCAGGAGTACGACTGTGATATTGAATATAGGCCTGGATCTCGGATGGCACATGTAGACGCTCTCAGTCGTGCACCTGTGACTGAGCCCGTAGCGAACGACGATGAGACGCATATACTCGATGTTTTAAGTATAGACATTAAAGACTGGATCTCCACAGTACAAATTAATGACGAGGAAATTGGGAGGATTAGAGATATTTTACGCGATAAAAATACAAATTATATAGCAGATGTCTATAAAAATTACAAATTGAAAGGTGATCATGTTTACAGAATTATTGGTGATAAAATAAAATGGGTAGTTCCTAGAGCCGTCAGGTGGCAAATTTTAAGAATGAATCATGATAATGTAGGCCATTTTGGCTATGAGAAAACTCTTAGTCGACTCCGCGAAACGTTTTGGTTCTCTAAGATGCGACGTTTCACCAAAAAGTACGTGGCAGCGTGTCTTGAATGTGCGCATCATAAAGCTCCAGGTGGCCGTAGGGAAGGGATGCTTCATCCAATACCAAAAGTAGATATTCCCTTTCATACAATTCACGCCGATCATTTAGGCCCGTTCGTTCGCTCTAGGAGGGGCAACACTTATATTCTTGCGATTATTGATTCTTTTACGAAATTTATAAGTATAAATGCCGTACGGGATACAAAAAGTACCACAGCTATTAGAATTTTTAGAGACCATTTTAGCACTTTTGGTACTCCATCACGTCTTATCACTGATCGGGGTTCTTGTTTTACAAGTTCAAAATTTAAATCTTTTATGGAGAGTGCAAATATTAAACATATACTCAATGCAGTGGCTACTCCAAGAGCGAACGGGCAAATAGAACGTTACAATAGAACCATATTAGACGCCCTAAGCACAAAATGCCACGATAAAGGTGATAACACTTGGGATGAACACGTCGGTGACATCCAGTTAGGTATAAATACAACCATGAATAAAACAACTGGCAAAAGTCCGTCAGAACTGCTATTCGGATTTAAGGTCTTAAATTCATCAGAAAATATAATAAATGAAGTGTTAAATGAAGTTATATGTCGTGTTAGTGATAATGAATTAGAAAAGATACGGTCAGAAGCTAAGTCTAGAATAGAAAAACAGCAGTCTGATTCAAAGAAGACATTTGATAAGAAAAGAAAAAGGGCAACGATATATAATGTTGGTGATCTAGTTAGGGTTGAAAGAACAATAATAGATAAAGAACATGTAGGTCAATCAAAGAAGCTTATATCCAAGTTCCATGGCCCATATAGAATAACGAAGATTCTAGAAAATGACAGGTTTTTGATTGAGGATACTCCTCTTACTAGGAGGGGCAATAAAAAGTATCAAAATGTTGTGGCAGTGGATAAGATACACCCCTGGCTAAATTATACAAATATATCTAGTGACGGTAGCGAAACTGATAGTAATTGCGATGAATAAGATTTATAAGTTCAGATTTGGATCAAAGTCTACTGTATGATTACTATAACTTAAAAAGATTGTAAGAAAATAAAAAAATTTAAGAAAAGAAATAATGATTTGAAATTAATATTAATATGGGTTAATTAGTAAATACTTAAGAGCCATTGTTAGTGAGAGTATTTGATTTGTAGAGGACGATAATTGAAGGTTTGCTAAGTTGTTGACTTAAAATATGGACCAGACAAGACAAGAGACTTGACGACGCGATGCTTAGGCTATGAGCAATCAGTGCAGAAAGTAATTGATATCGGAGACCGATATTGCACAGATGATTGTAGATTATAGCAGACTAAGTATCGTGAAATCTAGGCGCATGGGCTATGAGCTTCCAGTGCAGAAGCGAATGGTGATGAAAATCATCGCACAGATGGTCGCAGATCATAGCAGACTATGCAACTAGATGACGTAGACATAGAGCATGGGTTGTGAGCGGTCAGTGCAGATTCGAATGGTGTCATGCAATTGACATCGCACAGATGACCGCAGATCACAACAGACTGTGCAGATTGACGATGATTATGACATGAACTGAATTACAATAGAAACAATTATGTATTGCGTAAGAATATGAAATGTATATCATTTTAAGTTATTGATAAAGTTATAATGTTTTTGTGTAGTTTAAATAAAAGATGTATTTCTTCCTGATTGTATTTACATATTATATGTTTACTGATCTTGTGAGAGGACTCACTTCAAGAGGATGGCCGAGTTGTTAGCTTAATAATATTTTGCCGAGTTATTTCTCACACTGGTATCATTCAAATCTATTGTCTTGACGTGAAGTGTCACTTTGACGTCTGTCGACGTCAATGTGACAACTGTCAGAACTTGCCAGCCATAGTGAAATGAGTTATTCATTCGATACTCAACTGTTGAACTGTACGGATTAAATCCAAATATTTCCGAGCAATCCGTATTTTATTGAGCGAACCTGCATCGATTCCTTCAGGTGGAAACGGAAGAAATTATAAATTAATTCCACAAATACCCATTTTTGTATGATATATCTCATTCTGATAAGGCGTTATCGAATGATGGTAGGTATTTACTTCACTGGCACTGTATATCATACCCACCTCAAGTTCACTTCTTGTTCCTCTTCGTCTTCAATAATAGCAGACAGAAGTAAAACTTCTTCAATTTCACTATCTGTATCAGACAGCAGTTTAGTGACGCGACTACAGCCTGGTGAACGCCTGAACGAACGTGACAGTGTGCACAAATTTTGCTCGCGCAATTGTCCGTGTGGTGACGGATTAAGAATACGAAATGTCACCACCCCATATCATCCCATGGGTGTCGTAAGAGCCGACAGAGGGAGCATATTATGCAGAGAACAACACTGTAAGAGAAGGAAAACTTGATACAAACCCTATACCAACCCGTTTGGCCAGCGTGGTATAGTAGGCCAATTCCTCCTTTCAAAGGAGAGGCCTAGTCCAGCAGTGGACTGTTCAAGGCTAATGATGAATAATCGCCACCGCGCACGCCACCGCGGACGCGAGCTGAACGCGTTGGTTTGATCCTGGCTTTACTTATTTTGTGTGGAGCTTATGTCAAAAACGAATCTAAAAAAGGTTAGATCGAATATCGGATTCCGTAGTTACTCGCTTCCCGTTTTTACCCGTGGCGTGTCGTTGAATAATATAATATATAATAATATTCTACTACATTCACACAACACCATCTAGTCCCAAACTAAGCAAAGCTTGTATTATGGGTACTAGATAATGGATAAACATACATATATACTTCTTTTTTGTAAATACATACATATTATACATAGAAACACCCATACCAAGACAAACATCCATGTTCATGCACACAAATGTTTGACTTGAGCGGGAATCGAACCCGCGACCTTCGGCGTAGCAGTCGCTTACACTCCCGCTGCGCCAACCGGTCGTCTGTTCTGAATGTGCCGCTAGTTAGGTCACTGCCGTATTATGTGTAAGATCTAGTTGTTTCTTTTGATTGCACAATCTCTGACAACTTTTTTGTATTAGCTGTTCCACTTTCAGCTTTACAAATAATATTATTTTTCATTTTAGCTCTGGTTTCATTCGAGACGCTGCTTTCGTGGCCGTTCTTGCGATTATGCGAACTGTTAAAGGACATTTATCTTTATCAAGATTTCAAACAATTTTACTAAAACGGTTCTTACAGGCGATATTTAACTATTTTAAGGTAGAAATGCCTCTTTTTAACCGACGTTTCCGCCAGTTCAATATAACTGTTTTGGTGGTTTTAATAAAGTGATGTATGTATATACATTTCACGATTTGTATCGTGAAAGTTTATAATCGAATATTTTATCAAGATAATTTTGCTGAACTTTGTCGTGATTACGGAACAGGACTCAAAGGTCATCGTTCGAACTAGTCGGAATATTTACACTATCAAATTGATTTAACATTAATCTAAGTATCTACAATGTTTTTATAGAAATTGTTTGAGTATTCCTTCCAATTTTTGCGAGCTAGATTTTTTTCAAGAGCCGACATTTCAGATACTCGTTTCTTTTTGCTTGATTCCCTCATTTTTAAATACCTTTCTCTTCTTTTTTCTTTATAGGCCTCTAGTCTCTGAGGGTCGTTCTTAATTTTTTCGTATCTTATTTATTCAGCTATTCGCTTCTTTGCTAATATTTCTGTGCAACAAAACATAATATAAATAATTTAGTTTAACACGTAAATGTTCACAATTAATTAAAATAATGTCTTGGTAAACTATATTATTTTATTCTTAGTTTAATGTTTTAATGCATACTCTTGTAAATAATCTAGCACAAAATCAATATCTTAATATATAAAATACTTGCGTTACTGACTGACTGACAGACACGCTACAGCTGAAACTATTGGGCGCAGGAAGCTGAAGTTTGGCATATATGTTCCTTGGGGACCGTAGGCGTGCACTAAGAAGGGATATCCCGAAATTCCCACGGGATCGGCCAAAACGGGTAAATTTAAAAAAAATGCAGGCGTTGCTGCTGGCGTCCTCTAGTTTTACTATATACATAAAAAAAATCTAGGAGCATCTCAGTATCATGGATCCCACTTAAAAATAGGACCTTGAGACCGGTTTCCTTTAAATAATTGTACCGATTGTGTTACATTTACATAGTTCTTCGGAAGGAGAGGCCATTTATGTAAGGAAGGCACGTAAAGCCGTCGACCCCAATTATTGTTTCAGGGCTATCCGAAACCAAAATTGGACATATTATATTCACAAGGAAACAAAAAGGAACAGAAATTTGCTATCTCTACTGATAACGGAGCCACATTCCTTGTCGACCACGCTGCTGGGCTGACTAAACAAAGCACATAAATAAATAGAATATATATTCTTTTACTATTTCGAATGGCTATATCACACGGTAAATAGCCTAACCACTATATTCTGCTTATTTTACAGAACAGGAACCTAACATGGAATCGAGGAATCTCTAAAAATCAAACAACATTTATAATAAAATAATGTATTTTACAACTAATAGGAACCATTGTTTAGTCCTGTCATTTTCAATCCACGGATGATGGAAGTAAAAGACACATTTGAAATTAAAGTTCCAATCCCTGTAATAACTCCTAACTATTCAAAATGTACTATAACAGTTCAAATATATTCACATTTTATAAGGCACATTAATACAAATGGGTACCAGACTTCAAAAAACTAAAAAGCAATTACAATTGAAGCAAAAATAAAATGTTTTCCGCTTAATACGAGCCTCTACTTGTTAACTATCTATTATTAGGTACTAAATATAAAAGGATTATAATAAAAAATAAAAGTAATGCATACCTATTGAAATAAGAAATAAGTATGACCTTAATGCTCTGCAGTGAAATCAGAAATCGAGAAACACTACACTGTTATCTATATTTATATCTACAAGCCTCGTCTTTACTGACACATGCCAAATCAAAGCCAAGCCTGTGTTTTACTACTCCTGTATCTAGGAACATGGGTTCCTTTCATAACGTATCTTAAGTAAAAAAGTGGGAAATTGTGTTTGAAAATATGAAAAACCCACAAAGCTATTTTCTCTAGCTCATACATACGCCAAGTCATACAATAAAGCAATAAACAAAAATCTTAAATAAAGATAACCATGGAATTTAAAAATAGAACAAGAACTAATGCTGATGTTCATTGGTTGTTTTGACAATTACGTTATCGACAGTTATAATGGCGGCTCGGCAGCCATTGTTGACTTTAGAGCATGCCCATCTTCTACGACGCCCGCAGCCGTAAACATGTGTCCGAGAGAAGCGATCAGGGCCAAGCTCTATGACAGCGTTACCGAAGCGACTCTCGCCGAAGACAGGGGCTACGGAAACAAAATAAATAATATTAAAAGAAGTAGTCTTAAAGAAAAAATTGGCTCTTTAGAATCCTACTATCTAGTTTCTACTATACAGAGGCCTCTTCTTACTCGCACTTTGAGAAGGGTTAGGCCATAGTCCACTACACTGGTCAAGTGTGGATTGGCAAACTCCACTCATCTTTCGAGAATATAACGTAGGTTACCGCATAAAGTTTTCCTTCACGTTACCAAGCAAAAATTGAATATGCACATAACTTCCAAAAGTCAAAGGTCACAAGTGTGGATTTCATTATTAACCCTGTTAGTCTCTCATATATTTCCATTATCTTTAATGTAATGTCGTAAGCATTAAAACCAAACCATTAAAAAAGGCTAATTTTGATTGAAATAAATTTTATTTAAATATTGCATCTTATTTTCTAGTACATTATTGTTTTTATACCTAATACATTAAAGTGTAAAATGAGTACATTTTGCATCTGTTATATGAAACAGGACAGACGGTGACAGAACACAAAACACATTGGCCTGAGAGCACAATGCTTGCCTAACAATACGATCAATCTCAATTCTAACAAATTAATGAACCATACAAATCTAAAATAATACTGAAAACAGTAGCGTCAGCAACTCGACGTATAGTTTGTAAAACTGTGAGTAGGTAATTATGAATTGTTCTATAAAGACTTGATCGACGTTTTATGAGTGGTTGTGATCCTTTTTATGATGTATGATGACATTGTCAATCGTGTAGATAGTTGATCGACACCCTCCAGGAAACTTGACGCAAGTCCACCGCGTCTTATGATTAGTACTGTTACGATTAGCACGATTCTATCGGTACGGGCCGAAATTGATCACCGGGTTGCCTTTTCTCATCGTACCGAAAACTTGATCTTAAAACAAAACTATTATGATTTTGGGAACATTCGATCCATTTATAGCGCTTTTGTTTGTATACACAGGGAAATTTCACTTACTGAGAAATTATCTCTCTGCATATAACCCGCAAATGTGACATATTTTTTGGGAAATAACCGTAGCACCTAATTAACGCCACGTTTTCAATTCGATCTTGATAAATACAATTTTATTTACTTACTGTTTCCTTTGTGTAATTATTTTGACTACAGAGGCAGTGGCTTAATTAAGCACAAAATAATCGAAAACGGTATAGTTAGTTATAATAATTTATGAAAAATAGCGGTTCTTTTTATATTTCGGCCTTTATTTTAAAACCGAATACTTAAGTCCTAAACTAAATTTAATTAAAATACATAATTAGTCAGCAAGTCCCACACAAATACATACTATAATAATACATTCATACAAAATTTTAAGACTGACGATTCCAGGCGGCTTTTCATAAAACATTTGAACTGCTACCTTGTCAACATCAGAAAATTAAAACCAACCTTGTCAGAATCGGTAGTTTTGCATTCATGCCTTAAACTATGTAATTTTAAACTATTCATTTAATTTTAGCTTTCAACGTCGGAAACAGCCATTTTCAAAAAGATTTGTCAATTTCTAACTAACCTTGTTAGAATTGGTATTTTCATTTATTATTTTAACGAATGTTAAATTATTCATTTAATTTGGGTTTTGATGGTCCAAAATAACAGCATTAAGATTTCACAATTTCAAAGTAAGCTATTAAATGTGTACCAATATTTATTGGATATTATCTTATTCCAAAGACCGACATCTTATTATTCTTTTCCATCAATGATTATGCTCAGCTCTATGATGAA
This sequence comes from Euclidia mi, assembly GCA_944739405.2. Taxonomy (NCBI): domain Eukaryota; kingdom Metazoa; phylum Arthropoda; class Insecta; order Lepidoptera; family Erebidae; genus Euclidia; species Euclidia mi. The sequence continues at coordinate 95,936,197 of OX123186.2, read as the reverse complement.
GTATCACACTTTCAACTGTTATAATGGTAGATCTACACCCGGTCGATTGTCTTGTGCACACCCATCGAACTTTAGGCCCCTTGGCATTACCAGCACGGTTGTATCTATAGGGCCCAACTATAATAACGGGATTCCCAGCTTTGGTTGTACTGAAGATGGGCTCTGAAAAAGGAACAATAATTTATCACGAACTCATATAGAATATGTAATGTAGGTATTTGTAATTTGTTAAGAGTATAAATATCGCTCGACCACCGCGGCCATTTTAGTCATTAAATGTCTACATAACGAGCTACCTACGAGTTTTATTTCACGATACCACAATGGCGGCGACGATGGCTAAATTAGGCGAATTCAACATGAAGACTGGAAACTGGCAAACATACTGCGACAGGCTGGAGATGTACTTTCTGGTGAATGCAGTAAAGGAAGAACTGAGACTACCGACGCTTATAGCATCTATGGGTGAGCCAGCTTATGAATTATTAGTGAACTTATGTAGTCCGAAGAAGTCGGCGAACATGACCTTCACCGAGGTCGTGAAGGTCACATACAACCGACACCGTCACTGTTGGCAGAACGCTTCAAATTCCGACAAAGGAGACAAAAAGCCAGTGAAAGCATCTTAGAGTATGTGGCTGAATTGAAGAAAAATACCCGATATTGTGAATTCGGCTCAAGTCTGGACGATAACCTGCGAGATCAATTCGTGTGCGGTATCTACAGCGATCTTATCAGGCAACGATTGTTTGCGGAAGGGAACATAAAATTCGTTAAGGCGGTATCGGTGGCGAGCGCTCTGGAGGCGGCGGAGCGGGATGCAGCCACTGTAGACGGACGTGGCCACATCAGCGGGCCGGAGGCGGCCGGCGCGATCGCGCTGTCGGAGGGCAACGAAGGTTCGAGAATCAACCCGGCGACACGTCGTAGTTCGGCAGCGGGTGATCATCAGACGGGGGACGTACATCGCATGCAAGTCGGAGGATGCGCGGCATGCGGAGACTTCGACACACGAAAATGGAATGCAGATTTTCAAAATATCAGTGCAGTAAATGCAAGAAGAAATTGGGCATTTGCGTCGCATGTGTCAGGAAAAGGGCACACGTGGCAGCGCGGATTATCGAGACTGCGGCCAACCACGGCGCGGTGATGGTGGGGGCGGAGCAGGCAGGACGTGGCGCGGCACGGGCGCTGGTGGGTCCCGCATGGCCAGTCGGAGCAACGGGCAGGCCTCGAGGGTGCGGCCGGGAGCAGATGGGCGGCCGGCTATGCACACGTTCGAGACGCACGAGGAAGACGGGGAAGAATCAATATATCAGATGTCGTTAAGCCAATACAGACCGGTGAGCATGAATATTTTAGTAAACAATGTATGGTTGACAATGGAAATTGATACCGGTTCCCCTTTGTCTTGTATATCAAGTAGTAATTATGATCAATATTTTTCTGATATACCCCTATTACCTTGTAAATTATCAGTCAATTTCTATAATGGGAGCAAAGTTCAGCCGATGGGGTACCTAGAAGTAACAGTGACCTATAAAAATCTGAAAAAAGTTTTAGATTTATATGTATTTAAAACGGGTAGTACCATACTTTTAGGAAGGCAGTGGTTATCAGAACTAAATATATATATACCCATTAACAATTATTAATAATGCGAGAGTGTCGGAGGAAGATAATAACGATTCAACAAAAGAATAATATTGTGTCAAATATTTTTTCTAGATACCATGAGTTATTTGATGGCGGATTGGGCTGTTTCACGGGCGGTCGAGCCACGTTACATTTACGGGAGGGAGCCGTGCCGGTGTTCTGCCGCGCGCGGCCGCTTCCTTACGCGCTGCGCACGCGCGTTGACGCCGAGCTCGACGCCATGCTGCACGCGGGCATCATCGAACCTGTTGACACCTCCGACTGGGCCACACCTCTGGTAATTGTACACAAGCCGGATGGCGCTTTACGTTTATGTGCTGATTACAAGGTCAAGTTAAATCGTATGTTAAAGGTCGATAAGTATCCTGTGCCAAAAATAGATGACTTACTGAGTAAGTTAAGCGGTAGTAGGTATTTTACAAAACTAGATATATCTCAAGCGTACAATCAAATTCAATTAGATGAGTCCAAGGATTTGACAGTTATTAATACCCATAAAGGTCTTTTTAGATACAATAGATTAGTATATGGACTCGCGTCGAGTCCAGGAATTTTCCAAAGGATAATGACAGTTGTTTGATAGAATACCCAATGTGACAATATTTTTAGATGATATTCTGGCCGCGAGTATCCTATAGCGTACGCGTCAAGGTTATAGTTGCAAAACTTCTGAAAAATTCTGAATAATTCCGGAATACTTCTGGGAAAGTTTCTTTAAATCTGAATTATTCAAAATGGATTTAATTAAGATTTTTATGTTTTCTTTGCTGAAAAATCGTATTTTGCATCGATCGTCGATCGCCGCCGCCCCTCTGTGCGCCGGCCGGTGCCGCCGCGCTGGCGCCGCGCCGCGCACGCCCGACTGCCACGAGTCGTGCGTGCAGGCGATGGCGGTGCGGGGTACGGTAAGAGGGGAGATGCTCCCCGGAGAAGTTTTCCCCCCGCGAGAAAGATTCGTACCCCGCAATCGAATGTTTCCGCCGAATATTTCGCCCGAATAATTCAATGGGAATAAACGTGTTTGTTTGTGGTGTGGTGGGTTTTTATTATAAATGGGATTGAATAAGTATATGTTGATGTTTTTATAGGTAGATATGTTAGCCTGCGATTAACAGGATTTTTATGCTTTTGTTTTTAGGTAGGTACCTACTTATTTCGAAATCGAATGCTATTTTTTGTAAATGTTAATTGTGGAATAAAAAACCAGGCCAAGCACTAAGACTATAGAATAAAAGGCAGACAGAGCGCGCGGAATACTTGCGTGAGGCCACTAAAGCAAATACAAAATTGAAAAGCGAATACAAACTCGACTCAGTGCGCTGCGAAGCATCGCACAGTTCACACGCCACGATCGATCCAGCTTTTAAATTCATAAAATGCCGTCCTGCGTTTTTAAACATTGTAAAAGTTGTTTCTAAAAGCAAATACGGGAAGATGGAATATATTCTTACAGATAACTATGGATTATTTGACCGTTTTATAATATTATTTCGATAAAATTCGTATTTCTGCAGAAAATATGTAAGTGTTACCAGTTTACGTCGACACCGTTTTCCCTGAATTAGGGAAAATGCACTTGTCAATTGATTATGTAGGTAATAATGATTGTCATGTTAATGAAAAATACATTAACGTATTGTAAAAGTATATTGTAGATTATATTTTTTCTTATAAATATACTAATAGGATTTCCATTAGTATATACATTGTTTTGAGTTCGATCCCCAAACGATCCAAATATTCGTGTACACGCGGCTACTTGTCAAGCTATACACTTTGACCTTTGTACCGTTGTTAGACCTTTGTACCGTTCTTATGGCGCCTACGCCGTAAATAGTCGAAGTACGATTTTGATACTTATTCCCTAGAATAAGTATCAAAATCGTACTTCGACTATTTAGCTTGACTTGGCGCCGTGTGTACATTAAGTACAGAAACAGAAATTATTGATTGTAGCCATTATTTATTTTTAATTGCAATTTTTTTTGGTTACGATTTATGATTATGATATTCATAATTTATTGTATGCATGACAAAATGTTTTTAGCTAATTAATATTTATGACGCAAGCCTATCTATTTATTTCTCAATTTACGAATAAAATTAGTTAAAACTTAACTCGGAGCCTACATTTTTTAAGAAATGTATTTATAAAAGCATACTTTAATGGTATCTTTTCTTTGAATAATTTTCACAACAGCATTACATATTAAAAGCATTAATTACATCTATGGTAAATTCTTCAAAACCACAAACGAATATAAAATATTACCTATGTAATATTTTTATATTCGTTTGCAAAAACTATATGCAAAATAGTGGGAAATTATTCATAATCTGGCAACTTTACACACACATAGACGCGCGTGTCCGTACAGTGCCAGCCGCCAAATGTCGCGCACACATAGCTGACAACGTGCCTCACTTAGTTGGACGAATACGCTACATCTGGTTCTTGTTTCATCTGTGGCCAAGCATATCTGATTTGTTTTTTAAAAAGGGTTACCTACCTATGTTTTTGGTTAGTTTGTATGTAGGTCTGTACGCATCGCGAGTATTCGCGAGTCGCATAGGTAGGTATTAATCATTACCTACCTACTTAACGCGTATAATAGCCCAGTCAATAAAAACAAATAAAGACAAACCTTGCAAGCAAACAAAGATAATATAATTTACAACTTCCAAGCGCGAATAGTTAGTAAGGTCGACTTTCCTGGTTATTTTTTGACAGTTGAAATATTCCCAAAGTTTCGGAATATTTCGGAATACTTTCGAAGTATTCGGCGGGAATGATTCGGAAATTTTCCCGCCAGCATCTATAGTCAAGGTCACTCACCTCTGCGGAGTATCATTCATTACAGTCAAATACATAAAGAGGCTTTGGCAATAGCACGGTAATATAATCTAACAGTATTGTAACTCGGCCGTCTTCGTGAGTTATATACCTACCAGACGCGCCGCATGCGAGCTGCGGCACGATAGCGGCTGCGGGTACTGTAGGTACAGTCCGCCCAGTCTAATGGGTACTCTGCTCGCGGCGCGTAGGTATAACTCGAGTTTCGTGCGTTTGTATGGAGTTACAATACTGTTAGATATTATTACCGTGGCAATAGTATTCGCAGTGAAGAAATTTCATCAATATTTATATGGCAGGCCATTTGTTTTAAAAATATTCGGTTCAGAACTAGGAATTCCAAGCATGACTGCTAGTAGGTTACAGAGATGGGCGTTAATATTATCAGCTTATGATTTTAAAATAGAATATGTAAATACAAATTCAAACACAGCGGACGCTTTGTCTCGATTAGTAGAAAGTTATAAAGCTATTAGCGGATCAGGCATACAGGAAGTGCCGGCACAAACGTACCTACACTTTGCCTCGGATGCCTTGTTACTTAAACATGAAGATATTAGAGAGGCGACAAAAACTGACCCAATTTTAACGCGTATTTTGAGTTATGTTAGGGATGGTTGGCCTAAGGAAGTAGATATAAAGGAACATAGACCTTATTTTAATAGACGTAGTGAAATATATACTGAGTTAGGTTGTCTTATGTGGGGTCATAGGTTAATAGTACCAAGATCATGTCAAGATAGGGTTTTATTGGAGCTACATGATACTCATATGGGGATAATTAAGACAAAATGTATAGCAAGAAGTTATGTGTGGTGGCTGGGGATTGATGAAATGTTGGAAAACCTATGCCGCAACTGCACAATCTGTGCAGAAATGGCCGAGGCGCCAGTACACCACGCCCCGCAGCCGTGGAACTGGCCGTCTCGTCCATGGACTAGGTTACACGTGGATTTTTTAGGGCCAATACATGGACATAATTATGGTCGATGCCACTTCGAAATGGATAGAAGCATGTCCGGTCGTTTCAACGGCTAAAGCAGCAATAGGTAAAATTAGAGAAATCTGGTCACGATTTGGTATACCTAAACAATTAGTCTCCGATAACGGGCCTCCCTTTAGTAGTGAAGAATTTAATTTATTTTTAGAAAATAACCGAGTGGAACATGTCTTTTCCGCACCATATTACCCAGCTTCCAATGGGTTAGCAGAGAATGCAGTTAGGCAGTGTAAAAGGGTTACAAAAAAAGCTATAATTCAAGATATAGATGTAGAAGTTGCCCTTCAGCGGTTTTTACTAGTGTACAGGACTACTGAACATAGTACCACAAGAGAAAGCCCAGCACAAATATTACAAGGTAGAACATTAAGAACTCGGTTAGACCGGCTCAAACCGTCACGTGAGAAGCAGGTGGCTTACGCGCAGCTACGGCAGAAAAACGGGGCAGGCGGAACGCACCGCGCGCTCAGTACGGGTGACGAGGTTTGGTGCCGGGTGTACCAAGGATTAAAGAGGTGGGTAAGAGGTACGGTGATTGAACGCTTGAGTACTACAGATTATCAAATAAGATTATTAGATGGCACAGAGATACATAGACATATAGATCAATTAAAGTTAAAATGTAAGGCACATCAATCGCAACGGATGGGTGACGTAATAGTCAGCACATACTCCAAAAACTCTAACCGGCCTTTAGGCAATGTACTGGTTTTTCCTACAGAACCAGTCGTGGAAACATCCACCGAGGTGTGCTTAGGTCGTGGTGTGGGAGGTTCGGGAGGCAGTAGGGACAAAGCGCATTGGGAACCAGGGTCAGTGATGCCGGAGCTAGTAAAAGGGTCTACGGATGAACCCAACAGTGTGGGCTCGACCGCTGGTGAAACTCGCCCTGTTAGAAATAGGAAACCTCCCCAAAGATATGGTCAGCCCTAATTCCAATACCTATTAGATTAAGAACTACGTAGACTTAAGTTTAGTTGTGTTTAATCAGTATTACTTTTCTTATTAACATGTAAATAGATTATAAGTACCTACCGATGTTTGTCTAGTGTAGGAGTGGTCTAGTATATAAATAAGTGTCTAGTATATAAGTTCAATATGTAGTATAAGTTAGTTAATAAGAGTGGAGGTGTAATGTGGGTATTTGTAATTTGTTAAGAGTATAAATATCGCTCGACCACCGCGGCCATTTTAGTCATTAAATGTCAACATACGAGCTACCTACGAGTTTTATTTCACGATACCACAGAATATAATTGAGATATTTCAGGAATGGTGTCTTACAAAATATATGCTACTGGCTTTAAGAAAACAAAACATAAAAACCTACACATGTACAATGTATCCTCGCTAACCTCAAAAGCATGCCAAAGATATGAATTCTCCGAATGTTCCTGAGATAATTTCCTAATAGGGTAATCTATCAGTTGATACCTCCGACCTAAATTGTCGCCTAGCAAGAGCGAAAACGAACTGTTGAAGTTCTGTGTCAATTCAAACGAGCAGTTTGGTTTGCTTATTTTTTATTTTGAAACTAAAATAATCATTATATTAATAATAAAAACGCGGTCATTACCTACAAAGACTCTAAAAGTATTTATTCCAACTTGAAACATAACGAGACACATATAATATTATACACATAATATAAATAATTTCATAAACTAAAATAACTCCTTTTATATACTATTTTATTGGTGATTATGTTCCTTTCTATGTGCATATATCTCATTGTTGATTGTAATAATATTTGATCGACATCCTACTGCAGACTTGGTACAGACCCATTGGGCTTTTGGGCTGTTAGTGACACCAATACGAGCCCGGTTGTAACGATATGGACCTACCGTTATAACTGGGTTACCGAGCCTTGTAGTACTAAACACGTAGTCTGAAAAATTAAATACATATATTTTAGAAAATATTTAGCAAAAAGGAAATAATGGTAACTTTCCTTTCTAAACACCACACAGCAAATATGTTTACCTAACATGCTCATTTACATGACTTTTACGTTTTCGTTTGTTTACCGCGTGTCTATATTTCGAGTGTCCAATATTTAGGATCCATACATTCATATACTGATAATAATGTAGGAACACGCTGTATATATTCCAAAAGATAATGTAAAACTTGCAAATGAGACCATGAATTTATTTACAAAACATAGAACCACCAAACTAAATATTAATTAAATCGATTAAGATAACCAATTATCTTAATATCATCATCAGCCTTTAACAGTCCACTGCTGGACTAGGCCTCTCCCTTAAAAGGAGGAATTGGCCTACTATACCACGCAGGCCAAACGGGTTGGTATAGGGTTTGTATCAAGTTTTCCTTCTCTTACAGTGATGTTCTCTGCATAATATGCTCCCTCTGTCGGCTCTTACGACACCCATGGGATGATATGGGGTGGTGACAATCCGTATTCTTAATCCGTCACCACACGGACAATATCTTAATATATTTATGCCGAAATATAAAAAATGTTACAATTTTACTGACAATTATAGCTAGTAGCAAACGATTTCAACGCGCTCCGGAGCAACCGCTTGCAAGATCAAAAGATACAAAAGATCTTTTGAACTTTTACAATACCAGTGTTGCCACCAGAAAGGTATTATTTGCTGGCGTTGCAAGCCTTAACACTATTGTTTAGACATTTTTCGAATTTTTGCCACAGGTGCATGTTTGAATAGCTTAAACGTTAAATTGATAGATTAAAGCATTTAGAACCTACAATGTTTACACCGACAAGACATATATAGTTCTCAGGTCTCAACATTACAATATATATCTTTTCGGTACTTTTGTTTTATAGGCTCACGCCTGTATCCCCGAAGGGGTAGGCAGAGGTGTAATATTACACCCACATTTCGCCATGAATTTTTTAGGTCCCACGTAATAGGCGGCGAGCCTATTGCCGTAACGGGCACATTACCAGACTCCGCGCTGCTACTGAGAATTTCCTAACGGAAAAACCCAATAACACTTTGCCCGACCCGGGAATCGAACCCGAGACATCCCAATCCCACGCGCATATTTATGCCGCGAGACCAACGAGGCAGTCATCTTTTCGGTAAAATGAAATTTAATCAAGACTAATAATCAAGAAATGACAAAATAAAAACAGCGTCAATAAATAATTATGGTTTAATAAAATCAGCCTCCAAAATAAAATATACTACACTTAGAATGACTAGTTGTGGATCACATTAAATGTTGTTCGGTGTGGGTATCGAACCTACACGCCAGGTAGCGCTTCTGTTGTGATTAGGTAACCTTAAACCACTACGCTATAAGCGAGCAAGCATGCACTTGTTTACTATTAAATGAAATACAAGCTACTGAGAAGTTTCTACTACTTACATACTACTATCTCAAATACACACTTGGCATGACTCTATCACATATGGCAAGACTTACAAACTAAATAATTCATTCCATATTAGTGGTTATGTTCACTTCTATGATTAATAATCACATCGTCATAAGTGATGATAGTTGACCGACATCCTTTATTTGTCCATGTGCAGGTCCATCGGGCCTTAGGACCTTTGTTAGTGACACGCGCACGATTGTACCGGTATGGACCTATTATGATCACAGGGTTCCCGTGGCTCGTTGTGCTGAAAACGGGCTCTAGAAATAGAATTGTTTAATTTTGTTCTGTAAGATATAATAAACATGTGTCTCGATAATAAAGATGAAAAGATTGAAAACAAAAAAAATTACAGCCACAAACGGTTTTTAAATTGTTAAGTAAATAAGTGATTGCGAGAGTTCCATATTTCAGCTAAATGACTTTCTAGAACTCTTTGGAATAGCCTTTTACGATGATAAATTAAGGCAAGTGACCTACTTTAAAACAAAATAAAAATAAGATATAATCATTTAATTAGCACACACGATAATAAAAGCGCCAATAGTAGGTATTTACAAATTATATATTGTATCCACATTTGAGAACATTATTAATAATTATACTATTACTAAAAATGTACAATGTTATCGAGATAGCATGGATTTAAAATGAAGATCTAATAAAGTACCAAAATATCAACCATATGCTTCTCGTATAAAGCTCTCAGATCAAAGGCAAAACTATTTTAATCTGAATAAATGGATATTTAGCTATCATTGACATCGAAGTCAAATGATACAAAGGAAAATGCTGATTTTTGTATGGCGGCCTGTACCGTTTGCTTTTTCATGAAATTAACATTTTTAGCCAGCTTATTGTTTTATATTACCGTAGGCATGAAGCGTTTTTGTTTTCGAATCCGCAATTCTGAGATTTTCACAAAACAATACTTTTTTAAAATCCGCCACAAATATTGCAAAGGAAGGAATTTGTCCTTGATTTCTAATTGTTTATAACAATTTCAATAAGTGAATGATGTAAGAAACGTAGTTTCGACCCAGAGGAACAAACCTCAACTCAACGAATAAAAACAAAATAATAACACAAACAAACACGATCGATGCGTAGGCGACGTTGTGTGGGGTTGACATTTGACACTTTTGACAGTTGCTCAAGTTATCAAATGTTACCATAGAGATATAAGAATAGAGTGGCAGAGTGGGGCCAATTCGTGTCCGCCGGTGGGAGAGAGAACGCAACAGTTAAAGGCCCCCTGCATCTCTCTCTAACAGTACATGCACAACATCAACATTCACATTCCGTATCGGCACTCGTGCGGTGTGGCCGTGCATTTCGCTGCTCATTCGATTAATATCCCTACTTGTTTTGTTTACGTTTTATCACGCGCTATAGGCGTGCGCCGGACCTCTCGGCTGCGCAGCCTATACAACTATCTATTGATACCTACGTGTGCGCTATGAACGACACTAATGAGGTGAGCGTTTCACCGCGCTGTGTCACACCCGTATTTGGGCAAGTTATACCGAGCTTGCTGGAGCGTGCTGCTGCTATGGATGCTGTCGATGATGATGGTGAAAACCTGGAGGAGATGTTAAGAGCGACAAAGAGACAGAGAAGTATTGAAGAAGAAGGTTGGACAGAAATAAAAGGCAAGAAGAAGACACGACACGGTAGTAATCAATCCATTAAAGATGATAACTATGAGATCTATGTATCGTCAAAAGAACGTCTGCCTAAACAGTTTGCCTTAGCTCGTATATTAAATGAAAATAATATATCTAACGTATGCAACGTTAAATATTTAAATACTTTCAAATTACGACTGCAATTTGATAGTGGACCAGCTGCTGAGAAGCTTATAACATGTGAGAAACTTTTATCAAAAGGATGGAGATTCCAAAAAGCCATGCAGCTGTCGGTGTGCTATGGTATAATTAGGGATGTCGACCTTGAACTTTCCGATGACGACATCTTTAAAAATATTTCATGTCCATCGCCTGCAAAGCTGCTAGCATTGAAAAGGTTGAACCGTCGCGATGGAGGTGAGGAGGGCTGGTGCCCCAGCGAAACTATACGTCTTTGTTTTGATGGTGACCGCCTACCGCCTGCAGTACGTGTATGCGACATTAATATAAAAGTTTTCCCTTACATACACCAAGTGTCGCAATGTTCCCAATGTTGGAGACTGGGTCATGTAAAGAAAATGTGTCCGTCCAAAAATTTGATTTGCCCCAAGTGTGGAGGGCTTCAGGAAAATTGTGAAACCTTATCCTTTTGTTGTGTAAATTGCAAGGGGAACCATATTTCTCTTCGTAAACAGTGCCCTGCTTATAAGAAGGAGAGAAGGTTAAGGGCGATCATGGCTGAGTTGGGGTGCACTTACAGGAAGGCCTTAGAATGTCACTCCAGAAAATTCCAGTGCTTCAGAAAATGTCCCGCCGCAATCTACAATGCCTTCATTCAGATGTGAGTCATTCCCACCTATTGTAGATGACAATACGGATGGCCGTCAAAAGACTACAAAACCAGACCCGACTCACTCCCGACTCACTTACGCGGAGATAGTCCAAACGAAGGCCACTATACATAATGAAAAGAAGACCCCTACTACTTCCATTCAGAAATCGCCGAAAATTAAAGATCCACCCACGAACAGTAAGCAACGCCCTGCCAAAGAAGACTGGATGTTTTGGGAGTCAGACACAGAAAATAAGGAGTTTCAACAATCATCAGAGGATGGTGAGACTAAAAATGAGCAACGACCACATTTTAGTGACCTTTGGTATAGAATACAAGAAGTCATATTTTTAAAACAAACAAGTGTAGCAGATAAAATAAGATTCATCCTACAATTATGCATTGAGTGGATAACATTAGTGTCAGCAAGTTTTGTAGCAGATAGGCCGTAGCTTAAAACGTTGTTTAGTTTAATTGTTTCTTGCAATGGCTAACAACTTAGTTAGGCTTAATGTAATCCAATGGAATGCCCAAAGCGTTAGGCCGAAGCTACTATCATTTTATGAATTTTTATAGCGCGAAAAGGTGCATATTGCTGTCATTAGCGAGACGTGGCTTGAGCCGGAAAGTTATTTTAAAGTAAACAATTATAATGTGTACCGTGCGGACCGCGATGACTCATACGGCGGTGTAGCTATCGTAGTTCATAAATCTATAAAAGCAGTCTCGAGGCGCATTCCTATTAATAATACCGGTATTAAGACAGTTTGCGTTCAGTTATTTAATTGTAAGCCATGCGAAAATATTGTAGCTGTGTATTGTCCGTCAAGAATAGTTACTTCTCACCTAGATTGGGATAACCTGTTATCACTATGGCCATCCAAAACGTTAATTTTAGGTGATTTTAATGCTCACCATGTCAGCTGGTCATATAAAACCGACTACAGAGGTACTTTGATTCACGATGCGCTTATAAACAGCAATCTCTTTTGTTTGAACAATGGATCACATACTCGGATACGTTTAGTTGATAATAATTTACAACAGTCCGCACCAGATTTATCTCTAGTTTCCACTGACATTGCACACTATTTTAATTGGACCGTTCTTAATGAAACCCTTGGCAGTGATCATTTAATAATTAAAATTTCAACTGTATGTACTTCTTATTTACCTTTAATAATTAAAATAAACTTTTCCAAAGCAGATTGGCACTCATATGAAGAACATTTAAACCACCTTTTTTCAAATTTAACCATACCAAATGATCCTCAAAAAGCATACATACATACATAGACTCGCGCCTGTTTCCCCGAAGGGGTAGGCAGAGGCATATTAAACGCCCACTTTTCGCCAGTGTTTTGATCCCACGTAATAGTACGCTTTGGTACGCTTTGTATTACAATAGGGTATTTGACTAAAAAAATCGAATTAGTCCGTCAGTTAGATTATCGAAAAATATTGGATACGTATTTTTTGTTTTATCGAATCAGTAAAAAAATACGGAGATAAAATGCATCAAAGATGGAGAAACGTATAAGAGTGGGGGCTTGTAACGTCACTTGCCAGTAAAAAGTGTACTGGCAAGTGACGTCACACGAGTTTTCAGCTAAGTTTGTCGTCTTAATTTTTGTATACGAGACTAAAGAAAATATACGTGTCCAATATTTTTTGGAAATCTATCTGACGGACTAATTAGATTTTTTTAGTCAAATACCCTATTGCATACGGAATAGTATTTATTTTGAGTTCATCTAGCTAGTTAAAAATATATTTATTAATATTTTATTATTATATAGGTATACTATTTATAGGTACATATTTTATTTATTTATATATAATTAGATGTTATCTGATAACGATGATGTATCCTTTTGTTCTGCCAATAGTGCCAATAATTCATTTGAGGACAGTTTCTGTTCCGTGCCAGATAAAAGTGTCGGTGACTTTGTGCGTGATACGTTTAACGTTAGGTCTAATCGGTCACTAAACGTGTGTCATTTAAACGCTCAAAGTGTGCCAAGCCACTACAGTGACTTGTTAGAAGCGTTTAGTAATGTCAATGTTCACGCTATTCTGATCTCTGAAACTTGGCTTAAGCCACAGCTGCTATCCACCACATATTGTTTGCCTGGTTATATTCTTATACGGAATGACCGTGTAGACAGAAGAGGTGGTGGTGTTGCTATTTATCTTCGTAGTGACTTCTCCTATAAAATTATAGCCACATCTTCTTCCTCTAACTCAGTTTCGGCTGAATATATTTTCTTAGAGGTAATTGTCAAGGGAGTTAAAACTATCTTAGGTGTCGTTTATTGTCCCCCCGCTCTTGACTACTTCTCCAGCTTCGAAACGATTCTGGAATCTTTAGGGTCAGAATATACGCATCACATAATAATGGGTGACTTTAATACCAATCTCCTTCATCTCCACTCTCCTCGATCCCGTAAACTGCTCCATATTATTGAGTCAGCCAGTCTCCATAATTTACCACTCCAAGCGACTCACCACAATAATATTGGGGAGGATACCTGGCTCGATATTATCCTTTTGTCTAACCCATCCCTTATATCCTTTCATGGCCAATACCCTGTCCCTGGATTTTCCCATCATGACCTCATATTCCTTTCATACAACCTAAAACCACCCAAATCTCAACCCAAAGTATTGCACATGCGTATCTTTGCTCAGATTAACTTAAATAAATTAGTTGAAGATGCATCTGCAATTAATTGGGCACCTTTGCTGGAGGCTACTTCTATAGACGATAAAATTAACATATTTAACAACGTATTAGTTGAGTTTTACGATAAACATGCACCAATCAGAAAGGTTAAATTAAAACGTCGACCAGCGCCTTGGATGACCACGGGTGTCAAAATGGCAATGAGACGCAGGGACCGGGCATTTCGCAAATTTAAGAAAGATCGTTCCGACGAAAATTGGGCATATTTCAAGACTGCAAGGAATCGGTGTAACCAGATGGTACGGAACGCCAAACGCCGCCATATTCTCGAAAATATCTCACCTAGCTCTCCTGCTGCTACTTGGAAGTTTCTCGGAACTCTCGGGATCGGTAAATTTGCTAAGCAGCAACGTCTCGATATGCCGAATGACATCGGTTTAGACGATATCAATCGACATTTCTCGACCACTCCTACATTAAATCGTCTAACCCAAAGTCAGACGGTTGACTATGTAGCAAACCTGCCCCGTATTAATACAGATCTCTTCCAGTTTTCTCCAGTTGCGTCGGGTGAGATCAAAAAGATAATTCTAGCCATTAAAACGAAGGCCGTGGGATGCGACGGCATCAGTCGCCGAATGCTAGTACTTATTTTAGACCAACTCCTATCTACGATAACCCACCTTATTAATTTTTCCCTTGATTCTAGTGTGTTTCCTTCCTTATGGCGCCAAGCCTATGTCCGTCCTTTACCTAAGATCCCTGATCCATCACTGCCTAGTCACTTCCGTCCTATATCTATTCTTCCTTTTCTGTCTAAGGTGCTGGAGGCTTGTGTACATAAGCAACTGTCTCACTTTGTTTACGTCAACGACTTATTAAGCCCTCTCCAGTCAGGTTTTAGACCAGGACACAGCACTACCTCGGCACTCCTAAAAGTGACTGGCGATATTAGGGCGGGCGTTGAGGATGCCAAGGCTACTGTGTTAGTCTTGGTTGATTTTTCGAACGCCTTTAATACCGTCAGTCACGACATCCTCCTATCTATTCTTTCGCATTTTATGATCTCACCCGAAGCACTGGATTGGTTCTCCTCTTATCTTCGTGAACGTCAGCAGGCGGTCCGCATTGATGAAGCCTTTTCATCTTGGTGTGTTCTCGACTCTGGCGTTCCCCAAGGCGGTATTCTATCTCCTCTTCTATTTGCTCTTTTTATTAATCTCATAACCCTCGAACTTCGGTGTACCTACCATCTGTATGCCGACGACTTGCAGTTGTATTCTCAGGCCAGCATCGAAAATCTATCTGCTGCCATTGCTGCGGTAAATCGTGATCTAGCAACCATCAAATATTGGTCCGATAGGTTTGGATTGTACGTCAATCATTCAAAGTGCCAGGCCATTATAGTAGGCAGTAGCCGTATGATGAGCCGCTTAGAGGTATCAACTCTGCCAGCGATTGAATTTGATGGGACTCCTATCGAAGTTACATCAAAAGTAAAAGACTTAGGTTTACATATCGACAATACCTTAAGTTGGCGAACTCAGATCACTAACGTGAGCAAGCGTGTGACTGGGACCCGGCGGTCTCTTTACCGCCTAAAACATTTTTTGCCTGTCAAGACAAAGATAACGCTTGTGCAAACTTTGATATTCCCGGTCATCGATTATGGTGATGTTTGTTATTTTGACCTGAATGCAGACCTTCTTGATAAACTTGACCGTCTTCTTAATAACTGCATTCGATTTATTTATAATCTTCGTAAGTATGACCATGTGTCTACTTTCCGTTCCGATCTACACTGGTTGCCCATTCGTCAGCGCCGTAGTGTGCGTGCTCTCACAACGCTCTTCTCTCTGCTTCATTCACCAACTGCCCCCGCCTACCTAAAATCTAATTTTCAATATCTAAGCTCCAATCACTCTAAAGATCTTCGCTCATCTAATAACTTATTACTCTTGTGCCCCTCCCACACTTCTGCTCTTGTACACTCTTCCTTCAACGTCCAATCAGTTCTCCTTTGGAATTCCCTTCCTTTAGAGATCAGAATGGCTCCTAACCGCTGGACATTCAAATTCAAAGCACGTGACCACATTCGAAGCTTATTATTGGCACAATCATCTCAATCATAGTGATATTTATATAATTTGTATATATATTTAATAATATTTATACATTAAGTATGTATGTAACATATTTATATTTATTAGGTATAACATAATATGTTATGTTGTATTGTATTTCTTTATTATTATGTGTATTTGCTATATCCTATCTATATCCTCCTCCTTTATAACTATTTTGTACACCTACCATGACAATCTCTGCATCACCCTATGGTTGACTGGGAGAGAATGCTTTTAGCATTAAGTCCGCCATTGTACCTACAAATGTATTGTACATAAAGTTTTAAATAAATAAATAAATAAATAATAGGTGGCGAGCCTATTGCCGCTTATCGGGATATTTTGTTTGCCAGAGCCCCGTCCGTTGATCGGCAGGTGCACCACTTGCAGGTGAGGTTGGCTTGGGACCCTAAGATCATGGTGGGAACCCTATGCACCCTACGACCTTTTTAGGGTTCCGTACCTCGAAATGAAAAAACGGAACCCTTATAGGATCACTTTGTTGTCCGTCCGTCTGTCAAGATTCTTTTTCTCAGAAACACGTGGAGGTATCGAAATGAAATTTTTATCAAATAGTAAAATCTGCTGTTCCTTGAAGCTGTGAAAAAATCAAACTTCTAAGCCAACGCAATCAAAAGATACAGCCGTTTATGCTGCAAATTTCCGCAAATATTTGAAACTCAAAACCTACAGAGTACTTCCCGTGAACTCAGAATCTTGAAATTTGGTACGAAGCAATGTCTTATAGCACGCATAAAGGAAAAATTGCGAAAACCGTAAATTTTTTGTTACTTCATATCATAAAAATATTTTTAATAATTTTAAAGTTATTACCATTTTTTCATGAACGCGTTAAGGTATTAAATTGAAATTTATATCAAATACTCAAGTCTATAACACCTTGAAGCTGTAATAAAATCAAACTTCTATGTCAACGCAATAAAAATAAATAGCAATTTAAGCCGCATATTTTCTCGCAACTCCTCGCAAGGGAATCAAAACCTACAGGGTACTTTCCGTAAACTTAGATTCTTGAAATTTGGTACGAACTAACGTCTTATACCACAGAAAAGGAAAAATTGCAAAAACCGTAAATTTTAAGTTACATCGTATAAAAAAATGTAAGATTACTAGCCCTTTCCTTATGAACGCATAGAAGTATTAAATTGAAATTCATATCAAATATTCAAATCTATAATATCTTTAAGCTGTAACAGAATCAAATTTCTAAGCCAACGCAATCAAAAGATACAACTGTTTATGCCGCAAATTCTCGAAAATTTTTCGAAACTCACAAGGTTATCAAAACCTACAGGGTACTTCTCGTGAACTTAGAATCTTGAAATTTGGTACAAGGCCACTTTTTATAGCACAGATTAAGGAAAAAATTCCATAAATGTAAATTTTTAGTTACATTATATAATAAAAACATTTTTAAAATTTTAAAGTTACTACCTCTTTCCTCATGAACGCGTAGAGTTAAAATTGAAATTCATGTCAAATACTCAGGTCTATAACACCATCAAGCTGTAATAAAATCAAACTTCTGTCAATGTAATCAACAGAAACAGCAAATTAAACATATTTTCAAACTCGCAACTACTCGCAAGGGAATCAAAACCTACGGGGTACTTCCCTTGAACTCAGAATCTTAAAATTTGGCACGAAGCAAACTCTTATAGAACAGATAAAGGAAAAATGGCGAAAACCATAAATTTTTAGTTACATCATATAATTAAAATATTTTTAATAATTTTAAAAGTGCTACCCCTTTCTTCATGAACTTGTAGGGGTATAAAATTGAAATTCATATTAAATGCTCAAGTCAAAACTAAAGGGTATTTCCAGTCGATCTAGAAACTTGAAATTTGGCATAAAGCAACGTTTTATAGCACATAGAAAAACATTTGAAAACCCAAAATTTTTAGTTACATCACATATTTTTTTAAATTATTATTAATACCTTCAGGTTTGTACGGAACCCTCGGTGCGTGAGTTTGACTCGCACTTGACCGGTTTTTTTAGATATACTTAATGACGCTGCCAATAAATATATTCCATTGTTTAAATATAACCAAAATCCTACTTCAAAATTTACCCCAAAGCCTTACTGGACTGCCGAACACATGCACATTGTTGCTCAGTGGCGACTGGCCTTGTCAAAATTTAGACGCAATCCCACTCCCCAGAACCTTGATATCCTTAAAAATAAAATACAAACAGCGCAAAGGTTAATCCGCCAGGCTAAGAAAGCGAATTGGGAGGAATTTTGTTCTTCCACTGATCATTCGATGTCATCTAGCGATATGTGGCGCAAAATGCGATGGCTGAAAGGTTATCGTTCGCCTAGACATTTTGTAGACGCTCAGAGTTCCGCGGCACTACTAAATTCTTTAACCCCAGACTATGTGTGTCCCTTGAATCCTACTGTTCACAATAACAACCCTACATTGGAACGTGAGATCTCCATGCAGGAGTTAAACAAATGTATCAAATCTAAGGATACATCTCCTGGATGCGATGACATCTCCTATTCTATGCTTAAGCAGTTACCTGATGTAGGTAAGTCTTATTTACTAACGTTATATAATAACTTTTTATGTCACAGCTTTGTTCCCTCTCAATGGCGCGACATTTGGGTTGTACCCATCCCAAAACCAGGTCGGGACCCCAGTAAAACTTTTTCACTTCGGCCCATATCCTTGCTGTCTTGTATATGCAAGATATTTCATTATATCCTTTTCCGTAGAATTGAATGGTTTTTTGAAAAAAGTAACTTATTTTCCGTGAACACCATAGGCTTTCGTAGGGATAGATCAAGCCTGTACGGTTTAAGTTGCCTTGTCTCCACAATAGAAACTGGTTTTACTGATGGCTGTTACACTATGGGTTGTTTTTTGGACATAGATAGTGCTTACAACAATATAAACAACACTGTTTTAATTAACGTTTTGGATAGGCTTCAAGTAGGGTCACGCATTTGTAATTATTTATGGAACTTCCTTAATAAAAGAATACTTAAGATAAAATCAGGTAATAATGTTATAAGCAGAATATCGGGCATCGGATTAGCGCAAGGTGATCCATTATCACCTTTATTATTTAATATATCATATACGTCAGATATCTGTAAAAGTATGCAAAATAATGTATGCATATCCCAGTTTGCGGATGATTTCGCTCTGTACGTACAATGCTCATCCATCAGCGAAGGCCAAAACAAAATCCAGAGTTCACTTAATCTAATCAACGACCTGCTTACACACATCGGGTTAGATATTTCACCCACCAAGACTAAAATTTGTCTATTTAGTAGAGGTTTTCGTAGGCCTGATATTATAATAATAATAATAATAATAATAATATAACTGGCAACACTAAAAGTCAACAGACACAATTTTCTTACTTAAATTTTGTATTTATTTATTTTATTGTTTCTGAGGCTATATACTATATTACATACGTGACAAACACAATTGTGTAAATAAATAATATCACAAACTTCTTTAAAAACCAAAAAGAAAAACAGTACAAAGTAAATATCAAGAAACCAAAATGACATCAGATGTCAAAAATGTAAGCAATGCAAATAAAGTAAATACAAGAGTAAATACGAATACATGTAAGGAAAAATGTTGACTAGAGCCAGAGCAGCGGCACAAATAAGAGCCCCGGACTCGTCACTCAGCTCCGCCTCGCAGCCGCCGGCGTCAGCAGCGCCGGCCATTGCTGAGGCGTCGAGCTCATCGAGTGATGAGTATTTTTCCCCGCCGACGACACCAACACCAGCGCGCCGCCGGGGAAGAGGCCGGCCGCCGTCACGCTTGGGACCCCGAGACCCACCGGTTTCGAACAGGGCCCCCGCTGTCGGTGGTGATGTGCGCCGCATGAGATGGACTCAATCGATGAATGAGAACGTCATGCGGGCATATTTTGTGGCTACAGAGGGAGGAACCAACCTTACGGCGTACCGTGACCGCTTACTGCCTCTGTTTCAGGGCTTGGAACCGGCTGTTAATGTATCGGCACAACGACTGTCGGATCAAGTGCGAGCCATTCAACGCTGTCACCTGTTGGATGACGACGCACTTGAGAGGCTACGCTCAGACTTGCGAGATATCCCTGAAATCACACCCTTCACGCGCAATGTGGCTCCAATAGCGCACGCCTCACTCAGGGCACAAGAAGAAGGTGAGGAAATGATAGACAGGGATATACAAGTAAGTACCCAATGCATTGATAAGATAAGGAGTACTTTGGAGTGCGCCATTGGGGAATATCGGTATGCTACATTAGAAAGTAGACCCCGATTGCCACGTTTACCCACGCATAGAAAAAATATAGCGCTTGTGTGTGCCCTGGATTCACTATTGCCTACTTACCTAGACACTAGTGAAAATCTTAGTGATACACACTCAATTCTATACTGCGCAGCCGTAGCGGCGTGTCGAGTAGCTAATATTAAAATACAAAGCAGTATTACTATTGCTGCTCGAGATGCCGTTCCGGCTTGGCAGCGTAGAATTGAGCGTCGTATTGCTGAGACCAGGGCACTCATAGGCAAGCTAATCTGCTTCAGGTCGGGCAATACCCGCCCGAGAGTGATGCGTTTTGTGAGTCGGGCGTTTAAGGGGACAGGACTTTGTCCTCAAGAATATCCGTCACGGGTCACAGAACGCATCGACTTCCTGAAGCAGAAAATCTATGCGTGGGCGAATCGTATCAGGCGGTATAAAAAGAGGGTTGACCGATATTCCCAAAATCGCGCATTCCAAAGAGATGAGAAGTTGGTTTATAGGAATTGGGAGCGATCTGAACCAGGTGTGGATGATGGGCGTCGACCAGATGACGCGAACACGATTGCGTTCTGGCGCAGCTTATGGTCGACTCCCATCAGCCATACAGAGGATGACTGGATTAGGGATATTGAGCGATCATGTGAGGTAATACCTCACATGGAGCCTGTAGCCATAGACGCGGGGGATGTAAATTGTGCAGTCCGTCCGTTAGCCAATTGGAAATCTGCAGGACCGGACGGGTTGCACAATTTCTGGTTAAAATGGCTACGCAGTGCACATGTTCGCTTGGCATCCCAATTCCAGTCATCTCTGGACTCAGGATCGCTGCCAAGTTTTATGACAACTGGCGTAACTCACCTGCTCTTTAAGTCTGGTAGTACCACGGAGCCTACGAACTATAGGCCAATAACTTGCCTGCCTACAGTGTATAAAGTTTTTACATCCATTTTGAGAACAAAATTGGAATCACACATATTTGGAAATAAGATCTTATCTGTATCTCAAAATGGATGTAGAAGCCGGGCACGTGGTACTAAGGAGCTACTCCTTATCGACATGGCCATTAGCCAACAGGTGCGCCGTAGTCGAAAGAATCTGGCGACATGCTGGATAGACTATAAGAAGGCCTATGACTCTGTGCCACATACGTGGCTTTTGAGGGTGCTGGAGTTGTACAAAGTAGATGCAACTCTATGCACCCTCTTGAGGGCATGTATGGGGCAGTGGAGTACGGTTCTTCACTATCCAGGGTGTCGACAGCCTTGCGGGTATGGCGTACCTATAAAGATCAAGCGGGGTATTTTCCAAGGCGACAGTTTGAGTCCACTATGGTTTTGCCTAGCACTGAACCCGCTGAGCACTTTGCTCGAAAGTTCAGGGCTAGGCTATCGGTTGCAGACTAGAGGTCAGGTTATTTCTCACCTCCTTTTCATGGATGACCTAAAATTATTTGCCCCCACTAACCTCCAATTAACTGAGTTACTAAAGATAACTGAAAGCTTTAGTAATTCAATTAAAATGGAGTTCGGTGTGGATAAATGTGCGGTCATGCATGTAAAGCGAGGCAGGAGTGTGGAATCTGATGGTATAGAGCTTTCAGATTTCACACAACTTAGATCTCTCTCTGCAACGGAAACCTACAAATATCTGGGTATGGCGCAGGCATTAGGCATTGATGACGCTGGCATGAAACAGGCGTTGCAGGCACGTTTCTTTGGCCGCCTGAAGAAAGTCTTAAAAAGCTTTTTATCAGGCGGAAATAGGGTGCGTGCCTGTAACGGTTGGGCCATGCCGGTCTTAATGTACTCCTTCGGCATACTCAGATGGACTCAAACAGAATTGGACGCCTTGGATAGGAAAATTCGCTGTCTACTTACGACATACCGGATGCATCACCCGCGTTCGTCGGTGATGAGATTGTACATCCCGCGGAAGTGTGGGGGTCGAGGCTTCTTAAGTGCCAAGACCCTCCACAATCGCGAGGTGTGCAATCTCAGAGAATACTTTCTCCATACCGACGCGGGTGTGCACCGAGATGTGGTCGCTGTGGACAGAGGGCTTACCCCGCTGGGTCTGGCCAAAGAGAACTGGCGCAAACCTGCCGTACTTGGTGTAGAGGAGCGCAGGGAAGTATGGAAAGGTAAAGAGCTGCATGGACGATTTTACCGGGCCTTACATGGGCCCGACGTAGATTTCCCAGCGTCGGTATCCTGGCTGCGTTTTGGCGATCTTTTCGCCGAAACAGAAGGTTTTGTATTTGCAATTATGGACGAAGTTGTCATGACGAACAACTACCGGAAGTATATTCTGAGGGATGGGACGGTTGACATATGTCGGGCATGTCACCAGCCTGGTGAATCGCTTAGACATATAGTATCCGGTTGTTCTCGTCTTGCCAATGGCGAATATTTGCATAGACACAACCAAGTAGCCAGGATTGTCCACCAGCAACTTGCCTTAAAGTACCAACTTGTCTACTCTGAAATACCGTACTACAGGTATGTGCCCGACCCAGTTCTTGAAAATGGTCGTGCTACTCTGTATTGGGATCGGTCTATCATTACTGACAGAACTATTGTGGCTAACAAGCCGGACATAGTGGTGATAGACCGATTAGAGCGCCTTGCAATGATCATCGACGTCACCATACCCCATGACGAGAATCTCGTGAAAGCCGAAAAAGATAAACAAATGAAGTATTTGGACCTGGCTCACGAGATTGTCGACATGTGGGATGTAGACTCGGCGATCATTGTACCGATAGTCGTGACCGTAAATGGCCTTATTGCCAAGAGCCTCGACCACCACCTCAAGAGGCTCTCGTTAGACGGCTGGATCAAGTCCTCTATACAGAAGGCAGTATTGCTGGACACGACACGCATCGTACGGAGGTTCCTTTCTCTGGAGCCCTAACCACCGGTAGCTTGGTCCCTGTGCCCGATGCCGGTGGGTCTCCGTGGTCCCATTTTATATAATTAAATTTATTTTTAATTGCAATATTTATTAAGTATATAAAATGTGACAATGAGAAAAATGTTTAATAAACGGAATAATAATAAAATTTATTCGCAGAAATACAGAAAGCATAAATATAAACAATGTTCTAATATAATATTACTCTTAATGCTATAGATTTTCAATGATTTGGAAAGAACCATACCCCTGTACTAGTTAAAAACTGTATCACAGGCGGTTGGGTCTCTCTTAACAAATTTGAAGTTTGTATTTTACAATACAGCCATAATAATACGTAGTTAATAATATACAAAATTGCCAATATAAAACTTATTTACTAATTAATATCTATATTATATAATAAAGATGGTCATGAAATATACACTATAATTGCGTGTCGAGCATTTTATTGAACTTACAGCGAAAATTTATAAAACTGTGTGTCAGCCGAATCGTGAATGATGTCAATGTTATTAAAAACTGTGTACATAATTCTTGTGTGTATTTCATGTAACTAGATGATTTTACAATATAATGTTAGTAGGTCAATATAATGAGGTGTGTTAAGTGTTTATGAATCACAAAATGAAATATCAATTCTTAAATAATAAAGTTGAAGAATAATAAGATTAATAGTCGGAAATACCAGAGTACAACGTCGCTCTTAGTCGCCTTCATAATCAACAGAGTTTATGTACCTCTTTTCCGCCATTATCTTTATATTTAAAGTTTTGTTGGGCCCTGGGTGGGGAATCCATCCATATCACTTAAGACGTCTGTATATTGCCCTCATTCGTAGTCGGATTGACTATGGTAGTTATTTATTCCACAAAAGTGCCGATACACATCTGTATAAATTAGATAAGCTTCAAAATGTATGTCTTAGATTAATAGGTGGGTTTATCAAAAGTACGCCAATCCACGTGATGGAATCCGAATTAGCATTGCCCCCACTTTTCATTCGCCGTCAATATCTAGCTGACAAATTTTATTTTAAATGCAAATATCACAAGTTGCCATTGATATACATATTAAATACATTATACGGTGTTTGCAACAACGCTTATTGGAGAAAAAAGAAGAAACCTTTATTAGCTATGTCACACAATGCCCACAAACATGAACAAATATGTGATGGTATAAAAAGTGGCATGTTCTCCTTAGACACGTGGGTCAGCAATATCAATCTGACAGGGATAATAAAACCTAGTTTAGAATTTGTAAATAAACCGAAGCGTTGTTACAACACTTATAATTTAAAAGCCATATGTAGTAATTTTCTAAAGACACAGTACTCTGGCTTTTATTCATTATATACGGACGGTTCTAAAAAACAAACCAATGTAGCGCAGCTTTTTATGACTCGCAATTGGAAGTATCGATAAAATTCAAAATTTTGTCCAATATTTCTATTATGCATTTAGAACTTATTGCCATAGCTGAGACTTTATCCTACATTAAATCTTTAGACAGCGACCAATTTGTCATATTCACCGACTCAAAGAGTGCTTTACTTCATCTTATCAGATGTAGTTCGACCTTTACAGGGCTTCCATTGGCCTATAATATATTACAATCAATTTTTGAACTGGTTGCCATGCAAAGAACAATTATACTACAATGGATTCCTTCTCACATTGGACTGGAGGGCAATGAAGTGGTGGATCGTTTGGCAAATGAAGCCCTGTCTGACGGGATATCTTGCACTAGTTTACCTTCTTATACTGAGTATTATACGTAGTTAGAGATAGACATCTAAATACTTGGTCTGAATATTTTGACAAGAGGTCTTTAACTAGAGGTATTTGGTACAAGACGATTCAACCTTCTCTTCCTCGCATGACCTGGTTCAGTGTGAGCAGGATGGACAGGCAAAAAGTTGTGACGGCTTTGAGACTTCGATCCGGCCATGTACCCCTCAACAAGTTGCGTTTTATGATGCGCAAGGTACACACACCAAACTGCACAGTTTGCGGCGTAGTTGAAGATGTACATCATATCCTCGCTGAGTGCAGACGTAATGAAGTCCAAAGGCGCCAGGCTTTCCCTACCAGCTATGATATAGGTTTTTATAATAGCGTTCTGGCTTCGCCTTCGTCGGACGAGGCTCTAGCGCTATATCACATTGTTGACACGGGTATGAAGTTGCGTGTAAATTAGATTATTAATAGTTTTAACGTTTGTATACAATCATCGGGGTGACATTTTCTAGTAAGAAAAAACCCCGCAACTAAATAAAGAAAAAAAAAAAAACATCAACATTGCGCAATGGCGTGCTACCTGTAACTATTATTTATATCAGTTTATCAGGGGGCCGTTAACTGTTGCGTTCTCTCTCCCACCGGCGGACACGACACTGTATTGAGTTAGGTACTATTCTGCCACTCTATCCTTTATATCTCTATGAATGTTACCCTGCAAGTGATGCTATCTCGATTCAATTATATCTAAAATCGATATCACATAAAAACAATCGATTAATTAATAAATTGCTCAACCAAAGACTGAAATAAAGTTAAGAAGCCAAATATGTATTTCTATTTAATATAATTACACAGAACACAGGTTTTTTTAATTTACTATCATAGCACCTTCTATTGAATCCAAAATCATTTAATCGTGTAAGCAATCGTTAATGTTGAGAATATTACACTCGAATTTTAGTCGCTCGGAATTGACTTTTTTTGTGCTGGCAATGTATGCATTCGGAAGTTGTTGATCTAAGTTCTACTTTTTTATAATATTTCGTAAACGTGGATTTAATAATAATTCATAATTTAGTAATGGCATTCAAAATGTGTCAAAGTATTTACGGTATATCATTTTTTTTAAAGCAATTGGTACAGGTTTCGGCATTCTCTTTTAAGAATAACCTACTTAATGTAAATAAGAGCAAGAGCTTACAAATATAAAAAACAACTGTAGGTACCTACTTCTTATTTCTTCGGTTCAAGATTTCAGTATAAAACATTTAGATATTCCTAAGTAAAACCACGTGCAACGTGGAGAGAATATTTTTATTTATATACTTGTTCTAAAACGTAAGTAAACAAAATCTATAGAAAAAGAACTAGTTAGTTTAGGGCTTATATATTTGTACACGATTAAACAACTAAGAGCACTCTTAGTTATCAAGCTTTGACATGGGTACCCTCTAAAATACTAATAAATATGTAGACATGCATGTATTGTACTGGGATTATAAGCAATAATTTATTGCAAAGAAGCAACTTATAGATACCTAACATTTATAGAAAAATATTTGTTTTCAGTAAACATAGTTGGCGTAAAGACATAGTTGTTCAAGAAATTTTAAGATCACTTTTTACAAAAACAAGCACAATGTTCTTTGGTAAAACTACTGCGTCATACAAAAATGCACTGCAAAAGATATTCTTAAATTGGGGATCCTGCCGTTTTGCCGAAAAGATTTTGACAAAACTTAATTACCCAAACAAATTTTAGCAACCCTTTGCAATATTTCGAATGATTTTAGTACGCATATTTTTATTTGATCAAATTTTTACTTGGCAAAATATTACCAAGTATAATGTCATTATGGCATTTGGTCTTAAATCAAATGATTTATTACAGGAAACAATCTTCAGACAATAAACGTTTGGTGATATTAGTTTATATAAGGAAGTAGTTAGAGTAGGTTAATGGTTGGTTGGGTTAGAACTTAAATCTCGATTTACTTATATTAAAAAGGCAAATTTAATATGTTATATCACGAGCAATGAAGACAATTTATTTAAATAACAAATACAAAAATCAAGAACACGTCTCTACGTAAGGCACTTATGTAATTCGAATCTTGAACTTCGAATCTTGCCTATGAATACAACGCAAGTACAGATTGATGACATAGGCAATTAGACCTTGAAATAACCAATTTGATAAAATTTGACCGTTTCATTTTGTTTGTTCTGCACACTTATTATAAATACAACATTACCCAAATATGAACACCGGTACATACTGTACTTCATTGTATGTTTGGGTAGACATATTTACATGTACACATTAACAGCGAAGAAGTCTTATAATTCTAAATTATAGCATAAAGTTAAATATGTCTACTTGTAAGAAAGTCACAAGGCGCATGTAAGGAGGTTTCAGGAGCTTTCAAAACATTCAGAAATTCTCATGCCAGGAACGATTACTTGTGGCACATGTTTCAATCAAAGGATGAATCCTTTAGCCTTGGTGACTTAGCCAAGCCAGTTAGATCAAGAGCCAAATGTGTCTCAATTGGTTTAGCATAATATATTATATCGAAAATTCAATCACGCAACGGACTACAGAACGGACGACATATTATGCTCGCTAAAATTGAATGACTCATATACACTAATACACATAATGCTTCACTCTCAATCATAAATTTAGTTGTTCTGTAGGTGCATGTGTAAATATTATGACACTAAACTATTTTTTTCAAGTTAGGCTGTACAAGCTTATATTTACAAAAGGAACCAGTAGATGGTGTGTACATTCTGTACCACGCGGCTGAAACCGTAAGACAGGTAGTAATGTTATAAATATGTATAGATACAACTTATTTAGTGGTTATGTTCGTTTCTATGTTGTATAATTGTATTGTTGATCGTCATAATGGTAGATTTACATCCCAGCGAAGTCCTGCTGCAGACCCAGCGTGCTTGTGGCCCCTTGTTCGTCTTGGCGCAGTTGTAGCGGTGCCGACCTATTATAATAACGGGGTTACCGGCTTTGGTTGTACTGAAAATAGGTACTGCAAGCAAAAAAAATAAAATTAGTACGAATTAAAACTTGAAAGCAAATCCATACAAATATACCTATTGTTTATTTTCGAACGTGAATAAATAATCAATATTAATTTATTTTTCTGTCCTCATCCTTGGCTTGTAAAATCTCCTGCATGAACTTAACATCTTGAGTATCTAACTTCAAAATTCCGTTTAGCAGTTATTCAAAAAAATACACTATAAAACACTTTGATTACGGACTTTCCTTTATCTTAATACTAGCTGTCCCGGCGAACCCTGTATCGCCTTTTAAAGGTCTTTTTGCTTATTCCTTTTTTTTTTCAAAACACTTTTCCAGGAAATTCTGAACAAAGTTATCAAAGCCACCAATACTTAATCTTAAATTTCCGAGTTTACAAAGGTATACAAAGAAACAAAGATTGAATTTTATATACCTATATGTATAAATAGATGACCCAGCAAAAACCGTCTGCCATATTTGCATTCCTCATAGCTTAAAACATCGGAGAGGATACTCATATCGACTTTAAAAAAATCCTATCCGCCATCTATGATCACGAAATAGATGTTGTATTTGGATTCTCCATCCCTTAAATCATCAGAGACGATACCCATATTGATTTCTAAAATTTTTCCCATCCGCCATTTCTGATTTCCCATCCACCATCTTGAATCACGAAACAGATGTTGTATTTGGATTCCCCATCCCTTTTAACATCGCAGACGATACCAATATTGATTTTTTTAATTTTCCCATCCGCCATCTTTGATTTCCCATTCGCCATCTTTGATCACGAAATAGATGTTGTATTTCGATTCCCCACCCCTTATAATATCGAAGGCGATATCCATATTGATTTTTAAAATTTTCTCATCCACCATCTTTGATTTCCTGTCCGCCATCTTGGATCACTAAATAAATTTCATATTATTAATCAGCGTCCCGAAAATCTCGAAAACGATACCCATACAGATTGTATCCTATTCGTTTAGCCTTTTTTTGCCTTTGACCCAACCCCCCCCCTTCTCGTTTGACCATTTTATTATTTTTGTCTGGCCCCTAAAAGTGGTGGCGTAATTTTATATTTCGGAATAATTGGGCTATCATAGGGCAATAACAATTTTTTAAATCCGACTGCTAGTCCCGGAGATTAGGCGACATTATATTTTAGCCTTTTTAGCCTCTTGCCCGGCTCGAAGCGTTATGTTATATAGCCTATAACCTTCCGGAATAACTGGGCTATCGTATACAAAAATATTTTTTCAGATCCGACCGGTAGTTCCTGAGATTAGCGTGTTCAAACAAACAAACTCTTCCACTTTATTTTATTAGTATAGAATATAGATTGTAGAGCATCGTAGACTTACTATTCGAGTGTTACTTTTTGAGTGCAAATATTAAAATTAAGTAATAATTATGTAATCCGGCCAGATAGTATTTATTTAAAGAAAGAGCTAAGAATTTAGGTGACAGGTACAGGTTACTACTTTTCTAATACAGTAAGTAAGAAAATTAAATATGAGTGTGAGTTTCATCAACCGATCATTTTGTTATTTTACATTATCAAGGCCACAGAAAGGGATATTTAAGGGATACCAATTTCCACGCGGGCGAAGCCGCGGACACAGCTAGTACCTAATATTAGTAGGGATTAGCCAAGGCTGTTACAATAATTAGATATTTTTAGTTTAATTAAGTAAGCGAACCTTAAAAGCGAACGAAGTAATGACAGTGCATCATAATTAGGTCAATGTATAATGTGACAGTACTGACAGGCGTTATTACTGTCAATAGGTAGGAGGTTTGTCCCTACAAACTTCGACCCTCTCTAATTTTAGAGAGGGTCGAAGTTTGTAGGGACAAACCTCCATCCCAGATTATTTTTTGCATTTTATTGTATCCTATGTGTTTTTCCTGGTTCTGAGCTACCTCCCCACCAATTTTCAGCCAAATCGGTTCGGCCGTTCTTGAGTTATAAATAGTGTAACTAACACGATTTTTTTAAAATAAATAAAATCTATTTAAAATCCTTGCGTTACTGACTGACTGACAGACCCGCTACAGCCGAAATTATTGGACGCAGGAAGCTGAAATTTGGCATGTATATTCCTTGGAGACCGTAGGGGTGCACTAAGAAGGGATTTCCCGAAATTCCCAGGGGACTGATCCCGTGGAAAAATAAGATTATGTAAAACTAGAAGACGCCAGCAGCTGCGCCTGCATTTTTTTTAAATTTACCCGTTTAGGCTGACCTAAACGGGTAAATTTAAAAAAAAATGCAGGCGCAGCTGCTGGCGTCTTCTAGTTTTACATAATCTTATTTTTCGCGTTCAGTATAACTCGGCAATTGCTCAATTGCTAATAAGGTAAACTATGGCTTTAAACCTTTTGCAGGAATTTGAGATGTTTTATCAACTATTATTGTTTATTTTTTGCAATGTAACTCGCTTTTCTCTGTATACTTTACTATTCTTTCTCCATTGTTTTCGTTTCTGTCCAGCTTGTTTTGCATTCATACAACTTATTGATTTTACTGGTCCTTTCTCCTTTTTCTTTAAGTATTTTATCCTTTCATTCTAAAGATGCAGCATTGTTTTACATTTGTGCCCACCTCTTTTTGTCGTACTCTTTCTTTCTTAATACCTTTTCTTGGAGACTTAACCTCTTGACTTTCCCTATTCTTGATTCACATTATATATCTGATAAAATTAAATACCATCCTGTATGAACTGCAAAAAAGGCATGTTCGGAATGAACATTAAATGTTCACTTTTGTATAAAGTAACGGAATTATAAATTCGAACAAATGGCGTTTTAACCACACGTACCTACATAACCACAAATTGAGTAAACATTGTATGACGTTATTAGCGGTACCGTCTAATTTACTAACTAGCAGCATGAGAAGTTTGGGAGCCCTTAATAATAAAGGTAAAGAAACAAATTTAATATTTTTTTAAAGTTATTTTATTAAGTAATACATACGGAATCAATATACATTGTAAATCAGGATCCTATCGGAGATCAATATGTAGAAAGCTCTAATATGATAATATGAGATGATAGCAGGTATCATCAGATTTGATTACAATTTAGAACTATAATGGTAAGTTATATTTGATTCTTTATCTTGTATTTTATAATAAAGTAATAATCATAATTTTATAATAAAATAATAATAATCTATAAGTAAACATATTTAAAGAAATTTATTCCATCTTTGTTATATTGCATAGACTCCGCTTCAGACCGGTTATAGGAAATTACTAACTACGACTAATGGGATTCCTGCAAACAAGTCGACAGCCCTAGACAGGCGGGTATTTATTTATTTAAATAAGGTGCACCAACAGCATACATATAAAACTTTTCTTCAAACTAGTAAAAATTATGACACGGCATTGTTTATAATTTATCGCAAAAACTGGCACATTGCACGGTAAAATGTCTGGTATGATAGTGGCTAGGTATGAAACAGCTGTCTAGACATAGCACCCTGAGGGAAGCACTGGACAACATCAAGAGTCTGCTGGCCGTCCTTGAAGAGCTGGGATGGCTCGAGTGACAACAGTTATTACCAGGCGTACGCAAATACCAGGCGTACGCAAAATACACGCTAGGACGTGGAGTTGCGGAAACAGCCCGCGCTACCAATACCAAATAGTGGCTATGTGTATTTATTCGATGTATCGTTAGCGACATACCCGCCGGTAAGGCTTTCGCAATTACCTATATAAAGAAAATACGAGCAAAATGTTACACTTAGTATATCATCCTTTGTAACATAGGAATATCTACTATCGATTATTATATACCTACAGTTATTTGTACAATATCACTGTCATGATATTATACGCGCTGCAATAATAGGCAAGCTAATAAGGCGGAACTTCATTCTAGCACAAGGAACTTGCTTATCACATGCAAGCATATTAAGCCGCTGTAAATTTTATACTAAAATCCGCCTATTCCTCCCTTGTTAATTGTACTTATTACAAAGTTAAGTCCTTTTTTCTTCCTGTAGTATATAGCGTTCATACATAGAGTATAAACACGATACACTCAAAGACTACCATCTAATTTTTGTATAGTTTTTACCAATAGATAGTGTGATTCCTGAAGAAGGATTAGGTTTACAATTCGAAGTCTAGTATTTGATAGAACTGGAAATGATAACTGGAATCAAAGAGGATCTAGATATATATTCAAGACTAAACTATACAGTCTTATCTATAAAGCTTTGACATTCACATGACGCCCTAAAGGCAATTCAGGCTGTATGTAAAGCTGGCCTCCTACGGTGCGTGGTTTTGCAGACAGACGCGCACCACACTCTTGAAGTTCTCTCGCAGTATAACTTCAAAGGTGTGGGCCGCGCCCGTCCAGCCAGCAAGATTGGCTTGATCTATATTTACACAACTTCTTACACATCAAAATATACATAGGCGGAATGCATACCGTAGGCAAAACCATTCGTTTTTAAAAAGACTACTACTAGGAATAAATACTGTATCGCAGAGGACCTTACAAACAGACTTACAAAACTCGAAACAACAATTTATTGATCATACAAAGTGTTGTCTCGTGAGGAAATCGGACTCTCGACACTCGACGCAGTGTCAATCGGCGAGGTGACCGCTTAAACCACTACATCAACCTTGCAGTCTAATAGTATAGTTTTATAATAATAACAAAATTCTAACGCATTCACGCAACACTATCCAGGCCCAAACTAAGCAGAACTTAAATTTTTGATACTAAAGAATGGATAAACCTAAATATTATTTTTTATAAATACATACATTATACACAGAAACACCCAGACCAAGACAAAAATCCATGTTCACGCACACTAATGTTTGATTTGAGCGGGAATCGAACCCTGGACCTTCGCGTGTCAATCATTGCACTCTCGCTACACCAACCGGTCGTCAATACCGTAGGCATTAGGTTTTAGTGGTTATGCTCATTCCTATGCTTAACGATGACGTTGTCAATAGTGACGATGGTGGAGCGGCATCCCTTCGGCGTCCAAGTGCACGTCCACCGCACTTGCGGGCCCTTGTTCATCCTTGCTCGGTTGTAGCGGTGCTGGCCTATTATTATCACTGGGTTGCCCGCCTTCGTCGAACCGAAAATGGGCACTGAAAGAAAATACAGATAAGGTTAGAATAACGGCTTCGAACTTTGCTTTTCTTTAAAATGTCTTCTCGCGCACTAGGAATAAATACTGTGACCCGGAGGACTTAAATATTAAATTTCAATATTTAACTGCATCTTAACCATCATGGTTCTGATCACTTTCGCGGATTGCCTGCTTAATTAGGTATATATAATGTAAGTGGATGCTCCTGTTTCACGATGTCTATTCTGAGGAGCCTAACTAAATGGACATCAAAATTAAAATTAAATTATTATGCTTGTGTTTATTGCATTATTATGTACAGTAAATATATACAAGTGATATAGAAGGTGTAACAGTTGCAGCACCTTACAAAATGTAAATTATGTGTATTATGCAAAACCTGGCGATGAAAAAGAGTGACCGTGAGTTTGATTGCCCGTTCTTTCTCATGGTTCTACGGCCTTGCTTTGCGAACAGTAAATGTAAATGTAGAGTCATTAAGTAATATTTTATTATTTTGGCGTTCATAAGCGTCACATTGTGGCCCAAATGAATAAAGGATTTTGACTTTGACTTGACTTGGACTTGATAATACAAATATACATTAACAGACACAGCGAACACCCAGCCAAAACAATTTATGGATCACACAAAGTGTTGTCTCGTGTAGGGATGGAACCCACAACACACGACGCAGTGTCAAGCGAGGGTGCAGGTAAATCACTGTTCATTCATCTTTGGAGCCAGGTTTACTGACAATCTGACATAGCCATAAGAATATCAACCTACATGCTTGGGATAACATGATTTTTCATTTCATGTTCACATTACCCCTTACCCTATAACAAAAAGAAAGGTTTAGTCTCTTTAAGAAAGGAATTATCAATAATCCTTTCTTAGTAGGTACGCCTCGACTCCCCAGAAAACATTAATGCCAAATTTCAGCTTGCACCGTGTAGTTTCGGCGGTAATCTGTCAGTCAGTAACGTAATATGTAATATTTACTTATACAGATAGTATAGAATTTTATTCTCAAACCAAAGAATAAATAAAACTCCGCCTCAAGAACTTGCTGCCATCCAAGACTAAGACAATGCTTGTGCAGACTTTGATTTTCCCGTTAATCGACTATGGTGATGTATGCTACTATGACCTGAATGCAGATCTTCTCAACAAACTCGACCGTCTTCTCAATAACTGCATTCGATTCATTTTCAATCTTCGCAAGTATGACCATGTGTCTGCCTACCGTTCCCAATTGAAATGGCTTCCTATCCGTCATCGTCGCAGTTGGCGTGCTCTCACTACCCTCTTTTCTATTCTTATGTCAAATTATTTAACCTGTCATTTTCAATATCTGTGTTCCAACCATGACCGCAATTTGCGATCGTCTAATAATCTTCTTCTTACTGTCCCTTCTCATAGCACATCTCTTATTCACTCTTCCTTTCTCGTTCAGTCCACTCTCCTCTGGAATGCCCTCCCTCTAGAAATCAGGACGTGCAAAACGAAGTACAATTTTAAGGCGAAGGTAAAGGAGCTTTTGTTGGCAAGACCAGCGGATGTGTCATAGGATCTGTATCTTCATTTCTATTCACATTACTACTTTGCTATTGTATGTACCTACTGTATTGTATTTGAGTATTTACGTATTCTTCCTTTAATTCTTATATGTATATATTGTTTATTGCATATATATCGTATTTAGGTAGTATAATTATATGTGTATATATTTATGTATATATGTATGTATAGTGTATGCATGTATATTTATATAAGAATTATATTATATTATTATACCTATATTATAATTATAGTAAGTATTTAATACACCTACTACGTTTCTCAGCACCGCTCAAAGGTAGACTGGCGGATAATGCCCAAGGCATTAAGTCAACCTGTACACAGTTTAGTCCATCCAATATAATATTATAAATGTGAAAGTTTGTGAAGATGTATGTATGGATGTTTGTTACTCTTTCACGCAAAAACTACTGAACGGATTAGGATGAAACTTTACAGTAATATAGTTTATACATCAGAATAACACATAGGCTACAATTTATAAAGGTTTTGTATAATGTTGCCATAGTATAAGGAAAAGTATCAACTAAGTCGGCAAAAATCCTGTATTATCTTTATTTGTTTGCTTGGGTCAAATTTAGTAATTGGAATTTTACCCCCTTCCTGATGACAGTATGATCTGATATTTGGTATACGCTCATATTTTCATAAAAATTATAAGATAATATTTAAATGATTGTAAATTCAATATGGCCACCGATACAAAATGGCGGATCACATATTACTTCACAACAACCTCAATACGGGTATCAAATGAAAGGGTTTGATTGGTAGAATGGAGCTCACTATGAAAAGTCCAAAATGGCCGCCGCCACAAAATGGCGGATTACTTATTTTCCACAAATACCTCAATATGGGTATCAAATAAAAGAGCTTGATTTGTAGAATAGAGCTCACTATGAACAATCCAAGATGGCTGTCGCCGCAAGATGGCGTATTACATATTTTCCACAAATAAGTCAATATGGGTATCAAATGAAAGGGCTTGATTGGTAGAATAGGGCTCACTATGAAAAATCCAAGATGGCCGCCGTCGCCACAAAATGGCGGATTACCTATTTTCTACGAATACCTAAATATGGTTATCAAATGAAAGGTCTTGATTGGTAGAATAGGGCTCACTACGAAAAATCCAAGATGGTTGCCGCTATAAAATGGCGGATTACATATTTTTCACAAAAAGCTCAATATGGGTATCAAATGAAAGGGCTTGATTCGTAGAATCCAAGATGGATGTCGCCGCAAAATGGCGGATTACTTATTTTCCACAAATACCTCAATATGGGTATCAAATGAAAGGGCTTGATTGGTAGAATAGACCTCACTATGAAAATTCCAAGATGGCTGTCGAAGCAAAATGGCTGATTACATATTTTCCTCAAATACCTAAATATGGGTATTAAATGAAAGGGCTTGGTTGGTAGAATAGACCTCACTATAAAAAGTCCAATATGGCCGCCACCACAAAATGGCGGATTACCTATTTTCCATTAATACCTCAATTTGGGTATCGAATGACAGGGTTTGATTTGTAGAAAAGGGCTCACTATGAAAATGGAATGAGATGTATCAACTAGCAACAAAACTAAAAACTTGAAAATAAAATAAACAAAAAAGAACATTTATTTTAATTTTGGGCGTAGCGTATCCAGGATAAACATTATGATAGAAATTTCACTTATCCAACGATTTTATATTTATCTGGTCAATACCCCAGATTGATGACAAGATTGGTGCGATCTGGTAGCTAGGACTTATCGAATTTATTTTTGGGTTTTAGTATATAACCTAACTACCTACATCATTTTTATTGTTATAAAATAGTATAACATAAAAAATATGTTTTTACAATGCTTATTCTACTGTAGTTATCAAATTGTTTTCAAAATTGATAGATTTATTGCCTTCAGTATTTAATGTAGGTGAACTTTGTCCTTACAGTAAGTAGTTTGGGCGCATTGTTTAAAAGTTATCAAGATATAATAATTGACCTAAGCGCAGCGTCATTAAAAGCGTACTTACTTAAGACGCGCTTAAGCGCAGCGGGGCGGAAGGGCGGTCTGATTATGTACTTTGTGGTAATGCTTTCAGTTTTTATTTTTGCTGCTATTCTATTCAGTAGATACATAAGCTCTTCAATAACTTTAATAATATACCTACATACTAATCTTTACCTGAAGTTTGACTACTATGAAACCAAAAGTTATTTTAAAGTATTATCTGTTTATATGTATGCTACACGGCTAATGTGCAGATCCGTTTGTGATGAAATTTGATATGGATAGTCTGAAACCTGGGGAAGTACAAAGGCTACTCTTTATAAAAATTTCATGCGGGCGAAGCCGCGGGCGAAAGCTAGTCTATAAATAAATAAATAAATAAAACAACTGCAGTTCAGTTATGATTATGTACATTTACTCCATACTTGAACACCACATTGTCGATAGTTACAAGACTTGACCGACACCCAGCCGACTGTTTCACACATATCCACCGCGTCTTCGGCCCTTTGTTCAGTCTGGCACTGTAATAGCGGTACGAGCCAACTATGAGCAGAGGTTTACCAGTGCGTGTCGTACTAAATATTATCCCTAGAAATAAAATATACTACTGAGAAGAAAATACAAATACTTTTATATTATAAAGATTCTAGCGGACCGAGCAGCCGGCGCCCAAATAGAATTTGGCACGCCGGATGCAGTGCCAAACTTGTATTTTTAAACCATCTAGGAACCCATTTAATTATACACACAAAATGTCATCCAAATGGGTTTAAGCGGAGTGCACAAACACACGTACATAAAAAGAATACATAATTATATTAAGATAAACTGTCTAAAATAATAAAATCAGAGCTTTCATTAAACAAATTTACTAATGAAAGCAATTTTTTTCGTGGACAAAAATAATTTATTTTCAACATATACACACACGGAATATTTCCCTTAGGTACCTATAGCCTACATTTCCAAAGATAATTACTGGACTAGACAGATTTATTTATACTTAATCCCTGCGTCTTGAAACATTTACAAATATACAGGTACAAAGAATACTAAGAGTTTTAAGAAATATGTGGTTTAAACCCACAACATATAGTACACTGCCAATGCCCGAATGACAAGCGCACAATTACTACAGACTAAGTAACTAGTTTTATAAATTATATTATTATTGTAATTATCATTAAGACTATGAATATTTCTAATACATCATAATTTCTGCACTTCAACGAACAATGGAATGAATTTAAATACAATACTTACTTTAGAAAATACCACTAACTTTTAACCATTTTTAAAAGACTACGCCCGCAGTTGTAATTATCGGACTTGGTCATGTCGTGGGCAACTTTACAAACATTTAACCTACACCCAGAATCGGAACGACAAATATTTTGTGGATCTCACAAATTGTTGTCTCGTTTGGGTATCGAACTTACAACACTCGACATTATGTCGAGTGTTGTAAGTTCGCTTAACACATCAAGGCGGCCGCTTAAACCACAGGTGCTATGCTATCCTTACAGTTAAATACCACAAAGTTTTACACACGCACATGGTTTAATAAATAATTAATCATTAAATCATCTTTATAATCATCATCGTTTACTCATACTGGTACACTTAGAACTACCATTTCTTTCCTACCGATAATATCTACCCAAAGGTTACCTGGTAGAAATCGCTGTTAGCGATAAGACTATAATAATGTACAATAAAGTATTAAAAAAATAAATAGCTACACATCAATAATGGTTGTGTATATTCCTATGGCTGACGACAGCATTGTCAATAGTTATAATAGTAGATTTACAACCAACTTTCCTGCGAGTGCAGATCCATCGCTTTTTCATCGACTCGTTGTGACTAACAGCCTGGTTGTACCGGTAGCGACCTACTATGATTACTGGGTTACCATTTTTAGTTAAACCGAATTCGTAGCCTGAAAATAAAACATTGATATAATTATTAGCATCTGAATACTCAGATGAATGAATGCTCCAATCAGAAAAATCAAACTGAAACGCCCACCTGCACCTTGGATGACTGAGGGTATACGAATGGCGATGCGACGTAGGGACCGGGCGTTCCGTAAATATAAAAAGGATCGGTGTGACGACAATTGGTCTCTTTTCAAGAGAGCTAGGAACAGATGCAACCAGATGATACGCAACGCTAAATGCCGACATATCTCCGAAAATATTACCAATTCATCCCCTGCTAATATATGGCAGTTTTTGAGGACACTAGGCTTTGGAAAACCTCTTAGCCAAGTGGTACTACCGGTCACTATTAGTTTGGATGACATTAATCGTCATTTTACTACTACTTTCACTTTGGACGACCAAACTAAAAGTCAAACCATAGCCTACTTGGCTGGCTTACCTCTTTTGAACATTAATTCTTTCTCTTTTTCTCCTTTGTCATCAGGTGAGATTAAAAAGATTATCCTATCAATTAAGTCCAAAGCCGTGGGATGCGATGACATTAGTCGTCGCATGATCATCATGGCTATCCTTGAACAAATTTTACCTGTAATTACCCACATCCTAACATTTTCCCTTGACTCTGGTCAATTTCCCGATATATGGCGTAAAGCCTATGTGCGTCCTCTGCCCAAAATAGCGAATCCCACTATCCTGACACATTACCGTCCCATATCCATTCTTCCCTTTCTATCCAAGGTACTTGAGTCATGCGTTCAGAGGCAGATGTCCAGGTTTGTTTACCAAAACAACATCCTGTCACCTTTTCAATCTGGATTCAGGCCTGGACATAGTACTGTCACCGCATTGCTCAAGGTGACTGGCGATGTGAGGGCGGGGTGTGGAGGACACCAGGCTTACACTTTTGGTCTTGGTGGACTTCTCAAACGCCTTAAACAGCGTCAGTCACGACCTTCTCCTTTCAGTCCTATCCTATCTAATGATCTCACCTATGGCACTGGAATGGTTTTGCTCTTATCTTCGAGGACGCCAGCAGTCGGTACGTGTTGATGAATCCTCATCATCATGGCGTAACTTGAACTCTGGTGTTCCTCAAGGCGGAATACTTTCTCCTCTCCTCTTTGCATTATTTATTAATCTCCTTACTCACGAACTTAATTGTGCGTATCATCTGTATGCTGATGATCTACAGCTTTATACACAGGCCAACTTAGAGAATCTAAATTCAGCAATAGCCACAATAAACCAAGATCTGAACGCAATCAAGGTCTGGTCTGATCGGTTTGGACTGGCAGTGAACCCTGCTAAATGTCAAGCCATACTCGTTGGTAGTTCCCGTATTTTAAACAAGGTTGACTTGCATTCTTTACCTGCGGTCGGTTTTGATGGAGCTAACATTCCGTTCAGTTCAAGCGTCAAAGATCTTGGCTTACATATTGATGCCAACCTTAATTGGCGGACCCAGGTTGCAAATGTGAGTCGTAAAGTCACTGGTGCCTTGCGGTCGCTATATCGCCTAAAGAACTTTCTGCCATTCAGGACTAAAACAATGCTAGTACAGTCTTTAATATTTCCCATCATCGACTATGGTGACGTGTGCTATCTCGACCTTAATGCAGACCTTCTCAATAAACTTGATCGCCTTCTCAATAATTGCATTAGATTCGTTTTTAATCTACGTAAATTCGACCATATTTCTGAGTACCGATTAAAGTTACGATGGTTACCCATTCGTCAACGGCGTAGCTTGCGTACTTTGTGTACTCTCCATTCTTTACTGCACTCTCCTTGTGCGCCCGTCTATTTAACTTCCCATTTTCAATTTATGTGTAGTCAACATGAGAAAAATCTACGTTCCTCTAATAATCTTCTGCTTCTTTGCCCTTCTCACACTTCTACCCTAGTCCATTCATCCTTTAATATACAATCTATCCTTCTCTGGAATGCTCTCTCTCTTGATATCAGGATGTCCACTAACCGTTTTACGTTTAAAACTAGAGTTCGGCAGAATTATTTAAACGCACTAACTGAATCGTCATAGGTTTTCATCGTTTATTTATTTTATATATATATATTTATTTGTTGATATTATAAAATATATATTTATCTATGTGTTTATTAATTAATATTTATTTATGGTATGTAAGTATATGTAGGTATATTAGATATTTAGGTATATATCATTTTATATTATTTTGTATGTTTCTGTCTTTTCATTTTTTTCATCTTTATTTAAGAACTGCACTTATTACATGTTTCTCTGCATCACCCAAAGGTTGACCGGTAGATAATGCCTTTGGCATTAAGTCCGCCTTTGTACAAATTGTTTGTGCATAAAGTTATAAATAAATAAAAATAAATAAATACTCTTGCATCTGAAGGGGCGTTATTACATAACTTTACTGATTCTTTGTACAAATTTTACATGCATTATTTTTCTTAAAACCTTTTCTTCTTACTTACGACGTTTTTGCATTCTTTGTGGGCTCTAACTCTGTTTATGTTAATGTATTGAAATGTCTATTTTATTTTCTCATTTAAAACCTTATATTTTCGCATTTTGGAAGCTTATAATATCGCCTATAACAATAGGTAAGAGAAAAATGGAAGCTTGCGTACCCTGATTATCTACGAGGCCTTTCTCTTCTTTAGATGACTGATACTTACTGTTCTTTATCGTCGATTCAGAAACACATCCATAGACTAAAATAAAAACTACGAAATATGTACAGATCTTATATTTTTATGGACATATATTAAATTGCGGGTACGTAAGATATCTTTACCATACTACACATATATACTATACTTCTGTAGACAATACCTTTTATAAGAAATGACACCTACAGAATAACTAACAATAATTATATATCAAATATCCAAATTCTGTACATACGGAAAAAATATCGGACATAATCCTATAAAATATCATTCGAGTCATGGACATCGGCGATACACCTTAGCGACCTAGCACAGACGTAAGTGCTTAGAAGCCAATATTGGCCATTTTATTTCAGTTGCTTGGCAGCGGAACGTCATATATACTCGTAAATATGGAAGTCAGATGTTTTTATACAGGGGCTTCTAAACGGGCCATATTTTTCGGCCATTCATGGCTGCCTTATAAGCAATTAATTTCTCAGCCATCACAAAAATATTTTTTTGCAATCAATGGCTGAGCAAATGATGGCTGGGCAATTTGTTGAAATATGTCTGATACAGTATGGCCGGTTATGTAGACTCCTAAACGGGATACACAATCGGGCAACAATGGCCGACGAAGTTACACTTGTCGCAGCGTCTTATATAATTTTAACACATAAATCAAAAAAGAAAGAGAATAGATTGTAGTATCGACCTTACTTAAATAGGCGTGAAACGTTAAATAATTTAAGTCAAGAAATAAGCCTTGATAAAAAATTATTTAAAATCTTTACTAGAATGTCAAAGGGTGACTTCGAGTTACTCCTAAAATTTGATTCTTGGTCCTAGCCTAAAATTGGACCGAAAATATAACCAAATGAATATAGCCATAATCACAACGTCATTCGCAACAAACTTCATGTCACGTAGAAAAGGATATACTATGTCATAACTACAGAGTGCGACTGAAACAACAATAGAAACTAGCCGGGCAATATTGCAGAATATCGACAACTCAGCGATCGTCCGGCAACCCCTCAAAACAATGCCGGCCACATGTGGCTTCACCAAAAATGTTTGGCTATATGGCCAGGATATTACAGCAATATTGCATAGTCTGGTCGGGATAGCTAGAAATGTTACCAGCCACTGAGTTGCAGCTACATATTGCAGAAAAATGTTGCCCGTTTAGAAGCACCTTACACTAAATATAACACAGTAAAGGCAATAAAGGCATATTGTGGAAGAAGGAGTCTTATTTTCTAGTGCTCCGAAGTAAAACCGCTTTGACGTCAATTTATTTAGTTAGTTTATTCAACTAACAACTACCAGAAGTCAAAGACTATATAATCTGTTATTTATCTAACCACATTATTAATCATGCACACAATTTAAATTGCCGTGTGGTTGACGGCATAGAATACAAGTGTCACCACCCCCTATCTTCCCGTGGGTGTCGTAAGAGGCGACTAAGGGATAACACGATGCAAATACCATCTTTGCGTAGAGACCGAAAACTCGACATCAAACCCTATACGACTGCCTCGTTGGTGTCGCGGCATAAATGTGCGCGTGGGATCGGGAGGTCCCGGGTTCGATTCCTGAGTTGGGCAGTGTTATTGAGTTTTTCTGACACGAAATTCTCAGTAGCAGCACGGAGTCTGGAAATGTGCCCGGTACGGCAATAGGCTCGCCCCTTATTACGTGGGACTAAAGTATATCTGGCGAAAAGTGGGTATAGAAATACACCTCTGCCTACCCCTTCGGGGATAAAAGGCGTGACGTTATGTATGTATGTATGTATGTATGTATGTACAATTTAAATTAAAATTACACTCGTGCTAACTTTACTGCGAACTGTATATAGTTATATTAAGTACACCTAACATCATATTCGTGTACGTGACCCGTGCTGGCATGGAATGTACACAAAAAACATCTTAACAGTTATACAAAAACAGTTATCAGAACTTATTGTCAGTATCGCTCTATCTACTGTCACTTCAAGTATGCTTATCCACCAGAAAGTACGAATTCTAAGCAGTGTACAAAGAAAATGTACACTGAAGTATCACTTATGTTTAGCGAAGCAATAAGAATCATTTGTAGGTGTGCCTTGAACATTTCTGGTAGATACGCAATCTAAAGCTTTGATGACGTCATCTCTTTACTATCCCTATTTTCAGCATCATCATATCAGCCGATAGATGGCCCCTGCTAGAATTAGGCCTCCCTCAAGGTTCTCCACATAGACCGATCTTGACTCAACCGTATACGGATGTATACGGTTGCTGCCAGTAACAACATCATCGGTCCACCTTGCATGAGACCTACTTCTATTACTATCTCTATAAATTTTATAAATGATTATGGCTTAAATAACATCTCAACACTCTATTTCCATTTGTTGTGAGGAAGGCTCGACATCTGGTCCTCGTCTTGGTAGTACACTGCCACCTCACGTTGGTTTTCGTTCGACCAGATTTCGTGAATCTGTAGTTGTTAGCGAAAAGCACCTCCACTCCGTTCCTCGTTTGTATTTTGACCACTGAAAATAAAATACGGGCTCGATGGAATATTTGGATTTGATGATATCAAAAGTAAGTAGACACGAATGGTTCTTGTTCACGGCAGTGCTTCACGATTTACGTTTGTTGCAAGGTTTTACTTTGGTTCATCGAGTTAGTTATGCTGGAGGCAAAACATGCCTATTGTATCTCTTGTCCACAAAATGTTTTACACAAGACGCAGCGCTGCTCAAAGCCATAATAACATGTGTCACATTTGAGTTCTTTTGACGAGCATATGAGCTCGAGCCTCCGGCGCTAGCACTGGCTGGCTGCTAGTGAACGTGGATCTTCTGTGAGGGTAAGGTACTGCCCCGATCATACCGGTCTAGTCATGCGTTAACTAGCGTAGCTCTTCCACTCAAAAATTAAACCATTAGTTTTATTACTGATTAATATAGATATAGAGATTGATTTTCACGGCAAATCCGAGTGCACAAGAGCCTTAAAAGAAGGATGATTACTAAATTTAGACAATAAAATAAAACAAGATCATTAAAATATAATTTAGTAAGTGATTTATAAAAATATATATCCATTTGTCATTCGGTATGATTGTGCACCAAACTGCTGCGCAGAATGATGCCTCCCAAAGGGATCATGAACGCGGAACATTTAGTGCGAGTCCTTGTAGAACATTGCCATCGAGTCTTCCTGCCGTTCACGTAAGATCTAGAAAACTTAAAGCCTTCTGCCAACAGCATTTGTGTACCCCGATTCGTTACCATTTCTAACACTGAAAACACAAACATAAATATACATGTTCATTACATATTGGTATCATAAA
Source organism: Euclidia mi (assembly GCA_944739405.2). Lineage (NCBI taxonomy): Eukaryota > Metazoa > Arthropoda > Insecta > Lepidoptera > Erebidae > Euclidia > Euclidia mi. The sequence goes on along the minus strand of OX123186.2, from coordinate 95,891,370 downwards.
AATATTCAAAATGTGTGTATTTAAAATGTTTCTTCAGGAAAATTTTATTTACTGTTTGCGGACTCTACTGACGCGGAGCCAGTATTCTTTATCCCAACATTTGAATCTCAATATCTTCAGAATTATGTCGAAATAACATACCAGGTGTATAAGTAAAAAACAAAAAATGAGACATGAAAAATATATTTATTGATTTTGAAATATGTAATAAAATATGTTATGATTAGATACAGATATTATAATCTTATAACGTAACAAATAAGTATATATTTTTGTGTATCGGCAATCAGTTGTTACTATTATAATTAAATTTAATTAACATATATTGCATAAATTTGTATTTGTACCTATGATGTGGTTGGCAAGCATATCAATGACCTCATAAACACTTTTGACATTACAAAAACAATATGTACCTGGCAAAAAGACAACTAGTCAGAACATAGTAAAGAGATAGTCTTTACTATGTTCATCAAGAAAACGCAAGAGTGCAGGTCTAGTAAAATAAAAGACGAGGTAAGTTTAAGGCGAGGTTGCAGTACAGTGCGTAGCTCGACCTCACCCCCCGCAAAAACAAAAACACGGCGGTGGCGTCAGCGAGTGAGCGGGGGGAGGGGAGGGGGGGTTTCGTGTGTGCGTGTGCCACAGCGCAGCGTAAAAAAAACCGTAGATGAGTTATGCGAACTTCAAAATTTTTCTTTTCTTCAAACTTCGTTTTATTTACAATTTATAATAAATTCAGTATCACAAATAATAGAGTGAATAAAAAAAATGGCATTTAGCGAGTGTAAAAAAGAAGCAGTATTGTGCGTGTTCAAATACTAAAAAACAAAGTATCCAGATGGGACATTCGTAATAATAAAATACTAATGTGTGTTTTTGTCAGGTAATAAAAGTGATTTGAGGCTGAATCAACACAATATATTATTATTATAGAAATACAAAATCATACGTAAGTTACAAACATTGACGGATGATCAAAGTCCATTCACTTGTACTTGTTTTTCTCCTTTTAGTATTAAACAACTAAGTAGATTGTACTGCACAGTTTTTGCTGCCGACCCACCGTACCCCTAGCAGTACCCCTGGGGGTATGGTGGGTCTTTCAAAGCTTAACCGTACTCTCAGATAATATTGTTGTGTAATTAGTTTATTAATTTCAGTTCGTTAATTTCAAGTTCTACTATTTTGTGGGATCATTCCCAGTATAGTAGTAGTATTGAACAATTCTATGATAGAACTGTCCTAATTCTATTAACACAACTTGATGAAGAGAACAGAACTAATGGGATAAGTAATAGGAAATGTCCCAGTCTAGTTCTATGTATGTTTTTACAAGGGTATTAATTAATAGAACTACTGGGAATGATCCGTAGTGTCTCGACATCGCGCTCATATATCCGAATGAATATGTTTTGTAGACGTTAATTTGTTTAATGTGTAAAACAAATGAACGTCTACAAAACAAATTAACGCCTACAAAACAAATGAACGTCTACAAAACAAATGACTTACAGAAAGTGATCAGCTATCGATAGTGATTGCAGAAAACAGGTGCATGCGATTTTCAACCTAATTGACATTAGTCAGAATTTATAATTTTATTACCCTAATATTGCCAGAAAGCGAGAAAAAACAAAAATAAAGTTTGTCATGAATTGTCAATAAGGTCGAAAATCGCATGCACCTGTTTTTTGCAATCACTATTGATAGCTGATCACTTTATGGTAGTCATTTGTTTTGTAGACGTTCATTTGTTTTGTAGACGTTCATTTGTTTTGTAGACGTTCAATTGTTTTGTAGACGTTCATTCGTTTAACACATTTTTATACATACATATTTATTTGGATATGTGAGCGCGATGTTGTGACACCACCCTTGTAAAACATACATAGAACAAGTGGTAAATTTCCTATAACTGTTACCCATTAGTTCTATTCTTCTCATCAAGTTGTGCTAATAGAACTAGTGGGAAAAAAATTATCACTAGTTCTATCATAGAACTGTTCAATAGAACTAGTGGGAATGATCCGACAGCACAAGGATGATGATGATGACGGGTCTTCAACAGTACCACAGATTATACCTATAATATACAAAGCATTATAACCATTAGTAGTAATACCTAAACGTTTTATTCTCTAATTTATCTCCTACTATATCATCTTACTAGCGCTTGTCTTCGCTTGTCTAAAAATACAAAAACGTAAGTAGTAAGTCATTATCATACGAGAGATAACACTGTTCAGTTTAATGTCCACGTAGCACATTGGTATAACACTACGAGCATTTCAGCCAGGAGTACGGTTAAGCTTTAAAAGACCCACCATACCCCCAGGGGTATTGCCAGGGGTACGGTGGGTCCGCAGCGCACAGTTTTTATATTAACGTACTGTTTTAGGTTTCCATTGAATGGAATGAGAAGAATAAAATGTACTTTTTTAATAAATGTTATAAATAAATCACATCGACTTTTTATTTCCCTACCTTAAATCAATTAATCAAATTTACTTTGAGGCGAATTGAATTTACTGAAGACAGACAAAGTGATCATGTCGCATCTGAGTCAAATTATTGTGTGTGAAACGGTCAGCATGATGTCACAATGCGCGTCGGTCCAGAGAGTATATGTTTATCTCTATTTCGCACTTGCGATTAGATGTGCTATCTCACTTACACTTCTTATCTAATTCTTAGTGTGTTGTTTTGACATATTTATATTAGTGTGCGTACGCTTTTCGCGATGCGTGCCACTCGTAAGCTCTGTCATGTTACCTTGTCAGTAACTTGTCTACGGTTTCTTACTAGTATGTCTATGGTTTGAACGATTGAGTTTGGAATACGAATTACTTTGTAATTTTGCGAAAACGTACATGCGGGGGTGGAGGGGGATTTTGCGGAGCAACGACGTACGTCCGCCCTCAATCACGCCTAGACAGGCACTGATGAACGGCCGGCGAGCGATATAATGCCAACATTTTGACTATTTTTTTTCTTGGAGAAAAATGATAACGAAATTACGAAATCTGTTTTTACCATTTATTTTAAAATAAAGAGTTGTTTCTATTGATAATACTTTCATATAAATTCATTATGGAATCTCTAAGCAGTACACGTTTGAAATTGTGATTTAGTGCCATGTTTGACATTTTTTTTTATCGAGCCAATCATTCCAAATCGTGTTTCTATCTTTACGATTTACTAGAAGATATGTTCAACTTTTATACTTTAATTTTTATTCATTAGAAATATCATAGTTCATGGGACTTTCAGACGTTCAAAAATCTTAAAAAGTACTGCAACCTCGCCTTAACAATACTCTTCATTTGGTCCGCCGTATGAAAGCCTCCCTTGATAAATATTTTTACTCTTAGAGCGTGAACGTACTAGCGATTGGCCCCAATGTAGCGCAGCACATGTGGCTGACCGCACTTTGATTTTTGTAATGAAACCGCACGATATCAACTTACTGACTTGCGGCCAATGCTTATACTGCAGACAGCCGCTAGAGCATTAGGCTCATAGGCCTAAATACCTCAATAAGACTAAATACCTTCGTAAAATACATAATAATTAAAATACATTCGTAAAAACAAACTTTTCATTTATGCTTAACGTAAAACACAATACAATATACTTAAACTAGGCCAAAGAAAATCAGACTTCATTAGACTAAACTAGCCTTATTTTTCAATAATTAAGAACTTAAATTTGGGGTAACTAACAAACGAAATAATAGATAAATAAAAGGCATAAATGTCGTTTATAAAATACGATTTATGCCATATAATAATACTTTGACTCATGATATAGACTGCTTATATAAGTCATAAAAATAACATTAAATTAACAAATTCTAAAATAACAATATAAAAGGCATATAGAATAGAAATCATATAGGTACATTCCTTTACGTTTCTTTGTTCAATCGTGTATTGTTATAATTTGTCTTTTCTGTTATGTATATCATTTATTACATATAAAATCACATCAAAAATCTTCAGTTACCTTCAAATTAGTTAAAACTGAAACGAATTCAGGTAGCCAAACAGAGCTTTTAGAATAAGAATGGTTGTGTTCAAAGTTCGTCCTCAATACTGCATCGCCAATGGTGATGATGGCAGCTCTGCATTTAGTCCTTTTGAACGAACAATGCCACCTGGTCTTCGGACCCAAATCTTTGTGCTTATAGAAACGAAATCCACCAGCCACTAATATTACAGAACCTCTTTTTGAGATGTACTTAGTAACTGAAAAAATAAACAAACTATCTATTAAAAAAGATACACACGACAAAAAATTACACAAAAAAGAGAGACAAAATAAAATAAATACATTTTCGTTTAACAAGTATATTTAAAAAAAAATGCTATATCGTATTGGAAAATACTATATTAAAAATATAACCAACATAATTATTTACTTCGGTCTTAAAATTAATGTATTTTTTGTTCTCGTTAAGCGTAACTATTAATACTATATTAATTAATTACTGTTCTATTAGTACAATATTAATAATATAAAAAATACATGTTCTTGGTCCTCATATGTATCACATTGATATCTGCTAACTCATTCGTATTCGCACTTATAAAATAACAACGCCTTTTTCGAATTTCTTCAATCATAATCAAAATAAAAGATGATTGATCTAAAAGTCTAAATTAATAACATTAAATTCGGTTTTGTGGCTTATCCATGCAAATGTATTATTTTACATCTGAGTAACCACCCATTACTCTTTAAAACTTTAAACAAGGTCTAACCATATCTGATAAGAATTTTTTGAGCAAGCTTTAATAACACAACGATATGTACAGCAACAAAAACTCAACCAATTATTCCGCGTGTAATATTATTCGCTTTTCTCGCAGATTCATGCGCGCCTTTGCCTTTTCTCACAGCGTCACCCACTCAAATTTATCGCAATATCTGATGCCTTCAACCTACAAACCACCTACCGATCAGATAACTACATCATCGACTATCAAGCAGCGTTCGAACATTCGTATTCAGTCCGTAAGTAAATGGTTGAATTGTCTTTCGCTTTTTAAGGACAGAATTACAGATTAAATTTTACGGATTATGGTTATGTTTTAAACAAATTTTGATTATATGGTCTTCCATGGTGGTCAGAAACACTCTACACTTGGTCCTAGATCTGACTGAACACTGCCATCTAGTGTTGTAGCCCACTATCTTTTCCTTAGAGAACCGGTACCCTCCAATGAGTAACATCAGTGTGCCTCTGCTTGTTCTGATCTGCGATACTGGGGAAATAAAACAGACATTACTTGAGGAAACTATATTTCTTACACTAGCGTTTTTTTATTTACCAGCTTTTGGCTACATTTACAGTGCTACAAAATCAGAGGTTTTCAATAAAGTTTCAACCGATATTTTACCACTGTTTGTACTTTTTTTAAATGCTTCCTTTAACAGAACCGCACTGTCAAAATTTTATGCTTCCAGCTTCAATCGTTAAGGCTTTGCGATGGTACTAGTATGTCAGTCAGAACAAGTAATATTCTAAGTAAAATAAAAATCATAATTTAGTCTGAGATGTATATTGCATGTCAATTAAAAATGTTACAGGCATAATTCATTACTCCTCACCCCATGTTCAACAGACACAAAAGCCATAAGGAAAATACAACTTATTCGACAAATGGCTACTAACTAGAACGCTGCGTCAGTCGTAGTAAAGTTTTTCACAGAACATACAAAATATCAATAGTCGATACTAAACTCAATCTATCCCATCAGTGCCTTTGACCAAAGCGGCTAAAATACCTATTTACCTTCAAGTAACCAATTTTGCAACAAAATCGTTATAAAGTGATACCATGATTGAGTCTGTTGATGCGAACCCCGTGAATGCTTTCACAGGATGTGCCGAGGCTACTGTATGTCGCCTTGGTCGCCATCTTACATTTATTTATAGTTCTTATCCTAACTACACAATTGCAATAGGTTAACCCAATCTTCGATGTAGCAACATTCAATTCTACAAAACCACGTCCAATAGCTCCTGCTGCTACATCGTTCATTACTATCTCAAGAGATACTTAGCCGTGTTAGAAGATGTAGATATCTAACAGTTAGTAAAACGAGTAGTTTACACATTCATGTATATTTTTATTATTTAAGTACACAGTATATGACACAACATTATATATTATGCTTACAATAATTCATGATATAAATAAGAAATAAATTAATACGTAGTATATTAATATCGCTCGGTAGCTCGGTACTGCAAACGACTGGTACTTACAAAAATTGTGTTAATTAGCTATATCAAATACGATACGGTACGGTACATACGATTAAATATTATAATAATTCTCACCTATCGAAAGCAAAATAAGTATGAAAGAGACTATGTTTATTTTATCCCCTTATCTGAATTTAATTCAGCTCAAAAAACACTCTCTTCCATATCCACTATCAAATTTCAATCAATTCATCCATTCATTGTTTTTGACACATATTTAAGAGTTTGTTCTGCTTGACGATTAATCTCTCTTTAAATAGGTAGGTACTGTTATAAATAATAATTTGAAAGTTCAAAACGATCTGAATCAATACCGTAAATATAAACAACGTTATTTTTAGTATGGTCTTACCTCTTCGAATCACTCATATATTTGCTATTACGAACATCTTTTGTTTTTGGACGTTGCTGTAATAGGAAAATATGACATTCCATACAAAATTGACCTCTACAAAATTTATGAAACAGCTGTTTGTTTCTCAATTCCGACATTGAGCCAGTGTAAAACTTGTTTATAGTAATTAGTCAAGTCACCCTCTATGAGATTTGCGCTATACTAAAAATATAACTTTATTACCTTGAAAGCATTGATTTCTGGTGATATAGACCTTTCGCTCCTAATAATTTTCAAGCCTTCCTTACTAATGATTATGTTGTAAGTTACTCTTAATAACGCAGTTCTCGATAGTACTTAGAAAGGCTTTGCACTTGTACTGTTGTCTTCCGGCGCACTGCCATCTTGTACTTAAACCACTAGACTTCTCCTTGTAAACAAAACCTTATCCCGCCGAACATTAACATCGTGTTACCTCTACTTTGCAGAGCATTCTCACTGAAAGATAAATGTATATATTATTTTGAAGAAGACTATGAAGGTAAAGATATAGGTAAATAAAGAGGTATTTTAATATATTTGTTCGTTAATATACATACATATGCTCACGCCTTTTTCCCGCCAGGGTATGCAGAGACAACAGAACGCCACTTGCTTCTATCCTTGCAAACCTCACGCGCTTCTTCTACATTCATGACTCTTTTCATTCGTTAATTTACCTAGACTGACTAATGCTAAAAAAAAGCTAATGAGAAAAATAATTGAATATCTTCCAACAAGGACATACCTTCCTAAAATACTAAAGCTTTAGAAGTTCTTGTTAAAACGAAATCCTTTGCTAAGTATGATTTTCTCCAAATCACTCGAAAGGTGAATAATGAAATATATGAGGCAAAAAAAGAAAATGAAACATACTGTTATAAGGACACTTTTCTTACTTTTGTTGCAATAATAATTAATATAATATAACCTTAAAAATACTAAGAGTGATACAACCATCAAAAGAGAATATTTATTTAAATCCATATTTTTATATCAAAAGTATACATTAGGTAGGTACATATTATTATTCCGTAGATTAATTAATAAAATGGTGTCAACATAATTATTAAAAAATCTATTGAACATTCACACGAGAATGACACTAATGTAATTATAAATTAGCTAAACATTTATAATTATTATTAAATCATTATTAAATCATTATTTTGATTTAAATTCATTACTTAACATCCGTACACCAGTAAAAGTAAAGCTTATTATTATTAACATCTAGAGAGCATTATATTAAAAAACGAACTGCCATAATCCATATCTACTAATTAAATAAATCTGAAGAGTTTCATTGTTTGAACCCGGACCCATACCAATCGAATATTAAAAGGTAATTTTGCCACTTGTCTGGGAACAGTATTACAGAATAAAATTGCCATTAACGGAAAGTTATAAAGAATTGAATATAATAATCAACTGCATAAACATTTTTTTTTGGTACGGCTGCTATGAAAAAAAATACTTTTACGTTTCCAGAAATCATCGACGTCAATTCTTAAATAAAAAATATGTATTATAAAACCAATATCCTTAAGTTTTTGACATGTTATTCAATAACCTAAGACGTGAGATGTGGATAGGCCATAAAATATTAACTTTAAATATTACCAAAAATACAGATATAACTGAATAAATAACCAAATAACATATAGGTATATATTTTTGACGAGTTTTTAGAGAGTATTTTAACGAGATGCAGGCATTTTAAAAATCTACTTAATGCGGTCACAAACTCCCGCCTTACGGCTTGGCCACGGGGACCGGCGACGCGACCTGCGACGCGACCGGCGACACGACAATTCGCGCGACGCGAAAACACGCCACGGGCACACGCGCGCGTCGCCGCGACCAGTATAGACCAGGAGCGAGACGAGATTAGGCGAGATTTTTGAAAGTTAGCTCGACATTGTTTGGACTTTGGACGGCAGCAGATTTTTGCTCAAGATTTTATATTTGCAAGAAATAGAGGAGTACACGAACGAACTAAATAAAGGTACAGTGTAGTAACACCGCCAAAACTCAAGGCGCTTCGGTACACACTCTGTACTGAATGCGTAATGAACCCGACGCTTGTAGGTATAACGGGCGTTCCGATCATACATAGTTAAAATTCGGTAAAGGTTACTTAACTAGTACATATGCACTTCAAAAACTTACTTAGGTATTTTGAAATCACAGGCAGACACTTTAATTTTATAGGTATAGTGTATACATACATACATAGGTATATAGATAACATCCAGATTCCTATTTACGTTCCAAATATCTGGCCTATCACATTCCTAAGAATAATATCATGTACGCGAAAAAATAAACTAAAACATTTTATACTGAATCAGCTCCAGCAGCAGTCGCCGCGACTACCGCTCGACGCCGCGCCGTGGCATGCGCCGTACTAATTCATACATTTGTTTTGGTCGCGCGACGTGTCGCGCGACTCGCCGAGGTGCCGCTCGGTGCTATTCGCCGGTCGCGTCGCTGGTCACCGCTGCGCGTGGCATGGTTAGAACATTTCTATATATTTGATTCAGTCGCAAGTCACGTCGCCGGTCGCGTCGCGCGAATTTTCGCTCCAGCGAATTGTCCGTGACCAGGCCGTTACTTTGAGTTGTATAAAAGTTGCAGAGTTAACTAGATTATAAAGTTTTTTTTTACTCAATAAACAAATAAAATCGACTCATTAGATATTTACTTTATTGCAAAGATAGTCTTGCGCTGAACTTCAGTTTATGAGCTGCTTAAACGTTACTTATTTCTATTGTACTTTCATACAAATAAGTAGACTGTTAATTTGTTATCATGTAAACGTTAAATTAAAAAAAATACATTCTTAATGCAGAATTTGATTCATTATTCTAAAATGGACATATAAGTCACAGTAGTTCCACAATAAACACAGTAAACATGGCTCGCGGCTCAGAAAAGACTTGTCTCTAATCCGAACAATCTTCTTTGCCTTACTTATGTTTACAAACTAGCTGTTTCCCGCATGTTCATTGCACCAGTTTCGAAATCAGCGTATTTGTGCCGACTTTATTTGAAGAAACTTTCTATCTCTATTTCACCTCCTTAGGGGTGGAATATAAAAAATCCTGCCTAAACATAATAAAATAAAACATCACTCCAAATTGCCTGTCAGGAAAAGTTATTTTATTTTATTTATGTAATGATGATTACATAAATAAAATAAAATCAAATATAGACCTTGGGGGAGGCCTATGTCCAGCAGTGGACGTCTCTAGGCTGGCATGATGATTATAGATGGTTATGTCCAAAATTTGTCTTGACAACGGTATTCTCCGTCGTAGTGATGAATGCTTTACATTTGAACCTTTTTCTTCCCGAACATTGCCACCTGATCTTGTTGCCGAACACCTTCTCCTTGTAGAAGCGAAACCCTCCGGCCACCAACATGGGAGTGCCTCTGTTGGTGATATACCTACTAACTGCAACTTGAAAGAAAATGTTACGTTATAGCAGCTTTCACGACTAAGGTAATCTTAGAATTAATAGTTCATATGTTATGTTAATGTTACAGAAAACTTAGGATAGAACATGTATGTTTTGCATGGTAGGTAAGTTAATTCTATATTCTGATACACGCTATCATCACCATCATCAGCCTTTAACAGTCCACTGCTGGACTAGGCCTCTCCTTTGAAAGGAGGAATTGGCCTACTATACCACGGTGGCCAAACGGGTTGGTAAAGGGTTTGTATCAAGTTTTCCTTCTCTTACAGTGCTGTTCTCTGCATAATATGCTTCCTCTGTCAGCTCTTACGACATCCATGGGATGATATGGGGTGGTGACAATCTGTATTCTTAATCCGTCACCACACGGACAACACACGCTATACTTACGCATAAAACTGTTGTAAAAAGTAACACACCATTTTTGACAAACTGCTAAAACTCTGCTGCTGGCACGAAATGAAACAAAACGCGGAGAGTATGACAATTTATTGTAAACTTGAGATAATGATGATACATTTTTATACTCGTAAAAAGTCTACAAGTTCATAAATTTTGGCAAGAAAAAGAGCTTTATCAATAAACACTTACGGCCGGTTTCTGAATTGAGAATTTCGCGTTGCGGACAATTTAAACACTAATTATATACTACTTAATCAATTTTCTGTTTCACAAAAATTGTTTTGACACATTTTGAGTATTTGTGCTTGTAAAATCTAAAATTTGACACAACATATGATCAACTCATGATCAACTCCATATCAACTCTATATTCGCGTTTCTGAAAACATTTGACATTTGTCAAACCTCACTTAGCACTGATAAATTGAGAAAAAAATAATTATACAACTTTGGTCTTTTAACCCGTGATCACGAGTAATATGACAGCCAGTAAGTATGTCAAAATATCTACACTACGGTTGCTAAGCAGCGGTTACGTCATACTGACGTCTACACAACAAGAAGGTCGTTAAACAGAATTTATAGAAAAAAGGTTCAAAGACTATTCAATATTTGGAAAAATAGATTACAACATTATTAGGAACAAATCGAAGGGTTCGAAAATATAAATAAGAGATTTCCGTGTTAAATCAATTCAAATAATTACGCTGTGGCCTCCATGGAGGTATAATTCTATATACCTCCATGGTGGCCACCATGGAGGTATATAGAATTATACCTCAAATATACCTGGCCACAAATATTTTGTATTAAAAATAAAACAAACTGACTTTGACATAACATACACGTTCCGTTTTCACTAAGATACCGAATTGAAGAAATCCAACAAACTGTTCATTAAAATAAAATAATCGTTGAAATAATTTTAAATACAACTTTATTTCGACTTTTTATTTGTTTCCGTATAAAAATAATTAACTGACAAGTGTGCTTCTTTGTAAAATGTTATTTAATACGAATTTATGGTTAGTACCGGTTTTTTTACTTGTATTGGAACGTACTAGTATTGTTCGGTTTAAGTTATTCATGATTTGAAGAAAACTCAGTTGAAAGTGCTTTGAAAAAATATCACTCTGACCTGTGAAACAGAAAAAACTTAAGTTGACTTCAACTAGTTCAGAATTTTTCAACTGATGAAAGCTGAAATTCTCAATTCAGAAACCGGCCATTAGATACCATTTTCAAGCCCAAACGCTTGTCATTGTCACCCTTTCTACTTCGACATGATGTAATATCGATTTAACTAGACTTTTACCTTGAAGATGTAACATGTAAACCTCTTCGCGCATCAGTCACCTGGTCAATAAGGAAAATAAATTATAAGTCATTAACAAAACCTTTATTACAGACATTAAATAACATATCGGTTAAGTTAACGGACAAATACTTTCGGATAAAAATATCTCAAACTCAATAAATTGAGGTTTAATCACAGCACTTATAAAAATAACAGACTTGTTATTAATATCAGTCGTGATTGTGTTCCAAATATTGTCTAAGAATAGTGTCGCCCATGGTTGTGAGCGTAGCTTTGCATTTGGTTCTAGACTTGGTGGTACATTGCCATCTGGTCCTGCAGCCTTTTGAGACTCCTTTGGTAAATTTATAGCGGTCAACCATCAGCATCATCGTACCTCTGCTGGTATGCAGCTTAAGGACTGAAAGATAAAAAGACATTACCAAATACTTACGCAAACATAAGAAAATTGACCCTGTCGGTATTTGCGCGATTTAAACAGTCAGGAAAATAAATATTTATAACCGTTATATACATTTCTTCTAATTTACCGAACAAACTTTCTTCTATTGCTGTCAATTTTTAGCTCCGTTATTTACGACGTCCAAATAATTTAAATTTGAGATGACTTTCAATTGATTAGATGAAATCTATATTACGGTAACTTGACATACCTACGTATTTGTATATCTATACTAATAAAATAAAGCGGAAGAGTTTGTTTGTTTGTTTAAACGCGCTAATTTCAGGAACTACCGGTCGGATCTGAAAAAATATTTTTGTATACGATAGCCCAGTTATTCCGGAAGGCTATCTATACTAATATAATAAAGCAGAAGAGTTTGTTTGTTTGTTTAAACGCGCTAATCTCAGGAACTACCGATCGGATCTGAAAAATTATTTTTGTATACGATAGCCCAGTTATTCCGAAAGGCTATATAACATAACGCTTCGACCCTTTGCGCCGGGCAAAAGGCTAAAAAGTCTACAAGATAATGTCGACTAATCTCAGGAACTTGCAGTTGGATTTTAAAAATTGTTACTGCCTATGATAGCCCATTTATTCCGAAAGGCTATATGTTATATAAAATTACGCCTCAACTTTTAGGAGCCAGCCAAAATTAATAAAATGGCCAAACGAGAAGGAGGAGGGTTGGGCCAAAGGCAAAAAAAGGCTAAACGAATAGGATACAATTTATATGGGTATCGTTTTCGAGATTTTCAGGACGCTGATTAATAATACGAAATTTATTCTCAGATGGTGGACGGGAAATCAAAGATGGTGGATAAGAAAATTTAAAAAGTCAATATGGGTATTGTCTCCGATGTTTAAAGGGATGGGGAATCCAAATACAACATCTATTTCGTGACTCAAGATGGCAGATGGGAAATCAAATATGGCGAATGGGAAAAATTTTACAAATCAATATGGGTATCGTCTCTGGTGATTTAAGGGATGATGAATCCAAATACAACATCTATTTCTTGATCAAAGATGGCGGATCAAAAATCAATGATGGTGGACGGGATTTTTTTGTTAAGTCGATATGGGTATCGTCTCCGATATGTTAAGGAATGGTAAATTCAATCTATATATATTATTCTCGTGTCCCAGTGTTAGTTAAAATCGGACATTTTTTTATTTTTTATTATGTGGCATTAAAAATACATACGACTATTAATTTTCAGCCTTTTAGCATCAACCCCTATTGTTTAATAGCCATCTTAGTAAGTTAATCATATCACTAGACTACAGTATGCGTCTGGTGCGTATGACTGATCATACGCACCAGACGCATACTATAGTCAATAAATCGTTTCACAGCGTTAGGAAACAATTCAGCAATTTCACAGTGTTGGTGATACAATACCCCTCCGAAGCCGTTGCTCCTATTTGCATGAAATTTTATATATATTTGGTATATCTGAAAATCGGTCGTAATCTATTTTTCAAACCCTCACTAAGTCATAAGGATGGTCAAACCCAAACACTTTTTTTGGTTTTCCGGCATAATTTTTTCTTCCATTGCTTTATGGTGTGGCATTAATAATAAAAACTACCCTTATTTTTCCCCCTTTTAACACTAGCCGTATTAGTAGTTGAATCATATCACTAGATCAGTGTTGTCCACAACAGGTGCAAACTGGATTTAAAAAATCGTTTCACAGTGTTAGTCACAATACTCCTTTGAAACAGCTGGACCAATTTGCATGACATTTTATATGTATATTCTTTAAGTCTAAGTATTGATCGTATCGTAGAAGCAAGACGAAGTTAATGGTAGTTGACCGTGCCGAAAAACTCCCCAGATCAACTAATATCATCCCAGGGGTTGACATCGTTGACCACTGTACATACTTGGGCGCTCTAGTCTACAACGATGGCAGCTGCGTACCGGAGATAAAGAGGCGTATTGGTATGGCTAAGGACGCGATGACTCGACTCAATGTCATCTGGAAGAAGAGGGGTATTACCAACACCACCAAGACCCGTCTAATACGCGCTCTAGTATTCCCCATATTCCTGTATGGTGTGGAAACATGGACAATACGAGCCAGAGAACGGCAAAGGATTGATGCATTCGAGATGTGGTGCTGGAGACGCATGCTGAGGATACCCTGGACCGCCAAGCGCACCAATGCATCGATCCTTTCGCAGCTTCGTGTCCAAACACGCCTTTCCACCATCTGCCAGCAGCGCATATTGACATACTTTGGCCACATAATGAGGAGGGGTGAAGAGAGCCTTGAAAAGCTGATCGTTGTTGGGAACACGGAGGGTAAACGAGCCCGGGGAAGGTCCCCAACCAGATGGAGCGATCAAGTGAGAGGCTCATCATCAACCATGTTTTGCTCTGTCGCCCGAGACGCCATGAACAGGCACCGGTGGAGGCAGATCATCGAAACCAGGTGCAAACCATCCACATCCGCCGATGACCACGATCCTCAGTCATGAGGGACCGACCACAGAGAGAGAGATTGATCGTAATCTATTTTTCAAACCCCTGAGTCATAAAGGTGGTCCAACCTAAATCAATACTTACTTTTTATTTTTTTGGTCAATTTCTTAAACCTTGATGGAAGGATGGATGAAAAAAAACGGAATGACAAAAAAGGCCTTAAAAAGGCGATACGGAGTTCGCCGGATCAGCTAGTATTATATAAAAATCGATGTTTGTTTGTTCATCATTTATAAGTAGTAACTCAATGGTAACTTTGGAAAAGGGGCTTGGAAAAAGGGAATTAAATAAAAACTCCTAAAAAGCGATACGGAGTTCGCTCGGTCAGCTAGTTAGTTTAATATTGATAATCTTCGCGCATCAATCGACGAATTTTTATATACGACATTAGTAACATAAGTAACTATTCACCAATAAAATTGTACCTATGTGGATTTTTTATTATACGCGTCGAGATATTTGTTTTTCAGATTATACATGAGAAAATATAATAATAATTGTATGAGAATTATTGTAAAAACAATAGATGTTTTAATAATTCATGCACCGATTTCTTTGCATTAATGATGTTAAAATATCATTAATACAAAGTTAAATACTCTGATGTTTTGTGTCAAATCTAAACTAGCCCAAGCAGACTCCGGACTCCAAGACGATAAGTTTTGGATGCAACCTTGATAACACTAGGACGATGTTAATGATAATAAAAAACTTTTTGTATTTTGTCTTACATGATTCAGTGGTTATTTTAAAACCTATTACGACTAGTGTGTGCTTGAGGGTTGTGGGAGCCACATTCTCTTACAATTGCATTGTGCATCGTGTAGAGTGAAGCTTTGCAGCCAGCCTTATCCATAACGCAGACCCATCTAATTCTGCTGCCATATTTGTTGACGCGGTTGAAGCGGTACTGGCCAATCATCATGACGGGATTGCCCCTCTGAGATCGAGTGAACACAGGTTTCAGATCTGAAAAAAATATCTACCTTAATACCTGATCGTTTCGAAAACTTTTTCTGTTACTTCTCATGAGATCAGTGTATATTTGTTTAAAGAATGTGAAGTCAGAGTTAGATTTAAACATATTTGATTACAGTAACCATGCCATTTAACATCTCATAACCGGAGATTACTGATCGGATATACTTATTCAATTATGTTTACTTCAGTTTGCCTCCGTGTGCGTATAGTCCTCGAGTGTGTGGTCATACGTTCACTCTTAGTAAGAAAAAAAATATTCTGTTAAAACAAGCATTTATTGGTCGTAATAAAAATGAAATAAATAACATTCTAAGAAAATTACAGTTAAATGTATGAGTGGAAATTATATTTGTAAAATATATTGAATAAAATATACTTATAAAAGGTTCGAAGCGCGTGATTGCTTCATGCAAGGAAGAACATAATCGGCATACTTACTTACGATTAAATACTGAATAAAACATTCGTAATTTTATCCACCACCAAAACCTTAGTAATATTTATGTTAGTAACTTGAGTGCGAGAGCTCATTTTATGATGGGGCCTCGAATCCTCATCAGGAACATACATAGGTATGTCACTCAACACAGAAAAATGCCTTTTGGCCATCGAACACAAAAAATACGGTATTCGTCAATTATATTTATCTACACTGTGCATACACACGGTCGCTAGGTTCAATTCCAAGTTTTAAATTCCTAGGTCATTAATACGGTTTAAGTGTTTTATAGACCAAGTCTAGCAAAATACTTGCAAATGTTTAACTACGATCCAAAGTCAGCTTGTCTTGCCTTGCATTCGTCCAGCGAAACTTTAATTAGTCCACCTATAATTGTATAATTTCGTCAATACCAAAAGATTAGCTGTTTTGCGAATAAATAGGTAATGGTGTACAAAATTGCGACTGATTTCTGTCACAGCAGCATATATGTACATATCATATTGCACAGCAAATGTTCGCAAGTCACAAGGCAATACAATTTCATTCTTAAAACTACAAGTTAACTCTTATACTAAAACCCACCCTAAAATTTCATAAGATACGGCTTATACTAATATCTTTTACTCATAATTAATTATTTCTGTCACCAAAAAATTCAAGCCTCAATGTAAACTCTTGCAACAAGCAACATTTGTGGGGAAAGCACCTTTTGTCATATTTTCTTTAAAATTGATCGCTTCCAATTTTCCACTTTGGGAATGCACAAGTAAGTCTTGTCTCGACGTTGATTAATAAAAATAAATAAAATATTATAAATATGCACATCTTTATAAAGACACTAAAACAAAAGCGTTAAAAAATAAATATCCTATAGGTAGATTTACAAAAATACAATCTGTTCAATACATGTGATATTATTTAATTCATATTTGTTGTGAAATAAAACTTTAAACTTGATCAATTAATGATATCGTAAGAACAATAATGCAGAACTGGAATGTGTAGCAGGATATGCGGAATACTTACAGACGTAAAAACATGATACTCCCGTATGCTACACTAGGTATTATTGCATATTTATTTCAGAAACGAGACATGTCCATTTTAGCTTCACTGGTTCAAAATCTATTAGCACTGGTGTGCGCCTGGGGGTCGTGGAAACCCCACACTCGAACGATGGCATTGTCCATGGTATGAAGAGATGCTCTGCAACCAGCCTTGGCCTTAACGCACACCCATCTAGTTCTGCTGCCGTATTTGGTGACACGATTGAAACGATACTGGCCGATCATTATGACGGGATTGCCTCTTTGAGATTGGGCGAATACAGGGTTCAGATCTGAAAATGTGCAAATTTTGTTAATACCTGGGCGTGATCAGTATATGATTGTGATTTGTTACTTTCAGTGTTATTTGGAAAATATGTAGTATGAAACGAGTGCCACGTGCTGGGTAACATTTTAAGGCAAATAAGACGCAATTTTTGTAAAACCAATTCCGCATTATTTCTTTGAAACATGCAAATTTTGTTAATACCTGGGCGTGATCAGTATATGATTGTGATTTGTTACTTTCAGTGTTATTTGGAAAATATGTGGTATGAAACGAGTGCCACGTGCTGGGTAACATTTTAAGGCAAATAAGACGCAATTTTTGTGAAACCAATTCCGCATTATTTCTTTGAAACATTACTTTTCGCTTTTAGTGCGAGTTCACCATAATTCTAATACGATCGAGACTAGAATTCAGGATTTGTCAAAGTTTTATCCAGCTTTGCTGGTACTAACCACGGAAAATAATTCCTAAAATTGTTTAAGAAGTGTATGTGCTTCGATGTCAGATGATTCAATGTTAGGGAGGCAATGACTGGGACAGGTTTATAGAGCACACCCCATAATGGAAACGATAGAACACGCAAAGAGTTCAAATCCTCAAATATGCTCTAACGATTTGAAGTTTTTCTAATCATTGGGATTACTGACGATTGCGCCTTTGTTAGTCTATTAAATTTCTTCACATTTTCGAGCTTTGCGCACTGCCAAATAGCAAGCAGAGTAATTTAATGTACCACATGACATGAGTCTATCGGTAACTCGTGCTTACTCGTGCTTGGTATATTGTGAATAACAGCCGTGTTCAGAATGCCAAAAATCTCTATGTATGGAAAACTGCCAAAGAGCTATGGCAGATTTTTAGTTCAATGCACTAAAAGCATCTTAAAAACTCATTACAACCAAAATTCATGAAATATTTTAATACGATTTTCTATATTTTAGTCTAATTTAGATAAGGCTAGGTAAAAAAGTATAAAATTAAAAATTGCTATTATGTTAATTGATTGCCGGCTTTTCGTAATGGCCATTTCTTTGGTTTGTCAGAAAGCCACAAGGTTGCCAGAGTAAATAATTATTTTTCTAAGATAGAATCATGAATGTTTTTTTATAGATTAAGAGATTTAAATAGTTAATTAATATTAATAATACTGTTTTTTTGCTTGTTACGTTTATTTCTATGCGGATTTTAAATAAATTACAGTATTAATAACTTCTTTCGACATTTAAAGTAAAACTGGGCGCTGGCTAAAAAAAAATACAACTTGACATTTGACATTTCGATTTTTTTCACATCATCTCGCTGTCGCCCGCGCTTGTTTGTTTGTGTTCTGAGTGTTTTCGCTGCTTTTCCCCTGTTTTCAGTATTCTTTTTGACCCGGATTGCCCAAGGACTCTGTTTTCGCTTCTTGTTATATGACTCAAACTGTTTATGGACTCTGATATTGCCTCTTTGTGACTTGTGCGTGCTTAAGGATTCCGATACTGCCCTGTTTCTTGGATATTGTTTTGTACCTGGTTTCTACAGCCAAAATGAGTGTTCGTGGACGTGGCCACGGCAGTTTAAGTCGGTAGGGAACATAATATAGAAACAACTGAATATAATCTCAGAGGCAGTGATGACGCTATTTTAATAAGAGGTAGAATAAAATCAAGACACATAAGTCGGAAACAACATTATGTTTATGTTTTGTTTGAAAATATATACCTGGACGAATAGGAATCACTGAATATTGCTGTAGTGGCCTCGTTGGTCGGCGTACGCTAGGATGTTGCGCTCATGTAATGATCATCGTTTGGTATTTGGGATGGGCTAGACATCAACAAAATATCTTTGCACCAGCTGCCTTTTTAGATGATGTGCGGCTCACTATTTTACACGACTGCCCAAAAAAGTAGTGTAAGTATTGTTTTTTTTTTTATAATCATAAATCATATTTCATTTATTCATGCACCATGAAATAAAAATATAGATACGTTTATCCGCAATAGGCTTCGTCAAAATGTCACAGAGAATTGCAATATGAAATGTATGTGAGTTTCTTTATTCCGCCATAACTTCTAAATGGCTGAACCGATTTCGGTGAGTGGGCTATTGTTGGCATCCTCACGTGACATAGGCTATATATTTTCTGGGAAATCAGTCGTGTTTTATTTTTCTTCGAAAAAACGTTCAGTATGTAAATAAATAGTCAATATTGATAGCATATGTTTAAAGCTGCATAAGAGCATCTGATTTTAACGACTGATATCTATGTATATCATGATAACAGACTGGTCTCTCTATGCACAGAGGAGCTTAAGACAAATCCAAGTGGTGCCCACACCTGGGGTTGCTTAACTTGCGTAATCGTTAATAATGTTTACTAGTGGGCATAAATAGTATTATGCTATGGAGCTCCTTCAGTTTTATATACCAATAAATTATTATTTGATGCAGCAATATACTAAATAGATGGTTATTAATGACATAACCTATAAAACTTCTAAGCTTAATAACTCAAAAACCTGGCCTCCTACCGTTAAGATTTTTTTACCTTTAGAATCAGCAATATATATTCTATCAAACAAGGTATATTTCATTTATAGATGCTAAATTTGGTGATTAACTAAAATGATGTATGGGAAGCTGACATAGCTCTTACTATGTAGGGAAATTTTCTTTGCCGAGAATCCTAATGCTCTCCGTCATATGAGTCAAGAAGAAGAATGGTATGACGCATAGATACTTTACAATAAATATGCGAACTCACACACATTTAGAATCGATTAGCACTGGTCTGTGCTTGGGAGTCGTGGAAGCCCCATACTCGGACGATGGCATTGTCCATGGTGTGGAGAGATGCTCTGCAGCCAGCCTTAGCCTTAACGCACACCCATCTAGTTCTGCTGCCGTATTTGTTTACCCGGTTGAAGCAATATTGGCCGATCATTATAACAGAGTTTCCTCTCTGAGATAGCGCAAATATTGGATTCAGATCTGAAAAAACATCTTACTTAGTTCCAGGTCGTAAACTACCCACTGATCCTCTTCTGACTAGTACAGGGGTGAGGTTCTTTCTTATTAATTGAAAACTTAAATTTAATTGAAAATGTATGAGTAGTATACATTCCGTATAGATATGATTAAGGAATGCAAATCTCGCGAGATTTGGGCTTAAGCGAGATCTCGCGAGATTATGAAGCCAATCTCGCGAGATCTCGCCAATTTCGAGATCTCGCGAGATTGGCAGTTTTGTATGTTTTTTTTGTAAATAATTGCAATATTTAAATAAATTAGGACAAAAATAATAACCATTTTAAGTATTATAAGATAAAAATTACTTTTCATGAATTTTCTATAGACTTTTATGCTTCAAACATTGTTTGACGTACCTACCTATCTGTCTATAATATTTTTTTATAAACTTTTATGAAGTAAACTTTTACGGACGGATCTGTCAAATAAGAAATTAAAGAAACAACCAGTCTTCGCTTCTAATATCAAATAAAAATATTAAATAATAAAACATTTCTTTTATAATAAACAAAACAACTAGAGGTCACAAATAAATAAACTTACTTATCATCTGTGTTACTAAACTGGAGTATTATTATCAATTAGGTAAATAATCCCATATCTACTCTGTAAACCTTTTAGATATGACAGATTAATTAACAAAATATACCAATAAGGCAGACTATTAGAAATTACAGATCTTAATCAACAAAATATACCAATCAAAGGAAAGATTAGTTCAGTTCAAATCACAAGCCATTATTACGAATTATTTTCAAAGTAGCTCCTGCAGAAGCACAAAATGTCCAAAGAATCGTCTGCTAAACGGCTTCCTTTTCTGTTGGCCAGATAACCAGCCCCTGAGAAGGCCCTTTCGGATTCAACTCTAATTGAAACCGCAGTTCTCAGGCAGACATCCACGAACTGCAAATGTTTGCCTTTTGACCCCCCGGACTCGTATAAATTCATTTCATTTTTTAATAATGCCGATACCGGCAGATTGCGATCCGTCCGTGTCAGTTCGCGCTTCGAATAAGACTTTTTTGTGCTTGAGTGCAATCTCGTAAATCTCGCGAGATCTCGCCCATTTTTCGACCGAGATTAATCTCGCTAAAAAAGGCCGAGATCTCATTCAACGAGATTGCATTCCCTAGATATGATTGAGAAATAAGCTATTATACAAATTGTTCAAAAACTTGCTCATAAAGGACAATGCAAGTTAATAAATCTTAAGGAGTTGTTCAGTTAGCCAAATGTTCAATTAAAACACTCCTTTAAGATGAGTTTACCAATGAGTTTTAATTAAGAAGTAGGTATTCTAAGATATCATCGTCAGAATTTAACACTAACTCTAAACTAAGCAATGACATGGCTAGACATATGGTCACACGGCAACACATAAGGCCAGACTTTGACCTATCGTTGTTCATCATCATCAGCCTTTAACAGTCCACTGCTGGACTAGGCCTCTTCTTTGAAAGGAGGAATTGGCCTACTATACCACGCTGGCCAAACGGGTTGGTATAGGGTTTGTATCAAGTTTTCCTTCTCTTACAGTGCTGTTCTCTGCATAATATACTCCCTCTGTCGGCTCTTACGACACCCATGGGATGATATGGGGTGGTGACATTCCGTATTCTTAATCCGTCACCACACGGACAATATACACTATCGTTGTTATGGTGTAGGAAATATGTATTCAAATCGTACTGCAACTGTATAGCTTGACATGTCGCTGTGGTTACAAGTAAATGTCATAAGAATGTACTAAATGGTATGAATAACTTTTTAAACTTAGCCACACACCATGACTGTGTAAAATTTTCAAATTAAAAGGTACTTCGGTTCTGCGTCTAGTGTAGACTCCCACTCAAGAACAATTTGATGTCACTAATAAGGTACATTGCCTAGTCATGTCACTGCCTTTGTACATTTTAAACAAGAAATACCTATTAAAAATAAACAACGTCACGAAAGTAACCAAAATTTACTGCCGCTCCGAAGCTGCTAATAGAGATTTTACATTATTCATTTTCATAGGCATCGGCACAAAGTGTTTAGGAACATAGGCGGGTGTGCAGAGCCATTGCCAGATAAAATGTATGTAGATATTGAATGATCCTAGAAAAGAAGATTAATTTCCCAACAAACTATGATTATTAGAATTTATGAAGCTAAGTTGATATTGAATGGATTACCAGTTCAAAACTCCTTTGGGATAGGTACATAGGTACTCTTGTGGCAGACCTATAATTATTTTTGTTAGGCGTATAAGAAATGTCAGAAACTGAATAATCAGATTCTCTAATGAAGAATTAAAAGTGGCATATCCATATTGATTCTTTAAATACAGCAGCGATAATTAGAGTATTTAACGGCAATATGCGCATAAATACTCTAGTTATACATATATTTAATAAGAAGACATATTAATAATATGTTAAAAAGTAATAAACGCTTGCTGTAGAACTACTAATTTACCCAAAATTTTCCCTAAAACGTAGTTACTTCTAAGTTATTGCATCAAGTACACACCTTTCAGCAATAAAGTTAACACTAAATTGACATACATACATACATACATACATAACGTCACGCCTTTTATCCCCGAAGGGGTAGGCAGAGATGTATTTCTACACCCACTTTTCGCCAGATATACTTTAGTCCCACGTAATAAGGGGCGAGCCTATTGCCGTACCGTAATTTCGTGACAGAAAAACCCAATAACACTGCCCGACCCAGGAATCGAACCCGGGACCTCCCGATCCCACGCTCACATTTATGCCGCGAGACCAACGAGGCAGTCGTATAGGGTTTGATGTCGAGTTTTCCGTCTCTACGCAAAGATGGTATTTGCATCGTGTCATCCCTTAGTCGCCTCTTACGACACCCACGGGAAGATAGGGGGTGGTGACACTTGTATTCTATGCCGTCAACCGACAAATTGAATAAACATTAATATTCTATATACAATTCAAGTTATACGTGCCACTTTCAGTAGAGACCGACCTATGGTAGATCAAGGCGATAAACGAATCGAAACACAACAAACTCCAAAAATCATGACTCAATAAGATTTATTCCAAAACAATGACTAAGTACAATACTAAACTTAGTCTAACATGCAGATTTTTATACAACTGAAGAGCTTCTTTATAGATAGTTATATCACAATTCGATATTTCAGCGAAATTTAAAGACACAGATTAAGGCGCTACCTTGAAAATTCCCCTTTTTGATTACAGATTTTGAAGCAGTGAGACACACCAGCAAAGTGAAAATTTTATATATTATTTATCAGGTCTTTATCTTGGGACTGCTCGGACAGATACACGATTGGAAGATTTTCGCTCGACAGAATTTTAACTTGAAAAGCATGCATTCTCTAAATATTTTTACGGATATTTAAAAAAATATTTTACTTTTCGCTTTGCAATTGCTACTCACCGAAAGAAGAGCTAGTTTATTAGAAACTGGTCGAACATTTTTTCTAAAACGATTATTACTTGAGTTATGAACGAAATAAGATTTCAGACAGTTTTGTGATGGCATGCCATGTCAAAAACCGTGCGGCATTCAACTTTATGGCTAACACTTAGCGATGACCTCTGCACGATTTTTTGACCTTCAAGGTAGCCTCTTAAGAAGTATGAGCGTATCCCCAAAAGTCGCTGGAACAAATTTGCGTTTGTCAGATCTGAACACGCCCAAAGGCTTGAGGTTAACTTTACCTATTTAGTCCTCGTTCTAATTGATGTCTGTCTAGTAAGTGTCGACTCGACTATAGTTTTATTTCCACTACACCAACCGTGCAGTCAAAACTCTGCTGTTGACACTTAGGTATAGGCCGCCCGAAGGCCTCCGACGCAACGTATCCTTACGATTTTTGTCCTGAGCCAAAAACCAGGACCGGTAGCGTTACCTCCGTCTAGCATGGAAATACCGTTGTGTATATCAGAAATACCAACCACAAATACCTTTATACCGTATGTTGGTACGACGTAAAAACTGATCATGTCAAATTAATGAACAGTAGATTATATCAGTACCTCATAAGGTCCATCAAATATCGGGATCACTTATATGCCCCCAACTCCGAGGCGTCTTGGATGCAACCGTCATCATTAACCTTTAACAGTCCACTGCTGGACTAGGCCTCTCCTTTGAAAGGAGGAATTAGCCTACTATACCACGCTGGTTAAACGGGTTGGTATAGGGTTTGTATCAAGTTTTCCTTCTCTTACAGTGCTGTTCTATGCATAATATGCTCCCTCTGTCGGCTCTTACGACACCCATGGGATGATACGGGGTGGTGACAATCCGTATTCTTAATCCGTCACCACACGGACGGTAAATATAACTGATAAATGTGACATCTTGGTTGCATTCTCTAACATACCATTTTGCATGTTCGTTGATGTCGTACAGTTTCTGTGTATGCTTCAGGCAGCGTTTCGGGGAGTAGGCGATTAACGTAACTTATCTGACAGAGCAATGACAATATGCCGTTGAGAAAACATGCGCATTCTTTTTGCCATATTGTTTCTATGTGTCTGTGTATACATGCTTCATGAAAAAATTTCTCTATGAAAGTTAGAATCAAACTACTTAGATAAATTTTACCGCATTTATATACAAGAATTACTTATAAACGACAAAATAAATTATTATAATATTGTTTTCTAAACGTTACTAACGTGGAAATCGCATATATATTTCGATGTTACGTGATTATGTATGTATAACAAAACGGTACTTGGCACATACATATTTATTGTAATTTGGAGATGTACTTTCTTCTTGGTTAAAATAGATATGAAAGTGGAAGGTTCTTCCTTCCACCTTCATATTAAGGCAGAGGAAGACCAAGGAAAAGAGGGATGGACTGTGTGAGGATGGATACGGGGTAAATGATCCAGTAGCAGGCAACACAGAAGTATAGAAGCGAAGGACATACTGCGCCGACCCCAAGTAATAAAGGCCTGGTGCAAAAGAGATGATCCTTGACACTAATATAAAATAAATACTGTCTAATGGTTATGCTCACCGAAAAACTTAACAATAACGTCGTCTATAGTAGTGACGGACGCTCGACACCCCGCATAATCCTTTATGCAGATCCATCTAGTTTTGAAAGTGTTGTTACTGTTGCTGGTCGCCCGCCTGTAACGATTATCACCATACAACAGTACTCTATTGCCATAGTTTGACAGGGTAAATGTAGGCACAAATCCTGAAAAAATATTATAAATACTAAGACTTACTTATAGCTCAGTTAATTTGTGTCAAATCAAATTAAAATACTTGAAATATTTCTCTCGAAGATTTCTTTTTTTAAGTTTCTCTCTATAAAGTTGCTATATCACTGCCTACCCCTCCGGGAAACAGGCAGGAGTGAAGTCTAAGAATGTAACACTAAATAATTGTGTAAATCATGGTTTGTGCTACGAGTAATATACACATTATACTTACCCATTATCTTAAAAGGGCTAATGATCATTATGTGAGTGCTTATAGTAGGTAAGTGAGGAAGCGTGTGATACAATGGTGAATATCAGCGTAAGCTGGCTGCAATAATAAAAAATAAAACTAAATTACGACATCCCAAAATCTGACCAACGGATTTGGAATTACGAAATTACTTTGTGAAACATAATATGGTCAAAACAAGGCAAAATATTTTAAATAAAATAAAAATATATTTGGCACATTATTTTATTAGCATTAAGGTAAAAGCACCTATTCGCTTCGCTTATTATTTACTATTGTATTTTTACATGAGACTCCCCTAGAATTATCTCAAGTTAAAATACAATTATTTATATTCCTGAATCCTGTCTTGGTGTTTCTTCACTTTTGACAAAAGTTTATCATAATCAATATTTTGTTGATCAAACGGGTAAAGACCGCAGCATTTGAATCCACTCATTATTGTTTCAGGCTTGAGGCTTCTGTCAAAACATTTTTGCACTTCGCTAGAAAAGTCTGTGCGCTTAAGCTTCGCATAATTATGTTTAACCCTGAATTCCCTCACAATATCCGTCCAAGTCCCTTCAACGGACCTGAAAACCGCGACATCAAGAGGTTGCAAGACTTGCGTTGAATTTGGGAGCAAAGCAACTAGCACGATCCCTTTTTCCTTGCAAAAAGTTGTTAAAGGCAGAGATATAATATGTGAACTATGAACATCTAAAAATAAAACAACGGGCAGTGTTATTTCTTGTTGTCGAAGCCATGGGTAAAACACATTTGCAACATATTCGTAGAATGACTCCATATTCATCCAGCCTGATTCTGTGTTGCCAAGTCCCCACCACGAAGGAACCGTTGACTTGATATTGTTAGGTAGCCTCTCGTAAGGGAATAGTACCATTGGCGGAGCTGCATTGCCATCTGCGGACACATTGACTAATACGGTCAAGCATTCTTTTTCGTCATTATCAACGCGATTATATACTCGTTTACTACCCTTTTTTACCAAAACTTGCTTGTCTTTTGGATAAAGCAAAAACCCAGTTTCATCGCAGTTGAATATACGTTTTGGGTCTTGAAAAACTTGTAGCAAATCGTTTTCTTTAAAATATGATCCTACTCGATCAAACCACGCTCGCAATGCAACTTCCGTGACTTGGTTTCTACTTGTTGGAAGATTTTGTGACACATGTTTTGACACTGCTGGATGTCGTTTCATAAACCCTAAAAACCATTTTTTTTCCTGGAACTCCATGTTTAAACGGATTAGGGCGCTGCAGGTTTTCAACAAACTTAGAGACAGTGTGTAATAATTGGTCTTTTGTCACTGGAAATCCACATTTACCAAGGTAAAGGATCCAATCAACGATTTGTCTTTCTTCGTTTAGCTTAAGTACTGGTTGCCTACCACAATTTTCATTCTCGTAAAGCTCATCTCGTTTACTCCGTAAAGTACTCTCTGGTATACCATATTCTCTCGAGGCTTTGTAAATGCTCATACCTTGTTGTATTGAGGATAGTGCTCCAGCCACTTGCACATCAGTGTAACACTTGCGTTTCTTTCTCTCCATATTGTCTATAAAAAGAAAATAACAATTACGTTTATTTACTTATTTATAGTCTCTTATATTAAAAATTACGTAGATTGCATATATTTAAATAAAAATATTTACATTTAACTTAATTCATTTATTATTTTACGAATATGGGTATACATTTGCAGATCTTAATAATAAATACATTCTTAGTTCTATTACCATATCCCACCAATTAGGCATGCAAACACAGAAACAGTAATCTATTACGTATTATTAAACACAACATCAATTACCTATTACAATTTAACGTCAAAATATAGAATGTCAAATAAGAGTCCAAAATTAACATACAAACATAATTATACTCCCGCCTTTTTCCCGTCGGGGTAGGCAGAGACAACGGAACGCCCCTTGGATCTATCCTTACAAACCTCACGCACTTCCTCTACATTAATTACTCTGTTCATACATGCTAGCCAGTTCCAGGTGCTTCGGACCTTGCCATTTTTTAAGATGTCCCTAATCTTATCGACGAATGTCCTACGAGGTCTGCCGCGTCCGACTTGCCGACACACGTTAGCCTCATAAATTTGATGCGTCACTCTTTCTTCACTCATTCGCTTGACGTGCTCAAACCATTTCTGCATTTCTTTCTCAATTCTTGTCACGACACTCACTACCGTACATCAACGTAGGCACAAGCACTCCATTGTGAACCGTCAGTCGCGCCTTTTTTGGCACAGTTCATAAAGGCATGCAGCGCTCCATTCACATTGTTCCCCGCAGTCACTCTCCTTTCAATAACTCCTTCACATCTTCCATCTCTTGTAAACATGCTTCCCAAATATACAAATCTTTCAACTCAGTCACATTTTCATCCTTCTCAAACACCATCACTTTCGTCTTTCTTGCATTCAATTTCATACCCTTCGCTTTAAGGCTCTCATTCATGCAGTTCATCATTTGTTGTAACTCAGTCGCCGACAACGCAAGAATGTCATGTCACAATGTAGAAATAAGAATAATAAAATGTCATGAAATAAAATAAAAAATTAAATTCTTAAATATCAATAATAATAAAAAAGTACAATGTCAGCAAATCACAATTAAAATGTCAAATGTATATAAGTATATATTATAATTTAAAAATAAATAAAGGTTCTTTCCAATTAATTATTCTTGAAGCGAGCAATAGCATTTAACTACAAGCAGTTTTTGAAGATGCCATTTTCATAATTGTAGATTTTCAATATTTTAATCTAAGTAGGTAATTTGTTGTAAATGCGTGGTGCAGTGCAAAATAAGCTTTTGTGCATTAGCGCCGTTTTACTTTCGACAACACACAATTTACCAGCATGTAGAATACTTGAACTTTTTTTAAATAATTCCATATTTGTTTTACAAACACAGCACACTCCTTTATGTAAATGCAAGGCAGGGTCAGCAGATTATTATGTACATTGTACATGCAAAAGTCAGTTATGTCATCTATACTTATAATAAAACTGTAGAGAGGTCAATCCTGTACATTGAATATATATTCAAAATTAATATTAGAGGATGAATGGTGATTGATACTGATGCCAAAAATGCATTCAGTAAATTTTTTGTCTGTCTGTCTGTCTGTCTGTCCGTCTGTCTGTCTGTCTGTCTGTCTGTCTGTATGTGCACGCATGGGTCAAAAACTACTGAAGGGATTTTCACCTAACTTGGTACGATTGTAGTCCATACTCCTGGGCAGGTTATAGGCTATATAACATAACGTTAAGACATATAGGAGCTGAGCAGTGACGATACATTTGAAACAAGTCGGATGAATTATCCTCGCACACGTTGATCATTCACCAAAAGTATGTATTACAAAGATGATGGTCTTTAAAAGATCTACGAAAAAGTCCTTGATAGTATATATCTATCTTTTATAAATTAGCCACAATAACGAGTTTAATCGTTAGGCATTTCTTCAAAGTGTATTAAATACATCAAATTATATTGTATTTCACATAGATATATCTTTATCAAACTCCCATATTCAAAAAGTACACTTTAATATGTATGTATTTTATATTAAAGAAAATATAGAAATTGGTTTATAAACACACAAGATATAGATGAAGTAAAACTTCCAAATCTCGACGCGCCAGTATGGGTACGGCTAAACGGTTGATTTTTGTTTAACGCGCGAAACGGCCGTCTATACATATAATAAATCTATAAGTGATCGATGTCCGTACATGAAAGATATTCAGAAGAAATCTATTTTAAGGAGTCTACATTAAAGAAGAAAAGGCAAAAATATAATTATTAAAATTTTTGTATGTCTGTGCGTTTGTGCACGCTAATCTCAGAAACAGCTAATAGAATTAGAATGCGGTTTTCACTGATGTATTGTAGTAAGCACCACTTAACATTTGATGTTTGTTTTATACGAATTGGTTCATATATAAAAAAAGTTGTGTCAAAGTAAACAATACGATGCATTGTTCGGTTAAAATTTGTTCTATAAAAGTAACTTTTTAGTTGAATTGGTTGAAACTTAATATATTATGATCAGTCGAATGTAAAATTACGAGGGTTGAAAGACTATAAATAGGATATTTTCGAACATTTGGATCTTCAAATTTAAATTGAGCTTAAATCTCTATGATTAATTATATTAAATAAGGTTCAGCTTAGGCTGGACGTATTTGGACATGTATATGTAAACAGGTTGAAGAGTGGCGAGTCATTTTATTTTACTGGATGGGTATAAACACTGGGATGGCATTGTCTGAAGCAAGTATAAGTTAAAGTCCTCATCGATGACACCATGGGTTTGAGATGCTGCATAGTTATGGCATAATTAATATGAAGACAAATTGGCCAAGGACATTTTTAGGTTCCCACAACAATCTAATAAACCATTGCTTGACAGTAGATATAGTTATTACTCAATATGAATGACCACGACGACCGATACGAACCATCATTTGCTGGTGTAAAATGATCTCTCGAGACTTATTGAAGAAGAGCGTTTATAATTATGATCGTGTGTGTCGTAGCATGAATAGTAGAGAAAAATACTATTTGTAGATGCTCCGGGTGGAACGGCAAAACTTTGCCTACCAAGGTGATTTCGGCAAAGGTACGAAGCTAAAGTAAGATTGTGCGAATGCAAAATGACGAACCCATGGGCGGTATAACAGTAGGTACGTTTTCGTGGCGATTTTCCTTAGGCTCTGTCTGTTATACCACCACACAATATGAGACAAGAGCTGATGAAATTATAGCCTGTCTAAAGAGTTCATAACTATGGGATTGTATTATCGCTATGCATTTTGACATTAAATATGCGAGCATGATTATGAGGCACCGAACATGCACCGGAATTCTCTGATGTTTTACTCGCGATTAGTAACTTCGCGGTGTGGACTTGCACGAACAAATTAAAGTCATTTGAGCTATTTTTAGGACATCTACACTATTCAATATAGGTATTATATGCAACTTAAAACATTTTGGGTATCAATTCTGTAGTCCAATGAAAAGACAAATTCCGCGCGAACGGAGTCGCGGGCACAGCTAGTGAAGTAATAAATTTGGAATAAATAGTTTACGTTTTGGTGTACTAAACTGAATAAAACAGGAATAAAACACGAAAATAGAAATACCAACGTAATAGGAAGCGATTTTGACTACCGTATTAGGAGCTTAGCTTTTACCTTAGGTAGGCAATATATACCACCATAATAATTATGGTGGTATAAAAATGTATTGTGTTATACATTTATAACCTACACCACATTCTTACGTTATAAATACGAGATCAGTTCACATAATACACACATGTTGCATAAGTACCGCTACAAGAGCACTTCTGTAAAAACTACATTTCAATTCAAGGCATCTCTAATATTGGAATGTCTCATAAATTGATTAAGAAAATACAAATCTGCGTAAAGCATTTCTTTACACGAATACGAGTTACGAGTACATATATTTATGGATGATAGCTACATTTCAAACACTCAGACCAAGTAAAAAAGTATATTGCAAGTGACACTATATACATGCATGCCTCGTTGGTCTCGCGGCATAAATGTGCGCGTGGGATTGAGAGGTCTCGGGTTCGATTCCCGGGTCGGGCAAAGTGTTATTGGGTTTTTCCGTTAGGAAATTCTCAGTAGCAGCACGGAGTCTGGTAATGTGCCCGGTACGGCAATAGGCTCGCCCCCTATTACGTGGGACCTACAAATTCCTGGCAAAATGTAGGTGTAATATTACACGTCTGCCTACCCCTTCGGGGATACAGGCGTGAGTCTATACATAAAATAAAAATAAATAAATAACTTTATACATAGTATAGGTATAAAAAAATCACTTTTTATTTATAGTGAGTCACTTACCTTGCTTAATCTGAGCTACGAGCGCGTGCTGAGATCTTTTTATGGCTTCACACAATATACACGATAAAAAATAACCAGAATGATTGTGGCTGTTGTTGATCAAAATATTTTTTTTGTAAATGGTATTTATTCTTGCGATACATCCAGGCTTGTTGCACTTCCAAGGTATTCTTTCGCCGTTCTGATAGTTCCTCGAGTAACGCAATCCTTTGTATAGAAGCATTTTCTTGCCTCTTTGAGTTTTAATAAGCTGAGCTGCAATATCCATATAAAAATATTTAAGAAATATGTTCGATTTGCTCTTAAAGGGTAAAATTTAGTACCAAAAATAAAACCAATGCCAAGCAAGATTATAAATGCAAAAGCTTAATAACTTAAATGTTATCAGCTCAATGATGAGTATCAAATGAACTCGTGCGGGACAGGGCAACGTACAAGATCTCATTGGTACCGGTATACAACAATAAAAAATGTGTCTTTATATCTGCTTGTTTTAAAAGAACACTCCCGGAATAAAGTCTGTGTCGCTGTGGACTTGATAAATATGAATCAACGAGCACAAAGGACTGCCAGACTCGAACCAACAATTTGTGGATCACACAAAGTAACGTCACTATACCATTTCCTGTACTCAATATACCAAATTGCTGTATATCAACTATATGGTAAATTGTGTACGAGAAATGGTACACACTATTTTCATTCAAATTGAGCTAGGGTACATACCCTAACTCAATTTGAATAAATACAGTGTCTACAAAAATTGTTCATAATTATTTTACGTGCTGTTATGATGAGATTTAGAAACAAGTTTCAATTGAAGTTTTTTGTACGTATTTATTTATCTTTAAGAATTTACATCACAACATATTTCGGGCATAATTAATAAACTCTTCGAACATCAGCGTCATAGTTCATAATATAACATCAAGTGAAAACAACACCTTTTTCTTATTTAAAAAAGTAATACTATAATTTTATTATCACGACAGAATCACACATCAAATATATCAATTCAGATCCGCAGGCCATAGTTACAGCACATTGGTAAAGTCACTAAATATACACATAACTTAATTCTAAATAGGTACGTTAGGACAACTCGTCTCCCTGTTAGACCTGGTCAAGTGTGACAAACGGTTAAATACTCTTGAGCCTACTCAGCACATAGCATGTTTTCAGATGGATTTAACACATTCCCTTCAACAAGAGTAGGTATAGGTATATCTAGAGAATTTCATTCGAGAAAAGACACAATAGAAAAATAAATTATTATGACAAGTAAGTGGTTCATAGGCCAGAGAATGAGTTAAATCGCCTAGCACCTTTGAAGAAAAGAAAGCTTTTATACTGCAAATCGGGTTACTTTAAAGATGCCGCACGCGTCCATAGCGCAATCGCGTCGCAAAACCATACACCGTGGCAACTAGGCTTAGAACATCTAAATGTGCAACCTAATGATTATGTACATCTATCTGGCGTATGATAGCACTGTTGATGGTGGTCACTTTGGCCCGACAGCCCCTTGGTTGCTTGGTGCATCTCCACTTGACTAGAGGGCCCTGTCCACCATGCTGACAATAGCGGTGACTGCCGAGCCGCAACTGTGGTCTACCCAGCCTCGACAAACAAAACGCCGGTTCTCTAAACGATTTTAAACTTTCGCGATTAGTATACTAGCTATAGCGGGTCTTACTCGTACTCGTACCCGGTACTCTATCTAAAAGTATACATGATTATTTTTGTAGTTCATTCTTCAAACTATTAACAAAACACACGGTACGGATAGAATTTGATAACGCAATAGACTTCCATGAGTACATTTTTAAATATGATCATAAATTATCTAGCCAAAGACATCCCGCTATCCAAATTTCATAATTCTAGTTCATTCGTTTGGGCTCTGCGGTGATATTAGATTATTTTCCAACCATTTTCGAAACGACGATTAATGTCCCTTTTTAGCCTGTTTTCGAAAGAAAATAGCCGACTCAAGTAACTGTACTCATCGACGTAGTGTATGCACCTTTGCATTAGTGTTCAATAAAAATATATATTGCCTACTGTTCTATTTAAAAAGACGCAGTCCGCAAAGTGGGCGCATACTACAGACGATCGCGTTACCCAATAGATTCGTTTTACTAATGACTTTACCAATATATGAACAGTGAAATGAAATAAAAGCTGGATAGAGATATTAAACAATTTTATTTACAGTAAGCACAAAGGTTTTGTTACAAAGTGATGATGGAGCTATAACAGCAAACAGAAAACTCGTATGAGCAAACAACAAAATGGTTCATTCATAGTTTTTGAGATTTAGCACCACACCCTAATACGTAAGGCAACTTTATCTTGTTACCTGCTAATAATATTTCACATACACAATTTGACCAGCTTGTTCGTCTAGTGGTTTGTGATCTGACAGCTAGGCGGTCGTGGATTCGGTGCCCATCTAGAACAAATCTTTATGTGATGCGCACGACCATTCGTTCTGTGCCTGAGTTTAATTTATCCATAAAACCTATGTATTTAGAAATAAAAAGTATGTTCATCAGATATCTGGTTGATCTAGTACTAATGAATAGTGTGGTGATTTCCGATTAGGTGACGTGTCAGAACACTGATTCTTAGCTAAATAGTTTGATGAAGTACATAATATTTAAAAGGCTTGTGGCCTTAAATGTAATTAGTGCAATACAAATAACCCAAAAAAAATGTGGAAGGCCATTAAAAGTGTTTGCCACCTCTCCCAAAACAAAAAAGAACCTACAGAACTTTTAACACTTCGCGGTAGTTCAGGTCCAACACACTCATTAGACATTTGCAATACCTATTTCTCAACAGCAGGTCAAAAACTGGCTAACACTATATTACAGAATTTACACCAGAGTGAAGAAACCCTCGCAGCTAGTGTTACGAATAATCTATTAACACACTCTTTCTTTCTGGAGCCTACTGATGTGTCTGAGGTGGAGAGTCTTATACTTTCTTTAAGAAATGATAAAGCCCCAGGTGTTGACGGTTTGACAAATATTCTTCTGAAACAAATTAAAGACAGCATTATACCACCGCTCACTGAAATATTTAACCGGAGTCTAGCTTTAGGTATCTTTCCTAAAGAATGGAAACGAGCCTCTGTTACTCCTATATATAAGGGTAGCGGTCCTACCGACTCAATTAATAGTTATCGCCCCATCTCTCTTCTGTCAACTTTTTCGAAACTGCTAGAGAAGATAGTTAACAACAGGCTGATAAAATATATTGAAAGTAAAAACCTCATCTCCGATAGGCAGTTTGGGTTTAGAAAAGGAAAATCCACAGACGAAGCTGTCCATTTACTTACCTCCACAGTCGCAGGATATCTTGATAGAAACAGGTGCAGTATTGGTGTATTCTTGGATTTAGCGAAAGCTTTTGACACCGTGTCGATTCCCATACTATTGCAAAAGCTAGATAAGCAATTTGGTATCAGGGGCACAGCATTGGAATGGTTCAAAAGCTACCTCTTGGAAAGAACACAATCTGTTAGATTAAATAACTATGATAGCGGACTATGTACAATAACTTTTGGCGTCCCGCAAGGCAGTATCCTTGGGCCGACTTTATTTATCATTTACATGAATGACATGCATGTTGGCATTCATAAAGATATAATTTGTTATGCAGACGACACAGTTATAATCTACAATGGTGCGTCATGGAAGGAGGCCTTTCACAATGCTGAACTAGGGATGAAGCAAATAGCGAACTGGCTTCAGATTAACTTGCTGACTCTGAATGCTGACAAAACACATTATATCTGTTTCCATAAGACTGCTGCCTCAGCTCCAAACGCCACGCTCAGTATTAAGCTACATAAGTGCCTGCCAGGAAATTTCTGCGACTGTCAAAACTTAAATAAAACCCAAACGATTAAGTATCTAGGTATAATGATAGACCAACATCTCAACTTTAGGGCACATATTTCCTTCTTGTCAAATCGAGTTCGTAAAACGGCTAATATCATAAGACTACTGCGACCTTCAACCCCAGTAAATATTTTAAAACTAGTGTATTTTGCATTATGTCAGTCATTGATTACATACTGTATCAGTTCATGGGGAAATGCTGGAAAATCTTTCATGATACAGATAGAAGTAGCACAAAGATCTGTCCTTAAAACTATGCTCAAAAAGCCATTTAGATACGCCACGCAAGATCTTTATAACGATTGTAAGGTACTTAACGTGCGCCAATTATTTATATTAAAATCATGCATATATCTACATCCAATAGTTGTGAAATCTGTAACGTATCCAAAATTTCTAAAACGACGGGTATTTCGAATTGATGTACCTTCAGTCAAGACGACGTTCGCAAGACGCTTTAGTCCCTTTATAGAGCGCTACTTATATAATAAAGTAGTAAGCTACTGCGACATTAAACGTTGCTCGACTACGGAAGCAAAGCTCAAAATCATGAGGTGGTTACTATCATTGTCATATGATGCAACTGAAAGACTTTTGGTTCATCTGTGCTGATATTTATATAATATATAAACACTACATATATGTATATAAATATATATAAGCATATTAATATATATGAATTATAATATACACACACACACAAATACGTACTCATATAAATTAGTTACATATATATATTCATGGCGTATAAAGTATTTATTGTAGGTAATATTAGTGTCGTACTTAATCCCTAAACACTTATTATAAATAAGATAGTAATTTCACCGAAGCTTATTTATTTTTGTATCTTTTTTCTCAATTTTATTTTTGTCTAACGAGTAAATCCTTTAGTTACCATAATCTTTTGTTTTTGTATAATATGAAATGTTATTCAAAAATGTAAAATGTGCTATTGTATTAATCGTAATGTCGACCGAGCTACATTTATTATAAACTGGGAATTGTGAACCGCAACAGGCACCCATAGGACAGGCTTTGCCTAGTGTGGGGCCGATGGATATAAACAAATTGTATTGCTCTTTTGGTAATAAATTATTTTTATTTATTTATTATTATTCGTTCCTTTATTAGATGTTTAACCGCAATACCTGAATTTTTCTTCAATTTCGATCAGCAAGATTACTAATTACGACTTTTTACAAAACCTTTTGAAATTGTCACGAAGTGCAAAACAAACCGTGAATGAAGTCTGGTCTGGTGTACCTACCCACTTTTATTTTGTTATATTCGATTTGACAGGTACAAAGTTTGACTTTTTAGTTTTATTTACAAAAACGTCAACAACATCAATGGCGGACGCACTGTGCAACGTAATGCTCTCTGATTGGTGTTCACTGTCACAAGAATAAATATATTATTTTTAGTTTTAGAAACCTAAAAATAACGTTAATCTTACCTTTTTATAATAAATAATAAACTTTAGTGACATCTACACATAAAAATGAAACTTTAGATACTACAATCAAACCGATTTATTCTTAATGGATATAAGCTTATTACGATAAAAACACTGTATGAAATTCATTGAAACATTTGAGACACATATGTTTATTACATTCGACGCAAATGGTAAATACTTGTTTGGCTTTCATTCCAGCTTCCCGGCTAGTCATGATATCTTTAAGCGACTGATAGCACAAAGCACAACGTCTTCGATGTGGTCGCTTCTCAAATGTGTGTATTTTATACATAGCTTCCTTTGGAGCGACAACTTTGAAGTTCTGTTGGGCCAATGCTGTAAAATTCAATAATACAATAAAATTTACGTCATAAGCCTCACGATAATTATAAAGATGCGTAACTTCAATGCGGGTTTCCTTGTACTTTTAGACAAGTCATTTACCAATATGTTCTTTCAGGCTTACAACTTACTTTCTTTCTTACAGAGGCAGGAAGGGAAGATGAGAACAAAAAAGTAATCTGACAGAGTAGGGCAAAGCTAGCTGTCTTTTTACCTCTATTCTTTTAATTCAATTAAATTCAATTTTATTTATCAAAAAACACAGTTACAATAATTTTTTTTTTCATAAAGTCAAACTTAAGGCTAAGCGGTTTATTAATAAATTAGGAAGAACACCACTCCTGTACTAGTTAGAAAACTATATCACAGTAAGTGGGTGGTTCTCCCTTTACAAATTCTTGTTATGTATTTTAAAAATACCACAAAATAATTATAATATTCGTAAACAAAAATAAAAAGGTAAAGCATTAAAATCAGTTTCTAATTAATAGGTACATACATATAACATAGACGCATTTATTATTAAAATTGCGTGTTGTGCATTTTGTAGAAAACTTAAGTGTAACATATAAAACTACGAGTCAGCTGAATCGTGAACAGTGTCAGTGTGTTAGTAATAGTTGTGTTTAGCATTTATTTATAACTAGAGGCCGCCAGCAGCTACGCCTGCATTTTTTTTAAATTTACCCGTTTTGACCGATCCCGTGGGAATTTCGGGAAATTTCTTCTTAGTGCACCCCTACGGTCGCCAAGGAATATACATGCCAAATTTCAGCTTGCTGCGCCCAATAGTTTCGGCTGTAGCGTGTCTGTCAGTCAGTCAGTAACGCAAGGATTTTATATATTAAGATAATTGGATCTCTGCCTTTTCGCCGAAAATTGTTCAGCCGATTATCACTTGCCAACTAACGTTTCGCAGAATTTTATTTCGAAGAATAATCATTTGCCAACTTGTGATATAATTTTGTTTTTATTTGCCCACCTCACAGTTGGCAACTTTACGTTTGGTCTTCCTTTTATTGTCGCAGTTCTAACCTAACCGATGTAGCATATTTAAATGCCCTGTGTAGTGAAATAAAAGCGATTTGGTTCTGGCACTTTGCCGGCCGCTGCCGCGGCACGCTCGCTTCGCTCGCTCGGCTTGAGCGTTGTGGTCGCAGTTCTAACCTAACCTAACCAGCCATTGTTTCAGTTGACGTGCATTGTTTATCAGCATACTAACCTAACCTAACCGATTCCTTTCGATTTCACCTGAACTACCCGAAACATCACCTGAACAGACGAAACGTTATTCGTCTAAAAGTTGTCTGGCCTAATAATTTGATAAAAGATAAATGCCCAAACGTTTTTTGTCATTACAATAATCAGCTTAACAAAAATTCTACCAAATGAAACGTTGTCATACAAAAATTTGACAATCGTTAGTCGTCAAAGTGAAAAATAGGCGAAACGTTGGTTGGCCAGTGATAATCGGCCAAACAATATTCGGCAAAAAGGCAGGATTCCATAATAATAACATAATGTGCGTTTATCCAAACTCGATGAAATTACAATATAATGTTAGTAGGTCAATATTCTAATGAGGTTCTGTTAAGTTTATAACTAATATTGAAAGATATAATTATGATAACCAAATGACATGAAAGTTAGTTAAAGCGAGTTTAGTATGTAGCAAGTGGAGTGAAGCCTAAGTATCTCCATAATCAACGGTGTTGATATATCTCCTCTCTGCCATAATTTTCGCCGGACAGTCAATAGAGCCTGTGTTGTGTTTGCTTGACTTTTTGTAGTGCAAGCAGGTAGCGCACGTTGGTTCGTCTGCCTTTTTCGTGCATTCCTTTATTGAATGTCCACGATCGCCACAATGTCCACAGGT
Source organism: Euclidia mi (assembly GCA_944739405.2). NCBI lineage: Eukaryota > Metazoa > Arthropoda > Insecta > Lepidoptera > Erebidae > Euclidia > Euclidia mi. The sequence goes on along the minus strand of OX123186.2, from coordinate 95,851,840 downwards.
GTATGTTGTCTCCCGGCAAGTCTTAGCTGCATGGCCATATTGCTGACACTTGAAACACCGAGTCACTAAGGTAAAGTCTCTAACAAGGCACGAAGACCAGTTTATAAAAACTCGATATTTTTTCATGAGGGCTTTCCTTAACACTGCAGAGACTTCTATGATGAAGTTGCAGGTCTCACCGTCCTTCTTGCCTGACTTATGGCTTAGTTTGACGCTATTAAGGAAAGTTTCAAGGTCGCAATCTGGCATCACTTCTGCAACATTTTGGTGGTATAGGCAGGAAAAAACTTCCCTTTCTTGCATACAAGTGGGCACACCTATTACCACCACCCTCGGTCGTCGCTTATGAGGCTCACCTATCTTAAGACCTGAGCTCGTGAGCTGCACTGATTTCTTGAGCTTCTCAATGTCATCTCTGGATGATTCCAGAGATGGCATAGTACTAATAGGGAATATGCATCTGATTCAGATATAAGCGAATATATTTTTATGCCATTCTTTATCGGTAAAGAAGGACACCTCTAACATTATTTTACATTTAAACACTCTACAATCGCGAATATTATTTAATAAAAGTTGGAAAATTTACGAGCGAAATTTAAAATGTCAAAACGCAACGCTATTGCCTAGACACCAACGTGACGTCACCGTTCGCAGAGGATATGTCAAAACCACAGTATCCAATCTCTTTGGTCAAAACAGTACCAGACATTTGACAGAGTTGACAATTAACAACTCAATCGTTGCGTCGAACGCTGACGTCACCACAAAGCGTGCTAAAATGGGGGTGTTTAAACTAGCTCTATGTCATTGCAATTTTCAACATTTCATTAAAAATAAATGTTGACTTTTCCACGACTAATATTTTTTTTACAGTATTGTATTTATATACATAAACGATAGCAACAATAAAAAAAATCATGCATATTCCCTATTATGACACCGCCATTTTTTATTTTGTGTAGGCCCCGTACGTGCAGTTTCATCTGCTCAGGGCTAATAATCTTTTGGACAAGGGATTTTCTGTCCTCACTCGACTTCAATTTATCACTAGGATAAATGGCTACTGAGTTCATTTTCTTTGGCTGTATAAAATTATTAGGTCCTTTTTTTACCATGTCCGCAAATGAAGTGGTCTCGGGAGGTTTTGATGTTTCTTCAATGGTCCGGGTGAGGTCTTGTAGCCGCTGTGATAGGTCTAACTGATCTTGAAGTGACTGTACAAATGTTTGGGCTTGGATGAGTCTAATCTTCAGGGCCTGGTACCGTACCGCCATATGCGATGTGGCAGTACCCACAGTACGGCACAAATTGTTGATGCGCAACTTCTGCTCCGAGTTCATTTTGCCCTCAGCTACGATAGCACACACCCCATTGAGACTTTCTTCAATCATGGTCATCCACGAGTGTATCTCCGGTGTTTGCATCACTTCGCGAACATCTTCATCTTGGCTCGGCGCATTAGGTCTTGTTGCGGGTGCAGGTGCAAGCTCTGCCGACGGTGTAGGAGGCGGGGAGTGCAGGCTCCTGCTACTCCGGTTGAAGGGGCTGTGATCCATTATTGGTGTTGATTCTCTTAAACACGGTCCATATTTAAAATTAAAGTTATAATTATTACACTGGTAAGTTTATAACCGATTGCCGGCAAACAAGGTCACGATTCAGCACTTTATATGTTTATTTTAATTGATTTTTAACACGTCTGTACTCAACGAAAGGTGCTAGGTATACTGTGATTGTAATTGACATCGCAGGGATCATATCGGCTTAGCATCACTATTGTCAATGTCCTACGGTTAACCATTTACCATCAGGACGCCGAAAGTGTGGTTGCTGCCATATACTATGTATATTCTATATATTCGACCACATACATACATCACCATCTAGTCCCAAGCTAAGCAGAGCTTGTGTTATGGGTACTAGATATTGGATAAACATACATTTATACATTTTTTATAAATACAAACGTACTATATAGAAACACCCAGACCAATACAAACATCCATGTTCATGCACACGAATGTTTGACTTGAGCGGGAAGCGAACCCGCGACCATGGGCGTAGCAGTCGCCCGCTGCGCCAACGGGTCGTCATTATATACTTATAGGCTAACCTCATTGGTGGTTACCGATGAGGTTTGCTACAATGTTACAGGCCGCCAAGAAGAACGACATTCCAATAGCGAACACCGGGCTCTGGCGAGGTGAGCACTGTTTTTGAATCGCAGTCAACGAGGAAACAGCTGAACAGGCGCTCGCGGCCACGTGTACGGCGGACGCTAATTTTTGATAGAAATTGTAATAATTGTATTCCCGACAACCCACACGCCCATACCAATTGAGATATGTTGAAGGAACAAATGATAGTAGAAGGACAAAATGGAAGAATTGCAGTAGAAATCTCTTAACTCATAGTCGAAAGACTTTATCAGAAGTGGTTACGAAGGGCAGATGAACAGGAGATGGCATTCGATCATGGAAAGACAGATCCCGTGTGAGTACTCATGATTTTCTTATCAATAACAAGGCGATTGTGACAAAGCCGTTACAAGCAACGTTACCCGATTCTGCTTGTGAAATTACATTCCTGACGATGTTGAAGCTGATATTGAACGATGGTGGAGAAACACCAACAACATATCGCGTTATTAGAATCGCCTTAAGCGACGCATTGAAGAGGCGCGCCGCGTTAATATGAAATGTGATGGCTGCATTTGAAGGAATTCGGGTAAACCCAATACATACACCATCATGTAAGCAAGGAGGTATCTCTTTAGCAACCTCAACAGGATAACCGACCTACTTTGTAATGCGACTGGCCGCAAATACGAATTTGACAACACTGACAGCTCAATACAATAAAATTGTGTCGTGCACCTAGAAAAATATCGCTGAAGAGAAAAATTCGAGAGCTAAAATATCGCGCTGTGATGATGATGAAGGGAACATGTTTAGTTGCGAATTTATAATTGGACGGATCCTGCGTCCTACCAACGTCGTCATCATAAGCACAAGATGGCAGTAAAGCAAAGTTAAAGAGGGTGTTGCTGTTATAAAAATGCTGGAGAGAAGATCGCCATTTTTTTCAGGTTTCAAAAGATATCCGAGTTGAGAAAAAACGTTAACGTTTGTGAACAGAAACTAGTAAATGGTATGGTATCGACATTAACTGGTAAGTCAGTCCTTCAGGTGATATAATTTTACAGTGAGACAAGTAAGACAACGTAAGACTATTCCTAGCTTTGGTCTATGTTTAGCATCCGTAAGCACAGCCGCGAAGGGTGAGTTGTGTTCTACACTTATGGTTATAATAGCATGGTATAGTTACTGCTTGAAAGATATGGTACCTACAGTATTAATTTTGGGACAACAGAACATTTAATGGTGTCTCACGACCGAGATTGAGTCTGAATACCACTTGTGAGCTTTGAAAATCCTATCAGTGACACAACTAGTCAGTTTTCGTCAGTATCTTGATGGTCAACATCTTACTATTCAGACTAATAGAATTTCGCTGCTATTCCTTGAAAGCGTCTAAAGCTAAGACAATTTGTCACATGTTCATAGATTGCATCCGTTTCTCTTAGCATACTATGATGTTGCTGTCATGTAGTATGATGTTGCTGTCATGTAGTGAGACGTGACTGTGCTGTCATGTAGTGGATAGCGTGCGCATATGACTGCTGATCGGAGGTCCCGGGTTCGATTCCCGCGTCGGGCAAAAGTTTTATTGGGTTTTTTCCAAATTCTCACTAGCAGCACGGAGTCTAGTGATATGCCCGGTAACGGCAATAGGCTCGTGCGCTATTACGTGGGACTTAACAATTCATGGCGAAATGTGGGTGTAATATTATAGCTCTGCCTACTCCTTCGGGGATACAGGCGTTAGTCTATAGTGAGACGTCAAATGGCATATGCCGAGCTTTTGTCTAGAATATCTTTAGCTCCCTTGTCTTAGAGTCTGAAACTTTAATTGTGAGTTAGTTAACCTCAAACTCCTTTAGTTTTGAACACTAGACTTTTGTTAAGGTGGTAGATTATGTCAAATTAAACAAAAGTTGATTTCAGGTAACCTTAAGTGTCAGTGAACTAGTCAAATCTGCACATTACAAGGACTGATGGGCGATGGAGCAAGCGTGTCTTAGAGTGAAGAATGCGACTCAGTAAACGTAAGGACGGCCGGCCCCCACTGCTAGGTGGACCGACGACCTGAAAAAGTTAGCTGGGTTGGACTTGATGCGGTAGGCTGATTGATTGATTACAGGTAAAGCAGAAACAGGCTCCCGATATTCAGAACCTAGCACGAATAAGGCTATGCTGGTTTCAACGGTCAGGTGAAGTGGGCACATGCGTAGCTTAAAACAATCCGCTATATGTCATCGTACCTACTACCTATGTATCATCTTCGTCCGTTACACAAATAGTGCACGATTGGCGTAGTGGTTAAAGCGATCATCTCACCACTTCACACTGTGCCGAGTGTTGTAGGTTCATTCCTACACGAGAGAACACTTTGTGTGGTCCTCAAATACCGCTTCACACTGAGTGGAGTGTTATGGGTTCAGTCCCCACACGAAACACTGTGTGTAACCCACAAATGGTGGTTTAGATGTACTTGAATGTCTGTTGGTTGTATGTTTGTAAAGTCCCCCGCGACACATTATTTATAGCTAGTGCATGGAAGATGACTTAAAAATTGTACAGTAACAATTCGAAATTGTACAGTAACAATTCGTCATAATTAGTTTTGGATAAGTCTATGAATAAAAGTAAAGGAGATGAATATGCTGCACTGGATGTGTGGTGTCACGCGGAAGGACCGCATTAGGAACTCCCGCATCCGGGGTAGCCTTCATGTCCGTGACATCGCTGACAAATTGCAGGAGAGTCGTCTACGCTGGTATGGCCACGTCTTACGTCAACCGGCATCTTACGTGGGTAACAAATGTCTTGCCATGCTACCTCCGCCAGGCCCCGGTAAACGGGGAAGGCCAAAGAAATGCTGGCTTGACCTCGTAAGGGATGATATGCGTGCCAACCAACTAACCACCAAGGATGCTGAAGACCGTGCGAAGTGGAGGAGACATAGCCGGAAATCGGACCCCGGGCTCCAAAGCGTGGGTTTTGGAGCGCAACCGTGATAGCGCTAAGATGATGATGATGATGATGATGATGAATAAAAGTAAAGCGTCAATCGCTTTGACCTTGTTCACAAGTAGGCTCATTAAAACTTGTATGCTTCAGGATTTTGAAGACCTGGTAGAAATATTTACTACTCTAACCAAGATCTTCGATGAGGATAAAGTGCCTGCGATTAATGGTAACGAAATTAAACAGAGTCCTAAGAAACCAACGGTGAGACAGCGTCCATTCCTGATGAGAAGACATGACCGCTGCCAGCGTCGATAGTCTCCGCACCGTTGGATGACTCGCTAAGTAATTGTGACTTGAGTAAAGGTATGTGTGTACTTACGTGTGTTGTAAGTTGTTTGTGTCAATCGGAAGGGTCCAGTATGCCCTGTCCATGATGGGAGTCTATGGGAAGGGTCCAGTTTGCCCTGTCCATGATTTCAGTCGGTCGAAAGGGGCCTAGTATGCCCGGTCCGCACTCTGATGATTAATTGAAAGGGCCTAGTCAGCTGAGCCTGATAAGCCTAGTATGTAGCATTTTGGTATTCGGTCAGTAAGACCTGGTACCGCAAGAGGGTGCCATGGTTATACTATGCCTGTACCATGGTTGGTATATTAAGCAGTAGCGATGTATTTCATTCTGGTCATGGTTGGTATACTACGCAGTAGCGATGTATTTCATTCTGGTCAGAAAAGGCCGAGCGAATGTTAATGTGCATCTTTACTCATTTAACAGGTCTGGAGGAATAATGCTGCGTCCTGTAGATGCTGGACACCATGCGCACGAGGTCGTGCGATTCGTCAGAATGGCCGTATAGGCTAACCTCATTGGTGGTTACCAATGAGGTTTGCTACAATGTTACAGGCCACCAAGAAGAACGACATTCCAATAGCGAACACCGGGCTCTGGCGAGGTGAGCACTGTTTTTGAATCGCAGTCAACGAGGAAACAGCTGAACAGGCGCTCGCGGCCACGTGTACGGCGGACGCTAATTTTTGATAGAAATTGTAATAATTGTATTCCCGACAACCCACACGCCCATACCAAATGAAATATGTTGAAGGAACAAATGATAGTAGAAGGACAAAATGGTAGAATTGCAGTAGAAATCCCTTAACTGATAGTCGAAAGACTTTATACTAATAAAATAACGTCTGCAATACTAATCACTTTTAAAAAGTAGATTATATACTGTTCTTATTGTTTTTAGAAAACGTGTATACATAGCTTATTGCAGCCTTTTTCTGCTTACTAGTCCTAAATTCTTCACAGTCACAAAGATAAGTGGTTGTTATATCAGCACTGTAAGATTAACAGCCATTAAGTATATAAGACTAATTTATTCCTTAAACGAGTACCTACAGTGACGCCTATATACCAAACAAGTAGATTTAGAAATAAGAAAGAGAAAAGTAGGTGGTACACGTTTATTAGCCTGTAAGGCAGTTTACAGTACCTACAATATAAAGTATAAAATTACACGTGTCATTACACAACAAGAGATCAGCTGAGTAATACACAATTTGCCATCTTTGTCTATACTCGTAGATACTACTCCATAGAGCACACTTAAATTTGTAATTTTGATTTAAGTAGAATAGTAGTCGAGGTAGAGCCACTTAAAAAACATATTGATATATGTTAATGGCATTTTGTAAATAGTCTATCTCAAATAAACAGGGATTTTGTGGTGAGCACGATTTCCACAATTTTAAACTGTATTTGACTGTAATATGACTGTATATAAATATAAAGCCGTGTGGTTGACGGCATAGAATACAAGTGTCACCACCCCCTAACTTCCCGTGGGTGTCGTAAGAGGCGTCTAAGGGATAACACGATGTAAATACCATCTTAGCGTAGAGACGGAAAACTCGACATCAAACCCTATACGACTGCCTCGTTGGTCTCGTGGCATAAATGGCATAAATGTGCGCGTGGGATCGGGAGGTCCCGGGTTCGATTGCTGGGCCGGGCACTGTTATTGGGTTTTTCTGTCACGAAATTCTCAGTAGCAGCACGGAGTCTGGAAATGTACGGTACGGCAATAGGCTCGCCCCTTATTACGTGGGACTAAGATATGTCTGGCGAAGAGTGGGTGTAGAGATACACCTCTGCCTACCCCTTCGGGGATAAAAGGCGTGACGATATGTATGTAAGTATGTATAAATATTTAAAATGTACCCAAGGTCAATGTCAATCAGTCCATTGTACCATTGTACTTACGTGCCTTGTTGAGCTTAGAAACAGATAACTACCTAACCGTCCCAGTATATTTACATGTTATTTTACTAACTATATCAAGTGCGAACTATATCTGTAGCATGCAGTATCCATCTTATACCTAGCAACACAAAATTCGTAAAAGTATATAAATATCCTACACCCGTATAATATTTGTATATAATGACTAAAAAGCGGCGATAGTCGAGTGGAGTATGCAATGGACTGCCGAGACGATGGTCTCGGGTTCGATCCCCAGGTACCTCGGGCACACATCTCTGACTTTCCGAAGTTATGTGTGTATTAAAAATGTTAATTATCGCTTGCTTAATAATGTGCCTGGTAGATGGCAATAGGCTCGCCTCCTGTTACATTGGGACCGAAACATAACTGGCGAAGCGTGGGTGTGTAATACACCTCTGCCTACCCCTTCGGGGATAAAGGCGTGAAGTTATGTATGTATGACTAAAAATACGTCAAAATACATAAAATATTCAGTCTCAATAATCAGAATGGTTGTGATCGTTCTTAACCATTACAATTTCGTTGTAGAACGTATTGATGCGAGCGATGCATCCAGACTTATTACACCTCCACGACACTCGATCACCATTCTGATAATTCCTGGAGTAACGCGATCCTTTGTAAAGAAGCATTGTCGTACCCTTGTGTGTTCTTAAAAAGTGAGCTGAAAACATACCAAAATTTATTTACCATAATCTATTGTATTTTAAATATTGTACTTATGAAATTCTCAATACTCATTTGGTACTAAGCTCATGTTCAAGTTTATATTTATAACTAGACTTTGCGGACGGTAAGTATACACCTATACCAATCTATTGGAGAAATCCGGATAAAAATCGGTTCAGGTTGCAGTCAGGAAGAAAGACTTCTTTTTATAATATGTCTTATATATGCAACGATTAACGTTAAATATCCTAATTGCAGACCACAATACTTACATCTAATATGTCCGTAGTTATTTTAAGAAATATTCGTTTGAAGTTTTTAGTTCATAATTCTCTGCCAATCATAAATGACACACTGCCCATAGGCTAGGACACTGATGTAAAATTCAAATAAATATAACAACTAAATTATAATTTTATTTCGTTTCTTATTTCGTTATATTAGCATGGTCATCTTAATTTTTTTCGTTTCGAGTTATTCTTCGTCATCGCTACTAGTGTCAGGATACATATATATATCAGGAAATTCTTCTTCTTCTCCCAATGAGGAGCTAATATCACTTTCAATTTCTGCTTCTCCTGACACGCTTTTATCATCAGTTACTTCTTCAATTTTTATTTCATCTGTAGTGCTAAGTTTTGTTCCTAAATAATAAAACAGAAAGGCACTAAAATACTTGTCTACCGAATGATAAGGTCACGGCCTGTTTGCTTAGATCATGTACGCGAAAGGCTGCATCAAGGTTTTGTTGAGGCCTTGTGGTTATCGCACTCATCTAGTTTGTTGTCACAATCAACATTCAACATTGTGCTACCATCATAATTATGGCCTAGCATCTATAACCGCAAACGCAGTCATCGGACAATAAAGCATTGAAAATACTGTTTTTATAATCAAATCGCCATACATTTATTACATTGCATAATTATACATTAGTAAGAGAAATATCTTTTATTTAGGTAAGAGATATTGTTCTAACATATCTGCGAAAATCTAAGAAAAGTGTTTGATAGTTACTTCTTCTTCTTCTTCTTCGTATCAATAGTTCAGATTAAATTCAGATAGTTACTTATATTCTAAAAAAATGAATATAAGAGTAATTCCAATTCTTCATCAGAATCATAATCTTCACTACTTTCCACTTCATCGCTATTGTTTACATCATGTTCACTTTCACCATCTTCGTTGCAAGTTAACTCTTCAACAACGTCGTTATCAACAACCTCACAATTATTACTCTCAGATTCTTCTCTCGGTTCTGCGTTGAGGTTGTTTTGGTCTTCTAACACAATTTCGGACTCATCGGTTGACTCACGGTTTTAATGTCAACAAATTAAATTGCCAGATCATAATCAACGGAATAATATTAAAATGTAGATAAACTGTTTACTTATGATTTAGTAATACGACACAGATAACAATTTATTAAATCAACCATTATACAAAAATTGGTCACATTTCCTTAGCGTTTCCTAAAGCATGTCAAGTAAATTAAGCCGTTCCATTATTTCCCCCGTATCATAATCTTCATCATTCAAATAATTATATTTAGAAGCAAAGTTACGTTGCTTTTTATTTTGATATTTCTTATGTTTATAAGTCACTTTTTCAGGTATTCCTTCAGACGCATCACTGCAATCTTCTACAAAGATGACGGTTTTACCGACCTTGATATGTCTGCCTCTTTTCTCTTGCTTCTTTTTAGAATCTAAAATTAGAAAACCAATAACACCTGTGCAGATTAAGCGCATATGTTTTCACATAGGACTGTGAAGAAAGTAGATATGATGTATTACATTTTATGTATTCAAAACAATTAAATTTTCATAACATCACTTTCATTTCTGATGTTTGAAAACTTGAGAGAGATTACCAAGTACTAATTTATTTATAGCACCACCAAATCAATCAACTAAAACTTCACCCTACCAAATATTAGTACACCATATACAAATGAAAATTATACACACGTCATTTTGTATCAAATATAATATTCACAATCGGAACACAAAATAATGTAAGTACATAAATAGGCAAGGCGATGTTTATCAAACACGTAAAACAATATGACCCTAACTACTAATCAAAAGGCTTCCAGGGCTAGGTTTCCACCCAGAAAAATCTTTGTATGTTGAACACGATTATTCGCTTTGTAATATATCTCAATATGTAACATAATAATATGTATAAGAAAAATAAGTACATAGGTACATTTATCAATTGTCTGATTGCCATAGTACAAGCGCTACTTAGTTTGAGATCAGTGTGAGAAAAAGAAAAGAAAGAAAATATAGAAGTCTCATTAGAAGTTACACTCACAGAGATTCAGATCAGTGTGAGAAAAAAGAAAGAAAAACTAAATGAGGCTCTTTAGGAACTTGAAAGACCAGGCGAAGGCAATTTTATTCCTTGTCTGTTAACAATAAACAGGCTTCAGAATGTTCTTTGCAGAACTCAATAACTTTGGCATACTGAGTTTTGATCCGTCGATTGCAGATTTGTTTATTTTGACAGGATATCACGCCGTCTTTGCCTTCGTAGTTCTTGTAATATTTTAAACCGGCGTGAAGTAAACCGCAGGCACCGCAGGCTGTTAAAAAACTCAGGGATCCCTAAAAGAGCACGTTGAAATATAATTTGGATGAAATATTAGCAATTTAAAACAGCAAAAACATTACCCTTCCTTTTGGCTTCGCCGTAGTCGGGTAAAAAGAGTAATTGTCAAAATATTTTTGGTTACAAGCATTATCCTTACCAATACTGTGTTTTATTTACATACTAAAACCAATTAATTTTTTTCTTAGAATTACAATTCTATGAATTCATAATAATATCAGTTCTCTGATTACCATAGTAAAGGCAACACTTTTAGGATTTAATGTATGGACCCAAAAACATTCAGTGAGCAACAGATAAAATTTTATTTACCAACAAAAATTTACAATTTGTGTGTCGCAAGTTACAAAAAAATTATCTACTATTATTAAAATTGCACTATTTATCATTATTTGTAGTAGGAATATACACATTGCAAGTCTTAATAAAACCAAAAAACATAAGTTTCATTCGTTATCTAATAACGAAAGGCACGTTTTAGAAGTTCATTGAAGAACCCAATAACGTTACTACTACGAGTTTTGATTTTACGACTACACACATGTTTATTTTGACATATCCAGGAGACTACGCCTTTTTTCCCTTCGTAATTCTTGTAGTACTTTTGGACACCGCACCGAATCGCGCGGCAACCGCGAGCCGTTGTGAAAAACTTTACACCTAAAATTGTGTCAAATGTATTATATAAAATAATAAAGAAGTAAAATGCAGCAAATGCTGAGAAAATCTAACTTTACTTTTTCAACGACGGAACTACTCAAATAAAATACTTATCTCTTGGAAATAGGACCCCACAATAAGTACATAACACGGAAATAAATGTATACAACTTGTTGCGATTTTAAAACGTCTAATAAATATATAGTGGTGCATAGGGTTCCCACCAAGAACATAGGGTCCCAAGCCAACCTCACCTGCAAGTGGTGCACCTGACGATCAACGGACGAGGCTCTGGCAAACAAAATATCCCGATAAGCGGCAATAGGCTCGCCACCTATTACATGGGACCAAAACACTGGCGAAAAGTGGGCGTTTAATATGCCTCTGCCTACCCCTTCGGGGATACAGGCGTGAGTCTATGTATGTATGTAGGTAATAAATATAATAAATATAATAGACGCAAAGGTGCATTCCGCCAAAATAATAGATGCAATAGCGACTACGAACAATATAAAATACGATACTTAAATGTTATAAGGAAGATTTTTTAGTTACTCATAAATTATCGTACTTACAGATTCAGTTCAAAATTAGGTCTATAAATCTCAGTGCTACCGACTATGGTTGTAACACTTGATGCTAAAAATTATTTCACACTGATTAATAACATAGGCTTTTATAGAAGTTCTTTAACAGAAAATAATCATGATTAGGTTAATTTAAGATATAAGCACCACTGTTGTCCGTGACGTTTCTACCGTGTAACTACTAAATTTAAAAAGTAAACGCTTAAATCCTTCAATTACAATGTTCTCTGAAGCACGACAGTTGTAAGCCGAGAAAATGAGAGAAAACAGAGCTATTCATACCTTAAATCAATTAAATAAGTCGATTAAGACCCGAAAATAAACTTGTGTAATGTATACAAAGGTGAAAGTTTTCTTCGATTACAGCGAGATAACACGATCTCTTTTTTCATGTTTCAATATGGTACCTACTCCGAGAAACAATTCCGGCAGCTTTTACCAGTGATGAAGCACAAAGTGACCCCACACTTAATACAATACACAGGCGATTTCTTCTGGCAAAGTTTACAACGGCCGATATTTGGTTTCATCAACATGAAATGTCCCACATTCATCATCCTCTTAGCGTTATCCCAGTTTCAATCTGGGGTCCGCTTTCTAGTCTAACCGTATTTGGCTGAATATTAGCTTTTCCACAGAGCGACTGCCTGTCTGACCTCCGCAACCCGAAGGGATAGCGATATTCCATGGTTTAGACTAGTGTCAGTTTATTTAGAAGGTATCTACTGCCGACCTGTAACGACTGTCAAAGATCTTCATGACAACCGGGACCGACGGCTTAACGTGCTCTCCGAGGCACGGGACAAGCGATAATTAACCATTCAATACGCACATAACTCCGAAAAGTCATTGGTGCGCGCCGTGGATTCGAACCCGATACCCTCTGCATGGCAGTCTGTTGGTATATCCACTCGGCTATCGCCGCCTCGTGTGTATATTGCGCAAAGTGTGCATGTTCCTTCGGATATTTTTGTGTAAATGTCCCACACTATCATATTTAATTGATTTATCAGGATCCCTCCTTCTGTTTGTCATGCTATCGTAATTTTTTTTCAGCATTTGGTAAAGTTCTGTTAAAGGCAGTTATTTTTTGTAGTAAATTCTTATATTATTATATTAAACATCAAAAGAAACAACGAATTAACAAACCTATGACATGGAGGATATAAGGATTTACAAATGTAACATCTTTGGGTTTGTCGAATTTTGTATTTATTACAATGTGTAAATCGTGCTCATTAAAAATATACTAATACAATCCACCTTTTTTATGACACTCCGGCTAAATATAAAATCATAACAAGATCCGTAGAGAAATAACAAAGTCAAGCGGCACAACAATCTTTACCCGCTTGGCTGTAGTTTGTGCTTAACGACTTAAAATACAACAGTGTTAGAAATTGTACTATCTTTAATTGGTGTACCGCCGTAATAAAAGTCAAAATCAATAGTTATTTGTGCAACAAGAGAGCAAAGTTGTTTTTTGTTTCGAGTGCTTATTTTGAGTCCCGAGCAAGCGAAGGATTCTATGATTGATTCACGAGCGTAGCGAGTGAATCAAAGTTAGAATCCTGAGCGTGGTGAGGGACTCAACAGCACGAGATACAAAAAACTTTGCTCTCGTGTAGCACACATAGCTTTTCACCACAGCAGTGAGAACGCATATTACTTAGGAGACATAGAAATGAACAGGAATAGATTGAATTCTGCATAATCACTTGTTGATTTAACTCTTCTGGTGTTAAAGTACAGTCATCATCGCTAGTTTCACTCATCTTTTTAGATTATTATTTATATTAATATAATTTAACACGTTACGCTATAGGTACCTACTGTATCAGCATCAGCGAAATTTTTATTCCCGCTACTTTTTTAAATCGCGTTTTAATACCGCGTCCCTGATGTTTATTTTTCAAATGTATCATTGTTGTAATTCTAAATAAAAATGTATTGGTTAAATACTAATTTTATACTATTAATAAGACTAATTTTTATTAAAATCCAATAATAAATTAAACATGTAAACAATAACATATAAAAAAATATATCTTTTTTTTTTGCGTTGCCGTAGGTGTTTTCTTTGAGGTCGAATTCCAAAATCGAATTTCGAATTCGAAGGGGTTTGTTTTTTCACTCACTTTTTATATGCATGTGAAAGAGACAGAGCACAGTAAAATTCGAATGTTTCAAATTTGTGGCTGAACAATGTCAATTCGTTGCACTGAAGATTGAAAAATTAAAAAGCTACTTTGCCTCACGCTCGAATCAAAATCGCGTTTTGTTCACTGTTGTCTCGCAGCAAAAGCGGCATGTTTGAGCTGCTGTGGTGAAAAATCATTTATTCATCTAGGTCACAAGGTGAAGATTATAAACGTCAATTTTAAAAATTAAATTACTTAATGCTTCTACATTTACATTTACTGCCTCGTTCGCAAAGCAATAGGTAGAACCACGAGAAAGAACGGGCAATAAAACTCGTGACCACTCTTTTAAATCACCAATATTATGGTACAAATTTTTATTTTTGTAAGGAACTGCAACCGTTACACATTGTACTTAATTACTTGTAAATAATAATTAGTTACAGACATAATACTTAAGCAATTAATGCTTACTAAATTAAGTGCTTTAGTTTAGGTAGATCAATATTAATGTAGCTAATATCCTTTTTCGTATTCCTGTACTGTATCAGTCTCTTCTTTAATAGAAATATCATATGTTTACCACAACGTATAGTAACACATAGTTTGCCTGTTTTACTTCCTTAATTTGCTATCTGGTATAAAATTTCTTGCAGTTTTATCCTACAAGAGGCACAAATCTTCTCTGATTACGCAGCATTAGAAATATCGGCTCCTTCCAATTCCACTTCATCGGTATTTCTAGTCTAGAAGGCATTTTAGACATAAGCAAATCGGTGTTCGTGACACATAGGCTTTTTGCATTTGGAACAAGCATGCTTAGTTTTCCTCTCTTTCTTTCTGGGACAGTAGAAGCAACGCCGTTGTCAAGTTATTAGAACAGTTGCTACAAAATATTTACATCGATAATAAATTTTTTAACATTTGGAACGTATAATACATACCTAAATATGGTAACCGATTACCTTTGCTTAACTTTTTTGCATCAGCAAACTAAAGTAGTGTACCCACTAGCCCCGCCGCTACGATTTCACATCGTTATCCGAACCGCACGTAACACTCGATAAAAATTTAAAAACATTATGAATTACGTTTGATTTTCAATCATTTACCGATCTCTAGAATGTCGTATTCCAGTGACGTGTCGGGTTAGGCTTCCAAATAACATTAAAGGAAACAAAAATGTATTTAAAGACAATATAATTCATAAAAGGAGCAGCCTATCTTTAAAATAAGTGTTTTATATACAAAGGAAATATCAAGAACTTAGGGTCCCAAGCCAACCTCACCTGCAAGTGGTGCACCTGCCGATCAACGGACGAGGCTCTGGCAAACAAAATATCCCGATAAGCGGCAATAGGCTCGCCACCTATTACGTGGGATCAAAACACTGGCGAAAAGTGGGCGTTTAATATGCCTCTGTCTACCCCTTCGGGGAAACAGGCGTGTCAGTCTATGTATGTATGTATGTGTGGAAATATTAAATTTTAACATGTCTATAAGTATAATTATTAACATAGTTTTAATATAGGTATGTAACAATAATTATTCAAATATATCACAGAATTACGTATCGCGTAGAAATATCACTGAAAGCGAAGCTTATTACTATACTTAAAATTTCGAAATAAACATAGATTTTAGAGATCAACAAATTCATGAAATAGGTATTCGATTTCTTTAACGATCTATCTTTAAACTTACTTACAGTCTCTGTCAACTGACACGGAACGAACAAAACGTCTTCAACAATTCACAGCTCAATTCAAAGATGGATAATACTCGTATCATGTCCTCATTATAAATAAGTAGGAACCTCTATACTTATTAACTGAAATTATAAAATATAAATAAGGCTGCTTTATCGATATGTGTTTATCACAACACAATATAAGTAGTTGCGTATTATATTACCAAAGTCTACGTAATAATTCTACTTCTTATCCAATACTACTGCAGTTCTGCCCGCAAACTATAACAGGAGATGGCGTTCGTCACCCATTCCAAGCAGTCGTAATCATAATAAGATATTAAACACATATGAAAACACTTCAATCAATATCCACTAATTTACAACTCCACAGTAAACAACACGTCATTCTTAACAATATTATCGTTCGATACGCGTCTTTGGACAATGACGCTTATGTCAAATAATTGCTCGAAATCTATAAGGGATCTTCCTTCACTTCGGGATTTGGCGTCCGTAACCAGAGATCGTTTTCGGGGAGAATTCGAGGGAAATTGAGGGCATGGAGGGCTACAGCTGCAGCTGTTGGAGATGTGATTGGGTAGGGAAGGATTGCTGCATATGTAGACAGTCCTGTGTGATTCGGCAAGCCTCTAGGGCGGAGTTGGACGAAAGCACCATTGCCATAGCGCGCGTGTGATGGTGGGGCGTGATTGTGCTCGTCTCCAGATGCAACCAGCTTGCCCGATACGAGTCTGACTCGCGCCCGGCACCCCATATGCTTCGAAGAACAGTAGAAAAACCGGCCGCCTACTTGCGAGTACGTATAGCCGCGTAGCACCAGGATGTATTTCCCCCTCTCCGTAGGTATGAACTGCACGTCTGTAATACCAGTATCATTTAGTGACACATACCTACTGAAAAAAAAAATACTTTATAACAATATGTACATAAGTGCTCGCTTAATCTGACTAAGATCTTAGATTAAAATTATCATACCTGTAGAAAACTCAGAAGTACCTACTGCAATCCTCAAGTCTAGGAGCATAAAAATAATAACAAACAAAGAATTATAGAATAGACACTTGTCTATAAGTAGTGTGTAGTGTCTTCCCGGGGGGATCCTTTCACCCCTAGGGAACGCGTCCCCAAGATGGCGGATAGGGGAGTGCTCGCCTGGTTCTGCGTTAGTAGAACCAGGAGGGTAGGAGCGAAATAAAATAGCTCCCGCGGACCAGAAGGCCGCAGAAGGATACTGCAATATAAAACCCCTGCTGCGGGCTTCTTCGACATCTTCGGAGCAGAGGCCGCAGCAGTGCTGTGAGTCTGGGCTGGGGCTCACAGAAGAGATGGCGGCGGAAGAACCCTTCGGGGTCAACGGCGGCGCTCCCACTCGTTAGCGGGTGATAGCCTTGGCGTCAGGTGGCAACCGGTCGTAAAAACAAAGCCAATCATCACAACTCCAAATCATGAAACGTACAAATAAGAAAAGGGCAAACAATACTAGGGCGTCCCCCTCAAGCGACGATAGTGGTGATGGAAATGCAGCAAATGCTAGGGCGTACCCCCAAAGCGACGCAAATGTCATCGGACGACGTCGTCATCATCAGCGAAGATGTGAACAACCTTCAGCAGATCTTAGAGAAGTGGAGGGAAGCTTTAGAAACATCAAGTCTACGAATAAGTAGAGAGAAGACGGAGTACATGCATTGCAACTTTAGTGGCGTCAACAGCAAACACACCATCTGTCTGCAGGACACCCAGCTAAATGAAGTGGACCATTTCAAGTACCTAGGGTCAGTCATCAGTAAAGATGGGTCAATAGACACTGATGTCACCCATCGCATAAATACCGGGTGGATGAAATGGAGAGAACTGTCCGGGGTGCTATGCGACAGCCGAATGCCCGTGCGCTTAAAGGGACGAGTATACAGAGCAGCCGTCCGACCGGCCATGACATTCGGAGCCGAATGCTGGCCACTCAAAAAGCAGCATGAAAATCAATTACACTGCGCAGAGATGAAGATGCTCAGGTGGGCAGGTGGTGTAACTAGGCTGGATCATGTCAGAAATACACACATAAGAGGCACCTTCAAAGTGAGACCTATCCCAGATAAACTACAGGAGAGCCGTCTGCGGTGGTACGGACACTTACCTACAAAATTCTTCATATAACGTCACAAATCCTAGAAAATCAAATTGCTACGTTTTTTATACTTTACTCAAAATTAAGTTTTATCGAATAGTCGACTTTTACCTTAGCCTTGTTTTGCAAATTATCGGTTACTCGAAACAAAAGTAAATAGTAAGTATATAACATATAACCCAAGACATAACGTAAAATTAGGCTCTTCATTATTTCGTGTTCGTCCACTAAAGAAATTATAACAAGGAACAAGGTTTTTATAAATTATGTCTTTTGATCCATCTGCATGTTGGTGGACATACCAAAGGTACAAAAGATTATCAAAATTTTACTTTACTTACTTTGCGATAGAAATATCGAGTGTTGAATCCACTAGTCAGTTGTCCTTGCTGATAATTATTGAAGACTTATAAGATTAAGATAGGATTAGAAATTGTACTATCTTTAATTGGTGTACCGCCGTAATCAAAGTCAAAATCAATAGTTATTTGTGCAACAAGAGAGCAAAGTTGTTTTTTGTTTCGACTGCTTATTTTGAGTCCCGAGCAAGCGAAGGATTCTATGATTGATTCACGAGCGTAGCGAGTGAATCAAAGTTAGAATCCTGAGCGTGGTGAGGGACTCAACAGCACGAGATACAAAAAACTTTGCTCTCGTGTAGCACACATAGCTTTTCACCACAGCAGTGAGAACGCATATTACTTAGGAGACATAGAAATGAACAGGAATAGATTGAATTCTGCATAATCACTTGTTGATTTAACTCTTCTGGTGTTAAAGTACAGTCATCATCGCTAGTTTCACTCATCTTTTTAGATTATTATTTATATTAATATAATTTAACACGTTACGCTATAGGTACCTACTGTATCAGCATCAGCGAAATTTTTATTCCCGCTACTTTTTTAAATCGCGTTTTAATACCGCGTCCCTGATGTTTATTTTTCAAATGTATCATTGTTGTAATTCTAAATAAAAATGTATTGGTTAAATACTAATTTTATACTATTAATAAGACTAATTTTTATTAAAATCCAATAATAAATTAAACATGTAAACAATAACATATAAAAAAATATATCTTTTTTTTTTGCGTTGCCGTAGGTGTTTTCTTTGAGGTCGAATTCCAAAATCGAATTTCGAATTCGAAGGGGTTTGTTTTTTCACTCACTTTTTATATGCATGTGAAAGAGACAGAGCACAGTAAAATTCGAATGTTTCAAATTTGTGGCTGAACAATGTCAATTCGTTGCACTGAAGATTGAAAAATTAAAAAGCTACTTTGCCTCACGCTCGAATCAAAATCGCGTTTTGTTCACTGTTGTCTCGCAGCAAAAGCGGCATGTTTGAGCTGCTGTGGTAAAAAATCATTTATTCATCTAGGTCACAAGGTGAAGATTATAAACGTCAATTTTAAAAATTAAATTACTTAATGCTTCTACATTTACATTTACTGCCTCGTTCGCAAAGCAATAGGTAGAACCACGAGAAAGAACGGGCAATAAAACTCGTGACCACTCTTTTAAATCACCAATATTATGGTACAAATTTTTATTTTTGTAAGGAACTGCAACCGTTACACATTGTACTTAATAACTTGTAAATAATAATTAGTTACAGACATAATACTTAAGCAATTAATGCTTACTAAATTAAGTGCTTTAGTTTAGGTAGATCAATATTAATGTAGCTAATATCCTTTTTCGTATTCCTGTACTGTATCAGTCTCTTCTTTAATAGAAATATCATATGTTTACCACAACGTATAGTAACACATAGTTTGCCTGTTTTACTTCCTTAATTTGCTATCTGGTATAAAATTTCTTGCAGTTTTATCCTACAAGAGGCACAAATCTTCTCTGATTACGCAGCATTAGAAATATCGGCTCCTTCCAATTCCACTTCATCGGTATTTCTAGTCTAGAAGGCATTTTAGACATAAGCAAATCGGTGTTCGTGACACATAGGCTTTTTGCATTTGGAACAAGCATGCTTAGTTTTCCTCTCTTTCTTTCTGGGACAGTAGAAGCAACGCCGTTGTCAAGTTATTAGAACAGTTGCTACAAAATATTTACATCGATAATAAATTTTTTAACATTTGGAACGTATAATACATACCTAAATATGGTAACCGATTACCTTTGCTTAACTTTTTTGCATCAGCAAACTAAAGTAGTGTACCCACTAGCCCCGCCGCTACGATTTCACATCGTTATCCGAACCGCACGTAACACTCGATAAAAATTTAAAAACATTATGAATTACGTTTGATTTTCAATCATTTACCGATCTCTAGAATGTCGTATTCCAGTGACGTGTCGGGTTAGGCTTCCAAATAACATTAAAGGAAACAAAAATGTATTTAAAGACAATATAATTCATAAAAGGAGCAGCCTATCTTTAAAATAAGTGTTTTATATACAAAGGAAATATCAAGAACTTAGGGTCCCAAGCCAACCTCACCTGCAAGTGGTGCACCTGCCGATCAACGGACGAGGCTCTGGCAAACAAAATATCCCGATAAGCGGCAATAGGCTCGCCACCTATTACGTGGGATCAAAACACTGGCGAAAAGTGGGCGTTTAATATGCCTCTGTCTACCCCTTCGGGGAAACAGGCGTGTCAGTCTATGTATGTATGTATGTGTGGAAATATTAAATTTTAACATGTCTATAAGTATAATTATTAACATAGTTTTAATATAGGTATGTAACAATAATTATTCAAATATATCACCGAATTACGTATCGCGTAGAAATATCACTGAAAGCGAAGCTTATTACTATACTTAAAATTTCGAAATAAACATAGATTTTAGAGATCAACAAATTCATGAAATAGGTATTCGATTTCTTTAACGATCTATCTTTAAACTTACTTACAGTCTCTGTCAACTGACACGGAACGAACAAAACGTCTTCAACAATTCACAGCTCAATTCAAAGATGGATAATACTCGTATCATGTCCTCATTATAAATAAGTAGGAACCTCTATACTTATTAACTGAAATTATAAAATATAAATAAGGCTGCTTTATCGATATGTGTTTATCACAACACAATATAAGTAGTTGCGTATTATATTACCAAAGTCTACGTAATAATTCTACTTCTTATCCAATACTACTGCAGTTCTGCCCGCAAACTATAACAGGAGATGGCGTTCGTCACCCATTCCAAGCAGTCGTAATCATAATAAGATATTAAACACATATGAAAACACTTCAATCAATATCAACTAATTCACAACTCCACAGTAAACAACAACACGTAACATTCTTTAACAATATTATCGTTCGATACGCGTCAGTGGACAATGCCGCTTATGTCAAATAATTGCTCGAAATCTATAAGGGATCTTTCTTCACTTCGGGATTTGGCGTCCATAACCAGATATCGGTTTTGAGGAGAATTCGAGGGAAATTGAGGGCATGCAGGGCTAGAGCTGTAGCTGTTGGAGATGTGATTGGGGAGGGAAGGATTGCTGCATATGTAGACAGTCCTGTGAGATTTGGAAAGCCTCTAGGGCGGAGTTGGACGAAAGCACCGTTGCCACAGCGCGCGTGTGATGGTGGGGCGTGATTGTGCTCGTCTCCAGATGCGACCAGCTTGCCCGATATGAGTCTGACTCGCGCCCGGCACCCCATATGCTTCGAAGAACAGTAGAAAAAGCGGCCGCCTACTTGCGAGTACGTATAACCGCGTAGCACCAGGATGTATTTCCCCTTCTCCGTAGGTATGAACTGCACGTCTGTAATACCAGTAACATTTAGTGACATCTTATACTAATATATAAAGCTGAAGAGTTTGTTTGTTCGTTTGTTTGGTTGAACGCGCTAATCTCAAGAACTCCTGGTCCGATTTGAAAAAGTCTTTCAGTGTTAGATAGTCCGTTTATCGAGGAAGGCTATATAACATCACGCTATGAGCGACGGGAGCAGGGCAGTAGCCTTAAATAACGCAGGTGTAACCGCGGGCATCCTCTAGTATTCTTTAAAAATAAACTGCTTTATAACAATAGGTATGTACATAAGTGCTCGCTTAATCTGACTAAGATCTTAGATTAAAATTATCATACCTGTAGAAAACTCACAAGCACTATAATCCTCAAGTCTAGCAGCATAAAAATAATAACAAACAAATAATTATAGAATAGACACTTGTCTTTATTTTTTGTCTATTTTGTTTATATGTTTTGCTTTACAATAATAATTATATATACAGTGATAACGAATCACATACTGAAAAAGTTTCTAAATAGATCCATATTTTGAGCATGTAAGCAGAATAGGGTTGTTTCCAACTAGTCATATTGTCTTTAATTTTTTGTCTATTTTGTTTATATGTTTTGCTTTACAAGAATAATTATATTTACAGAGATAACGAATCACATACTGAAAAAGTTTCTAAATACATCCATATTTTGAGCATGTAAGCAGAATAGGGTTGTTTCCAAATAGTCAAATCAAACACTTTTAATGAAATGTTAAAAACGATCTTTTCTACGGCGTTAGTATGAAATTTGACATAGTGACGTCATAGTTTTTTGCTGTCAAGTTGAATACTTATTATCAATAATTATTGTCGATAAAAATATTAAATAAAGTTTTAACATAAATTGATGATTCATTCATCAATTTATGTTAAAATTTTATTTAATATTTTTATCTTCCATTATTTTGACATGTTTCACTAGATAAATATACCTACTTGTATAATTTATTTCACTTGCAGGAAACTTCCCTATTTACAATTAAAATAAAGACTGATTTGAGGTATGTAGCGGCCCATCCGCTAACGTTCATTTCTTCTGACTTGTCCCGTTGTGCAATCTGTACAGAAAAGCGACGGGATAAAATAAAACCTTTGAAGCCACTAATTAAACCACAATCCTACGTTCTTTCCCCTGACTTTATCACAACACGCCAGTCCGACAGGAAAAACAATCCTTCAATGACCATACACACGTTTAGGCACATTCCTGTCAGTTTGCATCTTGTCAGTCCTACCGAGGGATTGCGTGTCTATGGATGGTTAAAATCCTATTGTAATCCTATCATTTTATGAAGATTGTTGTCATTTAAAAGGAATGCTCGACATTTTGAATTATCTTTATGGATTTATGTGGATTATTTTCATTTTGCAACATGTGTAACTCGTAAGCAATAGATTGCTATATTTATATGAGTTTTATTGCGAGTGGATATCTATTTAAACCTAAATTTCAACTGCCTCTGTGGTTCTGCGATAGTCTAAGCGACTGCGGATCATGAGGTCTCGGGTTCGATTCCCGGGTCGAACAAAAAGTTATATAAGAAATATAGTGATATAGTACCTAAGACTTTTAAAAGATCTGGCATGCGATGAACCTGATGATTTTCTAATATCACATTTCTAATATCACCTTTATCGTCCATTTCTTGGGAATCCATTTTATACTTCCGGGACGAAGACGAATAGGTACAAAGTGATAACAAACGAGCAGTTAATCACGCCGGACAAATAAACAGGCACTAACTTGATCACATCGCGCCTGAATTAGGTACATGACGTACAATCAAGATGTCGTCATTGCCATTATAATAAAAGTCGCACGATTGATTTGAGGTATAAATTATTGTGTCTTTAAAATATCATAGACATAGACGCAATTTGTTTACATGATCGCAAAAATAATATAAGAGATTTTGCAACTACAGCTCAATGTGATCACATGAGAACAAAAAAAAACGGTATTTTCTTTGCAGGAACTTATTTTTACCTTACCATATATTCTTAGGGAAAAAGTACCCCATTTGCTATTTTTCTCTTTATCTTCACTTCATACAATAATGTTGTTCTGAGCTGCAGCTACTATGGGGATTATGTCATCAGTCATCACATAAGGACAATGGGTAGTAATTAGTCATATAGGTATTATCGCTTACGGGGATAATGAGTTATAGTATTTAAATGATTAGGTAACTATACATTTTTAAAAGTTTGTAACATCTTTGCAATGGACTGTAGAGATATATTAGTTGAATATGTATTACGTGTGTCATATTGGTATAAAATATAATAATCAATCAATAAATGAGTCAGTATCATCTCAACTCTCGTGTTTTACTTGTCTCCAACACAACACCTCACATGGCGACCCTGCCGAAAGAGTCTGCCATCCGATCGCCGTCGCGTATTTGACACCGGCTTGCACTCGCGCGGCGCCATACCATAAAAGGAAGAAATATTTCATACACGGGTATTCTGGACTGTTCTGGTACCAAGATGAATCAATCAAATACAACGTTGTTAGACTTTTTATTTGCACGCGTTGCTGTGACAAAATTTTTGGCACAATAAAGATGGGCAAAACGCAATCTCGTGAGGAGGTCATAATTGCACAAAATGCAGCAGGATCGAATACAGCCACAGTGGATGAATTTCGTTTCTACCTCAGTACGACGACCATAATACTGTCGCTTATAGCCTTGGCCTTGGGTATCGGGCTGATATTCTTCGTATTCAGAATCTATAAGAAATGTCATGGACAATGGATAAGGCAAGAAATATCTCGACACAATCTACGTCGATCATTATTTCGGCGTGAGCGTTCGCGAGACCAAAAGGACGACGACATTGAAGTCTAGAGCTGCGAGTGATTATTCGTCACTACGTTTTCGGCGTTCGTATTAACGGTATAGCAAGTAAAGTGATAAAGTGATGGTAAAATGAAAGGTTAACAGTGATTGTGCAGTGTTCAAAAGAATATATATATATAAATAGTCGCGATCCGTTTAAAAATAAAGTGCGCGAACCCTATTTTCGATAACTCTAAACTACTCTCGTATGCGTAACATTGGGTAATGTATGCGTTTAAACTATTAAGGACTTATTAAGTATAATGTTATTAACTATCTGCCTCTATAATGATAAGTTATGGCCGAAGACTTCGAAACTCTATGTAAAGAAATAAAAGAAGTTAGATCGTATTTGATTAAAATAGGTCAAAATCGTAGAAAAGGAAATATTTTGATAATAAAGCAAAGCGAGGCGAATGACATTTTTTCTAGGTATCAAGCCTGTGTAAATCTGGTTAGCAGAGATATTAAGCAAGGTATTATAAAGACTAGTGATACGCCTTTAATTGACAAGTTTATTAATTCATTTCAGACTTTGTACATTGAAGTTTTATCCTTGTGTAAATCTGCTGAATCGGTAGAAACCACTATGTCGACCTTTAACATTAAAGTAGCTTTGAGTATATTAACGCAGATGACAGATGAGGAGGAAAATACACAACGATTAATAGAGAATATTGAATATTATGCCTCTACCCTTGAGACTTCCGAACAAAGTAAGCTCATTGAATTTGTATTGAAAAGTAGATTATCTCGATCCGCAAAATTACAATTAAGTTCTGATTATTCTAGTGTGTCTGAGTTAATTTCTGACATGAAAAACATACTATTGCAAAAAAAATCTGCAAGTGCTTTACAAACAAAACTAATTCGTATGAGACAAAATGAATTAACAATAAAAGATTTCGGTAAACAAATCTCTGAGTTATTTGTTAACTTAACGATTTCGCAGGCCAGTGGTAATTCAAGTAATTATAACTTGTTAAAACCGATTAATGAACAATTCGCTATAAAGAAATTTGCCGATGGCCTGAGAAATCGACGTTTGAGCACAATAATCGCTTCACGTCATTTCAGTACTCTAAAAGACGCGATTCAAGCGGCCCAAGACGAGGAGTTGGAGTCAGTCGGAGCGTCCGCAGATATTTTGGGTATGTCCACGTCCAGAGAGATAAATAATAGATTTTTCAGAAGCAGAGGTCAGCACTTCGCTGAAGGTCACGGTAGATTTAACCCGCGAGCATCATCATGGCGCAGAGCTATCAACATACACCGAGGTGGTGGCAACCAATACCGCGGCGGTTACGGACCACGGCGTGAGCAGCAGGCATTTGCACCCAGACGAAATAATAGAGGTAGGTCTTATTATAACTCTAATTTTTATCGAGGAAAGCAACAGATCAATATAACTACTGAACCAGAACCAGCACTGGCAACGACATCGAAGTCGCCTGAAACTGATTCCAAAAATATGTTTTTTCGAGACTAAGGAACAAATTTTATCATGCAGTAGTACTTATTATATAGAGCTATCTTTAAACAATTACAATTACACTTGGTTACTTGACACCGGCGCTTCAATATCAGCGCTTAAGTATAAACATGTCGTAGAACACCGTATTCCATTTGTTAAACAACACTCATACATAAATGGTATTGGCGGCAAAGTTAAGACTGTAGGATACTGTTACTTGTCTTTATTTGTGGGTGGTCATCGCTTGCACCATACATTTTATCTGTTTGACTTCTTGCCAATTACGGCGAATGGAATAATTGGAAGCGACTTTTTAACAAAGTATAAATCAGTTTTAGATTTTAAAAACAATATTTTGACACTTTCGGTGGAGCCCGTGCAAATCAACATTCCCTTATTATTAAGTTCTAAAAGATGGTTAGATATACCACCGAGATGTGAATCAATACACTACATTGAGACTAATTTACAAGGTGAAGGAGTAGTTTGTGCCTCTCAAATTGCCGACGGAATATATTTAGCTAGCACTATAGTCAAGACAGTTTGCGGTAGGATACCTATAAAAATATTAAATACGACCGAGAATACATTTAAATTGACTGAATTTAATCCGGTGATTCATAGCGCTAATGACTATAATATATGCACTTTCCAGGAAACTAAAATAAATGCAGACCGAGTAAAGAAGGTGTTTTCCCAATTGCAATTAAATCATTTAAATAAAGAAGAACAAATTTGTATAGAAAACTTATGCGCAAAATATTCTGATATATTTTATTTGGACGGTGATAAATTGACAACAACAAATATTTACGAACATGATATAATATTGAAACCAAACTCGTGTCCTGTGTTTAGTAAGCCCTATAGATTACCTCATTCTCAGAAAAACGAAATTCAAAATCAGCTTGATAAGATGTTAAAAGATGGTGTTATTGAAAAATGTAGAAGCGAATGGAGTAGCCCAGTATTATTAGTTCCGAAAAAGAATGCGAATGGATTAAGAAAATGGAGACTAGTAATAGATTATCGGAAATTAAATAACTGCGTAGAGGATGATAGGTTTCCACTTCCTAACATCACGGAAATTCTAGACTCTCTTTCAGGTTGCATATATTTTTGTCATTTAGATTTATATCAGGGTTTTTACAACGTAAATTTGGCAGAAAATAGCAGAAAATATACTGCATTTCATGCGGGACAATATCAAATGACTAGGATGCCTATGGGGTTAAAAACTAGCCCAGCAGCCTTTTCACGTATGATGACGATGGCTATGGCAGGATTGAATTACGAGAAATGCTTGGTTTACCAGGATGACCTTGTAGTATTTGGGCGAAATTTAAATGAAACTATGAAAAATTTGCAACATGTGTTCGAAAGAATTAGACAAGTAAATTTAAAGCTAAATCCTATAAAATGTGAGTTCCTGTAAAAACAGTTATTGTATCTCGGACATATAGTATCAGGTGACGGTATTTTACCCGATCCGGATAAGATAAAAGTAGTAGAAAATTATCCGTGCCCAAGGTCACTCGATGAAGTTAGACGGTTTACGGCATTTGTGAATTTTTACCGTAAGTTCATACCAGGATTTGCAGAAAAGGCATTTCCCTTATATCAATTATGCAAAAAGAATGTACCCTTTGTTTGGGACATGCGTTGCCAAAAATCTTTTGAAACTCTAAAACAGAGCATTATTTCGCCACCAGTCCTACAATATCCAGACTTTTCGGCAAATAACGAGTTCATTGTACAGACAGACGCCTCCGGCAATGCAATAGGTGCTGTTTTATCTAATAGCAATAGAAAACCCATAGCATACGCCAGCAGAACTTTAAA
Source organism: Euclidia mi (assembly GCA_944739405.2). Classification (NCBI taxonomy): domain Eukaryota; kingdom Metazoa; phylum Arthropoda; class Insecta; order Lepidoptera; family Erebidae; genus Euclidia; species Euclidia mi. Next base: position 95,824,014 of record OX123186.2, on the reverse strand, counting down.
TAACGCAGAAAAACGATATCCAACAATAGAAAAGGAATTGCTTGCAGTAGTATGGGCAGTTAAATACTTTCGGCCTTATTTATACGGTCGTAAGTTCAAAATTTTAACCGACCATAGGCCATTAGTTTATCTTTTTAACATGCGTGACCCATCAAGCAGGCTTATGAAATTTCGACTCACTTTAGAAGAATATGACTATACGGTAGAATATGTAAAAGGCGCAGACAATGCAGCTGCAGATGCATTGTCTCGTATATCTTTTACATCTGACGAGTTAAAGGAAATGACTGAACCCTTAGTTAGTGTTATGACTAGAGCTCAAACTAGGAAGTTGCAAAATCTTTCAGTTGATATGGTTCCTTCAGACGGACGGCCTGATCAACCAGACGTTTTGGGGACACATATTAAGCCGAAAGAAGCAGTTGAACTAAGATTTATTGACAAAAAAGATTTGGAAAATTTGAGAAAAAATAATAAGATAAGTAAAGAAAGAAACGCGTTTTGTTTTGTTGAAAATATATCGACTATTTATATAAATCCAGACTTCCAATCACAAATGACGCGAGCCGCATTCGTGAGGGAGCTGAATGAATTTTGTAAGGAAATAAACGTTAGTGAAGTTTGTTTTATAAAGAATAAAGATAATAAGATTTTTGTGGAAAAGTTATTAAGTGAAATAAAACATTTTAAAGGTATTCGCTTGTATATTTTAAATGATGTACAAAGAGTAGACGACAAAGATGACAGAAAGGTGATTCTAAACGACTTCCATCTCTTGCCCACAAGTGGCCACGCGGGCATGAGAAGGATGTTAAATAATATAAAAAAATATTTTTATTGGCCCGGACTAGATCGTGAAGTTAGAGAATTTGTAAGGAAATGTGATAAATGGCAAAAGCAAAAACATGCTCTAAATATAAAAGAACCTATGCTTATTACATCCACAGCTACATCAGCATTCGAAAAAGTTTATTTAGATTTAGTTGGACCTCTAGAAAAGGATTGCTATAATCATTGTTACATTTTAACATTGCAGTGTGAATTGAGTAAGTATGTGGTAACTCATCCTTTAAAGTCTAAAACACCAGCAGAAGTAGCAAATGCATTGGTAAATAGCTTCATCCTCTGTTACGGTATACCACAGGTAATTGCTACAGACAGGGGGACGGAGTTCATGTCATCAGTTTTCAACGAGGTATGTAATCTTTTAAAAATTACTCACTTAAGTTCCACAGCATATCACCACCAAAGCATTGGCGCATTGGAAAACTCACATAAAAACTTAGGTTCGTATTTACGTATCCAAACAGATAACCATCCTGAAGCTTGGAGCCTATGGTTACCTTATTGGAGTTTTGCATTTAATACAACTGTGCATTCCGAGACAAAATTCACTCCGTACGAATTAGTTTTTGGCAAAATTTGTAACCTTCCGAGTAACTTTAAAAGTAATATTGTAGACCCTATATACAATCATGATAACTATCCATCTGAACTAAAGTACCGCTTACAATTATCCCAGAAAGAGGCTCGACAAAATCTACTTAACAGCATATTTGCTAGGAAATATACTTATGACAAATATGTTAACCCTATTGTGTATAAACAGAATGATTTAATTCTAATAAAAAATGAAAATGTAAATAAGTTAGACAGTCTTTATTCTGGACCTTATGTTGTTATTAAGGATATGTCTCCAAATGTGCAAATAATGAAAAATGGCAAAGTAGATGTCATTCACAAAAATCGTACGAAATTGTATATTCCTAACTAATTATTTAGAGTTCTACTTTTATACAAGACTTTTATTTTTATATACCAGTTATTGTTACTTTATATTTACCTTTGTTAACCCTTTTATACCATTTTATCATTTTACAATGTAATTTTTTTTTATTATTTGAACTAGGTATGTGCCACTATGTAACATTATGCTATTCATTGCAGCATTAAATATATCTACTGATTATTTTATATAAAACAAAAATAAAACAATTTAATCGTTATTTTGTGTAATCTTCTTATATACCTAATAAATTATCGGCATTGTATTAAGCTGATTATATGTGTAAAAATAAAAAAAAGTGAATTTGTTTGTATCACTTTTTTTTTCTGATTATGATGGGCGTGTAGAGATATATTAGTTGAATATGTATTACGTGTGTCATATTGGTATAAAATATAATAATCAATCAATAAATGAGTCAGTATCATCTCAACTCTCGTGTTTTACTTGTCTCCAACACAACACCTCACAGGACGCAAACTCCTTTTATTATACAGTGATATATATATATCAACATATTGTTTGTTTACCGCCATTCTAAATATTAGTTATTTTTGAAAATTTTACGACTTCGAGTCCAAGTGATTCTAAAATTTATTTTATTTTTTTAGGGAAGAGACGCTTAACAGCTGCCGAACGTGCACGCCGTTACCGAGACCGTCTTAACTTTCTGAAACTGAACAAGCCGCTAGACGGGAGCAATGTAAAACCTTTAAGAGAAAGTCAGATCCAACAAGTTTCTATGATAAAATTAAACTTAATCAAAAATTTTAAAAGATTGTATTTTAAAGTTGAAATAAACATTGTTGCTTCTGTAAAAAGTGAAACACGGTGATGGTTGACATCAGACTATTTTATTTCATACTCATTGATTTGCCTAGCATTTGTCCGCGACTTCGTTCGCGTGGAAAATCTTGTCTACTTCACTTATTTGAAATACAAACTCATTTTTTTCTCCAGGCAGTCATTTAGTTACTTCCTTTCTTTCTTCTTACATAAGAGTACCTTATGTAAATGTTTTATCACGTAGCCTGTACAGATATACTTAGTACCTAGTACCTACATAGAATAAAGTTGACTAAGTGGTGTTTCAATTTATTATGTAAAGTAATAATTGCCTTTTGTACCTATTAGGTACAATAGCCTGCAACTACATTTGTACGTAAAGATTTTGTCATAACAATGTAGTAGCAACTCCTGATTTGTCAGACTCAATGGACTGTGACTTAAAGCGCGCCGAAGATGGTTACTGACAAAAACTTTGAACTGATGACGTCACGAGCATTGCAGTTCAGAGGATATGCCAATCGAAAAGGTATAGTAATACTCTTAAATAAAACATTAGTTTATTACTGATGATCTAGGGTTTGATATCCGACACTTAGGTACCTACGTACCTACGTTACGTTTGCCACTTTCAACATTGTCAATTATAAATAACTAATGATCATACTTTTGTGTCTGTCATTAGTTATCAGTAAAGATACTCTTGGGCTTTGTGGTTGATCATGGGGTTTCAGTACAATATAGGGTCGTCCTGTTATTGGATTTGAATTAAAATATTCTCGAGAACACAACTTTGTTCTGTGGAAGTCGTATTGACTTGATCGCTGATCCAACTTGGATATTATACAATAACCATGCCTTAGTATACGAAGCCACGTCTAACTTCTTATCTACTTAACTGCAAAAAAAAATTATATTCTGTAAAATCTGGCTATTAGGTATAGTCAGCGAATCTCGGCCTCCCAAAGTGAAAGTCTTGGATGCAATCTTGATAACGCTGGGACAATGATGATGAAAGTTGTTAATTTTAATCAGTTAAGCTCCAATTGTAATTAAGCAACTAAACTAACTACTCGGTTGGTGTTGAGTCTGGCAAATTAACAGCTTGCCTAAATTGGTTACAAATTTGTGGTTATTTTTTGTTCTCAGTGAGAGTTCATCCATAGATACCTACCTGCAATTTCATTAGCACCGTAGGCGAAAAACATGGAAACATTCGACGTAAGTATTTGATTTTGATCAACCAATATAAATATGATATAGCCAAATTGGAAAACTTTAGGCGATCAGAGAAAGTTCTTCCTACAAAATATAATTTTCAAAGGTCTGCGCTGTACGTGGAGTGTCAAATAAAAGATAAAATTAAAATTATAAGTATATCATACTACTTCTGATGGCGCTAAGTCACCATTCACTTGTAACTTGTTTTGTTTTGGCTAACTGAACAGCGATCAAAGCCAAACTTTGCGACGAAGATTTTCACGATCTTTCTAGAGAACACTAACCAGCAGAAAGGTCGAAGCAAGTACAGATCATTCGCTAGATTGCTCGCCAGAACTCAATATAATGTTCGTGAAAACACTCTTTTGTTTCTTGTTGTGTAACATTCGTAAGAATGCTCATTACGTGTGAATGCTCAAGTATATCAGAGGGGTTAGGGGGCAACTCGTCCTCAAAGGGCCTAGCCAACTGGCATAAACGCTAGACGAATAGGATAGAATACGATAATCAATGTATGAGATTGACATAAGCTTACGACACATATTTTGATTAAACATATAGAACGTCAAATTGATAGCCCAGTGGCAGCTGTTGTCTGTTCGGCAAAACGAGATCGGCAGCGTTGTAGATTACCTTCATAGAAACGGTAGTTAACCAAATGACACCTTTGACAGACGAATTTGATTTGTACTAAAGGAGTATGCCCATTCTTGTATAGACTGCCGTTGCGTATAACGTTTTATTCATTTAAACTCTTATATTAACTGAAAAGTAATTTTTTCAATACTTTTCCCAGTCTGGACAGAGTTTTTTTTGCTAACTCATTCGCGATATATTTTTACATGCAAAATTTGATATAAAATAGGTAGGTACTTTTCATCCATTAACCATGGATGGAACCATGGATGTATTTTGCTTCCTACGTAACTATTACAAAAAAACTTGTATATATTTGATTAATTATGTAATCAGTAGATATCTTGATTAATAAAATACCTACATTATTTAAACATTGTATTAACTGCCTAAATGCCTATACCTATGAGTATAAAACTTTTTTTCTAAAGAGTCTCGAAAGTCTCATTTTTTCCTGGCATTTCGAGACCCGGCTGAGCCTCGAAATTTTTCCGGGACTCCAAAATGTATCGAGACTGAAAGCCTTAGTAGCGAGGAATGCTTCGGCGATACCCGACCCTCCGACACACGGGTACCTACATTAGGAACACGGGTTGGTAAGATAAGATAAGATACGATGTATTTGCTAAAAACATGTGAAGGTACCTACCTACCTACCTATACATACAGTTGCATGCAACATGTTATACAGTAGGTAGGTACATTGTTAATTTTGTTCGACATGTTTGTCATATACGATGACGTGCAAATGTTATATATCAATAAATTGTAAAATAATTTGATAAAAGATAATGTCAAAATTAATAAATCACAATTTGTCAGTCAAATAATCATTAACATTATAAAATGTTTTATTGATCAAAAACAACTAAATTTTATTTTTAAATTCAGTAACTATTGTTAAGTTCCTTCCAAGTCTTAATTAGTTAGCTTGTTAAATATGACTGGTGCCATGCATAGGACACTTTTGCGCATAAGTGCAGTCTTGGACGGGTTCAGACATAGTTTGCTGTTGTCACGCCGGATTCGAGGAAACATATCTGTCACCCGTGAAAATTAATTAGGATTCTGTTTTACGAACAAAACCATTTCTAATATATATTGACTAGCTTTTGCCCGCGCCTTCGCGCGCGTTAAGTTGTGTGAAGACACTCCTGATTATGCTAAAGACTTCAGAAACTATAGTGTACAAAGTAGCTCGGTCAGTATTCATGACACTATATACCTACTTATCATTATATCTACCGAAAGGTAAATAATAACATCGCCTTGCATACAGTCAAATGCCAAAGCTATGTTCCAATACATGTCCAATATAATAATATGTACCTACCTACCTATATCTATAAACACTTTCGCATTTATAATTTTAGTAGAGAACATCGTTTCAGTCGTTTAAGCGTTGTATATAATTATTATAGTACCTAACTATTACGGTGATTAGGTACATTGTTCGCATACCTACATAAACTGTTTATGTATGCGAACAATGTAATCACCGTGCACAATAATATGACATTAATTATGATGTGTCAGTAGGTACTGACAAATATAGGTACGCACATGCGTAGATACTCAATTATTATAGCGCATGCGTTCTTACTTCCAAGAGGTAAAGGAGAAGGACCAAATACGGCCTGTAGCGGCCAGAAAGTTGTGAATCGTTGAAATTAAACATATAATTTTTAAAAATTTTACATCGTTTTCGTTTTTTGATAGAGTATCGGTGAAAGAATTTAGTTTTTAAAGATTAATTATTTTGAATAAGCTATGGTAATAGCGGACGAATGTCTTATGTTGCCAGCATTAAAAATGAAATGAAGTATGGTAGGCAGAAATTGTTTTAAGGAAATAATATTTTTATTACTATATTAGAAAACAATATATTTTATTTACTTTATAAGTATATTTGTAAAAAGAATCCAGAAATATATAATTTATTATACATTCCATAATTATTAATCGGTAAAAATCGTTTTGTTTTTTAATCGATAGTAGAAATATTTTTTCAAACCATTTGCAACACTTTTTTTATCTGTTATGTCATTCGTGTTGCTACTGTGTATCGTAAATATTTTGCTCTGGTTTATTTGTGTTATCGTACGTTTTTAATGTAATGTAATTGAATATAAATTCAATAATAATGATCAGTACCTTCTACCCATGCAAAGAATATGCAGCGGTGTTTGTGATTGTGGTTAGCTTTTTTGGACGAGTATACATAGTACGAGGTTCCCTAGTACACAGGTGATTATTCATTATTATTGGCCACTCTTTATGTAGTTTGTGTTCTTTAAGACGCAAAGACATACTTTTATTTACATCTTGGTATTATATTTATGTTAAAATTCAATTTTGAGGTATATTTAGTTGCGGAATAATTTCCATTTCAAATATCTCGTATCTTATTTCCACCAAAAGTTATTTAAAAAGAAATTATACAGGTTAATAGAGTAGTCATTTATCTTCAAAACACACATGGTGTTGTGTTTGGCCGTGCCAGGCCCATAATGTATGGCCAAATGGTACATCTCCTTTATGCTGAACAAACTTCTAGCCTCCCTACAATCCCTCCCAGTTTAATTTTTGCATCTTAAGGTAGCCTATGTCCGTCTCCATGGTCCAGTATATCTCTATATCAAATTTCAACAAAATCGGTTCAGCCGTTTTAGCGTGAAAACAGAGCATAGGTACATACATTCATACACACTTTCGAATTTATAATATTAGTAGGGATGGCAACTTTAGTATCCTATATTGTTTAAAGTAAGGCTGACAGCCATACCGTTGATCTAAGGCATCTCTTTTGTGCTATATAATGTCTTTATGTGCATAGGGTTCCCACCAAGAACTTAGGGTCCCAAGCCAACCTCACCTGCAAGTGGTGCACCTGCCGATCAACGGACGAGGCTCTGGCAAACAAAATGTCCCAATAAGCGGCAATAGGCTCGCCACTTATTACGTGGGATCAAAACACTGGCGAAAAGTGGGCGTTTAATATGCCTCTGCCTACCCCTTTGGGGAAACAGGCGTGAGTCTATGTATGTATGTATGTATAATGTCTTTGTCTTTTGAGTTGCTCCAGAATATGATTCTGTATCTGATATAATTGATTCAGCCAGTGCGTCATAAGTAGTGTTGAAAATGACTAAAGTGACTGCATTTGACTGACTGTCATTTACGGTCAAATTGGTCAAAAACGGTCAAAAAAGGTCATTAACTGTAAAACATGGTCAATTTCGGTCATTTTGATTTCACTAATATTTTAGTACTTTTTTAAGTATTTTCTAAGTTTTTGTGATTAATATAAGTGTACAGAATTCTTAATTGAAACAAAAAGTGGTTTAAAATTATTTATTGTAGTATTTAACATTTTACAATGTAGGTTTCTTTGAAAAAATAGAATCATAGTGTTAATCATTTTACCGATTGTTTTCTAATTCTAATTAAAGTATTAAGGGATCATTTTCCTCATCATCGTGACCAATGATGTCTTGTGCGTGGTTCGTGGCGTCTATGAATGCAATGTTTTGATACTCCTCTTCTTCAGAGTTTGAGCTCAAATTACACATTGTAGGAGCACGTTTATTATCCGCAAAAAGACGGAGGTTTGACCTGACGAAAACAAGTTTTTCCACCCTTTGCTTCTGCAAGCGTCTGCGTCGCAAAGAATGTGTGAAACTGAATATACTCCAGTTGCGCTCACTTGCAGCTGAAGATGGTGGAACGCTTAGGATTCGGGTAGCGATCGGTTGTCTGCTACCATATACATATATATATTATATTTTGTGGAGTTCGGCAACGGCTCTAACAATTTGAATGAAATTTTGTATTCAGATAGAGTTTGGCTTGGTAAGTTTGTCTTCTTTATAGTTAGATTTCCTGATTTTTGATTGATTTTTTCTCCGTCACAAAAAAAAAGAATCGCTGAGTGAAATTGGATACCTAAATAAATAAATTATTTGGTGGTAGTTGAGAATAGACATAAATTATTATTTCAGTCAAATTGACTGAATTTGACAGTAAATGACTGGTCATTTTAGGTTTATGACAATTGTGACTGGTCATATTCAGTCATTTTACATCTCTAGTCATAAGCAGTAAGAAGTACATCTGTACTAAGAGTTCGCAATAAAGTGTATAACGCAAATGCACAACTGCTTAATCTTTTACTTAAGTTTTCAATATGAGCTTTCCAATTAAGGCCCCTATCGATTGTTAATCCTAAAAACTTCGTGGTATTTACTGCGTCAATGTTGATATTATTATAATTAATGTCAAAATGTATAGTTGTTAAGCGTTGGCTAAAATTCATTATTAATGTGTTCTTTAGATTAATTTGTAAATTATTATTATTTAACCAATCTATAATTGAGCTTAACGTATTATTTATATCATTTTCAAAAGTGTCCCGTGATTACTTGTTATAGTGATTGTGCTATGGTCAGTGAATAATGTCAAAGGATGTATAGTAGCCTTAGGAAAGTCATTGATATAGAGTGTAAAGATAAGTGGTCCTAGCACGCTCCCCTGTGGTACTGCGTGCGGGCGTCAAATAAACATATTACTTCTTGTTGTTTACATTAAATTTATACTGCTTATTTGAGTGATTTGTGTCCGGTTACTAAGATAAGATTCAAATAGTTTACGAAGGTGGTTTTTAGTCAGTAAGAGTCTGACAGTCCCCTTTTCCCAGGGCGGAGGGAATCCATGAGGATTTTCCACCAGACACAAAAACATAATTTCAAAGATTTATTCTACCGAGTATTATAGGGTGTATCGACAGCACTGTATGAAAGGGTTTACTTATGTTTGCCATAATTTAAAATGCCATAATTTCATATGCCATACTGGTATTTGCCATAATTTCATTAGAAATAACGCTTCAGTTGTCATAATCGTGAAATGACAAAAAATGACTTTCACTAATTCCATTGGTCATAATCGATCAAGTGTCATAATAATTTAAATCCATAAATGTAATTGCTATAATTTTCGTTTTCAATAATCTAAGGAGAAAATAGATAATAAACTGAAGTTGAACAACACCGATTTAACCCTTAATTTACCCGGTAGGTCCCTGGGACTCCATTGAATACTTTCAGCGCTAATAAAACCGTCAGATTTTGGAATAACAAGTTGTGCGTTCCAGTACCTTCACACAGTGACATGCCAGACGCGGAGTAGAGCGGAATGTCGATGTGCGCGGCTCCGATCGGTAAGTAAACAGGCTACTGGAGCCCGTCGGACTCCACCGAGGTATTAATGTTATAGTTTTGATGTATTTACGGTACTGTTATTGTGCAAGTTTTTCTGTTTTCAGTTGATATAATGGCATCTAGTAGTGCAATAAATGTCCTTGATGAAGGTACTGCGTCTGTGGTTGAAGAAATGGCTCGAAAAGGACGCCGACGCGGATAATGAGGATCAACAAAATGTGTTTTGAATCAGCCAAGAAGACTAGAACCTGATGAGTTAGTGCTCGAATCCAAGAATGTACCTATGTCGGTTTTCTGACCACAACTCAGTTTCAGATTGTTCAGCAAAAGACTGCGTATATTTTCCTTATTTGTGTTTAGCCTGTGTGCCTTAGCTGTTAAAAAAAAAGGATGAAATGACTATGTCACCAACCGTGAATGGAAGGTCTTGCACGTTTTTATTTTTTGGTCTAATTATGTTCTGTTTTTGTTTTATTCATAAATTGAATATGTTATTATTATATTCCTTAAAAAATGTTTTATAAACCTGTTTTGTTTTTGAAATGCAGGGACTTAAAGTTAGGTCTCGTAATTTTGATCACAAAATTGCCATGTCTTAGAAGTTCCTCAATGAAAGGCTGTGATTCTATAATTTTAAGTGAAAACCTATCTCATTGTAAAACTTATATACCTACAAGTGTATTTATACAAATATCATGATTTGAATATAAAGCCAGATAGTGAGACGACTGACTTCTGATGATCGATATAGATATCGACACCAGAGATAATTCCATAAGACTAAACGTAAAAACATGAAGCTGCCCCATCTTCCCCTACATTTACGTTGTTTTGACTAGATGGTTTAGTCAGTCATGATTTCCAACTCTTACAGAGGATGGGTACCAGGCCCCGGTTGGGGTATAGCCTTGAGGGCAGTATCTCAGAAATAAAAAAAATTTATAAGGTTAGGTTTGTGACAATGAATGGCCAAGTAAGGAAAAAAATACTTTTAATATTTTACTCATTTTGCTTGTTTCTTCGCTGCAACGAGTAACTCTCGCCGAGGCCAACAACTTTGCTCCCTGTGAATGTTGCCGTAAAACTGTCCGTTTTCGAGTTATTGACACATTTCATTGGATGCGTAAAACTTTAAGGCCCCGTCTCTGAGAAACGGTGCACCGAAACGCCATGGTTGTAGGGAGCATAATTGCTTGTAACGACGGTACAAACACAATGCTGCAATAAAAAAATAACATTAAGATTTTTTTGAAAAAAACAAATATTGACTGTCCAGAAAAAAAAATCCTTAAAAAATATTTTTCCTTTTCTTGGCCACTCATTGTGTCACAAAATCTTGAAAGCCAGCTTGACCAGCCACCGCAGACAGTTTGATGACCGCCACCACCCTCTCCTCCATGGCAGTTAAATACATTCAGCTGCATGGATCACCTAAGGCTTGCAGCCTTATATTGAAATATTTCTTTTTTGATTTTGTTTTCCAGTCAGCCCATACCTAAATAATTCAGTTATATTGTAAGTAAAGCAATTACCAATGTCACCTCCACTCCACTTGGCTAGATATTTAACTAAAGACTATAAAAATGGCGGTGCTCAGGTCTTAAGCAGCCCTTTTATTATAATGGTATAGTTATGGATAGGGAGTAAAATGAATATACTTTTTATTGACTTATAAATTTAATTCTGAATAAGATGAAGTACAATCCCTAAACACTGATAATTTTACCATGGCATCATCAATGACTTTGTCTAAATTAAACATCTTCTTGTGATTAAATATCCTCTTTGGTGTTATGGTCTTCACAGCTCTTCCAGTTTTCCACTATAACATTTTTGCAAAACATTCCATACATAGATCTTTAACCAATTTTCAATATTATAGGCATCCATTTCTGAATGGTAATCAAACCATCTCCTTTACTACCTTAAAATATAAGCTCCTCTCTATCAAAAAATCCACTTGATGTACCTGAAAAGTAACACATTGTCATAAACAAATATTGCTGAATGTAAACATTTAAATAAATAAAGATTTTAGTACCAAGACCCATATTTTTATTAATAAGTATATAAAAATTTGGGTCTTGGTACTAAAATCTTTATTTATTTAAATTATTTATACTTAAATATGTTTGGTAATATATGTTTTACTGCCAATATACTGAAACTTAAATCAGATTTACATCAAGTATATTGAATATATTATATATCATGTTATATGTAAACAATTAATGTAAATTAATTAAGTTCTAGCCAAACACAAATAAAAATAATTAATTTCCAACTGTGTGTTTTGGATGTTATGATTGTTGTATCCTGCCCTACTGATTTTGTGTGGCCTATACAAATATGGGTAAGTCAGTAAAAGTACATACATACATAGGCTCACAGCTGTTTCCCAGAGGGGTAGCCAGAGACTACGGAACGCCATTTGGGTCATTCCATGTAACGGGTGTAACAGGTCGTACACTTTCAACTAGTGATTTAAAATGTTTTTTTAAGGAAAACATATTTATTTTATAAATGAAATAAAAGCCTTTTAGTCTATATTTTAGTATTATAAATTTTAATTTCCTATAAGTTTCATAGATATCGAGAAAATCTGCCTTATGTACCGTAACGGGCGTAACTTGATTTTGCCGCTCACTTTCGGATGGTGTGACATTTTTGCGAAACTCTGCGAATTGCCCTTGTTTTATGAATAAAAATTTAAGTAAAGCTGGAGCCAAATTAACAACCCACCATCTGCAATATTTATTAAAGAAAAGCAGGCGATAATTTAAAATTTACGTAAATGTTTGTGCGTAACGGGCGTAACAGGCTTTTGTAACGGGCGTAACGTGTACGAATGAGAAACGAAATTACATAGGAAATCTTTACCTTTTGAAACTTTTTGAAACACAAAACAAACTTTATGATGTAATAAAACTCAAGTAATGTTTAGTTTTCAAAAATATTAACAGTATATTCAAAATTGTAGTATGTGCGCCTTCGCGCGCTTTAAATTTGGGGTAACACAAATCTACTTTCAGTCTCAAGTTGTGTGAAGACACTCCTGATTATGCTAAAGACTTCAGAAACTATAGTGTACAAAGTAGCTCGGTCAGTATTCATGACACTATATACTTATCATTATATCTACCGAAAGGTACATAATAACATCGCCTTGCATACAGTCAAATGCCAAAGCTATGTTCCAATACATGTCCAATATAATAATATGTACCTAAGGTAAAGTAACCAATCATGGACAGTTTAAGAATTAAAATTGAGTTTATTTGCCTTTATTGTTCGTATTTATTTGGTATTGCCAGAACAAGTAATATTCGTAAATAAAACATGCTTTCTGCGATCTATTTATTTGGCATATTATGGCACAGCAAAGTATACTTATGAGATACAAAATAAAAACAAAATCCCTTATAGAGAACCTATTATGGACAGTCAAGTCCCCAATAATGGACACCCTATTATGAACAGCTAGTCTTGGACATCTAGTGTTGGACACTCATAAAAGTATCTACCTATTGACTCTGGCCTTCGTCAGATTTTGTGCCGTTCTTTGTGCCACTTCTGGATGACGATGCATAAATGACCTGAACCATTTTTTACCTGGGCGATTATTTGCGAAAGGGCAGTTTTCTTATTTTTTTTCTCCAAAATAAGTCTTTGTACACTATCTAATAAATGATCTTTTGTTATTGGAAAATGGTTTTCAGCCATGTATAAAACCCAGATGTTATATTTCCGAAACTCTTCACCGCTGCGCTGTAAGACGTTTTGAAGCTTCTGGACTGCGAAGGACTCGGCATCAACATCAACGGCGAGCACATCACTCACCTTCGAATTGCTGATGATATCGTAGTCGTGGCTGAGACCATGGAGGACCTCAGCACAATGCTCGATGGCCTCTGTAGAGTCTCCCAACAAGTAGGTCTTAAGATGAACATGGACAACGAAAATCATGTCTAACATCCAAGATGTACCTGCTCCTATTCAGGTTGGGAACTCTACACTCGAAGTTGTCGACAAATACGTATACCTACTTGGGACAAATGATCCAATTGGGTAGGTCCAACTTCGAGAAAGAGGTAATTCGTCGAATCCAACTCGGTTGGGCGGCGTGCGGGATATCGCACGTTACGTGCGATATCCCGCAGTGTCTCAAGACTAACTTTGACCAGTGTGTTGCCAGTGCTGATCTACGGGGCTGAGACGTGGTCGCTAACTATGGGTCTTATCCGAAAGCTCAGGGTCACTCAGAGGGCGATGGAGAGAGCTTTATTCGGTGTTGTCCTGCTAGATCGAATCAGAAATGAGGAGATCAGCAGGAGAACCAAAGTCACCGACATAGCTCTCCGAATAGCCAGGCTGAAGTGGCAATGGGCAGGGCACATAGCTCGAAGAACCGATGGCCGTTGGGGCAGGCGGGTTCTAGACTGGCGGAAACGTACCGGACGACGCAGTGCGGGTAGGTCTCCCGCAAGGTGGTTCGACGATCTGGTTACTAATAATTAAGACTAATAATTTTTCTTCTTCTTAGGACAGCACTGTAGAAGGTCCAAAGCTACAATCAAGTGGGCTTATCCCCGTAATTTTATTCCGCAAAGTAATACTAGGCACCCCGTATTTAGTAGCCGCTACAGACATCTTTTCTCCTCTTTGTACTTCAGCAATTGCTCTGTCCATTTGATCTTTACTATAATTTCGTTTGGATGTCATATTACCTGCCACAATAAAAATACCAGTTGGTGAATCTCCAGTCATGAACACCCAGTCTTGGACAGTGCTGTCCATCATTGGGTACGAATGTTGTAATTATAAATTTGTAAGATGTTAAGAATAGTCTTAATTTACATAGCTGGAAAAAACAAAATTATAGCAGACTTAAGCAAATCTAGTGATGGACAGAAGTGTCCATGATTGGGTAAAGACACAATTTAGTTTCCAGTCATAAACACAAACAAAAAAGCAAATGATATTAGAGGTTAGACAAATAGGTTATGTGCAGTTATAATCCAAATATCAATGGTAAATCATTAAATAAATTGCCAAGCGTTCACAATATAACGTAAAATTTAAAAAATACCACGAATGTAACCCACCTGCATGAGGATTCTTCTAACAAAAACAGATTATTTTATATTTCTTTCACCTGCGCTCACGCGACCGTAGATGTTAACAAAACAACATGGCTGTTAAATTTCAAACTGACATAATGTTGTTCGGATATCCGTATAGTTTGCACAAAATGTTGCCATATTTATAAAAATGTTTTGATTTGGTTATTTTTTGAAATTATGTTTGAAAATGTCCATTATTGGTGCGGTGTCCAAGACCGGTTCCGTTACCTTACCTACCTATATCTATAAACACTTTCGCATTTATAATTTTAGTAGAGAACATCGTTTCAGTCGTTTAAGCGTTGTATATAATTATTATAGTAACTATTACGGTGATTACATTGTTCGCATACCTACATAAACTGTTTATGTATGCGAACAATGTAATCACCGTGCACAATATGACATTAATTATGATGTGTCAGTAGGTACTGACAAATATACGCACATGCGTAGATACTCAATTATTATAGCGCATGCGTTCTTACTTCCAAGAGGTAAATTTATGCCGAACAAACTTCTAGCCTCCCTTCAATCCCTCCCAGTTTAATTTTTGCATCTTATGGTAGCCTATGTCCGTCTCCATGGTCCAGTATATCTCTATATCAAATTTCAACAAAATCGGTTCAGCCGTTTTAGCGTGAAAACAGAGCATAGGTAGGTACATACATTCATACACACTTTCGAATTTATAATATTAGTAGGGAAGGCAACTTTAGTATCCTATATTGTTTAAAGTAAGGCTGACAGCTATACCGTTGATCTAAGGCATCTCTTTTGTGCTATATAATGTCTTTATGTGCATAGGGTTCCCACCAAGAACTTAGGGTCCCAAGCCAACCTCACCTGCAAGTGGTGCACCTGCCGATCAACGGACGAGGCTCTGGCAAACAAAATGTCCCAATAAGCGGCAATAGGCTCGCCACTTATTACGTGGGATCAAAACACTGGCGAAAAGTGGGCGTTTAATATGCCTCTGCCTACCCCTTCGGGGAAACAGGCGTGAGTCTATGTATGTATGTATGTATGTATAATGTCTTTGTCTGTTGAGTTGCTCCAGAATATGATTCTGTATCTGATATAATTGATTCAGCCAGTGCGTCATAAGCAGTAAGAAGTACATCTGTACAAAGAGTTCGCAATAAAGTGTAGGTATAACGCAAATGCACAACTGCTTAATCTTTTACTTAAGTTTTCAATATGAGCTTTCCAATTAAGGCCCCTATCGATTGTTAATCCTAAAAACTTCGTGGTATTTACTGCGTCAATGTTGATATTATTATAATTAATGTCAAAATGTATAGTTTATAGCGTTGGCTAAAATTCATTATTAATGTGTTCTTTAATTTGTAAATTATTATTATTTAACCAATGTATAATTGAGCTTAACCTATTATTTATATCATTTTCAAAAGTGTCCCGTGATTACTTATTATAGTGATTGTGCTATGGTCAGTGAATAATGTCAAAGGATGTATAGTAGCCTTAGGAAAGTCATTGATATAGAGTGTAAAGATAAGTGGTCCTAGCACGCTCCCCTGTGGTACTCCGTGTACTACCGTGCGGGCGTCAAATAAACATATTACTTCTTGTTTTTTACATTAAAGGACCATGTGTCATTTTGGACCCACTTTTGGACTTAGTGCAACAGTGATGAATTATATGTCATATAAAAGCTCTTGAAGTGTACTTTATTTATTTCTTTGATCTGAGGTCCGTTGGTCTTGCACCTAATATCTCTCCTATTATGTCGCATATGCGGTCCCATCGGAATATGACAGTGAGTGACAGCACTTGTGTTTGCACACACACTTGTGCACTATGATTTATTATATCCCGCACATATCTCTAGTCTCTGTGGTCGAAATCAAACATTCCCGCCCCTACATTCGCCAATCCGCCTGCCAAGCTACCTACGAAAAAATCCAAGTGGGGAAGGCCTAGGTATGTCTTGCAGTGGGCGTCTAACAGGCTGAAATGAAATGAAAAAATGTGCATTGCATAATATTTCACGCGCATTTGTAATTTACAAAAAGAAAGTTTAACGTACCAAAACGCTGTTTTTGCGCTGGATTTGAACGTAGCTGCCATAGAATGAAATAAAGAACATGCCAAGAGCTTTCATATGACATACGTTTCATTACTGTTGCACACTTTTGAAAAGTGGGTCCAGTGTTCATACAAAAGTGCCCATGGTACTTTATACTGCTTATTTGAGTGATTTGTGTCCGGTTACTAAGATAAGATTCAAATAGTTTACGAAGGTGGTTTTTAGTCAGTTAGAGTCTGACAGTCCCCTTTCCCCAGGGCGGAAGGAATCCATGAGGATTTTCCACCAGACACAAAAACATAATTTCAAAGATTTATTCTACTGAGTATTATAGGGTGTATCGACAGCACTGTATGAAAGTGCCCCGCATGTGGGCACATTCATACATTTCTTCATTTTTATATTTTACTAGACGATGCCCGCGGTTACACCCGCGTTATTTAAGGCTTTTGCTCCGCTGCCGTTGCTCATAGCGCGATGTTATATAGCCTATAGCCTTCCTCGATAAATAAGCTATCTAACACTGAAAGAATTTTTGAAATTGGTCCAGTAGTTCCTGAGATTAGCGCGTTCAACCAAACAAACAAACTCTTCAGCTTTATATATTAGTATAAGATTTCATAAAAAGCCGTACAAGTGTATTTATACAAATTTCATGATTTGAATATAAAGCCAGATAGTGAGATGACTGACTTCTGATGATCGATATAGATATCGACACCAGAGATAATTCCATAAGACTAAACGTAAAAACATGAAGCTGCGCCATCTTCCCCTACATTTACATTGTTTTGACTAGATGGTTTAGTCAGTCATGATTTCTAACTCTTACAGAGGATGGGTACCAGGCCCCGGTTGGGGTATAGCCTTGAGGGCAGTATCTCAGAAATAAAAAAAATTGATAAGGTTAGGTTTGTGACACAATTAATACTTTTAATTTTTTACTCATTTTGCTTGTTTCTTCGCTGCAACGAGTAGCTCTCGCCGAGGCCAACAACTTTGCTCCCTGTGAATGTTGCCGTAAAACTGTCCGTTTTCGAGTTATTGACACATTTCATTGGATGCGTAAAACTTTAAGGCCCCGTATCTGAGAAACGGTGCACCGAAACGCCATGGTTGTAGGGAGCATAATTGCTTGTAACGACGGTACAAACACGATGCTGCAATAAAAAAATAACATTAAGATTTTTTTGAAAAAAACAAATATTGACTGTCCAGAAAAAAAATCCTTAAAAAAATATTTTTCCTTTTCTTGGCCACTCATTGTGTCACAAAATCTTGAAAGCCAGCTTGACCAGCCACCGCAGACAGTCCGATGACCGCCACCACCCTCTCCTCCATGGCAGTTAAATACATTCAGCTGCATGGACCACCTAAGGCTTGCAGCCTTATATTGAAATATTTCTTTTTTGATTTTGTTTTCCAGTCAGCCCATACCTAAATAATTCAGTTATATTGTAAGTAAAGCAATTACCAATGTCACCTCCACTCCACTTGGCTAGATATTTAACTAAAGACTATAAAAATGGCGGTGCTCAGGTCTTAAGCAGCCCTTTTATTATAATGGTATAGTTACGGATAGGGAGTAAAATGAATATACTTTTTATTGACTTATAAATTTAATTCTGAATAAGATGAAGTACAATCCCTAAACACTGATAATTTTATCATGGCATCATCAATGACTTTGTCTAAATTAAACATCTTATGATTAAATATCCTCTTTGGTGTTATGGTCTTCACCGCTCTTCCAGTTTTCCACTATAACATTTTTGCAAGACATTCCGTACATAGATCTTTAACCATTTTCCAATATTATAGGCATCCATTTCTGAATGGTAATCAAACCATCTCCTTTGCTAGCTTAAAATATAAGCTTCCCTCTATCAACAAATCCACTTGATGAACCTGAAAAGTAACACATTTTCATAAACAAATACTGCTTAATGTAAACATTTAAATAAATAAAGATTTTAGTACCAAGACCCATATTTTTATTAAGTAAGTATATAAAAATTTGGGTCTTGGTACTAAAATCTTTATTTATTTAAATTATTTATACTTAAATATGTTTGGTAATACATGTTTTACTGCCAATATACTGAAACTTAAATCAGATTTACATTAAGTATATTGAATATATTATATATCATGTTATATGTAAACAATTAATGTAAATTAATTAAGTTCTAGCCGAACACAAATAAAAATAATTAATTTCCAACTGTGTGTTTTGGATGTTATGATTGTTGTATCCTGCCCTACTGATTTTGTGTGGCCTATACAAATATGGGTAAGTCAGTAAAAGTACATACATACATAGGCTCACAGCTGTTTCCCAGAGGGGTAGCCAGAGACTACAGAACGCCATTTGCAACGATCCTGACATAACTCTCTTGCTTCATTCACTCCCATCAAGTTTATCATGCATACTCTTCTGTTTAAGGTACCTATTTAGTTTAACATTTATAATGCTATTATACCTTCATTGACCATAGTTTCATATTTATAGTATATTTTCTTTTCTTCTTTCATTTTGCTAAATCACTCAGATACTTTATACCCAGATCACACTGCATTTTCAAGCGATCTCCACTCTAACGATTCTGCTTAGAATATTTTAAGCCAAATTTTCATGATTTTGTACAATACAGCTTGTTTTATATTAGACAAGCTTTCATCATTATTAACTTTTCCCAACACCCCTTTAATTGTTAGTAAGTATTTCATTTAAGAATTTTGGTGTATATTTTTCGCTGATGGTCGATAATTCTATATCATCAACACCATCAAAAATACTCGGTTTTGTTACAGGTGGAGGAAGAGGCTGAATTCGATGAGTCACTTTATATTATTTGAAAACACTGTAAGTACACTGTTGGCTCAGAGATACCCATGATTTCTTCAGTATTCCCCAATACATCCATTTTGTATGGATATATTTGTGCCATGGTTCCTCAACATAATTATTTAAATATGTTTATTAAGGTTTGGTTCTCCAATACCGCCTTTACATCGTTGTTCTTTGGCGATGAAAATGTAAGCTGGGAGCTAGTAGGTTAGGTACTCGCACTACTCGCTAGTAGGCTCGGGCTCACTCATTTTAACAATTAAAATGAACAACAACACAGCGAACATAAACGAAAACAATAAACAAATTTCACAATAACTAATTAACTGAATTTACCGCAAAATAAACTCAAAAACTGACGCAAACAAAGTAAACACAAACAAACACAGAAACCATAGACTAATATATTATACCTGGAAAACAGAAACTGTCACGAAATACGAACGAATGACGTCTGATTACCCGACTAAATGTAGTAACGGTTAACTATTTTGCAGTGTTGCCCTGGTGTTGCCGCGCAGTACTAGGTACATCTAAATTTGTCGAGATATAAAAAGTTTTATGTGATGAAGTCTTTTTAGTTTATAGTGGCACGTTGCAATATATTATAACTTAATTATATATCTTAGTTTAATGAAATGATTGTGTAATTATAGTAATGTACATAGCTAAAATTAGTAATCTGTAATGTTCTTGATTATAACTTATATTTCACAAGATGTTCATATATCAGTGTCCACTCCCTCCTTGAGTGATTAGGACGTGCATTAAAATATTGTCAATAGTATACTAAGTACATATTTAATACCGGTTTCGACGACGCGTGAATGCGCTGTCGAGCGCTATCGTGTCGTTAGATTTTAAACCGTATTCATTATGAGCGACAGTGAATTAGAGAATGACAGAAGTGTGGATGATGTTAATATAGATATGGAGGAAAACAATATAGATGAAGAAGACATTACTGGAGGCAGATTACAACAATACAATGAAGAGAACTTACACAATGAAGAAGGATGTGGTTTGATGGAGAATGAAAATTGGAATTTAGTTACTAGAAAAGAAAAAAGAAGAAAATCTGAAAAGATCGATGTAAGTATTTCAAGTACAGATAAATTACCAAAACAGTTTGCTTTGGCCAAACTCTTCGATCTAGAAAATATATCTGGAATACATCGGGTGAAGTACATCAATGCCTTCAAAGTTATTGTAAGCTTTGATGACGAAGCAAGTGCAGAAAAACTAATTAATTGCCAGTGCTTTAAAGAAAAGGAGTGGAGAATCAAGAAAACATGGGAGGTCGATCTCACTTATGGTATTATTAGGGACATAGATATTGAATTGTCTGAATCTGAACTTCTCGAATGCATAAAAAACAGCAACGAGACTGATATTATCGCCGTGAAAAGATTGAGCCGGCGAGCTACGGAGTCCGAGTGGCTACAAAGCGAAACCGTTCGGATATGTTTTAACGGTAGTTCCCTACCTGCTTATATAAAGATATTTAATATGAGAGTCGCGGTGGAGCCGTACGTCTTCCCGGTGACACAATGTTCTCGGTGCTGGCGCTTCGGGCATACAGTTAAAATATGTCCGTCAGTTAAAGTTATCTGTCCTAAATGCGGTAAGAGCCACCCTAACTGCGAGACTACAACCTTTACATGCGTAAACTGCAAAGGAAACCACATGTCCCTAGTTAAATCATGTCCGGTATACCTGAAGGAAAAGAAAATAAGGGCATTGATGTCGGAATTTAACTGTACCTATCGCCGAGCTTTGACCATGTACGTGCCGCCTTTTTCTCCACGCCCTTTTCATCGAGATCGAGATCAATTTACGATAAGCAATAACATAAGTATGGATTCTAATGAGCAAAACTATCCGTCAAGCCCGAAGACATACGCAACGGTTTTGAAATCTTTTCAAACAAATACCCAAAGTGCATCGAGTGAGGTCAGAGGTGTGGAATCGGCGTCGAAACGAAAGCAACGAAGTTCGCCGGAGCAAGTCGCATGCGAAGAAAATGAGTCATTATTGTCGGAGCCACACACAGCGGACAGCGAGCAGTGCGCGCCAGCCGCCTCGCGCGACGACACTGACGGCCGCCCGCGCCGCCGGCGCACTGGAGCTGAGTATACGATACATATAGATACAACTACTGCACCCAATAATACTCGTATCAATAATAATATACCTGATGAACACGCGCGCGTACAGGTAAACACTCAGCCGGAGCACAACACCTCGTTTGAATCGCTTACGAACAAAATTAAGTTAATTATACTGTCAGAAAGATATGGCTTTACCCAAAAAATTAAAAATATTTTTAATACTATCGTAGACTGGTGTGTATCTGCTCTTATGGAGAACTTTAAGGATTTCACAATATTTAGGAAGATATTCGACTTTGCTTGTAATTCACAAAATGGCTAACAATAACAATCGTACCGAGACAGTGGTGATCAATGTAATGCAGTGGAATTCACAAAGCTTGCGACCGAAACTTTTAGCATTTAATAATTTATTGAATCAAAATAAAATCCACATAGCCACAATAAGTGAAACCTGGTTGGAACCTCAAAGTCAGCTCAAAATATGTAACTACAATATATTTAGGCAAGATCGAGATGACACCTACGGCGGTGTTTGCATCATTACTCATAAATCTATTAAAGCCCAACTCTGCAATATAGTACAACCTAATGAAAATATCCAGGTGCTGCATGTAAAGATTTTAAACTGCAGTCATATAAACAATATAGTTGCCATATACTGTCCGTCATGGGCGCATACACGTAGAACAGATTGGTACGATATTTTTTCGCAATTTAGTAACAAAACCTTAATTTTAGGGGACTTCAATGCGCACCATTTTACGTGGTCATATAAAACGGATGTTAGAGGGTCACAAATATATGATTCCATTAACGACTGTAACTTAGTTTCTCTTAACGATGGTAGTCATACTCGTATAAAATTAGTAGCCGGTAATGTACAACAAAGTTCTCCCGATATTTCTTTCTGTACCTCTGATGTAGCCTGCCATTTTAACTGGGAGGTGACAAACGAGTCTTTAGGGAGTGACCATCTTGTAATTAATATATCTTCTCCTATTTTATGTACTCCTAACTTTGTGAATAAACGTAACTTTAAGTGTGCGGATTGGAATGCCTATGTTGCTGACCTCGAAGATAAGTTTACAGGTTTTACATTAACTGGTGAATCTCAATTAATTTATGACCAGTTTATTGATCACATTAATAAAGCGGCAGATAATTGTATCCCTTACATAAAAACCAATTTAAATCCAACCAGTAAATTTGTTCCAAAACCCTACTGGAACCCTAATCTTTCACATTCGGTCGCTAAAAGGAGACTAGCCCTGTCAAAGTTTCGAAAAAATCCCACCCCTGCAAACCTAACAATTCTTCAAAATTGTATTAGAGAATCCCAGAAACTTATACGTAGGGCACAATCTAATTCTTGGCACACATTTTGTGACTCCTTGGACGAGGTTACGTCAGCTCATGAAATGTGGAAAAAAATGAAATGGTTTAAAAACAACAGGGTTCAGAATTCATTTTTAGATAAAAATAAATGTGAATCCTTGTTAACTAATTTGTGCCCTGCGTATGTTAGCCCACAAAATCCTTTGTTTTACTCGAGTAATCTCAAATTAGAGTCGTTAATA
Organism: Euclidia mi; assembly: GCA_944739405.2. Classification (NCBI taxonomy): domain Eukaryota; kingdom Metazoa; phylum Arthropoda; class Insecta; order Lepidoptera; family Erebidae; genus Euclidia; species Euclidia mi. The sequence goes on along the minus strand of OX123186.2, from coordinate 95,800,651 downwards.
AATATACACGAATTGGAATCATGTATCAAAAGTAGTGATACTGCGCCGGGTTGTGATAACATATCATTTTCCATGTTAAAACGGTTACCTAAACGAGGAAAAAGTATCCTACTATTCCTATTCAATAATTTTCTATCTACCGGTTTCGTACCCAAGCAGTGGCGAGATATTTGTGTAATCCCAATCCCTAAGGCAGGACGGGATCCTATGCTAGTCTCCTCCCTTCGTCCTATTAGCTTAATATCATGCGTTTGTAAGGTTTTCCACTCAATTATTAACAAAAGGTTAGAGTGGTATTTTGAAAGCAATAGATTTTTCTCAAATGAGACAGTTGGCTTCAGGAAATCTAAATCCTGTTTAGACAGTTTAGCCCGTTTAGTTTTGAGGATCCAGTCAGGTTTTTCCACTGATCAGCTGACCCTGGGATGTTTTCTAGATATCGACAACGCCTATAACAATATTAATATTTGTGCATTACTCAAAGTTTTGGACCAAGCTAAGGTAGGCTCTAAGATATGTAACTATCTCTGGAATTTCTTAAGTTTGAGAAATTTAAAAGTGAAATACGATAATACTTATATCAATCGATGTACTGGTCAAGGATTAGCCCAGGGTGATCCATTATCACCATTATTGTTCAATGTTGCAACTCACAATATATGTAATATGATACATAATGTATGCGTTTCTCAGTACGCTGATGATTTTGCGTTGTATGTATCAAGTAAGAATACAGGAAGTGCCTGTAGTCTGCTCCAAGAATCTTTAGACATTTTAGTGAGTTTGTTAGATGAATTAGGCCTGAGTGTGTCACCCACAAAGAGTAAAATTTGTATATTTAAAAAAGGCATTTACAGAGATAACATTTGCATATCTATAAACAACACGGCATTACAAGAAGTAACCTGTGTTAAATATTTAGGCATGTGGCTAGATCGTTAATTAAAATGGACAAAACACATTAACGAGTTGTATGAAAAAACACATATTTTTTTGGGTATCTTTAAAGTGTTGGCAGGCTCGGGTTGGGGTATACACCCTAAACATTTAAGACGTCTATACATTTCAATTATTAGAAGTCGATTGGAATATGGTAGTTTTCTATTCGGTAATAGCCGTCAGTCAAATTTATATAAGTTAGACAAACTGCAAAATCAAACCCTACGTACTATAGGCGGTTTCGTTAAGAGTACTCCCATCCACGTCATGGAGAGCGAATTGTGCAGAGAACCACTACGGATCCGTCGTTTATTACTGGCAGGAAAATTTTGGCTAAAATCATTGTCATCAACTAGCAATGTTACTTGTGAAGCTATTGAAGAGTTAAGTCTATTTATTACACGACGATATTGGAGACGTAAACAAATTCCGTTACTAATTCAAATATATTTAAAATTTAAAAGTACAAAGGTTCACTCCACAGATATACTAGATATGTTTTCCTTAGACTATTGGATTAATTGGTACGATATTAGAACCAGTATCAAACATCAAGTTGATGGCATTGATCAAGCTAAAAGGGAATATAACAATACCGACCTTAGAAACAGCTGTTCATTATGTCTAGACCAATACTCAAATCATTATAAATTATTTACTGATGGATCTAAAGAAAATTCGGATAATATGCAGCAAAGATCCATGGGAGCAGCATTTTTCGATCCACAAATAGATACATATTGCAAATTTAAAATTGAGAATAACATGTCTATTAGGTACCTTGAATTGATTGCCATCTCAGAAGCTTTGTCTTACATCAAATCTGTTGATTATAATAAATTCGTAATTTTAACCGACTCAAAAAGCGCCCTACAACACGTGGCTCGATGCACTTGTTCTTTAAGAGGCACACCGATTGCTTACAGTATTATTAGATCAATATTTGAACTAAAGGAACACCTGAAAGAAATAACCCTTCAGTGGATTCCGTCACATATTGGTATAATAGGAAATGAGAGGGTGGATATATTGGCGAAGGAAGCTTCCTGTGATGGCGTATCTCTTAATGTTTTGCCGTTCTTTTCAGACAGTTTTTATCTAGTCAAAGAGTATTGTTTTGACATGTGGAAAGCTCATTTCTATGAAACATCCAAGGCCAAAGGAGTTTGGTATCAGACGTTGCAAAAGGAACCGTTGAAGTATCCTTGGTTTGTGAATTCCACTGCAAATAGAAATACACTAACAACAGCGTTTAGACTCCGCTCCGGACACATTCCTCTTAATAAATTTGCCTTTTTAATGAAAAAAGTTTCATCACCTCTTTGTTCTGAGTGTGGAGTGATAGAAGATGTAATACATATTATGCTGGAATGTGTCCGGAATGAGGACATAAGATTCGAGATATTGAAAGATGTAATAGATGTAAGGAATGTTGGATGTTGCAACACTGTCTTAGCATATCCGCTGTCAGAAACAGCAAAATTGTTATACCGTACGGTTCAAGTTGGTTTACGACGACGATTGCAGTGATAAGTTTCAGAATATGAGTAGGTCCAATGGAGCGACATGGTCATATAAATGACAAAGCTCCTTAAATAAAGAAAAAAAAAAAAAAAAAAGATGTTCATATATGCAAATTTATAGGGAAAATGTAATATTAAAGTATGAAATCATTAATTTTTTTTACGTTTTATTTAAAACGAAAAATGGACCTATAAAAGATCCCATTATATTATTTGTTTACCTTTAGTTAAATACGTGACCAAATGGGATATGAGTAGATACTTACCTACTTACTTTAATGATGTGATGATAATTATTAGGTTTGTCAAGTATGTGGTCGCAACGTTTAGCGGTAGTTTTTTTGTGGATGCTTGCTTTGTATGTTGCCTAATAAGAATTATTGCGTGTTTTTGCCGAGGCAACATATTTGGTCTAACATGCCTGCCTTCGCAGCACACCAATCGATAAGTACCTACCTTATCGAAAAAACACTATATAAGTAAGACACTGAAAGGACAATGGCAGATCTCCATACATCGAAATGTCTGAAATTAAATTAAAGCGCACAGTAATAAAAAATATTTAAAAAAAATCGGCGTAAGTAACAGAGTCTATAAATGATTCTATTTTCATTCGGGAAACCCGGAAAAACAAGATATCGGTGTTTTAGTTTTTAGTTAAAGAATGAGCAATGTACCTACAGGTAGGTACGTTTGAATTATCAAATGAAATTAAGTATGTCAGATTGACATCAAAACGCAGAAGTATTCTGTAGCATCTACAGTCCGTTCACAGTTATTTTACCTCTGACAGATGTCGGTGTTTATTTTCTTTATGTTGGAATTGTACTCTGTGATGACAGGAATGTAAAACAGGGTTACCCGTGCATAACATTTTACCCAATATTAGTGGAAATGCTTCAAAAATTCAAATGCTTGAAGCTCATGGCCGCAAAGTGGTTAGATTACCACCATACCACTGCGAGCTAAACGCAATTGAACTTATGTGGAGTCTCATTAAAAGGCGAGTCACAAGCAAAAATTTAGGACAAGAGGCAACCAACATTGTGAATTTAGCTGAAGAAGCGTTTCAATCTATCACTGCAGACTAAGATTCAATCTAAGACTGACAAAAACAATGCAAACATGAGCGCCACATTGAAAACAAGCTTCGTGAAACAGATGGGTCTACGGATGCTGAAATGGACAGGTTCATAATAGAATTAAATTCTGAGTCTGATACAGAATATGACAGCAGTTACGAATCATCATAACATTGGCAGTCCACATGGATCATTCTTATAGACTCATGCCTGTTTCCATGCAGGGGTAGGCAGAGGTGTATTACACCCACATCATTCTTATTCAAAATAAATATGAAAATTAAATTTGCAGTTTTTGTATTTGATAATTAGAACCTCACGTTGGCGTAATTATGATGCATTTACCTTTATATATTAAATAGACAACATTTTTATTATAACTACTTATCTTCATAGGAAATTAGTTATTTTGTAAGAAAATAAATGTACATGCATATAGCCATGCCAATATCAAGAGGTTTTGTTACAAACATTACTTCCAAATATTTAATACGATCGCTTAGGCAATAAAAGATAAGTACATTTTTAGCAATAATGTATATTTAAAATGGGAGTATTATATACCAAATATAGCAACACAACGCCCAGGTTGGCCAATCTAACAGCTAGAGGTAAAATAACTGTGAACGGACTATAACTGTCACAGCCAAAGACAAAAGCAGAGCTGCACATTTTAAATCGATTTTATGTGAAATCGATACAACATTAAAACGATGCTGTTACGTTTTTATTTGATTTAAAAGTTGTTTTGCTTAAAAAATTATAAGCTTATTGATATAATGTTAATTAAAGATTAAATAACTGCATTTTTATAATTATATTTTAATAATCGATACGGATAAATAGCACTCTCGTCTATTCCTGTCACACCATTGTCTATGGCAACAATCAAATAATAAAGTAGTTACCTAGTTCGAAATCAATTGGAATGCTTTTTATCATCATAAAATACTCCAGCTTCAACGAGACAAAGCGAAAATATTAAAAATCGTAGAAAAAAAAAACAATTTATTTTGTTCATATGAAGTTTAAGGTCGCCACAACAAACCCAGACCGAATTCTGCCATTGTTCTTTCAACAGTATTTGGATAAAAACTAAGGTACCTAAATATGGTTAAAAAGAGGCATTTGTGTATAATATTTTATTAATGTTATAATAAACCTCTAAACAAAAATATTATTATTACACTCTCTTTACTTACTCCATTTCTTGATTAACCAAACAAATAATCAAACTATGAGTTCTTATAGGTACGGCCGGTTTCAATATTCGATCTATCCATCGATTTGGAGATTCGAGACACATGAATACCTATTTTGTATGGACATTATGTCAAAAATGAATATAAAGTAGGTAGGTATCAAAATACTGGCCAGATCAAATATTGAATTCAGCAGTTAGTCATATCAATTAGGTACTTTTATTTCTAGTTTCATCTTAATGCCATTAATTATTGGAGATAGTTACGAAATCGTGGCGATTTTCATTAATTTGGAGATTCCACCTTAGATCCCATCTTTGGATTAATCAGTCTCATTCCACCTCTCCCGCACATGCAAAACTGCAATAACTTAACACTAAGAAATTATTATAAACATAGAACAACAACAATATTTTATAGGAAAACTCAATGAGACTAATAACATAATTACAGCCATTTATCACAAACTTTTTTATCAGCATGATGAGAGGCATTTGTGTTTGTCACACATATGGCAATATCGACGATCGATACCGGTGCAATGAATTACAAATAAAGAACAGGCGCGTAGGTCGCGGTCTGCTCGCGAGCGTCGCATTCGCCATGTCTGGACACACCTTTACATACCTATAGGTAACCTCACTTTTCCGTTACACAAGAAGTTAGTTATTTTTCTACTTGCATAAATCCGAATACAACATTTCAAAAGTTGAGTTACAATGCAAAGGATCTCATAGCCTCATTAATAATATCAGGCAAATGGTTATGTTCGTTCTTTACAAACATTATAGACCCTAAGTACGTGACGATGATGGCTTTGCATCCTTTCCTCTGCTTGACGCACCTCCATCGTCCCCGCCCTCTGTTTTCGCAGTGGAAGCCGTAGCGGTAACCATCCATGTGCATCTGCTGGTGACCTGACTTTGAAGACATGAATACCGGCCCTGTTGGCAAAGGTTAGTTCCCTAGTTACAAAGAGATATTTTAGACTACGGTCTGTCGAAATTGCTCTACAGTGGACGTATGCTACTATCCAGCCTGTCAGTGCAAGTTGGCAGGTATGTGGTAGTAGCGTTTATTCTGTATCATACAGGATTTTTTTATTGTTACTATAATACTATACCTACTATTCCTAACTACATACTGATGCAAGCAATAAGCGCTGGCTACCAACCCGTTTGCTAGTATAGAGTAGCATAGCAGTTTGGTCTTGTATGTTTTTAAAGATACTTCTGCTGGCGCGCTAAAATACATGAAACTACGTATAGCGTGAGTGCGATACGTGAAACCGAAAATGTAACAACGAATACGACGTCCCCCTCATCTCACTACCACGAAGCACATAACAACGAATGCACGTTACAATGAATATCGTAACGCCGTAGTCACGCAATCTCTAATTCACCAAATCGAATTACTTCATAACGAATGCACATTACAACGAAAGACTTATCACCGAAGTCACGTCACCTGGAATAACGAAATCACTAACGATGAGATATTAATAATCAATAACTCAAAATTATGAACGTTAATTTATTCAAGCAAACTTAAACAATATTAAATCTTCTTCGCAATTTTCAATGTTACGTGTTAATTAAAATAATATAGTGATGAAAAAAAAGAAATTAAAATGATATTCATGTACCTACAATCACACAAATAAAACAACACAGAAATAAAAATGGGAACACAGCTTACATACACACCTTATACTACTTTAATGTACCTGCTTTAAAATCAATAACAAACAATATTTTGGGACAAATCTCCCAATTTACGTAACCAACATTGAAACAAAGGTCAATGATGGTCTTGAAATCAAAATGCATAATATCATTACATACAACATGCTTGTAGAAGTTCTTATAAAATACCCAAAAATGATACAAATTTATTTATGATAAGTAACTTATTTAAGATATACCTAAATGCTTCTGTGTTTCTCCGACTATATTATTATTCGTTAGTATTTGTAAGTCGTTACCACTAACTATAAATATCTCTGTTTTTGGCGACGTTTCGATAGGCTTACAACGGTCATTATACGAGGAGAATATCAAATAAACTTATGATGTGACTTATGTATGATTGATGACTTGATGATGTAAACCTCAGATCAAAGAAGATGTAAACATACCGCGAAAGATTAAATCCGATTACTCAAAATGCGGGCGTCTCGAATAAAAGTTGTACGGGGTGGATGGTTGTGCTCCTCGCATATAGATACTACGTCATTATCCTTCGTATATAAGGTCACTTTGCAGCCTCTGTAAGCCCGTTTTGTGCACCGCCATTTTCTTAGAGGTATTTGTGACCTCCATGCATTAGGTTCCAGTAGCCTTTTTCCGTTTGAATGATAAGTGGCTTCTCTGGAAAGGAAGATTATGGATTGGGTTAATGTTATAAAGGTTTTTTTATACATACCGAAAGGTAAGTTGTTTCAGTTTTAGTAGTTTATTATCTTAGACAAATGATTGGTATCGCTTCGCTAGAGCGAGACCAATCATAGGTCTATGTTTATTATCTTAATATATAAAATCCTTGCGTTACTGACTGACTGACAGACACGCTACAGCCGAAACTATTGGGAGCAGGAAGCTGAAATTTGGCATGTAGGTATGTTCATTGGGGACCGTAGGCGTGCACTAAGAAGGGATTGCCCGAAATTCCCACGGGATCGGCCAAAACGGGTAAATAAAAAAAATGCAGGCGTAGCTGCTGGCGTCCTCTAGTATCTAATAAAATTAAATAAAGGTTAAGAAATACATATCTTGAGAAAAAATTTTTATAAAGACTTAGGCAAGGATACGTTTATAAAAGAAGATTTTATATAAAATATAATTAATTTGAAAATAGTAGAATAATACAGAATAAAGGTACTTTTAATTTATTTCTCGTTTTTACTCCTAACTTTCTAAATTAAAATAGTCAAGGAATTCCGTCAGTAATCGCCGTCGCCTTTGCTACAAATCAGACAATGTCGAAATCACAATAAAACCAAGTTACAATTTAATGGACTTTATTGAATATTACACTCGGAAGTTTTACTATATATTTACGTACAAAGATAACATTAAAGTGAGATCTTAACATTTATATGTATAATCACGAGCCAGATACATTGATTTTTCAACATACAATCTGCAAACCTAACATGGGATAACGTGACAAGAAAAGAGACTTAGAGACTCCTGAAAAAATTACCAAATAGATTTAATATTTTTTTAAATAAATAATCAATCCTACAAGAAAAGCAGACTTTGCCAATATACCCATAAATATTTTAAAGGTGTTACGACAAAAAGATTTTGTAGAGACCTAGCATAGGTTGACGCTTCTGAAGACAAGTAGAGTATAAAAGTGATAGAGTGAAAAACCAGCAGTTCTTATTTCGTCTTATAACCGAAATAAGGCAGTGTTTTCAAATAATGTATTTAAAATTATTTAAAAACAAGACCTTACAGACTTGACATGTTACTGTAAGACATATTACTTTTGAAAATGTCTTGCCTCTGTTTTTAGAAAAATAACTTAGGTTTATTTAATTTTCTGCAGACTGTACGGGCCTGAGTGAGTTTGGATGTCATTATATGCAAGCGAGAGACAATGATTAGCGCCACTATTTTAGTTTCTTTAAGTACTTAGCATATTTTTGCATTTTACCTTAAATTTTGTTATATTATAGGACAACTTCTGTATTGAGATATATTCTTTATTGAGATACATATCTTAACATATCTACAATAATAATAAGTAATATGTACATACAGTCATTATATAAAAAAGAAATATTTGGCTATGAGATATTGAATAAAACCGATTTGCACGTAGCAGATATCAGTTTGACATCGATCATAATATGTTAAGTACAATCTCGCTTTTTACTAATAAAACTGAACCGCAAAAATAATAATAAAATAGTGTTGCATTATCCCCAACTAGTACAACATCCAATTCTAAATTACTAAACTAATTATATTTTAAAGATATCGCACAATTGCAATTGATAATACCATTGACGAAATCCCAAATATTATCACAATAATTGAATATATAGCTACCATATTTACTTTCAATTGCAATTTTGATTCTGCTTTAGACGTATATACAATATTCAATTTTATATTCGTATCACCTTAGAAATAGGAACATCTATCCAATATACAAACTCAGTCAAGAGAGAGAAACATTATAATAGTCAGACATTTATATATATTTGCTAACAATTATTAAAAATACATCCAAGCTCTAGCGGATCGACCCTTTTTACCCGACTGCGCGACGCAAAGGAGGGTAATGTGTTTATCAGTCTATGTATGTATGTATGTATGTATGTTTGTTTATATGTGGCGTTCTAGAGACCAAATGCGTAGGCCGATTTTGATGATTCTTACGTCAATCGATTCGTCTTAACCTTGCGAGTGTCACTAAAGACATGACAGTTATCAAAATTCACCACAGCGTCAACCAGACGCCATATTGTCAAAATGAAAAAAAAATGTCGATGAACTATGTCATGTGGGGTGTCGTTGAATAGGTATTTTAAAATCATCTTTAGGTTCCTTTTATCATTTTTAATTTAAAATAATAGTTTAGGATATATAACGATTTAAAGTTGTTTAACAAAACAATCATTCTCGCTAATGTTTTTAGATAGATAGATAGATTACACTTTATTGAACACCAAAACAAACAAAGTATTTACATAAGAATATAACATAAAACTAGTGTGCAATTGGCGGCCTTATCGCTAATAGAGCGATCTCTTCCAGGCAACCGCGGATGGACAGAAATGATGTAGGTTAATAGTCATGTTCATTGATGATGTAGCGTCGGTAATCTATAATATTCATAAATAAGTACTTAAATATATACACATTGTAATGTACGCTTACATAAATACATACTATATTATACTATACATACTATACATACTACAATATATATGTATATATACATATATAAATAAATATATATATATTATACCTTACATACTATATTATACTACCATAATATACATAAGTATAGGTACTATGATACAATACATTAGATAAAATGTGATTATATATAAAGAAGCAGTGAACAGAACACTTGTAGAACGACAGCTATACAATATTTATGATAAATTAACTATATTTATAGTGATTCGCGTTAGATTGACAGGTAGTGTTTTTTTAACATACACTTAAATATGTTAAGCGATTTGGCTTTACGGATTTCTAGTGGCAATCCATTCCACAGGCGTGCAGCTTGAACTGTAAAGGATTTTCCATAGTAATTGCAAGAATGGATTGGCATCGCCAGGGTCAAATTCTCAGACGACCTCAAGGACCTTATATGTGTGTCATGAAGGAACCTAAAACGTTCTTTGAGATAAAAGGGAGTACTGGGATTAAATAAAACATTATAAAGTAATGTTAGAATGTGAGTATTCCTGCGAAGACGAATTGGGAGCCACTTGAGTCTGTTGCGAAATTCTGAGACATGATCATATTTGCGTAATCCAAATATAAATCGTATACAGAAGTTTTGAAGGCGCTTAAGTTTGTCAAGCTGCTCCTCCGTGGGGTCAAGATAGCTGACATCAGCGTAGTCGAGAATAGGAAACAGCAGCGATTGTGCAAGTGCAATTTTAGTAGCAGTCGGAAGAAAGTTGCGTAGTCTACGCAGAGATCCGGCTGATGCAAATAGTCTGCGACTCACCTCCTGTATTTGTGGTACCCAGGATAGATTCTCATCAAGGTAAATCCCCAGATTTTTAACCTTCTTAGTATAAAGGAGATCTTTTCCGTCAAAACTAATTAGTGGTAGATCGGACCAGTTAATTTTTGCAGTCATTCTTGGGCTACCAATAATAATTAACTGAGTTTTTTCAGGATTCACCATCAGTCCATATTTCTTGGTCCACTCGCAGATCCGGGCCAAGTCTGTGCTAATGGTTCTACAGGCATCTGGTAACTCATCTAAGGGGGCTTGCGTGTAAATTTGTAAATCATCTGCGTAAAGGTGGTAGGATGAAAGAAGTTGGTTAGAGAAAGAATTAATGAATATCGTGAAGAGTAACGGAGATAGCACGCCACCCTGTGGTACCCCGGCATTCGTGTTAGACCAAGTGGAATAAGAGTCTTCAATGCGTATACGTTGCCGGCGACCAAACAGGTAACTATGAAACCAGTCAATTGCCGTTGGAGATATGTTAAGAGAGCGGAGAATGCTGAGTATGATGTGAAAATCCACGGTGTTAAAAGCATTGCTGAAATCGAGCAAGGACATAACCGTTAGATTTCCACAATCCATACCTCTACGAATGTCATCAGTGATGTGTACCAATGCAGTGACGGTACTGTGGCCGGGACGGAAACCAGATTGGTATGGATTAAGGAGTGAATTTTTATGAAGAAAGGTACTGAGTTGGGTGTGGATTAGGCGTTCAAGGACTTTCGACAGGAAAGGTAGTAAGGATATGGGACGGTAATCTGAAAAGGAACAAGGTTTAGGTTTTTTAGGTAGAGGAATTATAAGTGCATCTTTCCACGCTGACGGAAAGATGCCACGGATAATGGACTGGTTTAAAATGTTGCATAGGATTGGAAGGATTATATCTAGGATTAGGTCTATCTATTTTTACTTATTGATTTAAGTTTTTACTTCAAGTATAAACGATAAACAAACAAAAAAGCAGTGAATAACTAAAAAGTATAAAATAAAAAAATATATTTAAAGAAAAACAAACAACCCGACTGCGTAAAAAATTATTTAAAAAAATACGTGACAAAAATAACTTAAATAAAAACTAAAAAGAAATAAACAAGGCTAGTAGTTTAGAATTCTAATGCAGAACAGAACGACTCACAGTCGGGGCCCCTTGGAAACATTTGATTAGTAAAATTTGAATGGGCCCCGACTGTGAGTCGTTCTGTTCTGTTAGAATTCTAAACTACTAGCCTTGTTTATTTCTTTTTAGTTTTTATTTAAGTTATTTTTGTCACGTATTTTTTTAAATTATTTTTTACGCAGTCGGGTTGTTTGTTTTTCTTTAAATATTTTTTTTTTTTATGGACTAACTTATGTAAAAGCTATTCTATTGCTGTCTTTTACGAACACGCTATGTGAATTTTTAGACATGACAAAACTAATTTCAATACTACGTGACACACCTACGATTTGTGGCAAAATAACTTAATTTGACAAATCCTATATGTTACCATCCCTTTGCAAGTTTGTCAAAGAGAACAAGAAAGCAATAGACTGAATTTAATTTGCTTAGTTTATAGAGAAACGATAAACGCAAAAGGCTATATTTGAAGTTATAGAGTTTCATATTTACCGGACCTCGTTTCTTCAGGTCTGTGCACGGCCTATAGTAGCGATCAGGCAGAAATGTATGCAGATTTGTCCATTGGTGTCATTTGTCAGTGTTTTGTATACCCCAAATCATTTAAAATTATAATAAATTCATAAAATTGATCATCTACCCTACAATTTGCGAACACAGTTATAGGAACAGTTTAGCTCGGTGGATGGGTATGTTTATTCTGCTTATCTACCATAGTATGGCCTATAGTGACCACCATAGCGTGGCAGTCCCATGCCCTGCTCGCTGCACACAACCACTTCACACGGGACGAACAAACTGAATGCCTAGTGTATCTGTATCCTCGGATCTTCATTATTTTTGCGCCAATTTCGGATGTGTAGAAAATCGGACGATCTGGAAAGAAAAGATGAATTTAGTACCTTGGATCTTGATAGTAGATAATTATTACAACAGCGTTATAAATTTGTATCTTTGGTAAGGAGAAACAAGTCTGTCACACAATTGGAGTTGAAAGACCCTGATTTATCAATAAGTAAATGAGATGGTGACTCCGTGATCTGTTCGGTAGGTATTACAGATGAAATGACAAATAAATCTTTAAACATCGCGTATGGTAAGAAAGACTGAGAGAGTGTTGTGAAGGAATAGGAAAGGATACCTATTCGTCTTCTTCAAACCCACACGCTTTAATCCATCTCAAAAATCAATTATATGCAGATTACAAATACATTGCTTATTTCTTCGTCGTTCTGTCTAAGTACCTATACCCACAACATCTTACTACTGACTATTACGTGATGAATCCAGCATGAAAGCAAAGATTTACTATAAAATAAAATTATAAGACAAATAAAACATAAATAAAACATTCATAGTTATTTACTAGCGATCCGCCCCGGCTTCGCACGGGTGCTATGTTATGCATGTATTATACATAATATATAAACCTTCCTCCTGAATCATTATATCTATTAAAAAAACCGCATTAAAATCCGTTGCGTGGTTTTAAAAATTTAAGCATGCATAGGGACAGACAGATAGAAGGCAGACTTTGTTTTATACTATGTAGTGAGTTTTAATTATAAAATGTTATACATCTATAAAATTATATTTGGCTAATTGACACAGGTTTTATACATAGTACCACCATTTGACTAAAATCCTAGGAATTACAGTAAAAACTTTTTTACTTACTTTATAACTTTTAAACTTTTTAGCGTAGGTATTGTAAAACCATGGAAAATAAGATTGGTTCAGTTGACAATATTATATAATAATGTTTAATGGTTAACTGATTCCAAACTAGATGCAACCTCTAGGCCACCCTCACATTGGGGGTGGGCGTTCCTCGAGCGTGCGATCGGCGTTCACTTTGTGCTACAGACTGAACGCCCATATTTGAGGTTGGCCTTATTATGATAACTGTTAAACAATAATTTCTTAAGGACATACATATATGTACATATTATAGATAAATGGCACCCAGACACTGAACAAAAGCACTGCCGAAATATCGGTTACCCGAAACAAAGGTGTAGGTACCCCGAAAGCCAACGTGAAACAATTTATAGCTTAAATAAAATCAATAAAACGAGAAAAGTTAAAATAAACTTAATTAACAATACTTCAAACAAATAACAATGTAATTTGTGGCGTCTTAAAGATAAGTAAAGTAAGAATGTTTTAACTTGACTTATTTACTGAAATCGCCTATTGTTATTATTGGCAGGACTATGGAAAACCATATTTCTTACCCGTAATAGGATCAATCATTTCATTTGAATCAGAGCCAGGTTTTTGTACGTCATACATCTCATTTTAAAAATACATCCCAGAAATTTCGATTTTGACAAAACACACCAAAATATAGTTAATTTTTCAAGAACAAACTGAATTACATATATTAAAAATACGAGTAATCGTTAAGTTATAAAGTAAAACATTATTATTTGCTTTCATATATTTATATCAAAACAAGATATAATTATTAATTAAAGTTTTAACAAAAAAAACTTTTAATTCCTCAAACTAACAACTAAACAAACGGGAAGGATACACCACATCCCAAAAAGAAATCTTCAAATAATTTAATAAATGTATGACTTCTGAGTGAGGTAGCAAAAATAAAATAAATATACAACAAAATTTGAGAGCCTCCTTTTAAAAGACGGCTGAAAAAGCAAAATAAACGATAATTATTTATATTAAAGTTACTTATGGCAAAATACGACATGTTATTTTCCAAGTACATTTGTTCAGACTGAGGTACAGTATATTTTTATTATATTTTATTGCCGAGGTGGATGATTATGTTCATTCTTCACTTTCACAATTTCATCCCCAATCGTAAATATCACGGCGGTGCAACCCTTAGTAACATGGGTCCCACACCACCATCTCGTTTTAACTCCACAAGTTCTCTGTTTATTAAACTGGTAACCATTCATGACAATTATTTGAGCCCCGCGAGGACTCCGACCGAAGAATATACCTGAAAACATTGGGAAACGTTAGGTAAAACGAGTATTATGTATCAAATCTTCGTCATTGTCCTAACTTTACCCCGGTTACAACCAAGACTTTTGCCTCGAAGCGCGGTGTCCGCTGCCTAAGTCTTACCAGATAAGACAAAATAAATATATGATATACACAGAGCGCGCCAATACCTTCTGCATAGCAGTTTGTTGGTATCTCCTCCTGTTGCTGTCTCAATTATGTTTCTGATATGCTCACTGTCATTTCAAAACAGTGGAAGTAACGGACATGAAACAGATAAGAAAATGATTTGATTATAACGGAAAGGAATTATTAGAGAAATTTTATACAAACATCTTCATCCGAATTCATCATCATTATAATATCAGGCCACGGTCGCTACTGCTCGCTAGAGGCATTTCCTAATTTTGAGTATGCTATAGGACTGTCTAATAAAACATCAAATTTAGTGATTATCATTTATTTGTAATCAATCATACAAAAGTTGGATAATAAGTAGGTAAATTGTCAGATTTATAGTCTATCCACACACGTCATTATGGCCGTGGCTGGGACGTGACAGAGCATCGGCCGTGCTAAGACCGTTCATCTGAGTCCCGGCAGGAGAGTCTTCCTGTTCACACTTCAGGGATTGTGACCGTACCGCAGTCAGATCGCAACCTTCCATCTGTGCCCCTAAGTCACCATTTTGTTTTTGTATCGTTTCAGTGTATGTGTGTATTCTATTGTTTAATACAGAGGCGTTAATTAGGATTGTAATTGCTCTATATAAAAAGTAAATGGAAGGTACAAAAGAGAGGAACCCTATATATTTCTGCCGGCTCTATCAACAATTGTCATTCATACTTTTTAAGTAAAACACGACAACATGCGACAAGATTAACGACGCACTCGCACATGACCCGGAACCGGCCTAGGCACTGAAGCTACGTCACCGGCACAACATTTTTTTGGGCCCTTGACGAGACTTGAACCGTCCTCATCCCGGACACTGAGAGTTAAGGAGTGTTCGAGTAACTTTGCCTTTTTCCCAGCCTCTTTCTTTTTACTCTTTCCAAATTTAGGACCTATAAAATTTCATAATTTTGCTGTCATACAGTTGGTGTTAATGGCATATTTCTTAAAATCGCCTAACCGTGTTACGAGTAATGTAATAATTTTATTAACGTGTTAAGGCCCGTGGAAGAATTTATAAATTTAAATACAGTTATTATTCAAAAATAATTCTCTCAAAAAATCTGCTTCGATTTGGAATACGCAATGTGTTGCCAATAAGTGTCCTGTGTGAGTTTACGTGCTAATGAATAGTAAGAGAAACAACGATCAGGGTCAAGCACATAGATCAAGTAAAAAAAGTACTGCTTTTATTGTAAGTAAAGCCAAAAAGGAAAGACTCCAAATAAATACAGGCGGTAACGCTTCAAACCAAGTCAAAAAGGGTAGATATGCCCTGGTCCCAATTTATTTGAGGTCGGCGCAGTATGTCCCTCGCTTCCATATTCTCTGTTGTCCGTGTAACGAATATTGACCCCTTTCTCTTTTGTATCCATCCCTACAAAATCCATCTATCAGCCCTTTGTCTCTATACCTTCACATTCATAATTATTTGTTAACCGATTTACATACATAATAAGGCCGTACCAAGCCAAATTATTTCATTTCACTTTCTTGTCTATAGACGCCACGTTCGGACCACTAAACTTTTTATTTTGTCAATTCCCGTCACTCCGCACATCTATAGTAACATTCTTAACCCTGCTACATGCACTCGTTTCTCATCGATCTTTTAATAGCCATGGCGGCTGGAACAAATACAAATGTAAAGAACTTTTTTATATTTTAAAAGACACAGGCGCAAGAGGTTGTTCTGGCCAATTGAACACCGAGCAATAAATTTGAAGCAACTCCTTTAATACACAATAAAGAAGTTGCTTCAAATTTATTGCTCGGTCTTAAATTGGCCAATACGGCCAAAACTACTAGTCGCAGTTGAATGTAAAAGATAATAATTGTCCTTGAGTACAGAGTCAAGGGTTGCTCTCCTTAAAGTCATCTTCCGACGCCCATGCATTTATCAATTTATAATAGTAACCTTCTTCGATCATTTTAATTACATGGATATAGTTTGGATTCTCAGACTGACCTACCGATTTGTAATGTATCTATTATGAATTATTGACCAGGCAAAATACATATATCTATCTAAACGTTACGCCTGTCTCCCATTGGGGTAGGCAGAGACAATGGAACGCCAAATGATCTGGTTTGAACATACCTCTTTCGCTTCCTCGACATTCATTAACCTCGTCATGCATGCTCGTCGGTTATGGGTACTTTTGATTTGGCCCTTCCGCAGTACGTCACCAATTTGGTCAGCGTAAGTCCGTCTTGGGCGTCCTGTAACGACATATCCATTCATTCTTACTCGATACACTTCTTTTGTAAAACTTCTTTCATCCATCCGTTCCAAGTGTCCAAACCATCGCATCATACCTTTCCGATATTTGTCACTACATCTTCTTTCAAACCACACCTTTCTCGAATAACACTATTTCTTACTTTCTCTGTCATTCTTACCCCGCACATACTCCTCAAAGCTCTCATCTCCACAGCATTAATTCTACTTTCATGCTTTTTCTGCCATACCCACGATTCACTCCCATACATCAGTGTTGGCGCCAAAACTCCCTGCAGTATAGCAAGGCGAGCCTTCTCGGTATAATTTTACTGCTAAAAATGGCCTGTAACGCGCCATTCACACAATTTCCTGCTTTCACTCTCCTTTCAACATCTCCCTCACATTTACCATCTCTCGTAAACAATGACCCTAAGTAGACTAACTCATTCACTTGTTCCACTTTTTCATCTCCAATCATTATGTTACATTCAGTTATACTATCTTCCCTCTCTATGATCATGACCTTAGTCTTGCTTACATTCACTTTCATGCCCTTCTTCTTATACGCCTCATTCATTACGGTGACCATCTGCTGTAAATCAGACGCTGACGACGCAAAAAGTACCTGATCGTCAGCGTAGTGCAGGGTCTTAAACACTGATTCACCCATTCTTAATACACATTCAGACTCTTTCAAATCGGTCAAACAACTGTCCATGAATAGATTGAACAGCCAAGGAGACGCTAGACATCCCTGTCTAACACCACGATCAATGTTAAACCAGTCCGTGTAGGCCCCGTTTATTCTGACACAGGCACTTGAATCCTTATATAAGGATGTGTGCCCGTATCAGACTGCTGTTCACTCCATACACGGAAAGTGTTGATCATAGTTCATCCCTCAACACTCGATCGTAAGCCTTTTCCAAGTCAATGAAGACGCAGAAAACCTTCTGGTGTTTCATGAGGATTTTTTCTGAAATGCACCTTAAGGAAAAGACTTGATCCGTACATCCCATGCCCTTTCTAAATCCCGCTTGCACATTCCAAATCTTACTATCCGTTTCAGAAATCATTCTTTCGATCAGTATCTTTGCATACAATTTGCCAACAACACTCAGGAGGCTTATACCGCGGTAGTTTTTGCATTCCTGAGACCCTTTGCCCTTGTACAGTGGCACAATTATTGCCTTGTTCCAGTCATCTGGGACACGACCGGACCGCCAACATTTGTTAAAAAGCAGGTACAGCAGGCTTGCCGTGATGCCTTCGCCTGCCTTGAGCATTTCAGCAGATATCCTGTCATATCCATCAGCTTTACCCGCTTTCATACTTTTCAATGCATACCGTATCTCTTCCATACGTATATTATTTTCACTATCATATTCCTCATCCGCTTCTATATTCCTGGTAACACTTTCTCCTTGTTCAAACAAAGTTTCAAAATATACCTTCCACTGATTCAGAACATCTCCATGCTCTCTAATAATATTTCCATTCATATCTCTTATCACACCAACTTTCGAGTCTCCTAGCGAATTGCCTCGGTCCGTTCTGACCAAGTGCCAGAATAATTTAATATTGGCCCGACAATTCCAAGAAAATTTCCTATCAAACTTATCCTTACATTCTACTTTCTTTCTTCTCACTGTCTCTTTTTCTTTATATTTCAACCTGTCATACTTTTCTTTTACAATCCTCTCATTGTCATTCACACTACCTTGTATCCTTTTGTTGGCTCTTATGGCTAGCAAGTCCATCCATGCTTTGCGCTTTTCCGTGACCACACCACTTACTTCCTGATCCCACCATTCATTACATATCTTTTTGACTTGCTTACGCCACATACTTGTGTAGCTGTATCTATTATTCCATTCTTAAACTCCTTCCTAAATTCTTCTATCTCGCAATCATTTTCTTTAAACCTTTTTTCCAATGCCTCCTTATACTGACTACGTACATTCTCTTCTTCAGATCTTTCAACTTTCACTCTTTCTATGGCAGGTAAGGGTATGCGAGGACGATGGCACCATTTAGTGGTTAGACCAGCTATACGACTGACTACCAAAAAATGATCGGTACCCACATTTATGCCTCGGTACACCCTTGTAAAATCACCAAACATCATTATGATTTCATTATTCTCACACCTACCAAGCACATCTCTGACCTTATCCCAGAATTCCTGTCTGACATTCACTGGTTTGGATATGTCCGGAGCATAAACACAAACAATGAAGACTTTAATGAAGCCAAGTCTTAATCGCATCCAAAGAAGCCTGGAGTTAACATAATCATATTCTTTCACACACTCATTCATCCTATCCGACAGAATCATTCCAACTCCTTGGCTAGCCCTTTCAGACACAACAACTCCAGACCAATACGCACTATATCGGCCATGAGTAGTTGTTGAGCAACCTTTCTTCTTAGTTTTGCTCACTCCTAGTATATCAATTTTCCTTACATCCATCATCGCACATAATTCATCGATCTTACATATTTCCATGATAAATAATTTCATATGTTTGTATAAACGTTAAACGATTATCAATATAAGTGTTATGGTATAATTATTAAAATGCTATAAAAAGGGAGAAATAATTGGAAAGAAATAAAACACTAATCACGTTCTACTACTATAATTTTTCTACTTCGTATTGCAATTCAATATTAATTGAATAAAAGCTAGTGCGTGTAATTTAAGATAAGCAATGTTAAGTTCTTTACAAGAGTGTTAGTTTTCAGTCGTTTTGGGTTGGAGAACGCGTGCCTCACCTAAGTGAAGATAAGTTTTATCAAGCGAAACCTTAAAACATCAGCGAAGTACTTCCCTCTCACAGACATTAGACTTTGAGTAACAGTATCTGTACTGTTGCGTTTCTTTCGGCGAGTGAGAGTGCCGGCGGCCATGTGTCTTTTCCTTCGCCGTCATCCCGCACCTCGACCTATTCTTTATCTCATCCCAAAGGCCGGCAGCGCACTTGTGACTCCTCTGATGTTGCGGGAGTCGGCAAGCGGTAATCGTTTACCATCAGGCGATCCGTATGCTCATTTTTCCTTTTATTACACCAAATAAAGTGATTTGTCATGGAGGTACTAAGATAATTTTGGGAAGGCATAAGCCTCTTAGACTAGCCAGCCTTTCTCTTTCTGGACCCGCTACAGCCTCAGAAAATCAAGAGTATCTTAACCACGATCTTCGCCACGCATCATCATAATTATATCAGCCGGAAGACGTCCACTACTGGACATAGTATGAGACATGGACTGATCTTGAGCCACCCACATCTATCCGCTGCCCGCGCTCCCAACAAGATCGTCAGTCCACCTTGCGGGAGTACTACCTCTGCTACGATGTCCGGTGCGTGGCCGCCGCTCCAGAACCTTTTTGCTCCAACGACCATCGGTGCTTCTGGCTACAGTTATCACCACTCACATTACATAAATACTGGCTCGTGTATATGGTCGTTTTTCACTCTAGTTATAATATCTTGATACGTGTATAAGACCGCCTTGCAGCCTTTCTTCCTATGTGTACCGCACGACCATCTTGTTTGGTCTCCATTAGTAACGTGCTTAAGGAATTTGTACCCAGCCAATGTGATCATGCGAGCTCCAAGCGAAGTTGTCGTAAAAATGGCTGGAACAAACAAAAAACAGAACATTTAATTTGGCCACTTCGCAAAAAAGCTTCTTGGCTGGTCTAGAAATTAGACTGAAATTCCTACATTAGAAGTTGTGAAGTAAGTGGAGTCTCTGAAGATGTTCATCTTTTACCAGCTGTTATCACTATCTTTATCAACACTGGAGATAAATAGATAAATCTACTGTCATCAATGGTGATACAACACGTACTTTATAAATTATCGCCACTGGCTTTATAACCACTGGTGACAAATGCAGTAAAGTTATTGATTTGATAAAAAATATTTTTTTGTTGTATTTGCATTATACAATGATGTAATTTGGGACGATATAGCCCTCAGTGATGACAAAGCTAGTGGTAAGAACGGCGAATAAACAAAAAATGGTGGGTTTCTATTGAATGGTAGAAGGTAGAAAAAATAATTCGTTCAAATATACGAAATGACTGTACTGGCTGATCTAACATTTAAACGAGCCGTAATTATTAGGCACGTAGGTAATTGCACAAATGCTTGAAGTTCCACCTGCCTTTGGCAATTATTAAGGTTTCGGTATAATGGGGCTGATATTTTATACTTACAATAAAATAAAATAGTTAAAGGCATCTTATCAAAACATTATTTGCGCGAGAGCTCTTGTATTTGCACACCGTATGTTTTCATTTTTAGTTAAAATATGCAATGAAATATATCGGCAAGGATTATTAAATAAATGCTATATAAACTGATTAATAAAAGGCAAAGAAAGTATGGCAATTTTATATTTATTGCTTAAAATACTTTCCTTCTTTACTTACATTTATTTAAGTTACAAAAACAAACACTTAAAATAATAATTATGTATAAAGAGGTACCCAATAATTTAATGCAAAATAAATGAGCAACTTATATAGTACGTTCGATACATACATGTACATATCATACTAATCAAAGTGTCAATGGATCGTAACTATTTAAAAATACAAGATATCCTTGCACATACAAATGTTATTCATAGTTGTAATGTTATTATTTACTAGTAAATGGTATGTAAGTATACATACAATATGCTAGTGTAAGTATTCAAATTGAAACTGCGGTAGATGATCAACTTGTCAGCAGTACTTTATTTTACATTTCTTCAAAAATAACCATAATCCAGGAAGACGCGGTTCACTGATATCAATTTATTTTCACTATAATTAATCGTCGAACAAAAATATAATTTAATAAACAAGCAAGTAGTCTTGGGCTTGATGTTGATCAATGTTTTATTCACAAAACCAAATTTATCTACCAACCGTTATTAATACAACCAAAGTGCCAAACTCCAGTGGTAAACACCCGAAAAAATTATTTTTTTATGTAATTCGTACGTTTTCCGATACATTTACGTAAGCTTTAAAATGTACTGCTAAAATGTTTACCATTATACAGTATTTTACGGTAACATAATTATATAAAGATTTGTGCATTTCTTCAGAACATAATGATACATAATTATCCATTTCTTTGGATCAAATGTTGTGTCTCCATAGAGCCTGCGAGAAAACAACCTCTTGTGTCAAATAGAGTTGGAAAACGGTTTTATAATATAACGTTTCCATAACAGTTATTCATTATATTATTAAATACAGGCTCATGAATATGCTGGTTTCTGGCTTTGATAACGATATCTTCACAAGTGTGCAGTACTGCTGTGCATCCTTTCTTCCGATGAGTAGCGCAGAACCATCTCGTAATATGGCCGCTTATCAAATGCTTCGTCAATTTGAAGCCGTAGTATAAAAGCATTCTTGCTCCTCTTGAAGTCGTCATGTAGACCGCTGCTGAAAAAAAAGAAATTACCAGTCGTCTCCGAAATAACTAAATATTTTCAATTATATTATTATTAGAATTCTAATAATGTTTAAATGTAAAGTTCTGTGAGGTCAACGTATTTCAATACATAGTGTGTTTCGGTTATAATAATAACATCAGAAGTCAAACGTCAGGCTCAGGAACAATAAAATACAAAGAATCGTTTTGACATCGTATTTATTAACAAGAATTTGTGATTTTTAAATTTACTATTTTTTTATGAATTTAAACAACTAAACTACTTATAAAACTGGATTATTTTAAGCTAAATATTTATTATCTATATTTAAAGTTAAAATAAAAAATGCCAATAAGCGGTCTCCTATCGAAGGTGTACATTGCTTCACTTTGCTAAGCTATTACTTGAAGAACGTTAAGTATCGCTTTGACCGCTATCAAAAGGTGCTGATAAACTTGACCATAGTGAGCATTCTTGCGAATGTTATAGTACAGAAAAATAAACGAAGTCGATTTAATGAGCCTTAATATTGAGCATTTTAGCGAGAAGTATACCAAAAGGGCAATAAATTTGCTTTAAGTTTTTCCGACTATAGAGTTCACTAGAAAGATCATGAAAATCTTTGTAGCGATGTTTGGCTCTGTTCGTCTTTAAGTTCGACAAATTAAAAAACGGCGAATATTCGATGTTCTGTTACAAGTAAATACTTGAGTATTTACTTGTAACAGAACCGAATAAAAGTGCTAATAGGCTTGAGCCTATTAGCACTTTTATTCGTAACATGCTTATTTATGAAAGTGCCTAGTATAACATTTTCCATAAGTGTCTAGTCACATTTGACGAAAACACATCTTGGACAGGAACTACTGCGGTGTTCGCCACAAATAAAAGCTCTGCACGTAGCACACCTAGTTATTGTCATTCTTCTGAGCCTAGCAGGACAAAACTTACATGATTTTCTCTTCTTCTCTTCTCTTTTTTTATTCTGTTACCGTGTTCTGCGGTTGCAATTAATTTTCTAGACGTTTTTCTTTTAAGCGTCCTTTTCTTACCCAAAAAATAATATTCTTTACTTTGCGGCCTGAATTTAAGATTTTGTATTTTCAGTTTATCTTTAACAAATCCCAGAAATTATATTAAAAAGGAAAGAAAGATGGTTAATTTAATCGCAATCAGAATTTAGAAACTTTTATGTTTAATTCCTCTGTACTTTTATGTTTAAATATAAATGCTAAATATTTTAGCATCTAGTTTAAATAGTGACATTCTAAAAGAAATGTAGGAATTTAAACTTTCGTGGTAATTTAAACTTATTTTAAATTATATCCCTACTAATATTATAAATTCGAAAGTGTGTATGTATGTATGTATATATGTTCCGTTTTCACGCGAAAACGACTGAACCGATTTAGTTGAAATTTAATATAGAGATATATTGGACCATAGAGAAGGACATAGGCTACCATAAGTTGCAAAAAATAATCTGGGAGGGATTGTAGGGAGGATAGAAGTTTGTACGGCAGAAATTTTCGTCTTGGAAGTAAGAACGCATGCGCGAATAATTGAGTGCTGCGCACTGCGCATGTGCTATCTGTCAGTACTGTCAAGTGTCACATCATACATATTGACATATTGTGCGTGAAATACATTGTTCGCATATTCGCATATCTAAACTAATAATTATATACTACGCTCAACCGGCTGAAACGATTTTCTCTACCTACTAAAATTATAAATGCGAAAGTGTTTATAAATATTTAGATTGGACATGTATTGAAACATGGCTTTGACATTGTCATGGATACTGAGCGAGTTACTTTGTAGCCTATAGAGCTTCTGACTATTTACAATAATCAGGAGTGTCTTCACACAACTTGAGACTGAAAGTAAATATGTGTTACCCCGAATTTAACTCGCGCGAAGCCGCGGGCAAATGCTAGTATAATATAAACAAAGGTACGTGGCATATATCTTGAAAGACAATTTAAAATAAAATCCCTACTAATATTATAAATTCGAAAGTGTGTATGTATGTATATATGTATGTGTGTTCCTTTTTCACGCGAAAACGACTAAACCGATTTTGTTGAAATTTAATATAATGATATATTGGACCATGGAGACGGAGGCTACAATAAGTTGCAAAAATTAAACTGGGAGGGATTGTAGGGAGGATAGAAGCTTGTACGGCAGAAATTTTCCTCTTGGAAGTAAGAACGCATGCGCGAATAATTGAGTGCTGCGCATGTGCCATCTGTCAGCACTGTCAAGTGTCACATCACATACATATTGTCATATTGTGCGTGAAATACATTGTTCGCATATCTTAACTAATAATTATATACTACGCTCAACCAGCTGAAACGATTTTCTCTACCTACTAAAATTATAAATGGAAAGGGGTTTTTAGATATTTATATTGGACATGTATTGAAACATGGCTGTGGATTTGTCATGGATACTGAGGGAGTTACTTTACATACCCTATAGTGCTTCTGACTCTTTACAATAATCAGGAGTGTCTTCACACAACTTGAGACTGTAAGTAGATAATTATGTGTTACCTCGAAATTAACGCGCGCGAAGTCGCGGGCAAAAGCTAGTCTAAAATAAAACTTCAATATTCTGTGCAAGTTCACAAAATTCAAAGATTTTTGACATAGGGTACTTTGGGTACTATTAAATGACAAACAGAAAGGACAATGGCAGATTTCCATTCATCAAAATGTGCGAAATTAAATTGAAGCGAACAGTAATAGAATATATCTCAAAAAATTTGGCGTAAGTAACAAAGTCTGTAAATGATTCTATTTTCGCTCAGGAAAGGTGGAAAAAGATGATATCGGTGTTTGAATTTTTAGTTAAGAATGAACAATGTTGGTAAAAGGAAAGTTATAATATGAAAATTAAAAAATGTAGGTAGGTACGTTTGAATTATCAAATGACATTTATATTATGTCAGATTGACATCAAAACGCGGAAGTATTTTGTAGCATCTAACTGTCACAGCCAAAGACAAAAGCAGAGCTGCACATTTTAAATCGATTTTATGTGAAATCGATACAACTTTAAATCGATGCTGTGACGTTTTTATTTGATTTAAACGTTGTTTTGCTTCAAAAATATTAGCTTATTGATATAATGTTGATTAAATATTAAATAACTGCATTTTAAACCAAACCAACTCTATAAAGGTCGATCGTATCGATTACTTATTTAATAATATATAGCACTCACGTCTATTCCTGTCACACCACTGTCTATGGCAAATCAAATAAAAAAGTATTCGTAATCAATTGGAATGCTTTTTATCATCATAAAATACGAGAAAGACAAAGTGAAAATATTAAAGATCGTAGAAAAAAAAACAATTTGTTTTGTTCATATGAAGTTTAAGGTCGCCACAACAAACCCAGACCAAATTCTGCCATTGTTCTTTGTAGAATATAAGAATTTTATATGAAAAGAAATATTTAAAAGATTACAATCACCATTTGCTATATAGTCAATGGCATAATATGTTAATGTAAGTTTTAGTTCTAGTTTTATATATAAATAAATAGGTATAATTTTCACAATCAGTTCATGGGTAAAGTTATGGTCAAAGGATTCCGTTGGTCAATCATTCAGTGATGTACCGTTATGTTGGGGAACAGTTCATGGGCCAAACGTTGTGTGGGTGAAAAGTTATTGGTCGAAACATTCTGTTGGTTAAACATTCACTGACGTAAAGTTCAGTTGGCGAAACGTCCATAGTTGAATAGTTCGTTGGATGAAAAATTTTTGTTTAAAGATTATGCTGATCAATGGTTCATTGGTGAAATGAATGTTGGTAAATCGTTGCACACTCCAAAACGAACCGACTCCTTTGAAACTATCCGCCATAAAGTAAAAATTAATTCAGGAAAACTCTTTTCAGAGTAAAGCATCCCATGTACATCGAAATGTCACTCTACCGCCCGCCGCTTCTCGATGTGAGCGAGCCGTATATAGCCATATCTCACTCCGTAGCCAGAAGAATTCCTACATCAATCACTGACCACTGTTTGTACCTCACATAGACTGTTCCCATGGATGTGGTACGATGTCATGATTGGGCATGTTATGGCATTTTTATGGTTAAATTCCATACCATTTGCTGCAAACCATTTCACTAACTGATCTAAGGTTAATGCATTTGTATAACATCATTTGCAATATTTCCCTTTTTGCTTACCGATTTTCAAGCAGTGAGAAACACTAGCAAAGTGAAAATTTTGTATATTATTTATCAGGTCTTTATCTAGTAAATCCATAGACAGATACATAATTGGAAGATTTTCGCTCAATAGAATTTTAATTTGAAAAACATGCTTTCTCTTAATATTTTTATGGATATTAAAAAAATACTTAACTTGTCGCCTTGAAATTGCTACTCACTAAAAGAAATTATATTTTGATCTGAAAATCGCACAAAACAAGAATTACGAGTATTATGGCTAAAGCCCGATCTACATCTATGTCTTCTTCTTTATATATCTGAATTTATTTTTATTTTTGTAGTGTACAAAAAATTACATCCTTTTTGGCTCAGGTGGTTCATGGCAATGCTCATTTTTCAATCTGGCTATTTCTTTGTGGTAAGTATATATGGAAGCGGTGCATCCTTTTTTTCTGTGAGTTCCACAAAACCATCTGGTTAGACCTCCTCTTTCACGGTGGCGCATAAACTTAAAACCAGATACTACAAGCATAGGTGCTTAGTCTTTACTTAGTCTTTTGGAGCAAGAATAAAAATATGGTTTATCTGCAAAAGAAAATACGAAGTTTAGTATAAATAATCTTAAGAACTTTTAGTTTTAGATAAGAGCTGTAGAAGATTCGTGAAATGGGTTTTAGTTAGGTGATTTCCTGATGTTTTTCTCTTCAGAGAGAAAACCACTCTTCCATGGAATACTGACGTTAAGGTCAGTATTCCATGGAAGAGTGATTTTATGCAGATGAGTAGAAAAACAAAGGAGGTTGGGCGAATATCTTAAAACAATAAGATTTTTAGTATATACAATGTATTGATATTTGGTCTTTATTTGTTAGCGAACTATAAGTATGGAACAATTTAATAAAATAACAAAAATAAAAAGTCTAAATTAGAATATACAATAAACCAGTTATACCAACAATAGTAAAATAAAATTTAACATATTAGATCTACACATGTGTGTAATACCTAGTACTCATTATCACGATAGATCAGCTATTGGGTTCCCTATCCATTTGCATAAAATTTTAAGACCGTTTTCGTTGTGGACATCATGCCAAGTCATGCTAACCAATAATAATACCTGGGAAACGATTTTTTTTAAGTTTTCACATTTTTTAAATCGCAATTAAAAGCACGCGCATGCAATGCTCGAAATACCTACTTATGCATGGGGTTATAGGGTTATAGGGCATCTAAAGATTATATTGGCGGGGTAAATGCATCGATTTTGTACTTAATTAGAAAAAATCCATACTAACTTTGAGCCTCAATATCTCCAGAACCAGTAATTTCCCAGGTATGGTGCCGAAGTAAAAAATGTTCGTAGTCATTGGTGCAGCATGGGATTTCAGTTTTCGTTAAGGGTCTTTTTACACTGTATTATTTAATTGTTACAGAAACTATAGCAAATTGGTTTCATCAGAATTATGTATGGGACACTACAAGTTCATTGTATGCCTAAATATTATTATGCTAATAGTCATTAGGCCTACTAACGTTATGTTAATAGTCATTAGGCCTGCTAACGTTATGCGAATCAAATTTATGCCAAAACAAATTAGTCTTTAAGATGATTATGCCAACATAAAATGTATGCCTAAAAAATTATGTCGAAGTATTAAAATGTCAAAACAAATTGTGCCAAGATCGTTATGCCGAAGTATATTAGGGCAAAGAACATTATGCGAAAAGAAAGGATCCCCAGCTATTGGTGTTTCTTCTGCTGATCAAATATTAAATCCGGCTGTTTGAAACGTTCATCTGCTAATCCAATTACTTCTTTAGTGATTGTGGTTATTATCAATTTTGATGATTTCATTTTCAATGGTGTAGATCACAGCCTTGCATCCTCGAGACCCGAAGGTGGCGCAAGACTATCGGGTCTTTAAGCCCGTTGTCCGGTGACGGAAGACTTGTAACCGTCAGCCAGTATTACTCGGGCACCTCTAGGAGTATCCATAAATAAAGGTCCTGGAAAAAACACAATTTGCGTAAATGTTAATGATACAAGCGCAAAAATACATAGATCGATAAAAATGAATGGATGAATAGATAAAAAAAGAACAGCTACTTGTTTGTCAAAAGTTAGGTTTCATAATTTTAGAAAAGGTGCTGAGTTGCAGACCAAAGCTGGCAAATATACTCGCTGAGGAATGATACATATAGGATAAACTAAATATGTTTATTTAAAATAAGAAATACAAAATCACAAATTCAATAGGTACTTAACAAAGCTACACATTAATATAAAACTACGCTCACTTTAAAATTATTAACTTGATATTTTGGCCTCCAAATCATATTAGATTTCCATCTTAAGAAATGAATAAGTTAGGTATTCCTTTTTCATTTCTTAAGTAACTTTAGGACGATGTTGATGTTGGCCTTGGATAGTTTAAGAAGACAAATGTAGACCTTAACAATCATCCTTATTACATAAGTCAAAGTTTTGACTAATGAAATCGGTAAAAAAGAACTAAATCACGATCCTAAGATAAATCTTAGGATTATAATTTAGTTCTTTATTATATGTTTAAATAATTATTAAGTAGATTTAGATTAGATTTAATAATATATTTGCTATAGCAATTTAGACTATTAAATACTGATTTTACTCTATAGAGAGAGAAGATTTAACTTGGCCAAAGACAGTATTTTGCGGTTACGCAAATAGAAACAATTAGATAAGTGAAATGTCACTTCCAGTCAAGACTAAATGCAGTAGGAAGACTACGGTTTGATAAACCTGGTTTGTTTTTAAATTTAGCATTTGCTTAGAAATCTAATCTAAAAATCCTTTTGCCGAGTAAAATAAAATATACATACATACATACATAGACTCACGCCTGTTTCCCCGAAGGGGTAGGCAGAGGCATATTAAACGCCCACTTTTCGCCAGTGTTTTGATCCCACGTAATAGGTGGCGAGCCTATTGCCGCTTATTGGGATATTTTGTTTGCCAGAGCCTCGTCCGTTGATCGGCAGGTGCACCACTTGCAGGTGAGGTTGGCTTGGGACCCTAAGTTCTTGGTGGGAACCCTATGCACCCTATGCACTAATAAAATAAAATATACTTTTACTTTTACAAGTTTTGTCGATTACGTTGACAACACTGCCCTTATAATGAATGAAAAGATAATAATCCGTCACTTATAAGTTAGTTTTTATCCGCATATATTAAATAAAGTCGTGAATGGCAAGACCCAAAGGCAAATTGAGAGATCATTTTATAGATGCACTACAATGCTTCGCCTCAAATGACTATATGTCATTAACACGAATATGACATACTAACCCTACTGCTATAAAATATAAACATTGATAATTAAAATGTTATGCAGTAAAACTACACTAACCGACTTGAAATTAAGGCGCAACGATCCTTGAAATAAAACTATCAAGCAATAAACACTGATCAAGAATGCCTATAACATATAATAGTTCTCTCGGAATCACCAGAGTACTAGCATGAGATCTTGGTACCTGATAAGTATGCTGATATTTCCTGATGTAAGAAAGTATGTTTTCCAAATACGTCCAGGCATCTTTGATTGATGGGATAAAATACATGAAAAATAAAATAACGAATTTGATGAGTTAGAAAAATCCTCCTGTTTTTGAAGTCGGATAAACAGAATATTGCATAAGGCTCACAAATTATGCATCTATTTCATGCTTTACATCACCATTTTGTTCAGAATTCGGATTAATATATAAATGCGCTACAAAATTATAATTATGACTGATAGGTGGACGAGGATGGTTATGTGTGTTGAAGAGGCGTACTATTTCATTGAATCCATTGATGGTGTAAATAAATGCTCTACAGCCTCTATTGCCGTGAGTACCGCAATACCAACGGATCTTGTGCCCAGTAGTGCTATGTCTTAGAAACTTGAAACCGCCGTAAATGATCATATGAGCTCCTCGGGCTGTAGTCACGAACATTCCCACTGAAACAGACCTGATGGTTCCTAGTAGTACTAGATATACTACTAGATATACTACTATAGTCCTATAGTACTAGAAAAGCATAGTCAAAGCGTAAGCATTCAAATCTTTCCACAATATTTATAGCATGCTCGATAAGGAAGAACTAAAATTTGACATGCGTGTACTTTTCTTGGGCACTTCTGCTGATTCTGGATAAACAGATTATGTAGTAGTGGGAATGCAGGTAGGAATAGATCCCTAAGTTCGATGGTCATAATAATGCTTATAACTTTTAATGGATGTACGTTATATTTCTCTATTATTTGTTGCAGCAGCTGTTATATCACATAACATAACGAAACATCATTACGAAATAGTATCTTTTATTTTAGCCATAAATCCTATTCTAGGTACATTGTCGTAAGAGTCTTCAAATAGAGTTGGTATTTAGCACCGTTAACACTTCAAACTCATATAACATACCCACAATAATAAATTTAAAGTGCATTCGAAAATCGTGCGTTGTTTTAAATGGCGGGAAGAGATTAATATTTTAATATGAGGCTTAAACCTGCACACAGTGAAGAGAGATTCCAGGTGTACGTGTACAGGTAGGCTTATAGAAACTCAACAGAGATGATATTTCGGACATGAAAAATAAATCTCGAGAAGATTTGGCTTGCTGTTTTAATATATTTCCAAAGTTAAGCAACGCTTGCACAGTTCACCACTGCACTGGGATGAGTAACTGCGTGTGACATTTACATAAGAGCGCTACCTTGCTTCGAAGGGTACGTAAAAGAGTCGGACCCGATCCTTGACTCAGACTAAGAACCGTTTGGATCGTATAAGAGTGCCTGTGCATGCTAAAAAAGTCGCCGGGCGTACGCAAGAATTCGTGTCGTGTCTACACTCGATACATAGACACGGCGAAAAATGTTCGTGCCTAGACACGAATTTATTCTTATCGTCTACATGATGATTCGGTGTTATCTGAAGCAATGTCGATTTTCTTAGCAATACAAGCGCCTAAGCGGAGACCTTCGTGTGGTCTGAAGACTCCGATAATAGAGTTGGCCGCAATATTAGAAAAGATTCATCCTAATGGTTATGAGTAAGATTATGCTTGAGTATTTCATCACTGTCAGTTTTAGTCAAGATTCGCCCTTTACATTTATATAAATTACGATTGCTGCAGAGCCAATGGGTTGTATTGTTGCTGTATTCACTTTGCTTGTAGAATTTGTACCCTTCAACGTAGAGCACCCTCGAACCGCGGTTGGAGGTTGTGAAGAACGAACCTTAAAATAAAGTAAAACATACAAGCATAATACAATTTTGATGGAGATTGTGTAATACTTTGTGGATATTGCCTCAAAGTATATCATCATGGTAGCACCATCGCGGTTGCGTGCCAAAGCCATTGCCTCGGAGCCCGGGGTCAGCTTTAAATATAACTTTTGGGCAATACTTGATCTTTGTGAACTGGCACTCGCTTAAAGGAATATTTGTATTTGGGTTATGTGTAGAGGTAATTTAAGGATATTTATATCTTCTACATCTCACATAATATATGTATCTATTAGTACGAAATGACGGATACTCCAAGATTTCTACGTCGTTGTCTTTTTTGATAGAATTTTGTTTTTTTTTACACATAAAGTACTATGAGGCCTCAAGGTTACCTATGAAAATTTGGCAGCAAGTAAATTTTTTTAACACCGTTATATAAATCACAAACTTTCTGGTCATCGAAACGTGCCTTCATCGCCAAGTACTGTTAGGACTCCTTCTCATTAGCGTTTGTTAAGCGTAGTCGACCGATCAACGTACTCTACGCTACTATTAGTGTGAAAGTGTTTTTGGAAGGACCTTGAACCTAATTTCTTTAGATTCGTTTTGCCCCTGGATCTGTTAAATACGAAATGAGCAATAAACTTAGGGATTGGGGGTCGATAATTACCCGAACCACACTAAATGCGTAGTGGAAGAACTGACATAAAGAATGTTTATCGTGAATAAAACAAAAATAACATAAAAGAAATTGTGTATTATTATAATTTAGTGCTTTTCATGAAAACATGTCCGACAAAGGCTTTGGTTGCATTTTCTACAAAATGTTTTAATCTTTTTCACTTTATTTTTTACTTCAGTGGTCTGCAACCTTCTTCGCAGTCTTTCGTAGCACCCTGCGCAGTTTCTCCGTTTAGGGCCCATCTCGAGGGCATGATAATTGACCACAACGATTGTTTCAGTTTCTGAAAGAAATGCTTAGTTAGACTTTTTGTTTTTATTTATTTTTTAGTTTTATCACTGGACGTGTTTGTTAGGAACTAGTAAAGTCATGATGAGTATTGTATTGAAAAGCCACTATGCCATGTTTTGGTCAAAACCGGCGCTCGGATATAATGTTCACATTAGACCGAATTCCTCAATTAACTGGAGACTTCCGTTTTCATGTCAAATACCGGGCTTTGTCATGAAAATACCTTGTTTGATAATGAAAGATCCGTCGGCTGGACATGACGACATTTAGGGGCGCGTCAACGCTCATGCATGCGCTCTGTGATGCAGCAGCTCGATAGTGGACTCGATAGAGGCGGCAGGTTATTTCGGCCTGGAATGTTTCAGGCCCGCTGGCGCTCTGAGCGAATCGTTCACATCATAGGTGCAAGACGGGAAACCTAAATAATTGTTACAAAAAACAAACACTTTGGACTATATTTTCACAGGCAACCATGCGGCTCCGTTTTGATTTATTAATAAAGAGCTGTAAAAATTAATTTGATAATACATATATGAACTTAGAAATATTGCAGTGGGTTCTTAAGAGTGTATAGTGCAGGCGCTGGAGTGGGCTAAAAATGAGGACCACATTCTATTTATTAGCCTTGTCTCAAAAAAACTAAAAGTTTCTGATTCTGAAAGTTACCAGTAAACGAGCCTTATATTTTGCACACTCAACTCCCCCATCGCCTATTTTACTATCATATCACTTACCTACCAGAGACCTTGTGGAACATTTACCTAATATGGTATTTGATAACATTGTATAATTATTATGTTTAAAAATATATTCTGTATACAAAAAAAAATTGTCTCTTACATCGAATTGTCCTCAAAGCAGCCTAATCTCCATGCTTTCTTTCTTTGAGATATAAAAATAAGACTCACAATATAAAATCTTACTGATAATCGTGAAATATATCTTTAATACGATTTCGGCAAAATATAATAACATTCTTTAAAAAGTTTTTATTATACATTAGTTCAAGGTAAAATTCCACAGAACAGGAGCTCATTTTATAACTGAATATTAAATTATTTTACCCATTTACAGACTCGTATCTTGTACCTGAAAAACAAAGAAACAATTTTAACTTTACCAAATGCCACATTTATCAAAACCATTCATAATATTATGTACTCATATAACCAAGAAAACCATCATGGCATTACATGTTCAAATAAGCACACACACGAAATAAATAATCTTAATATATAAAATCTTTGCGTTACTGACTGACTGACAGACACGCTACAGCCGAAACTATTGGGCGCAGGAAGCTGAAATTTAGCATGTATGTTCCTTGGGGACCGTAGGGGTGCACTAAGGGATTTCCCTGAATTTCTACGGGATCGGCCAAAACGGGTAAATTTAAAAACAATGCAGGCGTAGCTGCTGGCGTCCTCTAGTAATAAATAAATTCACAGAAATATATTCTGTTTAACTCAACAAAACATTTATCTGCCATTAAATGCAGTAATTGCTCATTCACAGCTCAATAAGTTACAACTTGGGTACATACCTATAACACAACTTAAGTATATTTAGACATTTTATATTAAGTATTACTGAATCTTTTTACAAATATTTCATCATAATTAAAGTTTTACACAAAGCACATGAAAAACAAACACTTTGATTGGGCTCTTTTGTAACCAAACTGGGTAGAATAGATTCTTGGACGGTTAAAATAACGCAATGAACTCTTTAAAACGTAAGTATATGTGGCATATGTTACGCCTCTTCATTATTTAATCATAAACTCATACATTTGTGAACAAAATAAACAAAGTGATATTACTTTAAATGTTTTAACAGGTTTTAATTTAGTACAGCTAATGGAGGCAACATTAAATGACCAGTAATTTATTATTTATACTGATAATTTATTATTTATAATAATGTCTATTAGAGTCCGTTCACACTAGGTCGGAGGAGCTGTATTCTCGGTCCGTAAAAGTGAAAACTGTCATATAATCTGTATTTGCACTATGCATATCTTTTCTTCCTTCATCTAATTGTGAACAGTATCATAGTAATTGTACCTAATGCCACTAGCACACCCGTCTCGTTAGACTTACTAGGAAAACAGGTGGTCCATCTAAGTGTGAACTGGCTTTTTTTCTACCTACATATTTTGATTGAAATACAAAAAATGGTCTGTTTAATGTAAGACCTACATTCAAAGCTTATTCAAAGTTAACCAGTTTAACAATGCTAATTGATAATCTATAAAAAAAAACAACGTTTTAATTTTCTCCATCATCATCGTCATGTAGATAATTTCTCTTACGCATATGTACAATTTTACATTTTAAACAGATCATAATATTGTCTTATCACACGTTAATGTCAACATATGACACTTTTCAATACTGCTCCCTGTTTGGGATGTACTTACAAAAACCACTTTACTCTTCGATAGCGGCGTAGTCTCGTATATCCTATACAGCATACTTTGCCTCGACACCACTGGAATATCAATGGAACATTGTGTCTACAATTTAGACAACTAGATGACCATTATGTATTAAAATAAAAGCTTTGCACGGAGAGGCACAGACGTGTTATCCTTACTACAGATGCGGCGCGACTAACTGTTTGTATTACTCGAGTAAATAGTCTCGAAATCACTAGAATACAGGATTTATGAACAGAGTGGTGCGCGCCACTGATATCAACTCTAAACCTCGGACGTGAAGACAACCAGTTGTAACTTGTTAACTAAGGCCTATAATGACGTAGAAATATTATACATTGAATTAATAACTATCTAGTTGTTTATGAACACATGGAAAACAGTGCCATTTATCGGAGAAAAAAAATCCGCCGCAATCCGAGGGCAGGACGCGGCACCGAGGTCAATATTTTGAAGGATTTTATTTTACTCCCTTGCATATTACTTATTTAAAAATACCACTTGTTTCACCTAATATTAGGCCATACCTATTATAGAAAAAAATATCAAGTTTTTAGTTATCCATTTTGTAACGAATTTCGACCCGGACACGCTTAGAGCCGGCTGAGAATGACCCAAATATTAGACTGAACGTTGGCTTAGTGGTGTAAGCGGTCGGCTCTCCGTTAGACACTACACCGAGTGTTTAGATGTGTATTCGAAGCTCACACGAGACAATGCTTTGTGTGATTATATACATAGATGTATATAGATACATACATAGATGGTTATTTTGATTCTTCTGGGTGTTCATTATTTTTTATGGCTGTATGTATGTTTGTACTTACAGGATTTATGCCAAGTGCGTTAGATATCTTAAGAAATAAAAATATTAAAACAAATACAAGTATTGTACTGAAGATTGTAATGTATCAATAATTTTATTGAAAAAAAATCATTAGTTGAAAAACACAATAATTTTATAAAAAAATTGAAAGATAAAAAAATAATAAAATATTTAAATTATCACTCTTTATTTTTCAAATATCTTTTGAATGTACAAAACAAACAAAACTGTTTAAGTACTAAATGCTGGTTTAAATTGAAAAATATTTTTAGATGGATAATTCATTTATTGAGGAAGGCTAATTGATACAATCAGCCATAACTAATTATAACACGGGTGTAACCGCGGACACAGGAACTTACAAAATCGAATAATACTATAATAATTGACTTATAATCTAATCATACACATAAAATAGTAAAAATACGAATGACACAAAAATTATAGATACTATGTACTTAATATTATGAGTATTTGAGACTGGTGACCATACAAGGGACATCCAAAAGTACTTATAACACTAAGGTAAATGATTATGTATATTATTGTATTTGACAATTTGATCGTAAACGGTGATGACGGAAGCATTGCAGTTCCTAGACTTCTGTTTGGAACATTGCCATCTAGTCTTCGGGCCAAAGTCTCGATGTCTAGAGAATTTGTAATTTGTGATACACAGGATACGGGCGCCGCGGCTAGTTGTATAGAAAATACCTTTAAGACAAAAAAAGAATTAACGTTTTTTAAGTGATATTTTAAGGTTTATTAAATACGAAAAGCAAGGCACACTACATTACAACAGATAAAAAAGCAGTAAAGTATAATAAGAAAGGTAAGGCACATGACACTGCGTCAGATTTTAAAAAAGCTTGGGTATCTTGCAAGTCAATATAAATTCTCCTTTTATTTTCACACATATTTTAGTATAAAAATCAAACAATTTCATAGGGTATCAAGTGATTCAATCAGTTGTAAACTATTAATATGGAGCTTAGAAATCCTGGAAGAACAAAGACCCTAAAGATAAAGATGGACTACATGTCCATCAAGAAAGAAAAAGAAAAACAATAAAGCAGAAAGAATAGTAGGGTACGGGCGAAAACAATGGATGAGTTTTTGGTTGAGACGTTTCAAGTTGCAAGAAGTATAAAAGTTACAACTTTTCATTTTATTTACATCAAACTAAGGTTTAAATTGGTATAGACTAAGTGTAACGACCTCTAAAAATCTTGATGACAGTCGGGGGCCGGTTCAACATGCTTTGCGAGTTATAGGGCGCACGATGGTTCACAATTTACGTGATACAATACTTTCATCATCATCGTCATTCTACCACCATCCTGGTTGCGATCTAAGGCCCTTGTCTTGGAGCCCGTGACCGCTTTCTGCTGTAGCTCTTCAATTTTCTGCGTTTCAGTCCAAGACCCTCGTCTTACATTCCGGGGTCCGCTTTCTGCCGTAACGCCTCCACTTTGCCCGGTCTTTGGCATGTCTCGCGGTAACTCATTTTGCTTTATTTATATATCTGCGGTTTTTTTTTTCATTCTATTTGGTGCATGACTGTGATTATCATTGTATATTACGATTTCATTCCCTATCGTGAATACGGAGGCCTTGCATCTCATACTTTTTTCTTGCGAACACTTCCATCTAGATTTGCCTCCTACTTCTCGATGTTTAGAAAAAGTGTAGCCATCCATATTCAAAATACATGCGCCGCGCTTGTTTGAGAAGAATGCACTACCTAAAACAAACAATACATAAGAGTTATATTTTATATTTATTATTAAGGCGCTGACAACCGCTATTGAGTTGAGCTGTTGCTGTCACTGTCGGATTGTATACATAAGAAAGAGAAGCGCGACGACGACGAGCCGTTCAGATCTTTTTACAAACCTTAAAATAAATTACATACATACATACATATCGTCACGCCTTTTATCCCCGAAGGGGTAGGCAGAGGTGTATTTCTACACCCACTTTTCGCCAGATATACTTTAGTCCCACGTAATAAGGGGCGAGCCTATTGCCGTACCGGGCACATTTCCAGACTCCGTGCTGCTACTGAGAATTTCGTGACAGAAATACCCAATAACACTGCCCGACCCAGGAATCGAACCCGGGACCTCCCGATCCCACGCGCACATTTATGCCGCGAGACCAAAGAGGCAGTCGTATAGGGTTTGATGTCGAGTTTTCCGTCTCTACGCAAAGATGGTATTTGCATCGTGTTATCCCTTAGTCGCCTCTTACGACACCCACGGGAAGATAGGGGGTGGTGACACTTGTATTCTATGCCGTCAACCACACGGCAAAATAAATTAATGACTTAAAAATAAGTTGAGTAGTGAAAAATAAAAAACAACCGAGTTCTGTATTTAAATATGATACATTATTGTTATAAATTTTACTTACGTACTTACGTACTTACGTTAATAAGTAATACAGCTGATATTTTTGTTGGAAGATCATTATAAGAGATTAGCTTACTATTTTTTTGTATCGAGAAAACTTTTCAAAACGTGTTTTGAATACAACAAGGTTCTCAGAAATATGTTCAAGATCAAAATATATTTTTCCGCCGTCACAAACTTTATACATTTAGCAAAAAAATTGTTTGAGACAAGCCTTTTTTGCCATTTGGCTGATGTCAGCGTCTAAACATTTGACTGCCTCCGTGGTCCAGTGGACAGCGTATGCATCTGCCACCCAGGTTCGATTCCCGGGTCGGAAAAAGTATTTTCTCCTAATTTTCAGTTGCAGTTCGGAGTCTGGCAATGCCACGTAGTAGAAATAGGCTCGCTAAATGGGGGTAGAATATTAAATCTCTGCCTTCAGGGACACAGACGTGAGACAATTAAAAAAATACATCCTGGACAAGCAAACGCGGATCCATCCATTTTTTTTACTATTAACTCAGAAAATATTAAATATTTTATATTAAAGTTACCTAAAAAAAAAAAACCTGGCGAAATGTGGGTGTAATATCACACCTCTGCCCTTCGGGGATACAGGCGTGAGTCTATAAATAAAAAATAAAAATAAAATAAAATTATTAACATCCTTACTGTACACCAATAGAATTAATTTTAATTATTATTGATTAAAATATAAATAATCTAAGTTTAATCTTAGGAGTAATATATTCGTATAATAAAAGTATATACGTTGTGGGAAACATAAAGTAAGGCAGGGCGATGTACATGGCGCGTTTACTGTGACACGGCGAGCAGGCCTCAGAGTAAACGCGCCATGTACGTCGCCCCTGCCGCGCTGCTCGCCGCTTAGACCGATCTCGTGACCGGTCCGTTACACGCCAACTCGCATCAGCACCCGCTTAAGAGGCCGTTCCCAAATTCACGGACTGCGTGAATAGGTATTTTACGCCAAGCGCGCGGGCAACGCGATCGAGGTGTCAATGTGTGCGTCTGTGTAGCCCAACAAAATCTACCTTGCAGTAAACTCGCGGAGACAAAACAAATTGATACTTTGACCAATAAAATGTATGATCGTAATACAGAATTATTTTGGATAACGTATTTTGATGTTTAAATGTAATAATTCCAGGTAGATTCCATTGTTGCTGTTAAAAAACATCCGACTTCAAACAGTCGTAGAAACATGCAAAATCATTTACTTAGATTACAATAAATACTAATTCTAGTCATTCTGTTATAAAATCCAAAATACTGAACTGATTTCGGAAAACTTTCTATGGGACCAATCTGGAAGTAATATCATTATAGCCCATCCTATGAAATAAAAATATATCCAAATCGGTCCATAAATGATGCATTAGTTAGGTAACAAACATTAAAAAATATGAAAAAATAATACAGCCGAATTGTGAACCGCCTCCGTTTTGAAGTCGGTTGAAAATATTAATACACAATATAAATGAGATTTGAGGCAGCGATAGCCGAGTGGATATACCAACAGACATGCAGAGGGTATCGGGTTCGAATCCACGGCGCGCACCAATGACTTTTCGTAGTTATATGCGTATTGAATTATTAATTATCGCTTGTCCCGTGCCTCGGAGAGCACGTTAAGCCGTCGGTCCCGGTTGTCATGAAGATCTTTGACAGTCGTTACAGGGCGTCAGTACATAGTATAAAAATAATAGTAGGATAGTTTCATACAAATCGGCCGCCGCCGGTTTGAAACGTGAATCCCTGGCGCCGTGTACGTACGGACTTTTCATGCACACAATCTCATAAACGAGCGCGACGAGCGCGGCGAGCGCGGATTCAATTCAATTTCAAATATTTTATTGATTCTCGCTCCCACGATTTTTCAGCAATTGAATCAATCCACTACCCATAAAATAAGGAAAGTGCATAAACTCACATTATTCCCAAATGTTACTTTAAAGTTTAGTAATATTTGTTTTTATTTTAACCGTTACTGTCCCACTGCTGGGCTAAGTCTCCCGCACACTCTTCCATAAATGCCGACCTTTTGCTTTATCTTGCCAGTCAGCTAGAAAAGTATTAATCGTTTTTTCGACCTGCCCCTGTCAACACTTCTCTTTCCTCCAGTTCTACTTCTCCTTTAGGGTTGCATTGTTTGGTGATGTATGTCCAATTTCGAGATGTTTCCTACAGACATATCCTACCCAATCCTACTTTAACTTCGCTGCTTTGAAGCGCACTTCGCTGCTTTGACAGTTTTAGTCTTACACGGTACACCTAATACGCTACATTACATGGCACATTGGCAAACCATGAGCTAGGAATTTCGAAAATTGGTCTGGGTATTATTTTAATGTTAAATTGTCTGGTTTTATAACAATGTTTAATTATACTATTTTTCTTCGTAACTTTTCCTACTAAGGCTTGAATGTTCATGGCATGTTAATTAATCAAAACTGTAGAAAATGTTGAGGTGTTCAAATTCAATGGTTAAATTTTGATCTATCCAACGCATAACGAATTGTAAACTGATGAAAATATATAACTTGTTTAATTTTTGTAGTATACACGTTTATTTTATTATAAGAAATATACCTACTACCAATAAATATCTACCTACTTCAAAAGCATACCGATTCCGGAACCAGTACCGGAATTCCGGAATTGACACTCCAATATCGTAACTCAGTTCCGGAATTCAATATTCTCCGATATTACAAGCCCTAGTACTACACTGTAGGATGTCTCCAATCTGGTCAGAGAACGTCCGCCTAGGTCTTCCCCTTCGTCCAAAAATGACGTACTTACCTAACTGCACAACGCTATCTATTGTCAACATTTAGAACTTAAATTATTTCGTTCGTCTTAATTTATTCGTTCCATTAGGTACTGATAGTTCAAACTAATACATTTATATCCTCCATCATCCCTTAGTTTATCCCCGTGGGGGTTGAATTTATCAAAATCTTATTTAAGCGCACGTCTTCATCATAGTAGCTCTAATCTTTAAAATTTCAGTTCAAT
This sequence comes from Euclidia mi, assembly GCA_944739405.2. NCBI lineage: Eukaryota > Metazoa > Arthropoda > Insecta > Lepidoptera > Erebidae > Euclidia > Euclidia mi. Next base: position 95,759,102 of record OX123186.2, on the reverse strand, counting down.
CAGTCGAAAATCTAAAAAAAAATAAACAAACTTTTTTATCCCCTTAGGGGTGGAATTTATCAAAATCCTTTCTTAGGGGATGCCCACCTCATAGTAGCTATATGCATGCAAAGTCTTAGCCCGATCGGTTTAAAATTGACAAAGTTTCATTCAAACTTTCAGCACCCATTTTATCCCCTTAGGGGTGGAATTTATCAAAATCCTTTCTTAGGGGATGCCTACATCATGGTATCTATAGGCATGCAAAGTCTCAGTTGGATCAGTTTAAAATTGACAAAGTTTTATACAAACTTTCATCCCCTATTTTATCCCCTTGGGGGTAGAATTTATCAAAATCCTTGCCTTTTGGCATGGAGGTAGATGTTATGACGTAGGCATCTTAACGGATGCCTACGTCATAACATCTACCTCCATGCCAAATTTCAGTAAGATCCCTCCAGTGGTTTGGGCTGTGCGTTGGTAGATCACTATGTCAGTCAGTCACCTTTGAGTTATGTATATATTTAGATACAATTTCTGACATTCATAAGAGTCACCTTAAGACCTAAGTGAATATAGTATTTTTGAATCTTGCAGTTTTATTTTATAAGAGCATCGATTTTGTTACCATTATTTTATTATACATATTCAACAATAATAACTCACATCAAGAAGGGTTGGTCGCGCTATAATTACAGTGGTGTTTACAAGGCACGCACACAGACGCAGTGATGACGGCAAGCGGCACACGTCCTACCTCGATGAGCGCTCAGCGCGGTCTAAAGTTCTGAAGACGCGTACAGGATTTATATAACGATTTCTAGCTTCGTTTAAAAATTAATTTAAAATATTTGTAATCACATTTAGAAGCTGATTTTTTTTTCCTAGCAAGGTATTATATCAAATCTTATTAGAGACTATTTGTTTTTTTATTTTTTAGTGTATTTTATGTGATAAAAAATAATCCATTTAGACGTAAACTGACAAATGAATGACATTTTACGTAACATTTTTTGGTTTATTTCTGAATGAAACCAAAAATTCTGGCCCCATCATACCAAGGAGCAGGATGTTGTTATGTCGTATATGCATTTAAAAGTTAATTACTCACATAATTTTCGATGTCATGGACCATCGCGTAATGCTCATAAAATGATTTCTTCAAAACATGCTTTGCGGAAACTTGATTTTTTCGTTGTAGGTAATTAAACACTTATTTTTACCACTCCCATAGTACCATAGTAGACTAAGTGATCTAATAGTATCATCGTTCATTTCTTAATTTGTTGATATATCTAAGTCACAATCACGTATCTCCGCGCGTGTTAACCGCTAAAATGGCTTAAAAAACGGGAACGGCCTCTTAACCTGCAATCCGTTATTCTTCTTTGACAAACAGAGCATATTATGACTTTCAGATAGTGGGCATACACATGTTCAGGAGGTACACAAACAAAGGGACCGGTACATAAATATTGCTATGTGTACATTGTACAAGCCACGAAAATCACGAAACCATAAATGAGATTTTCATGATATATTCTTGATGGATGCCTAATATGCATTATACACAAAAACACACTGATGATAATCAAGCAAGCTAAACAAAAAAAGTCGCCAAGCCGTTTCATAATTATGTTAAATCTCAAGGCAAAAAAAGAGCAAAAAATACGTATTATTTCTAATGCTCTCTCAATTACATTATTCATTAAAAAAATATTTTTTCTATTTGGCTGCATATAAAGAAGGATCTACCAATGCCCCTCCCCGTGGGATCTCCACCTTGTAGTGGTGGGGGGCTCAGTAACCGTGGATTGGTCACCCGCGGTGAAGCTAAGAGGGATCCAGGAGGGGACGCTCCGCGTGGGCTTGACGGAGGCCTGCGCAGGATGCGTCCAAAGGGGCGGGTGCGAGGGACAGTTCTTCTGTTCCTCGCAGTCGGGTGCGGTCGCGGGAGGAGAGGCGTGTCGGTGTTGCGTTGCCGCGCGCCCTATCTCCCGCGACCAAATGGGGGCGCACCATCGTTGTGTCGCGGTGGGGCCGCAGAGGAAGAGTAGATGCGGTGTTGCGTTGCCGTCCTCCCTATCCTCTGCGGCCGCTAAGTGTTTTGGCGGCGGAGCCCAACACCTTCATCCGCCGACAAGGGGGTTTTGTTCGGAGCCCGCCTGACCATCTGGCGGGCCAATACCCGTCGGGGGGTAGCGAGGAATGCTTCAGCGATACCCGACCCTCCGACACACGGGTACGTGAGGATCACGGGTTGGTTTTTAGTCAGTAAGAGTCTGACAGTCCCCTTCGCCCTTCCCCCAGGGCGGAGGGACTCCATGAGGATTTTCCAACCCGACACCAAAAAAAAGGGATCTACCAATGCAGACTCGAAGTACTCACAGCCTCACAAAATCATCTCCAAAGTCTTGCTACATAAAATAAAGACAGACCAAGTAAACTGAATTATTTTTATATTACATAAATGCCAAACTTATACGAAACAATTTGAGGAAAGTAAAATGAAAATTGATTATTTTTTAAATAACATTTATACAAAGGTAGAATAATATCAAGAAATATATTTATATTTTTAAACAAAATTACAATAATTCTAATTAAATATAACATTTAATGAACTACCAGAGCAGGGTGGTAGCTAGGTAGGAACTATTTAGCAGAATAAGAGGTGTCTAGCTGAGTGGTAAAGAAAACTGCACCTTATTGACCGTAAAAGTTCTAATAAACACATATTATTGTAAACTGACAATTAACAGTAAATAATTGTTGAATGAAACTGATATTATTTTAACTAGATAAAATAAGTTTTATAATTTATATGAATTGCAGGAAACATCCCTATTTTATGATTGAATATTAAACTGACTTACTGTTGAAACACTGGTGTTTGAAGTCGAAAGTAGACTGGAAATTAGCTATACAAATATTTTAATTGAAACGAAAGATACTGCACAGATGGGGTAATCCAAACTGTGTGTCCATCCAGACTTTGTAAATGTTTATTTTCGCCCCTTGCATCATCTCAACGTGTTTCATCCCCTCTTCTGCTCGTGCGCTAGTAAGGATCATGTTTGAGTGAGATGCAGCGATATAAGAGACAAGGACGATAAAACGAGTCGAGCGTCGAGTCCCAGACACTTACGGTCAAATATCATAGTGTAAAAAGATTACTATGATTCTGTTTACTAGCAATAACAAGTTCAACCGATAGTTTGACTTTTGTTTAAGTGCTATTTTTGCTCTCGATGTAAATACGAAATAGTATAACTGCATGGTTGGCGTAGTGGTTTAAGCGGCCGCCTCACAGCTTAACACTGCTCAAAGTGTTTTGGTTTCGATTCCCATACGAGACAACAATTTGTGTGATCCATAAAGTTTTTAATTGTTTCTAGTCTGGGTGTTCATTATGTCTGTTGGTTGTATGTTTGTAAAATCCCTCGCAACACAAAATTTACTCCTAGAGCGGGAGTTGTAAAACCAAAATTACCAGAGTGCCGATATCCCTTTCAACTTTCGATCCCTTCTTAATTTTATCGGAGGTTTTTATAAAATAATATTTGTGACATTAAACATTGGAAAAAAGCTAGATGCGCATTAGTTCAACAATTGTACGAGAAATGTTGCACGTGTAAATGTGTTGTAATTAAACAGGTGGACTGAGGACTGAATAGGGTAGTTTCCAGGGTCAAAATAATTACATTTATTTAGTCCGTATTTTAGATTATAAAAATATATTGGACACGTATTTTTTCTTTTTTCGATTAAATAAACAATAACAAAGATATAGCCCATTAAAGTTACGTATGACGTCACCTAGTGCGAAAAAATGCAGCACGGCGTGACGTTATACGTAACTTTAATGAGCTATATCTTGGTCATTTTTGGTTTAATTTACAAATAAAAAAATACGTATCGCTTATTTTTGAATAATCTAAAGGACGGACATATATTTTTTTTTTGTCAACTAGCCTATTGTAAACATTTGTTGGTTAATCAGAAGGTGCTGATAGACTTTTAACAGAACATAGAGCATTCGCCGTTTTTAAATTATTGAACAAATAACGGAGCCAACTACGCTACAAACACTTTCAAGATCTTTCTAGCGAACCGAACGCTGTAGCCGACAAATAGCTCGCAGACAAAACCGTTCTTTCACAAGAATACTCGCTAAGACGCTCGTGTTTATTAATGTGTGAGGTAACATTCGCAAGAATATTCATTATACATATGTTCAATATAAAAGTCAAGTGCTCATTCTAGTCTCTATCAAAATATCTATCAAGTCAATTATTATTATTATTATATAATCTTATCATTATCCTGGTTTGCCCTGCATACAAACCAGTCGCCGTGGTTCGGTTGCAAGTGTAAGGTGTAATGTAAGAGTAATAATAAAATATCGAAATTTGAAAAAATACCGAACCTTCATTATAATGCATTATATCATCGCACATGGTTACTATATAACATACATATATTTATATCTCTACACAAATATACTCTAAGTATATTGACAAAATAATATCAGCATATAGCTCTGAACTCGTGTCTGAACGCCACGAACCAAAGGGATATTCCACAGTCTAGATCAGCTTTGGTACAATCAACTACAAAATTCTCTTCGCTTTTGAAAATCTTTGCTGAGTCTTTTATGAATTAAAGCTCTTTGACGATCTTAATATGTAAAATACTACTACTGATGACTGACAGACAAAGCACAGCAAAAAATATTGGGCGCAAGAAGCTGAAATTTCGCATGGATGATTCTCAGGCATAGTATAAAATTTATCAAAATTCCAACGGGATCTTGAAAACCGGAACAAATTAAAAAATATAATTATGTGGGCTTAGCTGCGAGCATTCTCAATTTTTAAATTATGATACAGGTAAAGTTTTTCAAGATATTGATCATATTAATTAATTGGGGCGATAAAACCATTTAAAAATCGCGTATATGTTTAAAGACTTATGCAGCTGACTGTACATTCAATGACTCAGATTCAAATCGATAGTCAAAAATCTTCCTTACAGCTGGAACTGCGTGAGCGATAATGAATTATTGTGCGCGTTAAAATCTATCGCTTCAATATTTTTTGTTTTATCTGGTTGATGATTATGGTTATTATTGTATCTTATTATGTTATTCTCTACCGTGTATACGGAAGCCTGACATTTTCTGCTCGCTTTAGAGTACTTCCATCTAGTTTTAACTCCTACTTCTCGATGCTTAGAAAATGTGTAGTTGTCCACTATCAAAAAACCGCGGTTTGATGTGAAGATCCCTAACACTAAAACAACTAATAATAAAAGTTAAATTAGTTTATCGAATAGGTATACTATAAACTACTTGGTCTACAATCTGTTCAAACCTTTGCATTATTCCTTGCAAATATTTATTATTATTTTAGATACTTTTTATAGTAATTATCATAGAATAATATAATATTGTAATTATGTTACTACTACTGCTATTAAACAAAGAATAATTCTAAAAACATTCTACAACGATACAAATTACTCTACTACCAATGGAAAGTGAATATTTAAACTTGAAATTCGCAACGCGTTCAACATTTTGGAGAGAGACGTTCTACTGAATGAGGTCACAGATAAAATCTCGTCCCTCTCCTTTACTTTCCTTCATCAAGTCTCTAGATGTCCATCCAACTTGTTCTTTGGCAATAATCTCCTTATTTCTAAAGTGGGAACACAGCAGAAAGATCCACTTGGACTGTGTTTAGACTGGCTATTTACAATGCGATCTGTTATCTCAAATTTGCTCTTAAAGGACAGATCTTGGACAACTAAATTATAGGGGGTATACCAGAAGACGTGTTTTAAGATCTAGAATTCTTAGAAATGGTTTAATCAGTCAGTAACGAAAAACTTTCATATATATTACTCATCAGGGTGCATAGGGTTTCCACCAAGAACTTAGGGTCCCAAGCTAACCTCACCTGCAAGTGGTGCACCTGCCGATCAACGGACGAGGCTCTGGCAAACAAAATATCCCGATAAGCGGCAATAGGCTCGCCACCTATTACGTGGGATCAAAACACTGGCGAAAAGTGGGCGTATAATATGCATCTGCCTACCCCTTCGGGGAAACAGGCGTGAGTCTATGTATGTATGTATGTATATTACTCATCAAATGAACCCGCGGTTACACCCGCATTATTTAAGACAACTGCTCCGCTCCCGTGGCTCATAGCGTGATGTTATATAGCCTATTGCCTTCTTCAATAAATGGGCTATCTAACACTGAAATATTTTTTTCAAATCGGACCAGTAGTTCCTGAGATTAGCGCGTTCGAACAAACAAACAAACTCTTCAGTCGTCAGCTGTGTTAGCGAACGCGCGCGCACAGTGGTCGCATCGGTGACTAACGGGCGGTCATTGACCTTCAGAAGCAATAATGTCGATGGTGAAATAAAGTAATTGCAATGTTGTGATCAACGAGTGTCTTGCTTTTATTCAAAATAAGCGGATATCATGGACGAGGACAGTATAAACAGACTGTGTGCAACAGCTTTTACCGAAGAGGAAATAGCAGTGGCAAAGAAATGATTGTTTGAGTCAGTGGATACCTCCCGTCGTAAAATTAAACGGAGGAAGGAGGAAAAGGGTCGTAGAGATATTGAAGATATCATGGCACTCATAAAGGAAACAGATCCAGAACAGGTGCCGATTTATGTAGCCAGGGAGCTTCAAAAACTCCCTCCAGTAGCTTTTGATCACCTGGATGCGACAAAGATCTTAAGGGATATTCTTAAACTGCAAGAAGACGTGGTTATTATGAAGGCAAACTATGTGTCAAAAGAAGATCTCGATAGCACGAATATGCCCATAAAGCAACGGTATAGAAATATGAATATAAATAATCGAAGAGGAGCTGGTTTAATGGATACTTTTGAGTGCAACAGCGGACCTATTGGCCTACAGACACATATATAAAGAAGGTCAACGACCGAGTTAAATAAAAAGTGTGCGAACGAGAGGCTAAACGACAATATAATAGATAATATTGTTATCTCGCCGGCGGCCGGCGGCGCGTACGCAGGTAGCAAATGACACAGCTGTTTGCGAAACGGATACTTGTAACAACGGCCGCGTGGAGGCCAGTACCGCGGTTTCGAAACATTTGGCCGAGGTCGCAATGAACGCGGCAGAGCAGAGGACGACGACGACGCACGGTAGGCTGAAAAAGTTCGCTAGTGGACTTAAGGATTTCGAAAAAACTAAAGTGGAATATAAATAAACTAATTCCATTTTTGGATTCTATAATCAAATACAACTCAAAATTATTAATATATTTTTTTTGATTAAACGCGTGTTTTTTGAGTTATTTAATTTTAAAAGATTTTTTTGTATTGAAGAAAACAATAAAATGAGAATTGCTCGTAATTCTTAAACTATCTTAAGAAAACAATGAAAGTTTATGATAGAAGATATTTTTTGGCTATTTATGCACTATATCGCGAACTGCGTTTTTTTGCGTTTTGGCGGTAATATTTTTTTATCTTTTATTTGACACCACCCAGAGAGGTTCAATATTAGGCGCGTTTTTTTTATGTGGTACCCCCAGTAGGCCTAATCCACTTGCTACACTTGAAAAAATCATCATTAGTCATATATCTGAAACTTTAAAAATTTATTAGTTTACCTGATTTTGTCAAAATTCCGAGAAAGCATAATATGTCATAAACCTGTAATGGGTGATGTGGATATTTTATTGTTTCATTTTTGTTGTATTGACTTGTTAACAGTGGTTGTATTAAAAAATCGATTTCGTTTTTTTTATTTTCCACTAGTTTCATACAAACTTCAAACAATTTTATCTCGGTAAGTATGTACTTTATCAAAAAAAGTCAAAGAATAAAAAAATATTGTTTTCATTACTAGAATCCAAAAACAAGTCTCTTAGCCCCTAAGTCCATATTTTGATTTTTCATCCCACCGTGCGACGGCGACGTACGAAGCAAGGAGGCCCACTGTGGTTTCGACCGAAGACAGGACGGCGCGAGTGAATGCTCAGTTCATGTCCGATGTTTTGCGGAATGGAGGTAATTGGAAAAAAGAATCGCGTGATGAGGAATGGACGCTTGTACATCGCAAAAGACTGCAACATCGTTTTATAGGTAGGCAGACCAAAGCGGAGATTCATCCAAATAGCTCTTTTAAGGCGGCAAGTGTTGGCAGAATTTGGTCTGGGTTTGTAGTGGCGACCTTAAACTTCATATGAACAAAACATTTTTTTTTCTACGATATTTTATATTTTCACTTTGTCTCGTTAAGGCTGGAGTATTTTATGATGATAAAAAGCATTCCAATTGATTACGAATACTTTATTATTTGATTGTTGCCATAGACAATGGTGTGACACGTGAGTGCTACATCCGTATCGATTATTAAATAAGTAATCGATTCGATCGACCTTTATAGAGTTGGTTTAGTTTACAATGCAGTTATTTAATATTTAAACAACATTATATCAATAAGCTAATATTTTTTAAGCAAAACAACGTTTAGAGCAAATAAAAACGTCACAGCATCGTTTACATGTTGTATTGATTTCACATAAAATCGATTTAAAATGTGCAGCTCTGCTTTTATCTTTGGCTGTGACAGTTAGATGCTACAAAATAGTTCTGCCTTTTGATGTCAATCTGACATATGTCATTTGATCATTCAAATGTATTATATAACGTCAGCACCATTACGGATTTAATAAAAACTACAAGAATAATACTATTTTAAGTACTACCGATTCAAAGATCTCATAAAGCCGGTGGATCATGGTTATGTACGCCTCTACCCTTTCCTTTAATAACATTAAAATCTCCAAAAGCGAACGTGAAGATCGATGCAGTACATTTTCTATTGTAACACCGCCATCTTATAGTCTGCTTGTTCTTTCGATGTACCGTGTATCTGTGGCCGGCGACAGATATTAAAGGACCTCCTTTATTGGACGGATAAACAGACAGATCTGAAAAAAAAAACTACGGTTATTACTTTTAGGGAAAATATATGAATTGAGTTAAAAAACGTTATTCATCTTCGGAAACATTAAGACTCTATATACGATATCTCTTTCAGCGTTTTGCGATAATGTTAGTGAATGAGATTTCAGATGCGCTCAGCTTTTTAGAAGCTTATCTTTATATTTTTACTAGAAAAGATAATGAAAGTTAGAGGATTGTAATATCTTGCTTCTGCAACTACCAATCTATTTTATGCTCACAACAGCAGTTTAATGATGTTTATTTGTTTTCAACATATTAATAGATCATGATAGCAATTTGGTCAAGAAATAACAAATTGAGGTGAATCGTTCCTCTATATAAGATTCAAAATCGATCATAAGGTAATAATTAAATATATTCACAAGAATGACAGTAAAATTGATGATGGATCAATCCAACGGGAGTAAAGGAGTTAAATAAAGATAAGACTGACGAAAAGCTAAGAGGGATCCAGGAGGGGATGCACCGCGTAGGCTTGATGGAGGCCTGCGCAGGATGCGTCCAAAGGGGCGGGTGCGAGGGACAGTTCTTCTGTCCCTCGCAGTCGGGTGCGATCGTGGGAGGAGAGGCGTGTCGGTGTTGCGTTGCCGCGCGCCCTATCTCCCGCAACCAAATGGGGGCGCACCATCGTTGCGTCGCGGTGGGGCCGCAGAGGAAGAGGAGATGCGGTGTTGCGTTGCCGTCCTCCCTATCCTCTGCGGCCGCTGAGTGTTTTGGCGGCGGAACCCAACACCTTGATCCGCCGCCAAGGGGGTTTTGTTCGGGGCCCGCCTGACCATCTGGCGGGCCAATACCCGTCGGGGGGTAGCGAGGAATGCTTCAGCGATACCCGACCCTCCAACACACGGGTACGTGAGGAACACGGGTTGGTTTTTAGTCAGTAAGAGTCTGACAGTCCCCTTCGTCCTTCCCCCAGGGCGGAGGGACTCCATGAGGATTTTCCAACCCGACACCAATAAAAAAAATGACGAAATAATTTTACATACTCGTATACTACGTATATTGCCAGCCATTTACGTCAATTAAATAAAAATATGATATTTATAGCTCATATTACAATAGTTTTTTTTTGGATGTACACATTTCTGGCTGCAAACTTACAAAGGACTCAGAGCGGTAAGTAAACATTACTTACAATTTTGGTAATATGAAAACATTCAATAGATAACATATAGAGCAATGTCCTATGCCTAAAGCACAGAATAAAGAATAGTACTAACGCCTAAAGTAGGATGAATAATAGCAATTTTAAAACAAAAAGCGCTCCCTGTACAAGACAATCCACTTCAGTTACCAAATCATGATATTTTTTTCTCTTTTTAATTTAGTTACATCACAGCCCCGTGATCTTTATTCATCATCTTATCCTAGAGACGACCACTGCTGGACATCCGTGAATAGTACTGCTCTACATCCGTACTTTTGCTTGGCGCAATGCCACCGAATCTTTAAGCCATTTGACGTTGTTCGATGTTTAGTGCATTTGAATCCTTGGCAGAGTAAAAAGCGATCACCGATAAATGTGACTGAAAAATAAAATTTGTTTTAAATAAAATAAATTTATTTAAACAACTGTATACTATTATATGTGTCCGTGTGGTGACGGATTAAGAATACGGAATGTCACCACCTCATATCATCCTATGGGTGTCGTAAGAGCCGACAGAGGGAGCATATTATGCAGAGAACAGCACTGTAAGAGAAGGAAAACTTGATACAAACCCTATACCAACCCGTTTGGCCAGCGTCGTATAGTAGGCCAATTCCTCCTTTCAAAGGAGAGGCCTAGTCCAGCAGTGGATTGTTAAGGGCTGATGATGATGATACTATTATATGATAATTGATAAGATATCATGAGAAAAACTGCATGTCTGAGAGTTCTTCATAGTTTCCTTGAAATACAACAAGTCTGCTCATCAGCGTTGTTAACTATGGCCCTAAAACCTGAACCACTTGGAATGAAAAAGGTAGTTTTCAACGATTATACATGTTGGTAAAAGAATTTATTCTATGGACATTGGTCTAATATAGCTCCATAAGATCCCTTGTAACGAAAAGCCAATATTTATCACAAACAATTTTATTGATTTCATCAGGAATTCACAAATGAAAAAGAATAGACTGATTTAATAGACTCTTGTGATCCTATTTGGGATATTTTCTATCACGTAAAAGTGTTATAAGCTTATAAATGTTATAAGAACCTCTTGAAGACTTACAAAGAGCACGGCACGTATGTTGAACGCTTGGCAAAAAAAGTAAAATTCTACATAATAGCCGGTGTTTTATGATTATGGTCATGCTTTATAGAAATAACTTTATGTCTTATAGTGAATATGACAGCTTTACAACCGATATTCTATTGGGCACAAAACCATCTCACTTTACTCCCAACTTCTCTATGCTTTCGAAATTTGTAGGAGCTGATGAACTGATAATAGGAGCACCCCTTAATAACTGCGTAAAAATGACACCTGAAAAGTTAAGATTGTTATAGGTTGGGCTAAATTAAAAAATGCGCTAATTGCTTCCAGCATGCATTTCTTTATAAAATTTTATATTCTATCTTATTTGATATATGCATGTTCTGTATAATAAGTATATAAAATTCTTGCGTCACTGACTGAATAAAAGACAAGCCACAGCCAAAACTATTGGAAGCAAGAAGCTGCAATTTGGCGTGTATGTTTCTTGGGGATAGTATAGGTGCTCTAAGAAGGGATTGCCGGGATTCCCACGGGATCGAGAAGAATAATGTGTGGGCGTAGCAATGGGCGTCCCCTTGTACTTTATAAATATTCTGGTATGAGAAACATCGTGTGAATATACCATCGCGCCATCTCAGCTTTCAGAGTCTGTATCCATAGTGGACAGATTTTTTTTCTCATTGCGTATTCTATTTTACTAAATTAATGCCGATGCTATGCTCCTACCCTGCACACACATAAACTTTAAGACTTGACTAAAAGATGTAATATATTGATTATTCCATTTATTTTCGTTTATATGTGCCATTTAGTGTACAATGTTTTCTCGATTATACTTTTGTGAGGTATTATACGGTATTTACAAAATTATAATACTATTTTTGTTTACTTTTACTTGAAGCACTTTCACCGGTAAATACGCTTCTTTACGAATATAATTATATGCTGTACAAACTAGTTAAATCACGACAATTCACAGTAACAAGTATACTGATACAAAGTCGTACATAAAACTGTAAAAAGAATAAAAAGAATCAATGATTCACAAAACCTTAATTTACAACTACTCTATAATTATTATTGTACAACAGGCGCTAATAGTCGCGCCTCTAGCGTGCAACTCGATATCTATCTACAATTTGAGCTCAGTTGTTTCACAAACGTCGATGCGGCTGGTTGTCAGGCATTCATGGGTTTGCTGGCGGTAAATGGTTATGTTCGTGTTTGACGGTAATTATTTGATCTTCCACAGTGAATATAGCAGCTTTGCAGCCAAACCGTTGATGACTGCAGAACCATCGCACTTTGAAAGACGAGCTCACTCTTTGTCTGAAGAATTTGTACCCGTTGAACATTATTATGCGAGCACCTCTCCTCGACTCTTTAAAGAATGGACCTAGGCCCTAGCACGAAAAACTATCGAGAAAGTATTCGTATCGTAAATGTCAAAATTTGTATGGCAATTGTACAGCGCCCCTATCGTGCGTAAGATGCAACTAATATTGGCAGCACAACCTACTTTCGACGACAATCCTGCGGTAAATGTCATGTAAATGTATCGAGTTTTCTAACAAATAAGCAAAAAACGGCAGCACGAACATCTGATTTGACATAAGCAAAGTAAACCTAATGTAAATCTAATGTCATTTTGTCGAAACAATTTTCACCTAGAATTTGTTGGTGAGAAAAGATTCGAAACATATAAATTTATCGTATTTATACGTTTTGAGCCTTTTTATGATGAATATTTATGTAGTTTCATATTTTATGTGTTCCTTTTGAATGTAGGACCTGATTATTGACACAATAAAGAACCAAACACGCAAATTTCGCCTCTTTAAATATGTTGTAAATAACCCCATTATATTGGTTGCGAGCATGTAAAAATATGTGTGAAAATTATCTATATACGAAAAACAAAGTACCTACCAATCGACATCGACATCATATCAATTTTCTAATATGAACATAGGATGTTATTTAGAGACTCTTTTAACACTCCTGCGTATTCTACTCTACAATTAAGTAGGTGCTCTACTCTACAAGTATAAAAAAATCTTATCCTAACTAACATGTAATCAAACGCTGAAGATAGAAACATACAATTTGGACCGCGGATTTATTTTATAACACTTAGCAAGGATTTTTATATTGTATCTTCAAGGGGGTAAAATTGAGTTTGTAAGATTGTTTTAAAACCCCCTGATTTTGAAGTAATAATATGCGGGCACAGCGAGTATAATAATAAAATTTAGGTGACGGACGAGTATCTGCCGTAAATAATTCGTGAGTCTTATAACAGCGTCTTACCTAGCCCTCTCGGATATGACTGAATATCAATAAAAACGAACGCTTTATTCAGAAGACATGTGATAAGATAGCTGTCTATTAGGCCTCCCTCACATTGGTCATGAGCGTTCCTCGAGCGTACGCTCGGCCTCCGTTCGGCGTGAGCCCGGCATTCACTTTGTACTACAGAGTGAACGCCGAGCGCACGCCGAGCGCACGCTGGGTGTACGCTCGAGTAACGCTGACGCCCAATGTGAGGTAGGCCTTAATCTTATTAAGCTGTAGTAATAAATGAAAAACACCAATACAACAATAACCATTATTTTATTTTCAACTAAATATTCTTATAAAAATAGGCTTTGAATGTCAGGTACATAACACACATCTGTGACCGCATATTTTCAACAAAGTTTGGCTTTGCCAGTCACATCCGGGCACATGCCAGAAAAGATGTTTAGGGTCGCCGTCGACGGACACGTCGAGGAGGACATCATCATCATCATCATCATCATCACATAACACTGGTCCACTTTATTAGCTTCTGTATAAAACTTCATGCTTCTTAGCTATACAATTAACCGAAATCTTCTTTAGGTGTTCCAACAACAATGAAACTTGTAAACTTATATTATTATAAACTTCTCGTTGAACACGTTATATTTTAGTATTCACGCAGTTTAACCAAAATAAAATAATGTATCACGAACACCTTCCATAATAGTATTTACCTAATTCTTTATATAACAATGTGCCAATGATTTAATTACTCGTATTTTTTATTTACTAGATTTTTATTTAATGACACAAGTCCGTCATCTGCCAATGACAAGAAAGAACATTCGGAAACCATAAAATAGTTTTTATGTTTTCTACAAAAGAGTTTTTACAATATAAATTTTATAAATATTAACTATTTCACCTAGTTTGGAACGTACCATTCATTCAATAAGACGGTCATTTAGCTCACATGGCCACATCCCTATGTACGATACCGTTACGATACTAATGTAAAGTCATCGAGTAAACGATAGATGTCAAAATTGGTTGGTGCTGGCTGCTATAATTCTGTTATCGAGGACTCGATACGTTTACTTACCAAATTCGCAAATATTTCGTGCTTGAGCCTGAAAACAACAAATAAATGGGTTAGAAAACAGATGATCATAGGAACGTGCTATACCTACTTTATGCTATTTTATTTTCCAAATGTAAATAAACATAACTTAATAACATAACTCCACGCCTTTTATCCCCGAAGGGGTAGGCAGAGGTGTATTACACACCCACGTTTCGCCAGTTATGTTTATGTTTTTTTAAGCGAGTAAATATCATAAGTAAAACATATTGCCGATCAAATCTTTGCATATTATCATAAAATCTTCTACCACTAGATTAGACGGCGCAAGGCGATTCACGCTGTTGCCCAATAATCGCCATAAATCTGCTCTACTGCCATTACAGTAAAGACATATATTGTAATTTACCATCATCGCGTACCTGAGGTAAGCACGCGAATAAGACACTGACGAAGTTTACCATTTAGGTTTGTATTTTGAAGTTGGAACAGAGCTCCTGCTACAGTACAAGTCATTGTGACCAAGGCTGTCGACGAATAAAACATGAAAATCTATAAGTTTCAATTATATTTCTAATAGCCAAATATTTTCTAATTTGCCAATACAATCATATTTTAGCACATAAGATTGTCTAAGAATAGTAAGCAGAGTATTATTTTTTATTTCATACTTATTTATTAAATGCTATCATTGTGAAACTTAAAACTTAATACATGATGATATGTAATTGACTCACACAGTTCATGTTTTGCACAAGTTCTCATATGAATTTTCTATAGCTTTTCAGCACACTACACATTCATATATAACGTCTACATCTCCAGACTTAATATCACACACAAGTAATACATACTAAATGAAACCATATTCAGGCATATAACTATAGCAAGATAATATAATAATATTATATGTCTGTCAGATAGCTATGTGATTAATTTAGCATCACATAATAAAGCACTGAATTCTAATATTAAAATGAACTACTCAAGGCTACGGTCAAATGAAGGCAGGTATGTACATCAATTTTATTGACAGATAAATAATACAGCTGCAAATATAAAATGCCGCCATCAGAGTTGGCCACACAATCACTCAAAAAGAAAAAAGGGGAAAGAAATTCAAATGGTTGTGCCAAGATATGTTAGGGTACAGCAGATACAAATAATATCCAAATCTTTATTCAGTTAACATTTGTTTGTGTTATCTCTACTATACAAAACCCCCCACGTGATTACAGCACGCACGGTCGTACTCTAATTTTGGTGGGCCAAAGTGTTTGAGACTCAATTAAAAATCGTTCTATTGGTCGCGGTTTTTTCACGTTTTGTTTTACTTAAACCAAGAAACGAAAGTAGCAACTATTAGAATAGTTCATATTCTATGCAACTAAATCGTTTTAGAAGGGTGAGGGAAACGAAACGCGCCAAAAATATTGAAATATAATTATCTGTGTCTCAGTTGCGAAAGCGTCCGCCATTGTTGTGTTTTGTTCCGTGATCTTTATAATAAAAGTTGTCTTGTGGAAGAAACCGGTGAATATTTTATAAAGATACTTATATAGATTTACTCAGAAAAAAATAAATATTAATTGTGAAGTGACATTATTCGTGACAAAGACAAGAAATACAGTGATAAAAGGCAAAAACTTTTTAGAAGGGCTATTTCTACTCTTGAAACTCGCTATTTTCGTAAGTGTTTTATGATATATATTCTTTTAATAGTTATGAAAGACATAAAAGTACCCAGATTATTTATCTGAAAACATATTTTAGCAACTAAATACTAGCATTGTTGTAAATTTTCACTGTTATCGTGTTTCAAATGGTAAATAATGCACAGCGACAGTGTTCGTAACAGTTACATGGCTGCCTGGCACGGCGAACTTTTTGTTACGCGTTCGGATTATAATTTTTTTTGTGGCGTTAGATTCGTTTGTTACAAATAAATAATGTATTGTGTGAAAACCTAAAGGTATAGTTATTAAGGCAGTGTAGAAGGCAGTCTAACTATAAGACAGTTTAAGTACGAATACAAAATAAGCATTGAAATGGAAGACCAATTCTTCTAAAAGAGATTCACTCCAAAACCATAAATGTAGCTGAGTTTTCAACATTTGAGACTTAGATTTCTTGGTGGTGGGTGATTGTGTTCATGCTTGATAGAGATCACACTGATTCCTACAGTGAATATGACCGCTCTGCAGCCGTACATGTGATGACTGCAGTACCACCTCTCTTTCATAGAAGTGATCCTTTGTCTGAAGAACTTGTAGCCGTTGAAGATGATGACGCGAGCACCTCTAGCCGTCTGCGTAAAGATGGCTCCTGAAAAAACCCGTCAATTTACATTGTACATAGAAAATTATATTTCACTTACTTATTTTCTTGGAGCAGCGATAGCTCAGTGGAGATACCGACAAACTGTCATGCAGAATAGAAAAGAAGAGTTAAGAAGTTAGTGCGGATTAGGTCTCTTAGTGTCAATTGCCTATGCTTTGTCTACTAGATAAGCCCTACAGCTTGCCTCATGATCTTTGACAGTCAGTTATACGCTCAAGTATACGGTCTCCGGTGTCCAAGGCGAAGTCTTATGATAACAACGAAGTCTACGCCTGATGATGAGTATATGAAATATGCGAATAGAAGATCAAACAGGAAAATTAGTCCATGAGTGTTGATAGGTAAAAGTAAATAAAAGCAAATAACATTATTTTTAGTTCTATTTTAATATTATTTATGACTAAGTTTAATACAAAACTGTGAGAGCTTCTTCAGTGTTGTAAAAAATGTCTTCATTAGTGCATGTACATTCTACAACACATACATACTTAGTCTCACGCCTATATCCCCGAAGAGGTAGGTAGAGGTATATTGCTACACCCACTTTTCGCCCGATTTATTTCAGTCCCACGTAATAGGAGGCTAGCCTATTGCCGTACCGGGCACATTACCAGACGAGCTGAATTTCCTAACGGAAAAACACAATAACACTGTTGCCCGACCCGGGGATCGAACCCGAGACCTCCCAATCCCACGCGCATGTTTATGTCGCCAGACCAACAAGGCAGTCTACAACTATATTAAATAACTAATACACATTAATATTTTAATACATATTTCATTTCAAGAAACAAATTGTCACTGTCAATTCATGTCTCATTAAAAAGGCATATGCGTGATGGGTAAGAAGTAAATTTAAACGTGTGTGTGTGTCTGTGTACTCTTGGCTGGCACCGATTTCAACAATGATTGTTTTAAAATATTATATTTTTTACCTTACAGTTGACAGTTTTGTAGTCGGTTTAATATTTTAAAATATTTTTTGGAACGCACACATTTATGTCGCTATCATATTTTATATTTTAAACCGTGCTACTTTTAGTTATCGTATCAACATAGTTGTACAAATTAGTATGCTGTTTGGTGTTAAGCAGGGTTTTGTTTTATGGCATCCAATTGCAATTTATTTGCTTTTAAGTGTTGTGTGGAATACTTTATACAAAATACATCCATACCATTACAAACAGTAAATCATCATATCAAAACAACCAACATAAGTGGCATTACAAATTAAAAGCATTCAAATTAAGCTTCTTCAAAATGTCACCTCTTCTTGTCTTTTTGTTACAAAATGCTTGCTTTTATTAAAACAGTTTAATACTCAACGTCAAGCACAAGTCTGTTTTACTGCAGCCTGGTTTTCATGGAAGCCTTTGTAAATTGACCTTAGAACAGCTTTTTCGGTAGTTCATGGTTATGTTCTTCTTTTATAGACACGAACTCATTTTCTACTGTAAAGATTACCGCTTTGTAGCCATACGAATGGTGGTACCAGTACCACCTCACTTTAAGGCCTTGGTCTCTGTGTTTGACAAATTTGTAGCCTCTGGACAGTATGAACCGAGATCCTCTTGCTGTATGCACGAAAGTTGGCCCTGAAATTAAAATGAATAAGAAAATAATATAAAGATACAGTTTAATTAAAAGGCAAAACTACACAAATAAAGATCTATTAGGGTAAAGAAGAGAAGAAAAGGAAGATTGGGTGATATTCCTCATTGGTATGGCATTACCGCTTTTACTATGAAATATTTTCTATTAGATTTCGACCGCGTGCGGTACAAAGTAGTCAACGTCACTCTCCAGCCTCATAACTATCCCCACACATGAAAATCATACCACAAAATGAGTCCGTTGCGACATGAAAGAAGGACAAACAATCACAATTTCGCATATCACACTTACATGGATTGCACTTCAAAGAACAGCCACCGCTGCTGCTCAGCTAATAAGTTACATGTCACTTCAAAATATGGCAAGTTGCACTATCTCCCGGACGGTACACTCTCACTTCTTCTAAAGATGATGAGCAAACGCCGTCTAGGACGAAAACATTTGATAATCATTAAAAGTTTAATAATCTTTCTTTAAGTGTAATATTTAATCAAAATTAACGCACAATTAGAATTTTTTCCATTCCTCCATTCATTATCAGCCTGTAACAGTCCACTGTTGGACTAGGCCTCTACTTTGAAAGGAGGAATTGGCCTACTATACTACGCTGGCCAAACGGGTTGGTACAGGGTTTGTATCAAGTTTTCCTTCTCTTACAATGCTTTTCTCTGCATAATATGCTCCCTCTGTCGGCTCTTACGACACCCATGGTGGTGATATGGGGTGGTGAAATTCCGTATTCTTAATCTGTCACCACACGGACTATATATATATATTAGACATTTATATGAACAAAAATCAACATTCATGTTGATGCATGCTATTACCCAGTCATCATAATATTTTATCAAATCAAATAAATTCAACCTTATTCTGAATAAAAAGAACAAAAAGGCTTACAATATATCAAATTATTCAAAATTGACGCACAAATAAACATTTGTATAGGCAAAAATCAACACTAAAAAAAGTTTTGACTTGCTTTCTTTATTACAAAATCATTATAATATAATATCAAATCAACGACTTACATATTCTAACTTGAAAAGTACAGAAAGATACATACAATATATAATTATTTACGAGTACAGTTATGTAATTTAAAAAAGCAACCCATACACAACGGCAAAGAGCCAGTGCAGTCATTGCATTCGAAGGTAGTGTCTACCCTTTTTTTATTTTTGTAGCAATTTCTGCAGTATTTTCTGGCCGTCCTGTTAACTGCCTTGCCAGTGGTGCTTAGACATCGCTGTGTCACCTTTTTGATTTTCGTCAACTTGTGTTGGTCTCCACGTCTCTTCTGCGTGGGTTGTGGCTGTGGTGATAACTTGGCTAAATAAGATTCAATTATCTTTTCTCTAAAATTACACCGCGTCATACTCGTTTCTGTCAAATTCAAATTGAAATCGGTTATTTGCGTAATATAGGTTACATTTAGTTGTTACAAAATATATATTAAGCTCTCTGTATACTACCATTTCTGATGTGCAAATTTTACAGGAAATTGAGCACCAGAGTCCCAATTATAGAAGTAAACATCAAAAAAATCCTAGAAATCAAATCTCATTTAACCGGGCTCAAAAAGTCCCATTAACAGAGACAATTCGGTGAAAAGTGCCGCAACCTCATTGTAGTTCTCAATAATAGAGTTTTCTCACTTAATGCAGCTAAATGCATGCAGTTTACAGGGATAATTTGTAAAAATTATCCCTGTAAACTGCATGGCTAACATTCAATTTCTCTTCCAATAATTTTCAAAATTTTTTTCTGTGTGGTCTTAGCCAGCGGTTTCAATCAGAGTACTGGCAAATACATGACATTTCAAAATAGTCCCATTTGGTTTTGCATGTACGTATAATTTTACCCTTTATAAACAGGTAGTAGAGCCTTGCTGATTTCTGCATGAATGAGCCGGCTCGGCCGGGGAAGTACTACCCTCTCACAGAAAATCGACGTAAAGTAACAGTACCTAAACTATTGCGTTTCGTTCGGTGATTGAGAGTGCCGAAGGCTCCATCTCCTATTCCTTCTCCCTCCCCCATCCCACACCTCCTCCTATCCCTTTTCTCAACCGCAAGGGGCGGCAACGCACTTGAAACTCCTATGGTGTTGCTTGTGTCCATGGGCGGCGGTAAATGCTTACCATCAGGCGCTCCGTCTGCTCGTTTGCCGCCAGTTAGAGAATCATCGATTCATCTAACGACAAATTCTTTCCCGGGTAGTAAAGGGTCTTTCTTTACATCACCAAAATGAAGGCACCTTAGTATGAGTTAAAATTGATTTCTCGACATGTATTGAGCGATAACTGTTTTTTTTATAAACGGTGAACTTTCCAGTGATCTACGAGGCGATTCCTTTTAGATGTGCCAGTATGTAATAATAGCCCAATAAAAATCTTGAATTCTTGTACAGTAAGAGGTTTCCACTTCGAAATACGGGACTGTGCCTGATGGGATAAAGTTCGAGCATGCAAAGATTTTTTGTAAGTAGCTTTTATTGAGAAATAAATCAAAATAATAACTCGATTTTTTATTTTTTATTTGACGCTGGCACAAGTAATGCTTTTATTCGTGTAAATGGTATATCTCTCATCGAACTGAAGTCCGTAGTCCAACTTGTCGTAGAAGCTGAGCACGACGGCTGGCTCGGCGGTAGCACCGGCGTTGAAGGTGGCGGTAAAACTTCCTCTTCTTCAGATTCCGAGTCACTTTCACTGTCCCCAAAACTGTAATCATTATCATCAATATCACTCCCTGCAAAATTGTCGTCATCCGACTCTAGTAACAATTCTTCTAATTCCGTAGTTTTTAGACGCTTTTTTGCATTTTGTGGCACATTATGGCCGCTAAAATGCAACGCCTAGAAACTCGTTTGCACTGGCCACGCAATATCGCGTGAACGGCTATCTTGAAACGGGCCAGTACACGCGATATCGTGTGATTGACAATGAACGTGTTAATGGGTAGTTTTTAATTAAATAAATTGTAAGATAATTTAATATTGGTTCAGTATAGGACAAATAAACAGAAAACAAAGTAAACCACACAAGTTTATTTAACGGGTCTTAAGCGCGTTATAATACACTATACAAAAGAAAACTCACTACAAATTGTATACTGAAAAGTCTTGACGAATAATTTGGTGTCACATGTCTACAGTATAGAAAAAAAAACAAAATAAATATATTTAATGAATATTTTTCGGTGGCGGATGGTTGTGTTCATGTTTCGCAGAAACTATTTCATCCCTCAGGTTGACCACTACAGAACCATCTCACTTTAAGCCCTTTGACGACATGCTTGAAGAATTTATATCCATTAAGAACAATAACCAGGGCACCTCTAGCTGTGTGAGTAAAAATCGGTCCTGGGGAAGAAAAAATACAGAAATGAGCATGGTAATCTGGGGAATAATTTCTGCTCATCTTTTCTTGTATGCCCGTTAGATTTGAAGAATAAGGGTATTTTTTTTATAAACTAACGGTTCTTACACTAGCAACGGTTTCACCAGATTTATGGTACCATGAGCTCACTGACTTATTTCTACTGTCTTATAACAGCAAGCAACATCACTAAAATTGTCTTCCCTGGGCAATTCCGGGATAATTGAGTAAACCGTAAGACGATTTACACCTCTTTCGAAAATCATGCTCAACTGCGGGTATAGACTAATATTTATTTTGATTGAGAGGAGAATCAGGTAAGGAATTTCAAAATACGGTAAAAGCAGCAAATGTTTCTATTTGAAAATTCTACAAAAATACAACTAAAAATACAGTCATTTGGTAAGCTACATTATTAACAAGCAATATTTATTTATGTATTATATACAACTGAAAATACTGATCATATAAAACCAAAGAATTTCGAATCAGTCTGAAGAGAGTACTTTTCATAAACAATTCCCCGAAGGTGGATGGTTGTGATTGTCTTTGATAATGAGCACCTGGTCTTCAATAGTGAAGATAACGGCTTTGCAGCCACTGGTATGTTGACTGCAATACCATCTTACTTTGAACCCCCGAGGTTTGTGCTTGAAAAATTTTTTGCCTTTCAAAATTAGTACGCGAGCTCCTCTAGAAGTCTGTACAAAAGTAGGCTCTGAAAATTTGATGCTTTTAATATTTTTATTGGAGATAAGTTGATAGGAAGGCAAAATACAAAAGCTAATGATGTGATCTAATACATGGATCCTTTCAAACAAACAGAAGAGAAAAATTAAAAAGGATAAAACCTACAATTAAAGCAAATTAAAGTGGAAAGTTTACAAAATGATTTTTGAAACAGGACATAACTTGTTATTGTATTATTTATATAAATTTTATTATATTATACTTAAAGGTATAGTTTTACAGAATAAAAAAGTCATTTTCATCCAAACGAAAACAAAACTATTTCAAACAACTATCAGTGATAGATACCTATTTAAAATACCAAAAAGATAATATTCATTAATAGGGTAGTTTCCAGGGTCAAAATAATTACATTTTATTTAGTCCGTAATTTAGATTATAAAAAAATATTGGACACGTATTTTTCTTTTTTCGATTAAATAAAAAATAACAAAGATATAGCCCTTGAAAGTTACGTGTGACGTTATCTAGTGCGAAAAAATGCAGCACGGCGTGACGTTATACGTAACTTTAATGAGCTATATCTTGGTAATTTTTGGTTTAATTTACAAATAAAAAAATCGTATCGCTTATTTTTGAATAATCTAAAGGACGGACTTATAATTTTTTTTTGGCAACTAGCCTATTAAAGTGACGAAAAATTAAACATACACTTTGAAAACCTGGCTAAACATTGAAATAAAACGAAGTCTTTTTAAAGGTTCTGTAATTAAAATATAAAAAATAGGACACAAAATTAAAGCATAATGGTGAAAGCATTTAAGCAACATACAGTATTTAATTTTGTAGTCATAGTCACAAAAATATACAAGCCATGCTTATATTACATTAAATAACATTCTTCGTTAATACATAAGTCGTCAACATATTACACTAGACAAAATACTGATAAAAATGTACATATACGCAGTAAAGCTGCACTAACAGACTTCAAAATAAGGTTCAATGGACCTTTTAAATGTATAAGGGACAATTAATAGTAACCAACTCTGAACAGGTATGCTTTTAAAACAAGATATTCTAAGATGTCGTCATTCATGACAATGGGAGCAACGGAGAAATATACATATTTACCGCGTTAAATAACAGAAGAATTAAAAAATCGGTTTAGGCGTCTTTGAGTAGTCGAGATACACACCTGCATCAAAAGAGGTGAAAAAGAAGGAAGCTTTCTTGAAATCGGCTTATAAAACGACTAAATATAATCTCATCAGGCTTCTGGAAAAGTCAGTCGAAATGCCCTAGAGCATAATGATTATGATTGTTTTTGACCTTGATTAACTGATCGTCGCATGTGAAAATCACATCCCTACAGCCTTTCTTGTGATGACTGCAGTACCACCGCACATTTAGTCCAAACTGCATGTGCTTTAAGAATTTGTTGCCATTCCAAATTAATACGCGTGCACCTCTAGAAGTCTGTACGAAAATAGGCCCTGAAAGATAAGAAGCTGTATTATAATATTTAATGTATCATGATCTTAATTGTTAATAATTAGCGCTTTTTAAACGCAGAAGAACATCGTTAGGAAAGCTGAATGTCTCCGAGTTTCTCATAATGTTCTCAAAAGACATGACTGTGAAGCCTGCCAGCCTGCACTTGGTCAGCGTAGTGGACGGTGCATAGTCAACCGTCCACTACGCTGCCCTTACCCTTCTCATAGTAATAAAAATCCTGTACACTGAAGTGGAACAGCTTATAAATAAGGCTGATGATGATAAAATTATTCAAGTAACGCATCCGTTACTTCATCAACCTATCAAAAATACCAACATCGTTTTATGGCAGCAAATATAATTTTGTTTTTCATAGAGTTGGTGTTCATAACAAAGTTATATTATATTCGGCTTTTAAAAACCTCCTATATTCGCAAAAAACTGCTGATAATATCAATTTTCTTTGAAAGTTTTACTGTAATCTGGCTACAAAGGTGGTGCGCAATGAGAAAATAGGTGGGACAAATCAAAAACATTACTTAGTTTTTTAAACGTTACCCTTAGTAATAAATGTTGGAAATAAAATTTGGTTGTATCTGGCAAAGATCATTAAATTTTAGGCTTTATTAAAAAGTTGTTTAAAAAGTTATATATAAGTGTAACAGAAAATAAAAAAATGTTCATGAAAGTTCTATTGTGAAATATTTATCACAGGCACGTAAGATGATCCAATATTATAAATTAATTATCAATATGGATGCATAAATTCTTGTTGGTCTCGTGGCATAAAAGTGCGCGTGGGATTGGGAGGTCTCGGGTTTGATTCCCGGGTCGGGTTAAGTGTTATTGGGTTTTTCCGTTAGGAAATTTTCAGTAGCAGCACATGAGTAGATAAACGGAACAGAGACACAGCTTCATACAACAGCGCGAATCGGTTGCCCTACTACGAGCACGCGGTTTATGTCTGCGTGACCACTGGCCGCTTGTCGTGTACGCGGCGAGAGTGGAAAAAAGCGGTTTACGTAGGCACAGGCAGTTGACAATCTTAGGGTTATTACGACGCACGTTGTTTGTTTTGTACGTTGCAAGTTTTAATATTTTAATGTAAAAAAATGGTGTTTTATTATTAATAATGGTTGTTTATTGTACTGTGTGTATGAATAATACTAGATGAAATAATTAAATCATTATAAAGATTTTAACAATGGTAACGTACAATTGGGTTTTTAATTAGGTATAACTCCTGATAATTTTGTCGCATTTGTTGAATTGCTCGAGCAAAAGTTTCGCGAATATTTCGATCTTGAAATAAATATTGTCAATGTTGGCAACGAAACATTAGTTGTGAAATTGTGTAAAAGCAATTAATGTTTACAAAACCAATGACTATCAGAAAGTGATCAGCCATCGATAGGGATTACAAAAAACAGGTGCATGCGATTTTCGACCTTATTGATGTAACTCAGAATTTATAATTTTAATAACGTATCAATGTCAGAAAGCAAGAAAATACAAAAAAAAAGTCTGTAAAAAAGTCTGTCATGAATTGTCAATAAGGTCGAAAATCGCATGCACCTGTTTTTTGTAAGCCCTATCGATGGTTGAACATTTTATAGTCATTTGTTTTGTAGACGTTCATTTGTCTTACACAATTTCTTTTTAAACTTATTTTAGATACCTATCCCCGTGGTAAAACTAGTGGCCATAATAGCTAAAGGAGATTCCTATGTTTATTAGCAAAATAGATCATATTACCAGAAAATATTCAACACTATTAGTGGTATCGTTGGGAATGTCAAATAAATCACGTCGTCACATCGTGTCCTTGGTAAAAAATGTATATTTTTATTCCGTGCTTTTAAAAGTTTCAGGTACATGCCTTTTTTGGTTCCACTCGCTATTTTATTTACAACTGTACTTCTGCCGCATAGCGAATCCGTCGAGTCCAAGAATCTGCCCAATCCACGAATCTGTCGAGTTAGAAATCTGCCAAATCACGAATCTGTCCAATCCAGAATCTGTCGTACCTATACCGAACAAGCGATTTGTCTTAACCTATTGTGACAACCCTACCAAAATAGGTAACAAATTTACAAGCTCTTAAGAAGCTGTCTCTCTGTTCGGTTTATTTAGTCATGTGGTAGCAGCACGGAGTCTGGTAATGTGCCCGGTACGGCAATAGGCTCGCCCCCTATTACGTGGGAACTAAAAATACAAGGCGAAATGTGGGTGTAATATTACACCTCTGCCTACCCCTTCGGGTATACAGGCGTGAGCTTATAAAAAAAAAAGTAAAAACTGGATAGTGGCAGTCAGATTTTAGAAACCGAATGTTAACATAGTATTTTTTTGGGTTAACGCGAATGTTGCACATTGAAATCATTGCAGGCGACGATATTTATTAGGATATGGTTTTCTTTTTATTTTTTCTCTGTATTTTACGAATAAGTATGTGATATCTGTATCGTCACTTGGGGTCACCAAATAAAATCAGGGTTGGTTTGAGGTGTAGCCTCAAATCAACAATAAGCCTGAGGGGTGACCTCGTTTTCACAGCATGCATATTGTCACTTTGTTCACTGTTTTTTACAACTTAATATGTAACCTGTGCCATAAAAAATAATTATGTATGTTGTGAAAATAAATGGTTTCTTATTCTTAAATCAAGCAAAAAAAATCGCGATAAAATCCGTAAACCGTTGTTTACGGATTTTATCGCAATGTCAATCAGATTTGTCTAAAACTAATATAGTTTAAGGGAAATCTAGTTTCAGATTAGCGTTTTGTACGTGCGTATAAGCTCGTTTTTTAAAGCGCGTGTAGGCGCATATGTGCGCCTTTCGGCACACGCGCAACTCGTACGAGAGTTGACGCGCTTCAAAGCTCGTATAAGCGCAAGCGGTCAGAATCCATGTTGACATTGACAAGATGTCACTACCGTTTCTAGCGAACACGCCGAAATATGCCCGTTTACGCGAATCCGGTTTTTTGAAGCGCGTAATGTAGCGCGCGTGTAAGTGCGTAAGCTGAAGCGACCGCATACGCGCAGAAAATACGCTAATCTGAAACCGGCCTTAGACAATCCGTCAACCATAGTTTGAAACCAAATTTTAACTGTAATTTCTAGCAGGAGAATGATTGTGCTCATCTTTGATTACTACGATCTTATCTTCAATTGTGAAGATCACGGCCTTGCACCCCCTGTCATGATGATAGCGGTACCATCGCACTTTGCTTCCTTGCGATCTGTGTTTGCGAAATTTATAGCCGTTTAGAAGAATCACGCGAGCTCCTCTCGAAGTCTCCGCGAACATTGCTCCTGGAAGATGATATTTATTTATTTATTTATATTAAGCACATCAACAGCATAATTACATATTTTTTTAAGATAAGTAACATTTTCAGTGTTCGACTATTATGTTACTACACAGATATGCATGAAATTTAGTACAGTAATATGTATTATTTTAGGATTACACAAGTGCCAGTAAAAACAAAACAATTGAACAAAGTAATGAAAATCAACTAAAACAAGAACAAAACTTTGAAGGCGCTAAGAATTTAGGTCAGCTGTATTGTTTCGTATGGAATGTCTGTATTTTTCAATGTTATTTCTCTTTAATTGATATACCTATCAACTACATTGCCGGTTTTAAATATTTGATCTGTCCCTGGATTTGGCTACTAGAGATAGGTACATATTTGACAAGAGAATGAGTAACACTGAAGCAAAGTGTGCAACTGAGAGATACAAGATATGAATATTCTGGATAGCTACCTATGTATCCATTGATGTAATTTAAATATGTATGCATGCAAAGACAGGAGCCAAGAAAATATACTTTCTTTTTAAACGATAATCCATTAGTAATCCATAGAAGGCTAGAGGGCTAATTCCAATAGTAAAATTTAGTTGTTACGTACAATTTGGTAAAAACACACTTGTTTCAGAAATGATGAAATCTATACATATAATAAAATGGAAGGAAAGTCAAAACTGTACATTGAATATTTTTTTTAAAGAATACTTGGGGTGTGATCTACAATCGATACCGAAGCTAAAAATATAGTCTTTAGAATTTTTGTCTGTTTGTCTGTTTATCTGTTTGTCCTTATGTCCGGGCTAAACTCAAAAAGTACTGCATGGATTTACTTCAAATTTGGCACAAATATTATTAAAAAGTCGGGTCACCATATAGGCTACATATTATTACGCTATCACCTACAGGGAACGAGTAGAGAACATTTATTTCTGGAACGTATTCTGTAACAACGTCTAATGTAATGCATATTTTAATTTTGTTATTATGTTAACTATGATATAATCTAGCTTCACACTATAAAAATCACGCAATATAAGTAACTTAGGCTGATGAACATAATTAATAATAAGTAGAATCAAGACAATTTTAATGCAGCGCCATCTAAGAGAGTTCAAAAACATCAAGTCGAATTACATCTGTAAGCCCTTTTTGGATATAAATAATTTAATTTGAACATGTTGGCGACGTTAATAGTTGTTTTCAGAAGTCATAGATGGAGTTGTACATTTTCTTCTTAAAATTGTATTGTTAATTCATTTCAGAGATGAGCAAGACTATTAGTTGAAGTTATTTAATTAATTAACTACACCATCGCCACACTTGATTGCTTACATCATTTCTGTCAGAATAAATAGTAATAGATTTAGTACAAAAAAAAACATTTTGGTCACATTGGTGTAATTATGGCTTCTTAATTAATATATTTACATGTCGCATATAAACTTGCTTTAAATTGTCTTTCGGGATATACATATACCACGTACCTTTGTTTGGATTAACTATATATAAACATCAGTAAGATGTGGAACTAGCTAGATCTATTTACTCACACACAGCCATTATTTATTGTTACGTCTGAAGCGGTTTGGCGGATACTGGTGCTCTCTATACATGAGAAGCATCCTACCGTCATGCATTTATACGTCCACCTAGAGAACGGTCAGCGCATATATTTTGATCCCGATGGCGTTGCTGAGCACTTGGAAAATCCGCGTCAAACAAGTCTCTTGGCGTTTTTCAGGCTCTGTAAAAACGATCAGTTTGGGAGGTCCCTTACGTATGACGAGATGCCTTCATATAACACGTACGACAAGCAAAAGGGTGTATTTAACCGACGTTGACGAGGAGGGGCTGTGGAAGGTTTTCCGGGAAGTTTCAAGGACATCGCATTTTGTAGAGTTTATACCGTACACACAAATAATGTCGAATGCTATTTTCTGCGGTTGTTACTTCACAAAGTCCGAGGCCCAACGTCTTTCACCTTTCTGAGGACATTTGATGGCGTGGAGTATCCCACTTACCACACAGCCTGCGTAGTACGTCACTTTCTCGACGGTGACCAATACTGGGATGACACCCTCGCGGAGGCGAGCATCAGTGACAGTCCCAGCCGCATGCGTCATCTGTTTGACGTCATCTTGGTGTTTTGTGGAGTCGCGGACCCGGTAGCTTTCTGAGATAAGTATCCCCATCATCTGTCTAAAGATTTTCTACGAGCTTTGAGGCGTGCTACTGGAGACGAAGTCGAAGTAACTGAAGACCGCGTGCTGAACACCTGTCTCAGTTCACTTCAAGACGTGGTCATTTCTATCGGCGGCAATCCACTGGTCAAATATTAGTTACCAGCTTCCCAATCATCACCGCATCAAGATCGTGAAAATTGGGAGTATAATGCTGAGACAATTTGAAATGACCACCTTACGAATTTTATGACACCGTCCTTGAAAGCGTTGGGCAAAGCCAGGCTAAAATGTTTTTCTTGGATGCACCTGGTGGAACAGGAAAAACATTTGTTACTGCTGGCATACTTGCAGAGGTCAGGAGGCAAGGCAAAATTGTCATTGCTGTAGCGTCGCCGGCAATCGCTGCCACACTGCTTCCGGGTGGCAAGACAGCACATACCATGTTTAAATTTCCCATCGATTTAGAGAGCGCCGTAACACCCGTTTGTGGTGTGTCACGTAACAGTGATAAAGGACACGTGCTCAAGGATTGCTCTCTGATCTTATGGGATGAGCGTACGATGGCCAATAGGAAGGCAGTTGAGGCCATGGACAGAACCCTGCAGGACATCCGCAGGAACGAGCATTTAATGGGTGGTCACAGTTCTGTTCAGTGACGATTCCCGACAAACGCTTCCCGTGGTGACGCGGGGATCGAGGGCTGACGAAGTAAACCATCATCATCATCAGCCTTTAACAGTCCACTGCTGGACTAGGCCTCTACTTTGAAAGGAGGAATCGGCCTACTATACCAAGCTGGCCAAACGAGTTGGTATAGGGTTTGTATCAAGTTTTCCTTCTCTTACAGTGCTGTTCTCTGCATAATATGCTCCCTTTGTCGGCTCTTACGACACCCATGGGATGATATGGGGTGGTGACATTCCGTATTCTTAATCCGTCACCACACGGACAAGGTGAGTGCTTCGTTGAAATTATCTTTGTTGTGGTCACGAGTTCGTATGATGCGCTTGACCATTAATACGAGAGCTCAGCTTGGCGTCAATGCACGTGCTCAACAATTCTAAGATGTCTTTCTAAGTCTTGACGAAGTCACTCTACCAGAGGAGAGAGGTGGACAGGTGGTGCTTCCAGAGTCTCTCAGTAGAGTTGTATCCAGCTTAGAACCAGCCTATTTTGACGCCCAAAAATGATCTGGCTGTAGCAATTGACGAATGCATTCTCTCGGAAATTGAGGGGAATGAAGTGGTCTACACCTCTATAAACACTGTCGTCGAGCAAGAAAACGCCACACATTATCCCGTGGAATTTCTGAACTCCCTGTCAGCAAGTGAACTTCCAGCGCATACCATCAAGCTGAAGGTCGGTGTCCCGATTATGCTTCTTCGGAACCAATCTCCTCCGAAGTTGTGTAACGTGACCCGCCTGAAAGTCATCTCGAAAGACACACCATTTAGTCGGAAATTCTTACGGGTTGTGGCGTTGGCGGGGCAGTATTCATACCACGCATTCCTCTCATACCTCATAACTTCCGGAACCCGTTCAAGCGCATACAGTTCCCCGTGAGTGTTTGCTTCGCGATGACCACCAGAAAGGCACAGAGGCAGACACTGAGGGCAGCGGGTGTCCTGTACGTCGCTTTTCCGCCCTCACCAGTCCTGACTCTCTTTACATTTTGGCTGCGGAGAGCCAATCCACTAATGTTGTATATAAGTATGTTTTTTACCCTATTATGTATTCCTTATTTTCTCCACCTGCTTCAACTTATGACTTAATTCAGCAGAATCACCATAAAGTCATTTATTCAAAGCAGGCTGAAAATCAGCACTTTTTGAAGGTCAATTTTACAAAAGACAGTCTCCCTCTGTTATTACACTTTCTACAGGTATGAAATATAAAGAAGAAACGGGTAAATAAATGTTATTTTAAAAGGTATAATGGTAGGTATTTATTTAATAGTTAGGTGCTGTATAGCGTTCACGCAGACGACGTCGCGGGCAGCAGCTAGTATTTAATAACTGATCTTTTTCATTTTCCTCTGACGGCATATTGAACACATAGACAGGTACAAGTTGACCATTTCTTTTGTAATGTTGGCAAAATTGGGCGTTGCTTCTGCCAACATTTTATCACGACCAGCGTGACCTATAGCTTCATGAATACCATCGATTACATCAAAAAGCTCATAAGCCGGTAGAAAATACCTAAGACTTGTCCCTCCCCTGGCAACCAGTTTCTTTTCGTTGCCAATATTTAACACGCCAAATCTTTTGAGTCTTCTATACTGCAGTGGCGATTTTCTTTCCGTCAATTCAGCCTCTTCTACCTGCCGTATCAATTCTATGTATGTTTCTCTGGACAAAACCTTATAATGAGATGATTTCTTGTTCTCACTTCGATAAATTTCAGTCAAAAATCTCTCTCTCATATGCATATTCAATAGCGTTGAAGCATCTACAATGACAATACAAATATTGAATTATGAAATAAGATTTAAAACAATTTTTTACTGCATGCATGATATATAAAAGCTTTACCATAAATTTCCGCAACGTGAGAAGGGATTCTAGCACATAATAAATGAACACAAGTATCGTAACAATTTCAGTAGGAATCTTTATTCATAATAAAAATTACAATAAACTGCCTTAACAGAAAAGTTACAAAAGCTCCTAAATCCATTCCATTATAATTAAAAAAGTAAAAATGTTGCGAAATTAAAATATTAACACTCCTTCACATATAATATTAAAATTACATTTGCCATAATAACAACGAATTGTGAGATGCATAGTTGCTTACATTAAGATAAGTAGATGACCTGTGTTTATTTTAACCATATTTTAATGAATCGACCTGCGTGGTGGGTGGTTGTGATCACCATCAACCACGATCACCTGATCATCCAGGGTATAAACGTGGGCATGACATCCAACAGGCGAATGAGTGGAACATCTCCAGCGAACTTTCCGGCCTCGTGATGGTCTTGCAGAGTACGTGTATCTATTAAGCTGAATCATTTGTCGACCTCTTCGCGAAACTATAAACCTTAAATCTGTAACAAGAGCAAAGACATAAATAATTGTTCTGTGTTACTTTGAACTTATTATTGCTCTGTTTTATTTTAACCGTCAACCATCATGCACCCACCACTCGATTTTTGTACAACCACCTCTACGTAATTCCACCGCCAAAATTAAGGCAAAACAACACTTTTGCCCAAGAACTTCGATTAAATTAGTAGTTTTTCGCTACATCAGAATACGTCACTTTTGCCGATATTTAGTGAAATTAGACCCCGCTATGAAAATCACGCATGTCAGCTACTGTGAATGTGAATATAACGTTTTGTTGCAATTGCATCGCTGTAAATAACCAATTTCGTTTAGGCTTTTTGCAATTGAATTGCCCGGTCAGATTTATGCTATTTTAGTATTGTAAAATCTGATCGGGCAATCGTAATGGGGCATTTAGTCTCTACAGAAAATTACCAAAAGCAAAAAATGGGCTATCATTGATTTGCCAAATATTGGGTTAATTATGAACGATGATGCAAATGTGTACATCTACAATGTACTAATTTGCGAGAATAGCACAAGCTGCAGCTTATCCTATATTTTAAGGCAATCAGAAGCTAGTAAAAAATCAATTTAGAAAAATAGTTTTCATGATTTATTTGCAACAACAAAAGGCAAAATTAAACGAACATTAGGTAACATACACATCACAATTTTAAGTTTCTATGATTTGGTTTCAATAAATTATTAAGTTAAACAATTTGCTAAGACTACTCTTACGATTTTCATCCAGATTTATTTCGTTGACTCGTTCTTCGCGTAACTTTTGCTTTTTAGATGCTTAGAAGATATCGAAACAGACCTCGAGAAAATCAATGAGAGCAATACATTTTTCATGTGACTACTCTTGGTAACTTATTGGTATTTCCGAAATATCAACTTGGATATCCGGCATATAGTTATCATCATTTACATCTGGAATGTAGTCAACATAGTTTGGTCTTGGCTTTGCTTGTGGCGGATGATTATGTTCACCATACATTTCCACCACATTGCCATCTAACGTGAATACATGAGCATGGCATCCTTTTCTACAATGGGTGGAACACCTCCACCTGATTTTCTCTGTTCTTGAAGGTAACGAAGAATACGTGTACCCATTTATTTGTACCAATGGTTTGCCTCGTCGAGACATAACATAGTGTGCTGAAAATATCAGAACGTCAGAGAAGGATTTTTTTAAATTATAGAAAGTAGAAAGTCAACTCGTAAATCTGAAGTTCAGACTTTAGAATATTTGCTAACTGCTCTCTTAAGCTATTCATAAAATATGACAGCTGCGCAGTGTTGGAACTCAGAAACAAACAGAATCTGCAGTTAAAAATAAATTATGAAATGAAAAATTACTGTATGCTAGGACACAAAATTGAATTTTCTTTTAAGTTTCTTTTTACTTTCCATATTTTTTTAAATATTAAATACTCACATCAACTAAACATTGAACATTTACTACATTAAACAGAAGCGCACTAGTATCTAGAACATGTGCAATATTGTTTTTATAATCATGTGAAAATTTTACTTGAAAATAATTACACCGACGATTTATTAACATATTAATGAGATAAATTAACATATTAATGAGTAGACAAGTCACCTGGCAACGGGTACAAAAGTAAAATAGATGTTACATTGTAGATTAGTAGATAGACAATATTATTTATTGCGCACCAATATATAATTATGTCAAATTCGCTTTGCTTTATTTAAGCACACACACAGAAACAATTCAAATTTATGATCATAATTATTGTGTTAAATTTTATTATAATAACACTAGCTAGCAGAAGTCGTTTTGTTAAAAATAGTTGAAATTTTATGATTTGAGCCTTGCGATAATATGTGTATGAGAGGACTAGAAAACGGACGCCGGGCTCCAAGGCGAAAGTCATGGATCCCCGGGATAGCGTAGGATGATGATGATGAGCTTATTTAATATTTATACTTCTTCTAATTTAGGTTTTTTTAAAGACAACTTCTGCACTAGGACCAAATCTTGTGTCTCGGGGGACTTTAAAACATACAACTAACGGACACAATTAACACATAGACTCGAAACAACAATTTATGAATCACACAAAGTGTTGTCTCGTGTGGGAATCGAACCCACAACACTCGGCGCAGTGACAAGCGGCGAGGTGGCCGCTCGGTCATTTCTAAATCATAATCGGTTGGCGTATTGGTTCTACGTCAACTGATTATGATTTAGTAGGGTCTTAGTACCATCTATTTAAAAAAAAAACATAAATTTGTTTTCTAGATTATTTATTCATAAGGTAAATTAATATTATTGATAGTTCCGGTAGCAATACAAAATTTTTACAATTTAAAATAGGACATGGGACAATATTTCTTTGGGTATACTTTCCTTTCAGAAAGTCTGCACATAAGTCTTTGACAAGAAAAATAATCCTTTTGTTTGGTTTTCGTGTGAGCGTGTGGCCAACTCTGGTGTCGGAGTTTTCAGACCGCCCGAAGGCCTCCGACATGGCCTAACGATCCTTATCCTTGGACAAGAACCGGGACCGACAATCCTTGAAAAACGATAAATAAAGTCAAGTTTCAACATTTTTACTTATCTTTTCAGACTTTTCGAATATTATGTACCTACACTATGAACACCTGTTATCCAAATCTAATACTAATATATAAAGCTGAAGAGTTTGTTTGTTTTTTTGGTTGAACGCGCTCATCACAGGAACTACTGGTCGGATTTGAAAAATTCTTTCAGTGTTAGATAGGTCAGAAGGCTGTATAATATGTGTGGGTGCCTGTTAAAACATGAGAATCGGCCTTCTTATTTTCATTCGTCTACCTCTTCGTATACGCAAAGTTAGGAACTCAATATTTGCTTAACAAGATTTACAAACGATTTACATTTTAATCTAGGCATCATCATCCTAGCGCTGTCCCGGTTGCGCTCCAAAACCCACGCCTTGGAGCCCGGGGTCCGCTTTCCGGCTATGTCTCCTCCACTTCGCACGGTCTTCAGCATCCCTGGTGATTAGTTGGTTGGCACGCATATCATCCCTTACAACGTCAAGCCAGCATTTCTTTGGCCTTCCCCGTTTACCGGGGCCCGGTGGAGGTAGCATGGCAAGACATTTGTTACCCACGTAAGATGCCGGTTGACGTAAGACGTGGCCATACCAGCGTAGACGACACTCTTGCAGTTTGTCAACAATGTCACGGACATGAAGGCTACCCCGGATGCGGAGACATTTTAATCTAGGCATATTGTCCTCATTTTCGAGTCGGATTGACTTTTTACCGACCCATAATCAGCAGATCACTTAGACTAAATACCTTCTAACTTATACCTAAATGTGTGAAAATCTGTAGACAAAATAAAAAACACATAATATTATTTATCTAACATCTTCGGGGGATGATTATGTTCATCATAAACAGCTATAACTGTGTCGGATACCGTATAAACATGAGCATGACATCCTTTCTTCCCATGAGTTGAACATCTCCAACGAATCTTGTCAGTTCTTGAATGTATTGCCGAGTAGTTATATCCTCGTAGTTGCAGCATACGTTTGCCCCTTCAAGATGTTATGAAAGTACCTGCAAATAATGTTATATTAATTTCATATTACTAAAATTATATTAGGCGGCCGTTCTCCGACCAGATTTGATAGGTACTTAAGTAAAGGACAGCTTAGAAGTACCATAAAACGAAGAGCATGCATGGCAAATTTGATGAGGGTGAATGAAGAAGCGAGATCAGGGTGTCAAGGACGGTGCAAATGGCGGTCTGTAGCCTCAGCCTATCCGGGAAGGGAAACAAGCGTGTGCGTGATTAGTGCTTAAACTCATATGTGGTAAATAAAAAACAAGGCTATACCAAAAAATATATAATCAAAAGCAAAAAGAAAATAAGTCCACTACTGCAATTATATGTTTTTGTAAAATAAGGTCCTTAAAAGGCGCTAGGTTTAGAAATTGATTGCGGTGTTTTCCCATTAATTTTGAATAAAATAGAGTACTTCTTCAACTGAAATACATTATTTTTATTACTTACATTTATATACGAAGCGGAATCGTCAAACTGTAATTATTTCTCTATCTCTTAGCAAAGGTGTCATGTATGCAAATTAAGTAGGAACAATAAAAATATTTATTTTCTAATTGCAGGTACACTATGTCAACTATGTCTTATAATCTAAGACATTAAAACAATATTTTTGTCCTACATCAATTCCATCTGCATCACTTCAAAAGTCATTACCAAAACCCTATCAATGGGGTACAAAATAAAATAAAAGAAAAAGTCTTTCTATGAATCTATCAGCTCACATTCACAAATATACATCTATCTCTTTCAAGCATTTCGAAATTACGTCTGGTGCTACAAATTTTGCTTCTTCAAATGTGACTGCACTGGATGATTATGATTCTCATTGACGGCTACTACAGTGTCTTCTAGAGTGTAAATATAAGCGTGGCATCCACTTGGAGAGTGGGTAGAACATCTCCATCTCACTTTCGCACTTCTCGATGGTAATGAAGAGTATCTGTATCCACTTAGCACTATGATATGTTTGCCTCTTTGAGAGGTGGCGAAGTAGGCTGGAAAGAAATTAAAGTTAGAATAAAGATCTTTATTTTTTTACTACAGGTATTGAAAAAATAGGTACATGTCAATGTGCTTTGAGTTCCTTAATGTTACTTAAGTTTATGTTATTGTAGTGTGTGTATATTCACTCATAAATAGGACAAAATACTGTCAAATGTCAACGCTACCAAGAACTTCAATTTGCAAATACATTTTTCTTGGTTAATCTAAAGACGTACGTGCTATTGGTAGTACAATTTGTAGGATTAATAAGACTGGGAAAGGAATGTTGCGATGGTTTGGACATTTGGAGCGGATGGATTTTAACCATCCGTCTAAATCAAATCTACTTGATGCTACGGTTTTCACATAACTGACACACTGCGACCTGGACTGACTGTCTTTTGAGACTGAGACAGTGTAAGGACTTCTAAATGAATACCGCAGTGATTATTACAGTTCAATTTGGTGTGAGTCTATAAATTCAGCATAAATCAAAAACTCACAAGTCAAAATAATTATTTCATTTAGGCCACAAAGCAACGCTTATGAACGTCAAAAATTTAAGTTAATTACTAGATGATTCTACATTTACTGCCACGTTTGCAAGGCGATAGGTAGAACTACGAGAATGAACAGGCAATAAAACTCATGGCCACTCTTTTTAATCGCCACTATAATGTTTGTACATGATATCTTTGTAAGGAGTTGCAACGGTTTCTCATTGTAAGTTATCTACTAATGCAATAGTTAATAATTATTGATATCATTATCAAGCAATAAATTATGTTCATTTGGTAAGCCTCCCAAAGTAGATATGGTGAAACAGGAGCATCCATTTACGTCTTTTAATGTGGGCAACGCGCACAAGCATAAACAATAAACGGAAACCACAAAAAGAAACAAATACGTTAAACCAGAAAACATTACTTAAGTATGTTAAAAAACACTACAAGAAAAACATAATAAAATATTTGTAACTAAGATTAACATTTGTACACCATTATACAAATCAATAATCCTAGCCACGATGACAAGAATATAATTATATTAATATAATTATTCTCAACACATTTTGTACTGAATATAAACTTTCGTCACTTGTGCACACAGTTACTATTTATGTAACACCTAACGCGAGACGTGGACACTGACGCTGACGGTGTGACTGGTCCACCAATTTAAGGTCGCTCAGCGAGCTATGGGGAGGGCTATGCTCAAAGTTTCTCTGAAGGGTCGAATTCGTAATGAAGTGATCCGACAGAGCACCAAGGTAATCGATATAGCTCAAAGAATTAGCTAGCTGAAGTGGT
Organism: Euclidia mi; assembly: GCA_944739405.2. Classification (NCBI taxonomy): domain Eukaryota; kingdom Metazoa; phylum Arthropoda; class Insecta; order Lepidoptera; family Erebidae; genus Euclidia; species Euclidia mi. The sequence goes on along the minus strand of OX123186.2, from coordinate 95,720,539 downwards.
TTACTAATGTTTGCCATAATTTAAAATGCCATAATTTCATATGCCATACTGGTATTTGCCATAATTTCATTAGAAATAACGCTTCAGTTGCCATAATCGTGAAATGACATAAAATGACTTTCACTAATTCCATTGGTCATAATCGATCAAGTGTCATAATTATTTAAATCCATAAATGTATTTGCTATAATTTTCGTTTTCAATAATGCCATTTTCCATAACTTTTATTCACCATAATATAAATAAAGATAATTTAGTACACAATTAAACCTAAAACTAAACCTCATATGGCGTCTATTAACTAAGCTCGACGGAGCCCCGCTTCGCGGGGCTCCTATTTCTGGGTGGCTTGATAAAAAAACCACGAAGACTAAGGCGGGAGCGAAGCGAAGCGGAGCTCCCGCCTTAGTCTTCTAACCTATCCTATCCTAGTCGGATTGCACTGAGTCGGCGTGTTAACGATAATTAATTTCAGTTTATTAAACTAGTGTGAAGAATGTGGACTAAGTTGACGGAGCCCTGCTTTGCAGGGCTCCTATTTTTGGGTTAAGGGTCAAAAGAGAACCCTAACCTAACCTAACCTATCCGAGTCCGATTGCACTGAGTCGGGGTGTTAACGATAATTAATTTCGATCTAACAATATTATGAATTATTTTCATAACTATATCAAATTTTGATTATGTCAAGAGTCGATTATGAGATGTGTTACTTATGGAAACTAATTATTATGATATATGTTGTTATAGAAAGTCATTTTATGGCAAATAAAAGTTATCACTGTTGAGTTGTTCAGGCAAACGTTATTAGTATAAATGATAATAGTGCAAGTAAATATTATGATCGCGGATGGTTTTGGCAAACAATATTAGTGCAAATGAATTTATGGAAAACGAGCGAATACCAGCTGAAGTGGCAGTGGGCCGGCCACATTTGTCGAAGAACCAATAACCGTTGGAGTAGTCGTGTTCTAGAGTGGAGACCGCGCCTTGGCAAACGTCACTACGTTTGCCAAGGCCGTCCACGTTTGCCTTAGAACGCCCTCCGGCTAGGTGGAGTGACGATATACCTACGCAAAGTGGCTGGCAGCGGCTGGACACGAAAAGCCGAAAATCTGGCTCAGTGGCGTGCCATTGGAGAGGCCTATATCCAGCAGTGGACTCTTGCAGGCTGATGATGATGATGATGAACGCGTAATGTCTGTCGATCAACCAAGCAATCAATCAGCCTATCGTAATCCACTGCTGGATATGGGCCTCTCCCAACACGCGCCACAGTACACAGTAATGTCTATATCGCGTAATTTCAAAGTTGAGGTGAAACACGTACTTTATGTTAGCATCGACTTTTCGGCATGGGATACACCAGCCGTAGTCACGAGTTGATTCGCAGCAATTTATTTATAACAAAATAAATAAAAGTAAAGGTCACAATCTTTACCTTTATTTATTATATTTGTAAATATTTTTCCGATATAGATAGACCTGTTACATTAACAATGAAACATCTTGTACTGTATTCTAAGAATACATGTCATACGCCGTTCTTTCATGATTGTGTTCTTCATTGTACCAGATTATGACGTCATCAATAGTTTTGATGGCCGCTCTGCAACCGTGACGATGATGTGTCGAACAAGGCCATCTTGCTCTTGCACCTGAATTGCGAGCGTGATAGTAAGTGTACCCATTCATTCTTATCATACGTTTACCTCGGCGAGATGTGATGAATTCCCCTGAAATGTTTAAGAAGCTTAATACATCACAACATAAGCGTCACATTATGACCTAAGTAATTTTGACATCAACTTTTCACTTTGAAACTTATTTGTTTGATGATGAACCCCTAAGACGCAGAAGAGAAAGACCGCATAGGGTGAATTGACTACCTGAAATGTCGCAAGAAATTGTTCGTTGTTTTGACTCAATGTATGTGTGGATACCCTGGAGCATTGCCTCTGTCTTAGCATCTTTCTGAAAATATTATGGTATGGTTACAGAATTGTACTATGGCACAGAACTAAGATAAGATAATTTGGAAAGGACGTCAATTGTGACATTAAGGATTTGACTTTTCAATCAATCAATCAATCAAATCATCTTTATTGTACACCAAAGTACTACAATGTGTTATACTTATTTGTAAAAGTTAATGTACAAATGGCGGCCTTATCACTTATAAGCAATATCTTCCAGGCAACCTTTGGATGGACTAAAAAAGCAAGGAGCCTGGAAAAGGGCAGTTTGGCGATACTGATGATTTATTCAAATTTTTTAGGTACAGTAAACACGATAAAAAAATAAAAAAATAAACAAATTAAGAAATAAAACTAACAGTTACATATAAGTGCTAAAAATACACACATAAAATACTGAAAAATATACTACATAAACATACATAAATAATTATAAATATATAATACATACATAAAAGTGTAGGAAATGGAAGATAGAACAAAGTATGAGTTTGACAATAGATAGAAAATATTAAATAGATAAATAGTAGTCTTTTAATAACTTTTTAAAGGAAGTTATAGTTTGAGCCTGCTTTATGGATATAGGCAAAGCATTCCACAAGCGAACGGCTTGTGTTGAACCGTGAATGACTTGTCATAGAAAGAAGTGGAATGCATTGGACTTGCTAATATTAAATTCACAGATGACCTCAGCGATCTTGAATGTGTGTCACATAGAAAATTGAAACGTTCCTTTAAATAAGGCGGAGATGAGGGATTAAAAAGAATGTTATAAAGTAAAGAAAGAATGTGAGTATTCCGTCGAAGGCGAATTGGGAGCCACTTGAGCAATTTGCGGAAATCAGAAACGTGATCGTATTTGCGTAATCCAAATATAAACCTAATACAAAAGTTTTGAAGGCGCTCAAGCTTATCAAGTTGCTCCTCAGGGAGATCTAGATAGCTGACATCAGCATAGTCAAGGATAGGTAAGAGAAGAGAATTTGCGAGCGCAATCTTCGTGGCAGTCGGCAGAAAGTTCCGCAATCTTCGCAACGTCCCAGACGCAGCGAATAATTTGCAACTGACTTGACCAATTTGTGGGCCCCAGGAAAACGTTTTATCTATATAAACCCCCAGGTTCTTCACGCAGTCACTAATGGGTATGGGGATACCACTAAAGTTAATTTGAGGTAGACGAGTCCAGTCCACACGTGATATCATCTTGGGACTGCCTACAATAATAACCTGCGTTTTTGCAGGGTTGATTTGTAGACCAAATCTGAGACTCCATGCAGCTATCCGGTCTAAATCTGTATTAATGATGCGGAATGCTTCAAACAATTCGTGTACAGGTGCTTGAGTGTAAATTTGAAGATCATCTGCATAAAGGTGGTAGGATGACTGAAGCTGATAAGAGATAGAATTTATAAAAATTGAGAAAAGTAAGGGAGATAGAACGCCACCCTGTGGAACGCCAACTGTGGTATTGCACCACGAAGAGAAAGAGTCTTCGATCCGTATACGTTGTCGGCGGCCAAACAGGTAACTGTGAAACCAATCAATCACTTGTGGAGATATGTTAATAGAGCGTAGTATGCCAAGCAGAGTATGGAAATCAACGATGTTGAAGGCGTTACTAAAATCGAGTAAGGTAAGTACAGTCAGATTTCCATTCTCCATACCAAGCCTTATGTCGTCGGTAATGTTGATCAGTGCCGTAACGGTGCTGTGACCAGGTCGGAATCCAGATTGGAGAGGATTGAGGAGTAGGTTCTTGTTAAGGAATGTGCTAAGTTGGATATGGACAAGTCGCTCAAGCACTTTAGAGAGGAAAGGTAGCACGGAGATAGGACGAAACTCGGAAAAGGACGAGGGTTTGGATTTTTTAGGTAAAGGAATAATTTGAGCGTCTTTCCATGCAGATGGAAATACGCCCCGGGATAAGGAATAATTTAGAATATGACACAGGATATGAAGGATTTCATCTAAGATGGGAAGGATCATCTTTCGACTGACACAATCATTACCGACGGCATTGGAAGAAATAGATAGTACGCTCTTTTTAACATCACACTCAGATAATTGATTAAAAACGAAAGATGGGTATACTAGGGTTGGAAGCGATGAAAGATCGTGTAAAGTATTAGCTTTAGTAGTCCTATCAAATTGGGACGAAGCAGTGAAATGTCGATTTAATAAATCAATATCAATTTTATTAGTAGTGAGGTCATGTGTAGACTTCCCAACCCCCAGAGTTCTTAGAAATTTCCAGACCTTAGCTGGATCCTCATTCTCAACAGAGTTATGGATGTATTGGCGTTGTGCTTTCCTACACACCTTTCTGCAGTGATTTCTAATCGCAATATAGTTATCCCAATTACCAGGAGTCGCTCGACATTTATATTTTGTTTTAGCCATTGCCTTCTTCGTCAGTAACTGTTTGATTTCCTTAGTGAGCCAAGGTGAATCGCTTGACTCTGATAGCACGGACCGGTGCATGAACATCGTACAACCGAGTAATCGTGTTTGTGAATGTTTCTACTTTTTCGTCAATGGATTGCGCACTCAGTAAGGAATTCCAGTCAATCACGCTGGCGTCACCTCGAAGATTTTCAAGTCTCATGCCACCAAAATTGCGCTGCAGAAGAATTTTGGATTTTGTCTTAGGAAGACGAAGTTTATAAGAGAGAAAAATTAGGTCGTGGTAAGAGAAAGCGTCAGCTGCAACCTCACCATGTTTGGCGACAAGACTAGGTGAAGAGACAAACATAAGATCAAGAAGAGAAGGAGTAGAATTTGGAAAGTTATGTGTAGCACTTAAAGGAAGGATGGATAGATTACAAGATTCGACAATACTACACAAGGAAGAAGAGCGAGAATCATTTTTTAACAAGCAAGTGTTAAAATCGCCCATGACTATGGTGTGACTGTAAGAAGGGACTAGATTTTCCAAGATGCGTTCGAAAGAAGTGAAGTAATTTACGCGACAGTTAGGAGAGTAATATACACCAAGTAGAACCTTGGTATAATACAGATCCAATTCCAGAAAGAGATGCTCGCTGGCATTAAGCGGTGGTGGCTGTGTAGACATATCAACAACATTAAAAGGAATATGGTTACGGAGATAAATGGCTACACCACCACCACCACTCCCGGTACGATCATTTCTTACTAGTCGATAATTAGGAAGAGAGTAGGTCACAGAAGGTAGACACGGTTTTAACCATGACTCGGAAATTAGAATGGCATGGATATTCTTACAGTCAAAAGTGGTCTGCATATCCTGGAAATGGGCTGGAATACTCTGAGCGTTTATGTGGACAACATTCAAGTTACCGGGTACGTCGGCAAACTCGCACTCAAGTGTCTCAGCAAGTGAAGGGATGCTTGCAAAGCTGTTATTATGGCTTCTTATAGAATAGAAACTGTCATTATCACTACTTTGTAATTGATCAGACATAACATAAAATATATACATAGGTATATAATAAATAAAATAACTTAAAAATAAAATAGTAAGATAAACTTATATACTTCTAAAGCACGCTATCAAAATAAGACGTCCACCTGCCAGTTGAGTGTTAACAACCAACAATATTGAATAATTCATATTGCAATAACAATTACACAAGAAAATAAAAAACAATCACCTACTACAAAAGAAAAAAGACAGTTGCAACATCCGCGCGTTTTCTACAAATAGGAGAATATAATACATTATAATTATTATCTAAATAAATAATCCAGAAGTAAAATGCTTCAAAAAATGATCTATGGAAATAGTTCTCGAATCGGTTTCCGAACGTACCATCTCAGTTGATTAGAAAAAACGAAACGTAATATTGACAACTTAGACAGTTGTCCTAATGTCATATAGTCACGTTATAAAATGCTAAGATTGTTATGCGTTGATTTTATTCAAGTAAATCGAAGGTATGAATTAAGTATATTACGGAAATCGGAAAGAAGCCAAGTTAATTCAAAAGTTACGAAGAAGGGGGTATGAGTAAAGTTTTGAGCATTAAAGATAGGGTATAGTGATACAATACGTACATAAAAAGTAAACAAACCCGCGGATGCTGCAATCACTATGAAAGCTGTGGTACAAATTACTTTTTCGTGGCTGCGGCGCGTTTCGACTTCGGAACCATGGGTTTCTCAGTAATAGGTTTCCTCTGAGTGCCAGACTTGATACGGTGCAGTTCGCCGAGCGACGAAATACGATGTTGTTTCCCTTCGGCGTCCACGACGAAAATTTGGCCCTCCCGTGTCCAACTACTTGTGACTCCAAACTGGTCTCGTGCAGCCATAAAGACGTCGTGCCGAGCCTTGGTCAGAAATTCAGACAACGTTTTGCCGCTTCCTTTCAACTTCGTCTTGGAGAACCAGACCTTGTCACGCACCGCAACGTGCCGAAACTTGACCAATATGGGTCTAGGTTTGTGACCGCTTGAAGCTCGACCCATTCTGTGACAGCGTTTGATGTCATCGATCACAATATCAGACAACTGGAGATCCTTCATGATGCCTAAGACAGACTGACCAGGGTCTTCGTTCTTCTGTTCTGCTACGCCATGGATTAACAACATTTTGCGACGGCTGCGCATCTCGATGCTGTCCACCTCGCGCACCAGCAACTCCATTTGCCTCTGGAAGGCCCCCATCGTCTCAATTGCAAACGCACGGAAAGATGCAAAATCAGCTGCAAGATTAGTCAAACTGGGTGCACTGTTTGGACTTTTGGTACTTTTCTGCAGCTCTGCCTCGAAATTTGTCATGCGCTCCTCGATACCAGCCATTATTTTGGTGAAAGATGCCTTCATGTCTTGAGCACTGTCCATGATGTTAAGTGTTGTGCAATATGGATTCTTCAGCAGGAATCAACACTAAACTGGTTGGTATTTTAGGTTACCATATGTATAAAGGCATTTAAATAATAAAATAATATGTTTTACTATTTTTAAATAATTAATAAAAGGGAGTGAAAATTTCTTGTACTTGCTAAGCTAACTACCCACATATACCAGACTTTTCAATAATAATTATTCCATCCCTGGACAGGTGTTAAAAGGGCATCAGTATTGAAAAATATTTAAGTAAATATAACTTGAGGTAGTCAAAAATCACAGCTCACAGCACTAATACTTTCTGTTTTAATAAGTAAATGTGTCTGAGCGAGAGGCTTAAAGGTTAGGAAAGAGGCCCACTTACACAACTCTACTCCCAGCCAACAAAAAGAATATCATTCAAATATGGGCCTTACCGTTCTCATAGTGAGAGAGCCCGTGCCCTGCAGTGGTACAGTTTAAAGGGCTGATGACGTTGGGATGTAAAAAATACCTAAAGAGCAATAATTAAAGTTCATTTTTAAATGATTTCCTTTTTTTGGCGAGGCGTGAGAGCAGAGTCGAGTAAGTGGGCTAAGACCTTTAGCCCTCGTCTCTCATCCTCACTACTGCCTATTAAAAGTCTGTTTGGCTCATGCTTAGTGCCATTTGATAAACTAAAGCGAGAAGCGCCTCTACTACTTTATATTGTCGTTATGTGCCTGTGACGCGTCAAAATGTCAAATATTTATATCTGTGGAGTCCCGTGAGCGGACTTTACACAGACAAAGTATTTTTAGGGTAGGTCTAGAAAAACCTGACTTTCTCTATATCGAACTAAAATTACAAATCAAACCTACAACTTCGTTAAATGACTTGGTCGTTGCTTTAATGATTGTTTTTGATATAAAATGTAAAGAATATACCCATGTTAGTAAATAAAATTTATTATTGCTTAGTTTTCTATATTTTCAGCAGATAAATCAAAGTTATCACACAATTTGTTGTTGCACAAACAGACTAGTTCGCGAGAAACACTGACTGAAATGATCACTGTTTAAATCAATGATCGTTAAATAGTTTGTACCACAGACCAAATAATTTGTATGGGGTAGAGAGAACCTGTTCATTTTTAGTCGATTTTTAATAAGTACCATAGAGAGAGAACTGTAGCAATCGACAAAACAGCCCATAAATCTACGGCAGATTCCCATAACGAACTCGACACAGAAGTGCACTGAAGTGCAAAGTCCGCTGAGCGGACGCGACACATAAAAACACTACATGATGGGTGAAGAAAAACACAATATAAAAATACCCTTTTTATTTAAAACACATCCAAATAAAAAGAAAGAAACATAAATAATTAAATTATCGAGTAACTCAAAACCAACGTAACGAAAATATTATCACTATGCCTTTCAGAGTGCATCACAATATAACAAACGAGCGTATTTACTTGGAATGTTAAGTAGAACTCAAAATTCTAAAATTACTCGAGCTCAAATTTTGTTTGGCTCATGCTTAGTGCCATTTAAGGAACTAAAGCGAGAAGCACTACTACTATTATTTATACGGATATTTTGCATCAAATAACAGTGCATCAAATATCTTAAGTAACACACTGAAGTGCGTTACGCTAAGAAACTTTATTATTTCACTAAAATACTGACTTGCACACTAAAATACTATTTGCACACCAAATATGACGATGTTTCTACAAAATATCATTTGATAAGAAGAGTCTCATCCGCTCGGGAAACTTATCCACTCAGAAAACTTAATAGGTTATGTTAGGTTCTCTTATGACGCTGCACCCAAAAAAGGAGCCTCCACCTCAAAGAAGGGCTCCGTTAACTTAGCTTATTAATTTATTTGGTTGTTAAAAGTAAAAAAAAATGATATGCTTCTGTAATTGAAAGGTTTATTTTTATTATTAGAGATTTGCAACGGTCAATAAAGAGGTGTTCGTTATGAAATATTTTGTGAGTATATTTTGTGGTGCAATTAGTATTTTCGGTGGAACAAAGTTATATTTTTTTGGAAGAAATCAGAGATAAATTGAGTAACAGTTAAATACAACCCTTATTTATATTGTCGTTATGCGCCTAATCTTGCCACTGACATAATATTATTATGACGCTTGACTAACTCAAAATACTGTTCAGCTCTGTGCTTTGGAAGTGTGAGGCTCGAAAAAAATTTGAGCCAAGTTCCACATAATTATTTAGAGCCCAGACCAATTTGAGCAAGAGCTCTTCTTGACTAAATCAAGGCAAAGGAAATTTGTGCTTTGTCATTTGGCTCCGTCACCAAGCCAAGGTAATATTGAGCATTTCTGTATGACCTAAACCAATTTCGTAATAGTTGGGTGAAACCATACCTATAACATTTAGGATTTTTTACATCATAATTATTATCTTACAATTTTTTTATAAATATTCCCTGTAATAAAATATATTTATTCTAATGGTCCTATTATATATTTTTGTGCCTTTAGTGTAAATGACATCAAGTAAAATCTTCGAAAAATTGCCTTTACTGGCCTTTCACGTTAAAATTTATCTATATTTATAATATGCTCGTGCAAATTATGATATACAATATTAATTGATTACACATGGTTGTCACATATCAGCCATATTTTTCATTTTGACGGATAAACAATTGCTGACATATTTTCAAGAAATAGCACGAATGCTCTTTTATGCTATACCTAACAGTATGTATGAATTCACAGACGTAGGTATAAAACGAGTTGTACATTCTTCTTCCACAATATATTGTATCTTTCTAAATGACTAAAATAATATTGCATATTATCTTTGAATTATTGCACATTTTTTCAATACCGACTATTGCCCATTTTCAATCATAAGCTATTGCACATTTTCGCCGTATATAAAAATTACACAATTCGGCACAATAAATCCGTATCTTTTACAATTACAATTAAGTACTAACATTACAACACTATGGGAAATATATTATGTATTAAATCACCTTTTTATACCGATTAATTTTTTTTGCCCAACATAGCAAAGCTGGTTCGTGATTATGAATTTCGGATAGACAAACAATTTTGTAGTCTATTGTCCTAACGAAAGCTCTGCATCCTTTGGAATGATGTGAGGAACAGTACCAGCGGACATCTGGTTTTCCTTCATAGCGATTCCTACAAGAATACTTGAAGCCGTTGTAGTACAACTGTTGCTTACCACGGGGAGTCATAAATACTACAGGCCCTGGAAAAGAAAGTAAAATTCAGATAAGTATTCAATATGTAAAAATGTCCTCACCAAATAAGATTTATTTTGACTTCGCAACTGTGGCATTCTCGATAAAGTAACAAATACATATGTGGGGCTTAGATAATGCTAACGGACTTTAATACGTAAATATAGTACAGATAAATAAGGATGGATAGTTACATATCTGAAAGTTACTCAATCAAAAACTAAATTAATTGGATGTTTGATTTGCAATTATACTATCATTGATACTTTTTAATGAAATATATTGCATAGATATAGACAAACATTTAAAAGTGATGTAGTCATAAATTATTAGAATACACTCATTTTATTAGAATACACTTATTTTTATTTTAACCAAAAATACATTAATTTTGGTATAATTCTTATTACTAGTTTCATAAGTAAATGCTTCATTACACTAAGATATGGGCTAAAGAACTTAATTTATAAAAGGCTGGCACATATTGTTCTTTATTTTAAAACAAGAATTTTGCTACTTCAAGGAATAGTGTTTTAGTCGTATACATTGCTTAGATTTTATCAAATTCTGTATGATGATCACAGTGATTTATACTGGGTAATACATAAGTAATTTAAATGCCTTTACGTAAGTGATCACTATGGCATGAGCCATCCCTGGCCGGTGTTCCATATTTTAATTATTCATATTTTAATTATTAAAACAAAATTGTCTTGGTATCCCGATTATCTGTTTGTTATTTAAAGGTTGCATAATTAATCAATAAACCTAATGTCCAATGATTCTTTTAAGTTATAAGCCCGTTGAGAACTATCGAGCACGGGCAATTAAAACTGAAAATATGGTTGGCAATGTCTTTTTACCTTCCAAAATTACGTGAATCAGCTCTGTAATTCAGCACTAGATTACATGTTTGATAGATGCTTACTGATGCTAGTAAATAGGCGAACAACAGTACCAGTATGAACACATTTTAATGAATTCAGCAAACGTGTACATTCGTCATTATCATCATCGTCCTAGCATCATCCTGGTCGCATCTAAGATCGTTTCCATTGAGCCAAGGGTCCGTTTAGTAGATTAGACAGAATATTTCCGTTTTCTTTTTAGCAAACCTATACATTGTACAAATTATACTTGAAATTTATATTATTAATAAGAAAAAGGTAGCCTTGATGAAAATTGGAGTACAAACCACAAAATACCGTGTTGCCACAAATGCTACACATGGTCCTGCATCTCATGTCAAAATATACTAACACGAGTACCCAAGGCGGTGTTGAGTGCCATCTACAGAACTGAAGAAGAACGCAATGTATGCAATCGCATTTAATATGCGCTTCGTATGGTCTTAAAACGATCCCAAGTTCTGCAGTTAAGTAACCTTCTAATACCGCAAGGAGATAGATAGCCAAATAATAAACTACGCACACAAACATAATATTTTACAGTACAATTTATACAGTGACTTAAAACTATGATTAATGCACAATCCTCGACTTGTCACTACTTGTGCAATTCTGTGCATCGCCGCCGCGACAGACGCGCGCAACTGATGTGTCATGCGACAATAGTCAGAGTATGAAAATGTATGGCGCTTTTACGAAATACTGCAGGTGGCTGAAATGCAATTATTCACAGCAACCGTGAGATGCACATATATTAATCACTTTCTCATTCCCTTATTTATTATCACATTAGCGAACCTCAGAGGGATAGGTTTGATTTTCTGCGAGCTCTCATGGTTATGGTTTTCGTCCTGAGAAACTATAACATCATCGATGGTTTTCAACGAAGCTTTGCATCCTTTGCTATGATGAGAGGAACAATACCAGCGGCTTGAGTAATTCGAAGATGTTATTTCGGAGTATTTGAATCCTCTTAGGTTGATCTGGCGTTTCCCGCGGGCCGAAGTCAAAAATATTGGTCCTATGGAGTTTTTTTTTTATAAGATGGTATGTGCCAAAATTGTAAGCAAGTTACTTATAAACTAACATGCATAAAAATACGGTAGTTTTAAAACCCTTCGTTTTGTTAAATAGTATTTTATTGATTGATTTATTTATATTGAGTTTATACACTTGTTAATTCAGTTAGGCCTATTGTCCAAGTAAACCGCACGTCATGCGCACGCTTTCGTCAATTGACGATTGCAAGACGAATGCTTGCATCTTGCGTATAAAAAATCAAAACTGTGTCCACGTCTCGTCATGCGGTCGTCATGCGATGCGCGCGGCAGCATGCCGCACGGTGGACACGGTTTTGATTTTTTATACGCAAGATGCAAGCATTCGTCTTGCAATCGTCAATTGACGATAGCGTGCGCATGACGTGCGGTTTACGTGGACAATAGGCCTTAATCCCGACAATTATTAATATTTCCAATATCTTTACATTATAATAAGACAGTAAAAAAAATCTGTACATACAATATAATTACAAAAAAAATATACAGTTAGGCTAAGAATTATTAATGGAACAAGAATCTAAAAAAAACATGTCTGTTTGGCTGTTTTTCTGTTTGTACACGCTAATCTCCGAATCTACTGGACGGATTTGAATGCCACTTTTTTGTATTGCTATTGAGTCTGAGCAACGTATAGGCTATAATTGATTTTGGAAAATTGAAGACTTGATGCAGAACCACAACAGCCCAGCAAAATTATAAGACGTAAAAAATGCGGTTTGGCTAAAAACGTAACGCTTGATGAGCATTTTTTGATGAGAGATTATAATTTGAAGATCTCGAACATCTGATATGGAACTCTAAGAGCCCAGCTACACTATAACATAATTATACAGACTTGACGCCTTAGCAAAAGTTGTTCAGTCTGATAAGCATTTTCTGTTGTCTTATAAAAATCGAAGATTTAAAACTTCTAATGAGGAATTATAAGACCCCATCTGCACTATACCATATTTGACTTGATTAAGCAGCACTTGACCAGTATGATGAGGATTTTCTGTTGAGAAATCAATACTTATTATTTCAAAGATCCGAGGAAGGACAACGGATAGTTTTATCGCGATAGCCGACATCCACGCGGGCGGAGCCGCGGGTGACAGCTAGTATTTAATATTTCCGACACATGGATTTCTGTGTTTTGCGTGAGTGTGTGGCCAATTCTACAGGTGGAGTTTATAAAGAGCCCGAAAGCCGCCAACGAGGCCTTACTATTCTTGTCCTTGCCAATAATCGTCGCCTCGGCTACGAAAGATAACAGCGCTCTGATGTGAATGCCAGGTCACCCATCTAAATGGTGACCTCTGCAATTGTTACTTGACTTGGTGCATCTATTACGCATGGCAAGTCTTCACGCTTTGGGCGTTTAAATGGCTACACCTAAACCTGGTTATGCATGCACAAATATGATGATATCTCTGGGTTTCACATCATTATATAGTATTTCTAAACAAGACTATTCATTAAAGTTAATGTAACGAATAAATAAATATACATACATACATAAACTCACGCCTTTTTCCCGTCGGGGTAGGCAGAGACAACGGAACGCCACTTGCATCTATCCTTACAAACCTCACGCGCTTCCTCTACATTCATTACTCTGTTCATACATGCTCGCCGGTTCCGGGTGCTTAGGACCTTCCCATTTTTCAGAACGTCACCAATTTGGTCGACGAATGTCCTACGAGGTCGGCCGCGACCGGCTTGCCCATACATGTTAGCCTCATATATTTGGTGCGTCATTCTTTCTTCACTCATTCGCTCCACGTGCCCAAACCATTTCAGCATTCCTTTCTCAATCCTTGTCACGACATCTTCTTTCAGGCCACATCGCTCTCGTATTACTGCATTCGGAATTCTATCAATCAGTCTTACCCCACACATACCACGCAGTGACCGCATCTCAACTGCGTTAATTCTGCTTTCATGCTTTTTCTGCCACACCCAACACTCACTACCGTACATCAACGTGGGTACAAGCACTCCATTATGAACAGCCAGTCGCGCCTGTTTTGGCACATTCTGGCCGTTATAAAGGCATGCAGCGCTCCATTTACACAGTTTCCCGCAGTCACTCTCCTTTCAATATCTCCTTCACATCTTCCATCTCTTGTAAACATGCTACCCAAATATACAAATTCTGCCATATATAAATAAATATATATATACAAAATAAAAAAAAAACCTGTCTGTAGTTCACGCTAGTCTTAGTAAGTACCTGAAAAAGAAATACCAAATCAAAAGTACATACAATCAAAATTATATTTATTAATTTAATAACCATTAGCCATTTCTTAAAGGTACCATCAACATATACACTAAAACAACATTTTAAAAATATATCTATAAATGTTTAATATTAAAAGATAAATGAGACAGAAAATGCATAACATAAACAATTTGTTTATTGGATTAAGCCGCAATTTGAGGCATATAATATAGATTTCTCAAAATAACTGTACGTGGTATATAATATAGGGTGGTATTTAAACGCAAATCAAATAAAATACTTTTTTTATGAAATAATAATCCAAATTTCCATCAAAATTACTGATTGCACAGCAGAATACACAACTCAAAGTATTAGAAAACACACTACAATTTATTTACGTAACGTACGGCTGTTTATCTTAATGCAAAGCAATTTTATTAATGCACTGCTTATAATGACTAATATCCCTTATGGGTTATATTTAACTGTTAGTCAAAAATACTAATTTTCCATCAAAAATACTAATTGCACCGCTAAGCTAAGTTGACGGAGCCCTGCTTCGCAGGGCTCCTATTTTTGAGAGTAGGGTACAAGAGAACCTAACATAACCTATTAAGTTTTCTGAGTGGATAAATTTACTCGGATAGATATTTTGCTTTTACAGTGAGTATCTTCTACATGCGCACTAGTTAATTTGCTGTGCAGTTAGTATTTTTGATAAACATTTAGAATTTTTGTACTTAAATAAATTTATTTGTATCGCATTATGAGGATAAAAGTAATGTCATGCTGATGTATTTTTTATTTTTTTCTGCAGTAATAGTTTTGTTAAATATTCAGTTTATTTGCAGTAAAGTAATTTATTTGATTTAAAAAAGCATATAAATGATGAAAATATATTGATATGTGATTATTTATTTGATGTGCAATTAATAATATCCCTATAATATATACTTACCTATAAACAATAATTATAGTTCGATATTTTCGTCATTTATATAATAGCTTCTTTATTTATTTTATTTATTTTGCCATCATCCCCTAGCTATGGTAATTCTTTTTAAAGTTATTTATATGTTTAAGTTTTTTTTTTATATATTAAATTTGGTTCGTGATTGTGTGTGCTGACATTTTTTTAAATAACATCGTTTATCGTATATACTACACGAATACAGCCTTTTTATGTTTCACACAGCGCCATCTAGTTTTCGTAAGATTATTTACTGTAGAAATAATGTGGACGTTAAAAGAATATCCGCCTGCTATGAGTTGATATTTTCCTTTTCTGTTCTTGACGTATCTCACAGTTTCTGAAAAATAATGTAATAATTAATTTTAATTTCATTCATTAAAATTCTGTCGGTAAGGCATAGGTGTAGAAAGAATAGTGCATTCACCAGCAGAGCGCAGTCATCAAATATTATGGCCTTCATGATTGATAACTTGTTTTTATAATTTTAATTAAATTTAAGTCAGTTCACTTACAATACCAATCGCGTCATGATTTTAATACCAATTACCTTACTTACCATTTTACCAATACCACTGACCATACCATGTTACCAATTAACCAGTTTTATACCAGTACCAGTGTTATTTATTACAAAATTTTGTACTTTGCCTTTTGTAGAATTAACACCCGACGGGACTATACTGATATAAATAATCTGAATATTTTGTTTGTTTGAGTCCGATTTGGACACACCAATTAACACACACAAAGACCAATTTTATAAAAATCAGTATGACAAGAAATTGCTTACATATCACAACTTAATCTGTATTCCATTTTGTATTAACTAAATAATACAAAATTAATACATTGCATTTTTATTGACAATTACTTAGATTATAATTTAATCAAATATACTTATCAAATGTGGGTGTAATATTACACCTCTGCCTACCCCTTCGGGCATAAATGAGTCTATAAATAAATAAAAAATACTTGTCAAAGGCATTTAACAATTATACAAAAAGTATTTCAATTATATAGATACATACTCATATATAGACTTCATCTTTTAATCAAACTTTCATCTTATAATTTGGTAACCAATCAACCTATTCTAAAGAAAGTTATATACCTATAACAAATCGAAAGTACATATTAGACCTCAATTTTCTTCACAACTAAACTTTTTGAAAATATTTGTAATAATTAGAGATATATATACTCAGAGCAAGCTAAACAAGCAGTACTACCGTCAAATGTACTGTCATTAGAGAGAGGGAGAGAAAAATAATTCGAATTATGACTAAGTATATTCTCTTTCTATCGAAAAATATTAAACACAACAAGCTAGTTATAATTCTCCAACTAAACCACTTCCTATTGAATTGTTTGAGCTATACATTTTCGTTAATTATGTGAACAATAATATTTTCACAACAACAGAAAATATTCATTTAATGTTAATCTTACTTATTTATGTTAGAAGTAGCAAACGTTAAATAAAATGTATACAGGTTCGTTTAACGGGTCTTAGTCACTTTAACTAATATATTTATCACATTTCCTGTCTGACATGGGACACAATATAAAGTTAATTGTTATGAATCATATATGATTCATAGGACATGGAATAGATTGACAAAAAAGAAGAGGTATGTCTCAGAATTCTTCTGATGTTTCGACGGGCATGAACGTTCCAGTCCCGTTAAATTTTCTTGTATAAATTTTTTGTTAAATAACCTCGTATGACTAAAACTCATAATCAGCCGAATGTGAATGCTGGTTCTTTATATAGACAACCCTGTCTTGCACCGTATGTATCGTCGCCTGGCACCGTTGAGACAACCTCTTAGAACATCTCCATACGTTCTTGCATTGTCCCCGAGTGTGTGTTGCGGTGTAGCTATAGGTGAAGCCTCGGTAACTTAGGAGCCTGCTGCCTCGACGGACAATGAACCTGATCCCTTAAACAGTTAAAAATATATACTTAATAATCAATTTATATACAACTCTTGTGCTACCGACTAACTGACAGACATCGCATAGACGATAATAGAGTACTAGATTCATGGCAAGAAGCTGAAATTTGAGATGTATGCCTTGGATAGTGTAATGAAATTTTTTTAGTATTTTATGTGTGTATTTTTAACACTATGTATGTAAATATTAGTTTAATTTTTTTATTAGTTTTTTATTGTGTTTACTGTAAATAAAATTGTATAAATCATTAGTATCGCCAAACTGCCCTTATTCCAGGCTCCTTGCTTTTCTAGTCCATCCAAAGGTTGCCTGGAAGATATTGCTTATAAGTGATAAGGCCGCCATCTGTACCTTAACTTTTATTTTACAAATGTATAGTAAATTGTATTACTTTGGTGTACAATAAAGGTGATTTGTATTGTATGGCGGACTAAGAAAGGATTTGTCTAAATTCCGTCTCTTTGGGGTTAAAGTGCCACGTGACGCTTATAAAAGTACAATTCAAATAAGTATTGCTACCTTTATCATTCTACATTAACATTTAGAGCTAGTATTTAAATATACTGATATCATGCTCAGCCGATGAATAAATTGTGTCCATCTAGCTATGTAGTCTCTTTTAGTACGAATAATTAGCCCTACACTTACAGCGGCTAGTCCATTGCTGCACTTAATAGCTCGACCAGTGGAGCCTTGTTTTATGAAGCTTATACGCCCGTGGCATATGTTCCATGCATTTACATTAAAATAATATTCTCTAAAGGTTTCCGCACGTTGAATATGTCCAATTCCCCATATAAATAATTGGTACACGTAAAAAATCAACAAACGTAATGAATAAACATACGATTTTTAAATCATTCAGATCCAAACATGTGTAACTGGAAATGCCCTCTTAATGTTATGAAAATTGTTACGACAGTATTTTGATCAAGGACCTTCCTCTCGAAATCAAGACGTCCACCACTAGGCACTGCTTTAAGACAAAGGCAAAGCAGCTTTTATTGGCTAAGTTGGCAGAAGTATCGTAACATTTATTTATATTTTACGTATATATCTATTACTTGTGTACCTATATATTTATTTATGTTTGTATATATAATATGTATGTGTATGTATAGTAAGTATATGTGTTTAATATGTATGTAATATGTATGTATAGTAAGGATATGTATTTATATATTATTATGATTAAATTTTATGTAATGTATGCGTTTTTCATATCTATTAATTTCTATTAAATATATAAGTCTAACTTCACTTCTAAAATACACCTTTAATCTCTGCACCACTCTAAGGTAGACTGGCAGAAAATGCCTAAAGCATTAAGTCCGCCTTTATACCTTTATTTGTATATAAAGATAATAAATAAATAAATAAATCAAGTAACGAAAAAGCTGAATCTTTGAGTATATTTTTATTCAGGAGACAATTTTTAACATACATAGATTTCTAACTTAAGAATCTTTATTTAACTCTATTATATTTTTAAGAGTAAACAATCAGCATTGTGTAAAATTTTTGACATATTTAGATTCTTCCAAAGATGTCACAGCAAATACATCAGAACCTTTGAGATAGCTCAAGTTTAAGCTTAAGATGTATGATGTTTTTTTAATAACAAAAAATAATATATAGAAATTATTGTGCCTGTATTTTAGTACAGCCCAGTGTTTCCAAAACTTCTACAATATACCTAAGGGTAGAGTTGGTAACGTTTATAAAGTGTATTGTGCTATTCATCAATTATACACCGTTCTGTTTTTACAGTTCAACATAGAGCACACACACTAAACCTATATTTACTTTAAACAGGCTACAAACAGCAAAACGATTTAATTACATTTCTCAGCGTATTCATAAAAGAGGCAGGATCACACAAACTCAGCTAAATTGAAAATCAGATTCATGGCAGTGGGTGTTCTTAATTTCAATTATGCTTTCCCCAACAGAATGGATCGATGTGCATCCTTTTGAGAGTTTTTTGGAACATTGCTAATGAATGTTCGCGGAAGTGGACCTCCACTTACTGTAGGTATAACTGTCATAGCATAGGAGCTTGCCACCACGACGAATTATGTAGGACACGCCTTGAAATCATCTTCCTGAAAAGTAGTAGATTTTTATATTTTATTGAAGGCATAGATAGAGACATAGAGGCTGCGATCGAGAAAAACCGGGGGTCAACTCTTCACTCAGCAGTTGAGGTGCGGTGCGGTCATCCGCAGTTCTTAGTTTCGTCAGATGGGGCCGCCATCTGACGAAACTAAGAACTGCGGATGGCCGCACCGTCAACTCAAGTTTCGACATTCTGGAAGAGGTTGAAAGTTTCTATCGACGCTTGTATACTTCGTGGGTAGACTGACCAACTAGACCTGAAGAACTTAGGAAGAACAAAGCACCTGGTGATGACTGTAACACTGCAGAACTCCTCAAAGCAGGTGGAGACACAATCCTGAGAGAGCTAGCAAGATTTTCATGGCCATGGAGCGGGAGTATGGTGGCTCTTTTCTTCAGCAAAGGCAAAATTCGTGGACTATGAGAAAGCCTTTGACTCTATCGAAACGTGGGCAGTTCTTGACAGCTTGCAACGATGTCGCACTAATTGGCGATATATCGAGGTGTTGAGATGTTAGTTCCAAACCGCGGCCATGACCGTTCAGATCCATGACAGAAGGACAAACACCAAAGAGTTGAGTCCGGAGTCCGGCAAGGGGATGTAATATCTACTAAGCTGTTCACCAACGCACTTGAGGATGTCTTCAAGACCCTGGACTGGACTGAACGGGGTATCATCGAGGCGAGTCATTGAGGCGAGTCAGACATCTCAGAACTTCGGTTTGCTGACAACATCGTCCTAATAGCAGAGACGGCGGAGGTGCTTAGCAGAATGCTGTACGACCATTATGAAGCCTCCCAGTGGATTCATCTCGGCATGAACCTGGATAAAACGAAGGTCATGTTCAATGAATACGTCGTGTCGAGACCGATCTGCATTGACGATTCCTTGCTCGAATTTGGGCAACAGTATGTCTACCTAGGGCATATAATACAGTTGGGTAGGCACAGCTTCGAGAAGGAAATTGAGAGGAGGATTCAGTTTGGATGGGCAGCATTCGGTAAGCTACGTCGGGTCGTCTCGTCGGCTATTCCGTACTTACCAGTAATGACGTATGGTGCCGATACCTGGACACACATGGTCCGGCTGGTCCATAGATTTAAAGTCACTCAGCGTGCCATGGAACGAGCTATGCTCAGAGTCTATCTAAAGGATACAATTCGAAACGAGGTCATCCGGATGAGAACTGGTGTTACCGACATAGCTCGCCGTATAAGCAGGCTGAAGTGGTAATGGGCTGGCCACGTCTGCGCAAGGAGGGGTAGGTAGAGGTGTAAATATTACACCCACATTTCGCCAGATTTATTTAATCCCACGTAATAGGGAGCGCGCCTATTGCCGTACCGGGCACAGTACCAGACTCCGTGCTGCTACTGAGAATTTCCTAGCGGAAAAACCCTATAACACTTTGCCCGACCCGGGAATCGAACCCGAGACCCAATCCCACGCGAACATTTATGCCGCGAGACCAACGAGGCAGTCTAAATAAATAATTATAAATTTAGCAACACTTTATATTTTCTACATAACATATTTAGTAGGTATTATAAATATTTAGTATATAAATAGCAAGTGACATCTTGTTGTGGGTTTATTGTGACACTATAAATTTAAATACAATATTAAACCTACATTCCTATATACTTCTTTAGTAATGTAATAGGTATGCATTTTCGATGTATAATTAGTTTATTCATTGTCTTTATAGATTCTAAGGCTGACGCCGGGCGCACGCCGTGCGCACGTTTTAGGAACGTGCATATCCAATGTGAGGCCTTAAGGTATACAATTAAATGAGCAACCTGGTAAAATTTATTATTAAATTGTTATTCTATCTCTTGTAAATATTATGGAAATTTCTGCGAGAAATATTAAAATCCATCTCGGTCACAGCTGATGTAAGCCGGCCATAGCACGGCGACTAGTCAAGCTTTAAAATTTTGGTACTTATTTTCTACATCATAAGAACGGTGTAGCAGTCAGAGTGAAGTTTGATGTGTTGCCATGTGAACTCTTATAATAAGTATTTTGAAATTATATGCGAGACGCGAAACCCTTAAACATCAAATCATTGTACTAATAGATATCTTAAGTCGAAATACAGAGCTACAGTGTTAACTTACGCAATAGTCAAAGATCCATGATAAAAATAATAACAAAATAATTAAGTGTAAATAAAAGAAATAATATTTATTTAGATAACTTCATTCTGCTTTCATCTAAAATCTATTATTTGCATAACTATAAAACGTCTACATTATTTTAAGACTATGTTGCAAACTTGTTGAGTTAGCAAATATTCAAAATAAAAATGATTGTTTAAAACACTGACTGGAATTTAAACTTTCGTGGTCATTTGAACTTATTTTTAAATTGTCTTTTGAGATACATACCACGTACCTTTGTTAGGAGTAACCGATATTTTACGATTGCAACAGTGCCGAAATATCGGTTACTCCAAACAAAGGTACGTGGTATATATCCCGAAAGACAATTTAAATTAAATAATTATAATTACACATAAAGCTAAAATTTTCAATATGCGTGGTTTATATTATACACCATCATAGCGTAGGACGCCCTCCGGCAAGGTGGAGTGACGTTTAAAGCAAAGTGGCAGGCAGCGACTGGACACGAAGATAGAGAAATCAAGCTCAATGGTGTGCCATTGGCAAGACTATCCAATAGTGGACTAGCTCAGGCAAGTGATGATAGTGATGATCAAAACATATCTGCTTCATGACAATGCGAATTCTTAATAAGAACTTCTTCTATTGTATGTACTGTTACCCTACATCTTCTTGAAAGTTTTTTAGAACATCTCCACATTTTCTTCTTTCCTCTGACACTCCAAATGCTATATGTATAGCCTTCGTAGCTCAACAGCTTACTGCCACGACGAACTACATACGTTAATCCCACACATGAAGGCTGCAAGAAGTTGACTAGAAAATGAATGCAAAATAAACAGTAAATAAATTTTAAATATCATAACATGTATTCAAATATAGTGTATTTACTGATTTATGTTGTATACTATTTATTTTATTATGACTTATACTGATGTTTCTTTTTCAGTATGGTTTTTTTTGTATGTTGTACCTTTTCATGAGAAATATCAAGACCTTGTACTGTGAACTGTTTTTAACACAGTTAGGACAAAAACAGGACAGACAGGAAGGACAGAAATAAAAGCTTAAGGTTGATAAAAGATCTCAATTCATAGTCAACATTTATTGCCCTGAGATGTCATTACAAACTTCACTCCTTACTTAGTCATCAGTCATCACGCAGAGCACTAGTAAACCGAAAGTAAAAAAAACTGAGATAAAGAACGAAACCAACTCTTTTTTTTATATCTACCAACTTTGGCGGTGAGAATTAACATATTTTTATTACCAAAAGTAATATGTCACATTTTATACGTAACTACAAGAACATATCAAAACTTTGGAACAAACATTTATAAAGTGAGTAATTTCAAGCCTTTTTTGTTTCAATTTCTGGGTCATGTGAATGCGTGTTTTTGACTTTTATATTATCTCCTTCGGTTTGTAAACTTGCTTTGCAGCCTCTAGAGCGTGCTTTAGAACATCTCCAGAGCGTCTTCGGTCCACTGACATACACGAAACTGTAGGTATTGCCCTCGTAGGATAACAATTTGCTACCACGTCGATATATAAACTTGAACTTTTTGCTTCTGTATCCTAGATAAGAAAACGAAAACATTTAAAACCTATACCTACTAACTATAATACGAGGGTCAAACTGAAAGTTCTTAGAACTGGCCACTTATAAACAATATAATAAAAAAAATATTCTAAAATTTGAAAATAGAACTCTTTGCCAATATTACTGAGTATATATTTCATTCATTTGTCATTTGTTTTACGATTTGGCGGCAAATTGAAAATTGTCTGTGTCACGTCAACATGAATTTAACACGAGAAAATTTTCGTGCAATGATTTTTTATGACTTTCGATGTCATTTAAGTCAACAAGAAAGTTATGATAGACTACGATTGGCCTTTCACGATGAAGCCCCATCTCGTGCGACTGTTTACAACTGGTTTAATGAGTTTAAACGTGGTCGCACTAATCTCACTGATGATGTACGTGAGGGACGGCCTTCTACGGCGACGACTGAAAATAACATCTGTGTTGTGCGGCGTATGATAGAGACTGACAAAAGAGTGACCTATCAGCAGATTCGGACAAGCTTAGGCATCGGTATGAGTCAAGTGCACAAAATCCTCCACGAACATTTAGCGGTCAGGAAGCTTTGCGCCCGGTGGATACCTCATAATTTGACTAAGGCTCAAAAACTCCATCGTGTGGATTGGTGCCGTAAAATGATTGAAAGATTTAACGGAGGTGACTCAAATGCTGTGTTCGACATACTAACAGGTGACAAAAGCTGGATTTACTGTTATGATCCTGAAACCAAAAGACAATCTGCTCAGTGGGTGTTTCCTTTCGAGGAGTTGCCAACTAAAGTGAAGAGAGATCGAAGTGCGGGAAAAAAAATGGTGGCCTCGTTCTTTGGAAGGATAGGTCATTTCGCAACAATTGTGTTAGAGGATCAAAAAACAGTTTCTGCAGAATGGTACACTACCAATTGTTTGCCACTTGTCTTGGAAAAAGTTCGAGAGAAACGACCTCGCAGTAGGATCCTCCTTCACCACGACAACGCCTCGTCGCACACCGCCAAGCGAACGATCGACTATTTGGCGACATCAAACGTTGAATTACTGGGTCACCCGCCGTATAGCCCCGACCTCGCGCCTTGTGATTTTTATTTATTTCCAAAAATTAAAGAAAAACTTAAAGGAAAGCGGTTTATGAATGCTGAAGAAGCGGTGGCTGCGTATCGCGATGCCATTGAAGAGACCCCTAAGGACGAGTGGGCAAAGTGCTTTTCCCAGTGGTTCCATCGCATGCAGCGGTGTATTGACGTCAATGGACAATATTTTGAAAAGATATAATAAAACTAATAACTGGCTAATGTAATCAGTTTTTGATTTTCTAAGAACTTTCAGTTTGACCCTCGTAAACGCGAAATTTGGGCAAAATAATGAATCGATTTTTATGAAACTTTGCAGTAAAATAGCTAATAGGTACAACAGAATATCACATGGGCTAACTTTTGTCTCAAGAACCTTCTCTACGTTGGAAAAGCCGAGGAGGACTTGATATATTGTTGATGATAAAAATAGCGAAAAGCATAAATTTTAGAGATTTTTTTATTTGAAGATCATTAATAAGATGATTTCAAAATATTAACTTTTTGCTGACAAAAATATCTCAATTTCCAATTTGTATCTGCTTTATCAGTAGAAAATAAAATACAATTATCTAAGTATGTACATATTTTAATTATACAAAAATAATTGATCATCATCATCATCAGCATTTAACAGTCCACTGCTGGACTAGGCCTCTCCTTTGAAAGGAGGAATTGGCCTACTATAACACGCTGGCCAAACAGGTTGGTATAGGGTTTGCATCAAGTTTTCCGTCTCTTACAGTGCTGTTCTCTGCATAATATGCTCCCTCTGTCGGCTCTTACGACGCCCATGGGATGATATGAGGTGGTGACATTCCGTATTCTGAATCCGTCACCACACGGACACAAAAGCAATTAAATTTTGTCCTGTCAAAAATAATAAAAATTTTACAAATAACAAATTATTTGGTATGATTAAAGTAAAAATTGTATAATATACATAAAATTGTTTTTTGAATGATAATAAAGGAATATAATCTTTAGTGGTTATTAATATTAGTATTACATTGAACATTGCGTTTTGGGGTATAAACACCTGTACCTTTGTTTTAAGTATCCAATTGGATCATATTTATTGATAAATTTAACATAAATTTTTTATTAAGTAGTTTGTTCCACATTCGCCTCATTTAGTTTTGATTATCACATAAAAAAATCTGTACTCACTCAACATTTTATTACAGTTTCGTCCCAAATCTAATGCTTAAAATCTTTTAATTTTGACTATATTTAACTGGTTTTATTATAAGTACGTCGTAGTGGGGTAAGTCTCCCGCAAAGTAGACTGGCGAACTTGTTGGGATCGCGGGCAGCGGATGGATACGGGTGGCTCAAGATCAGTCCATGTGAGCCTTGAGAGACGCCTATGTACAGCAATGGACGTCTCTCGGCTGATATGATGACGATTATTACGGTGCGTGTTCCGCTTCATGGCTGTGAGCGTAACTAATATATGTACTTAAAATGGTGTTATTTTCTGTTTTTAGGGTAGCTCTACATGCTCTGGATCGCGCCTTGGAACATCTCCAAAGGGTCTTTACTCCGTTGTCATTCACGACGCTGTATGTGAACCCCATGTGACTCAGAAGTTTACTACCTCGGCGTACGATGAAAGTCGCTGAAAGAAAAGCCATGTTTTAGTGAATAAATCAAAATACATTGTAAATAAACTGTACAAATTTTGCATCTCCGTTCAGACAGTTAACGATCTATCTATCCCCATCAAAGTCGTGCTCGGGACGTACACAGATGGAAGACGCTCCGTCAGGGAGTAAAAAAATATCATTGTGTACATTTATATATGAACATTTTACGTTTACACATGGCAGTGTCCGGAGTGGAAACTCTCAGAATAAAAAATATATAGAAATGTCTTCCCATAAGTTATAATTCATTACATAGCTGAAAACATTGTATAAGACACAAATAACACATTCACGCTTAGATATACAGTTAAAGGTTGAGTAAGCGGAGAATAAAATTATACAGTCTGTACTAATATTATAAAACAAGAACATTTTTTTTTTAATTGAGAAGAGTAAACTATGGTATGTGGGTGTGACTATCTAACTAGAGACATATAGCTCCATACAAAATATGTCAAATATGTATCCCTACTAGCTAAATCTGATAGATCATACATTGGGACCGGCCGTAAATAATCACACATAATCACAAAGTTCAATCTTCTGCCGGATGATTGTGAGAATTCTTAAAAGCAATAATATTATTTTCTAACACATGCACTGTCACTTTACACTTGCGGGAGAAAGTCTTTGAGCACCTCCAAACTGTCTTGGGTCCACAGGCGTAGACAAAACTGTAGGTGTACCCAGCGTGGCTTAAAACTTTAGTGCCCCGGCGCTCAATGAACGTGACGCGTCCCAAATCTGGAAAGAAATGATTTTCTGGACTCATATCTAGTCAAAAAGGAGTACATCCGTGGTGATGGTGCTTGCAACAATACCGAAATATGGGTTACTCTAAACAAGAGAGGACAGAAAAATAACGAGCAAACATGGTAAATAGGCATGGGCGTTTTCGGATTTTTCCGCAAACCGATACAAATTCGATTTCAGATACTGAAATCGATTTCAAAAACCGATTTTAGAAATCGATTTCTGTAGCGGATGTCGGAGCGACGAGCGTAGTAACTAGTTGCGTAGACAAACGCAAACAATCGAATTCTTATTGTATTGTCATGTCATGCGTCCATATTTCGCTTGGTTTGCGTGACATATTGAAAAAGAAAACCTACTAACTACCTAAAACTAATTGTTAAAAAACTCAGTCGCCAAACAAACTAAAATTACACAACACGAATTGTTTCTATTTATTTACACTTTACAATCTTAACAACGTAACAATAAAACTTTTTAAATCCTAATAGTATAACTTTCACGAAAACCAAATATAGGTACTTAATTTTATTATTATTACGCGCGCACCGCACTGCACGTGTCACCTAGGTCAAGTGAACAAATAAACATTGATCAAGTCAAAACTCTCCAAACATAAATCCCTAATAACTATTAAAACTATTTGCAATTTTTTTTATTTATTTACAATCTGCAATTCATAAAACCGCCAAAATCCATAACGCACTAGGTACTACGACTGGCTTGCTTGGCAACGATCGATATTCGCTTCATCTCTTTTGCTCTTTAAACGGATCACTAAGTAAGAAAGAAAAAGATATGAAATTCGCTCTCTCTCATTCTAACTAAGTAGTCGTTGGGTAGAGTGAAAGAGAACGAATAAATATGAAAACTATCGCAAAAGTAAGCTTTAGATTTACTTTGTAGTTTGGTTGCGCTTGCACAGTTTCCGTTTGGTTTGGATTAGATTGTTTGCGTTATCGTGGTATTGTTTTACGTTTTCTAAAATCGGTTTTCTCATATTGGAATATCGATACGATACGATTTCTGACTGCAATCGGATTTCAGTTTCGTTTTGATATATCGGTCTCATGCCTAATGGTAAAACATTTATGCGTATGTGTATGTGCTTACAATAATGTAAAGACCATTCATTTTATGCATGTCTGTATATATTCATACGTGTGTTATTGAAGATAAATCTGAATATATAAAATAAAAGGAAACACTGTTATCAGCTGTACAATTTACTAGGAAGCTCGACTTACATTCCATCAGCATTTATTCCCAATAAAAGATTTTGTTTTTTTTTATGGTAATGAGCGGCAAACGAGCAGACGGATTGCCTGATGGTAAGCAATTACCGCTGCTCGTGGACACAAGCAACACCACAGGAGTCACAAGTGCGCCCCTTGGGGTTGGGAAAAGGGAAAGGATGAGGAGTGCGATCAGGGAGAAAGGATAAGGGATAGGGCCTCCGGCACTCTCACTCACCGAGCAACAGTGTAGGTACTGTTACTTTACGTCGATTTTCTGTGAGAGGGTAGTACTTCTCCGGTCGAGCCGGCCCATTCATGCTGAAATCAGCAAGGCTCTACTACTTATAGAAATGCTTATGTACAATTATAACATACACGACACATAATCTTTCAGGAATGTTTTCAAAACGAATGGTTATCTTACACTGATCTTTTTTGTCTAGGCCCTCTGAGGGCCTAGACAAAAAACATTTCTGTTAGCATTAACGCCAAACGATAACACCAAAATGTATGAAAATGACATTTACTGCAGAAAAGTTCCAAACGTCACGCTAAATTCGTAGACAAATGTTTACTTGTAACGTAACGCTAAAGCTAACGCGGGTAGCGTGGCGTCTTGACAAACAAAACAAAGGGTTTGGTAGACAAGTGGCACTTTTGACAATCGCTAGCGACAAGTTTGGCGTTGTTTGATCACGCTCCATTACGGACGCCGCACAGTGTTTTATGAAGACCATTTTTCGGACACCGTCTTTTTATTAAAGAAGCTAATAGATATATTCAATAAAAAGAAATATTTCGTATCCCCATTAAGCTAGCATCTCTAGTTGTTTAGAAAAACTTTTTTGAAAATCGTCATATTTTAAAGCGGATATTTAGAAAAAAAGATATTCCTCTTAAACTAAGCATGATACGCAATAATAATGTTACAAGCACCGATAGCGTCTCTTTCACTGCACATTTTACAGTTCAAATGAACCTCATAACTTGACTAAATTCAAATTTAAACGAGATTTTGGATTTATAGATTTTCTTACTTTTCCCGAAGATTCTACCAAATGTGGAAAAGTTATATATACAGAAAGGATGCCCTTTACTTTCCTCATATACTCAATAAATTTCAGACCCCAAATCCATGGAATCTAGAAGTTATTCTAAATTAACTGTTTTTGCTAGGGTTTTCACATTTGTATTCCGGATTTTAATGATACAATTTTTATTCGATATTGATTTTATAACTAAATTATTTGTTGTAAAGAAATCAATATCGAATAAAAATTTAATCATTAAAATCCAGAATATAAATATGAAAAACCTAGCAAAAACAGTTATATGGAATAACTTCTAGATTCCATGGATTTGGGGTCTGAAATTTATTGAGTATATGAGGAAAGTAAAGGGCATCCTTTCTGTATATATAACTTTTCCACATTTGGTAGAATCTTCGGGAAAAGTAAGAAAATCTATAAATCCAAAATCTCGTTTAAATTTGAATTTAGTCAAGTTATGAGGTTCATTTGAACTGTAAAATGTGCAGTGAAAGAGACGCTATCGGTGCTTGTAACATTATTATTGCGTATCATGCTTAGTTTAAGAGGAATATCTTTTTTTCTAAATATCCGCTTTAAAATATGACGATTTTCAAAAAAGTTTTTCTAAACAACTAGAGATGCTAGCTTAATGGGGATACGAAATATTTCTTTTTATTGAATATATCTATTAGCTTCTTTAATAAAAAGACGGTGTCCGAAAAATGGTCTTCATAAAACACTGTGCGCCGGAACCCTGCTGCTAACGTTAATTCTGAGAAGATTTTTGTGTTGTGTTAGAGAGTTTTTGTGTAAAAATAGTGCATGATGCATACTTTAAGAATGTTATGGGCGGCACATAATGAATAAATGTGGATAAGGCGTCGCCAAAGAATAAATTGCCGTAGAGAGGAGGTTATTGCCGAAATGCCTGAGATGGAATTTATTCACCGATTTAGGCTGGATAAACGAACATTTCTAAGACTCTGCAATGACCTCAGAAATCTAACTTCTCTCAGAGGAACTATGGAAAATCCTGTAGAACTGAAGGTAAATATATTTTAGGGCACCGTAGACTTTTGTATAACAAGTTTATCCATCAAGCTATTATTATTTGCCTTTAAAAAAGTAAGTACGGATTCAAAGTAGCAGCCTTTGCTATTATTTGAATTCATACTGATTCTGTTTGGATATTTTTAAATCATATTGTATTATAATTTTAATTTATCTTTGTTTAAGGTTCTTTGCACTCTTAGCTTCCTAGCAACGGGCTCTTATCAACGGATTGTTGGCCTGTCACAATATATGATACAGAGAACAGCTAGTAGATGCATTGATGAAGTTGTGCAGGCCCTAAACCATCCAGCTGTTTTGGGGAAATGGATTGTATTTCCTCAAACACAACAAGAAAGGGCCCGTTTGAAACTTGAGTAAGTTTTGCAGTCATCATTAGGTATCCTCTTAAAACTACCACAGTAATTATTTATAGTAATTATGATTAACAATATATCCTCATTTATTTCAGATTTCAAAGAAAATTTCTACTGCTGGGATCATAGGATGTATAGACTGCAGCCACATAGCCATTGTTAAGCCTAGTGTTGATGAACATTTATTTTATAACAGGAAAGGCTATCACTCACTAAATGTTCAAATGGTAAGTGCATAATATTTGCAGATTTTAATTAACCTTATTATTTTACTCATAATTAGTTAAGATATTAAATAGTGCCTATGTATCTTTGTTACAGGTTTGTGACATGGATTTAAAAATTACAAATGTAAATGCTATATTTGGTGGAGCAACACATGATGCATTCATTTGGACATGAAGTAGAGTGGAATCTTGTTTGAGGGAGTTTCATCAGAACCATCAAGAACAAGTATGGTTATTAGGTAAGATAATCAATATTCTGTTCTATAATAAAATAAATAAAAAATGCTACATTAAGAGAGTTCTAGGTGCAAAATATTCTGGGAATTAAGGTTATAAATAATAAATATTTGATCTATTTAATAATAAACTAAAACATACCATGTTACAAACATGTACATTCATGTAAATTGACAGTTACCATGTTAGCTTTTTATAACTTTCAGTTTCATAATCTTGATGGAATTTGGCAAGGAAGTACTGTTTCTAATTTGAGAAATTGTATTTACTTTTTGAGTTAATTAATATTTAGCAGTAAATATGCATCTTTGTTTATAGTTATGAAGTGTCCTTATTAATTACATTCATTTGGTTATAGGTGACTCAGGATATCCTCTTCGGCCATGGTTGCTAACACCTATATTAGATGCGGCCCCTGGTTCTCCTGAAGAGACATACACACAGCGTCACATTCAGGCAAGAAATTGTATTGAACGCTGCTTTGGATTGCTCAAATCACGCTGGAGATGCTTATTAAGGCACCGGACATTGCATTATGATCCAGTTAAAGCTGCGAAAATTGTGCTTGCATGTTCGGTACTGCATAATATGGCAGTAGATGCCAGGTTACCTCCTCCCTCAACTTTAGCAATAGAGGTAACAACAAATGAGGAACCTTCAAATGTAATTGGAGACATAGGCACTCAAAATGAATTGATGCAAGGATGGGCTACACGTAATAATTTATTGTTACGTCTACAGTAAAAACAACATAATTATATGAATTATAAAAGTGGTATAATTTAAATTAAAACCTAAATAATATCTCACAAACATTTTCAAAATAAACAGTAGTAAGTAGAGCTGCTATTTACTGAGGATAATTATTACAGTTGGTAAAAGATTTCATATATTAGAAGCCTCTTTAGAGATAACTCTTCAATATGAAAATTATTGATACTAATTGATACTTAAAAAAATACTGAACACAGATAAATGATTTAATATATTACAAGCCTCTGTAGAGATCTTTATTTCAGTATGAAACTTAATACTAATGGAAATACTTGAAACAGGTTAAACATAGGTAAATGATTCAATATTTATCTATTCTAGCTTTCAATCTTTTCTGTTTCTTATCATTGAGACCTAGAGAATAATATAATCTCGTTAATTTATAGTTCTAATTTAAAGCAAAAACAATCTTTGGTAATTCAACAAAAAAATTAAATAGGAATTCATAAATAAAAATACTTATAATTAATAACAAATGTAGAATTAATATAACAGGCAAATAAGACACGATCGGCGGCCTCTAGTCACGTGGTGCCATTTGTGACTGTAATATTAATTCCACTGTATCAGCAATTTTTTGGAAGATTGCATTCCGGCTTTCCTCCATTTCTATTCTGCGAGACTCCACTCGCAAACGCTCCATCTTCACCTCATGCTGCCTCAAAATGCGCGTTTCTTCCAGTCGTACCCTTGCCTCTTCTATTTGAACAAACTCACTGGTCACTCGTTCAAATGGCGTCTGATGGCGCAATCGTCTGCGTTGGCCGATTACACGACGACGACGTGGAGTTGAAGGGCACGCTGAAGGCGATCTTAATATAATATCAAGAAACAAAATTATACTTTGTAAAATCAATGAAATAATATGGACACAATAATCTTTGTTTACATAACATGGGTTTAAACTGAAATTATTATATTGTACCTGCTGTATTTTGTCTTCTATTATTGGGAGATACGGGCACAGTATGTGTTGGAGCTGTGTTTGCCACCTCTGCTACATCTGGATCTGGCATATACGCCAGCTCAAATTCTTGGCTAGTAGAAGGCTGTGGATGCCGTACCTCTGCTGGTAGAGGTGTCGGCTGGGTATGTTGTGAAGACATTACAATAACCTCAGATTGAGGCTGTACCTGAAATATATTCAAGAAATTCTATATAAGGAATTTGAAGATATATAACATATATACATAGTTTCACGCATATAAACCTGAATAGGTAGGCAAAGGAGTATTTCTACACCCACTTTTCGCTAGATTTATTTTAGTACCACGTAATAGGGGGCGAGCCTATTGCCGTACCGGGCACATTTCCAGACTCCATGCTACTACTGAGAATTTCCTGACAGAAAAACCCAATAACACTGGCGGACCCGGGAATCGAACCCGGGACTTCCCGGTCCCACGTGCACATTTACGCCGAGAGACCAACGAGGGAGCCCAGTCATATATATAACAAGCATAAATTGTACAATATTAAAGTGAAGTATAACTTCAGCCAATTAAGATTTGTTACGAGTATTTAGTCGATGGAAAACACAAATTTTCTTTCCAAGAATAATTGTGACTTTCTAGTTTACACAATTATACCCATAGTGTGATTTACATGAAATTGCAGAGATATGAGTGTGAATATGTAGTGTGAATTCACATTATGCCCACCCCACTGAGCTAGGAAGGACTGGGCTACTGAGAAAGTGAGATCTGGAAAAGGGCAGGAGATGATGAAGTATGTAAGTAATACAGAGATAAAAATAATACTAACATCAAAACCTGCTTCTTGTATTTCTTGAGATCCTGTTATAGAACCAATACCAATGATCCTAAGAATCCTTTCTTCCATAGGATTCAATGGTTTGGCTCTACTAGGCCCTCCACCTGTGCCATGTGTGTCTCTATTAATATGGGAGGCTTTCTTTTTGGTTTTTGTCTTCCAGTCAGACCAAACCTGAAAGAGTAATTTCAGTGTCAATATTACAGTGGATCATAAAGGGATATAACATGTTAATTTTATGACTGTCCCACTATTAATTTGATGTTCAATATTACCCTTTTCCATTTATCTGTCGGTTTTCGGACATCGCACCCCACGGAATTTAAGACATCACTGAGCTCATTCCACAGCCGTTCTGCTCTTAGTCGGCCTTGAGCCCCTGGCTGTGGCTTTGAAAGATCACCATTTCTAAAAATAATAATATTGATCAGCATCATATAGGTAGGTACATTTTACTTTGTGATAAGTATAGTCTAAGCTCTAAGCACTTTTACATTTGATAAACAAATAAACTGCTAAGATACCATACAAGAATGAGGTCATGAAAGAGAACCCTGGTTTAATTGCTTTTATTGTTAAAGAGTTAAGGTTTCAAATGCAAAAAACCGTAACCCACTTAAAATTTTGGGCATTGTGTTGAGAGCTACACTTGAAACAAAAATGCCAATGAATGGTCCTTGTGTAAACAAATCATATTGACTTGTATTCATAATATTTTCGTGAATATATTGAATTAAGCGAGTTAATACTTACGTTTCCATAAAATCCAATATTATAGAAAATTGCTCCGGGCTCGCACGTAATCTGAATTCCATCTGGAATTGAAAAATACTTCAATTAACAGCTATTTATTTTATTATTCAAATAATTTATAAAACTTGTTAGGATCTCACACATATTATTTAACACTCATTTTGTTTGAACCACAGTCGAGTTTGATATTAATAAATGATTCAATATTACATTTTACCTTTAAAAATGAACACAACACGACACCGAAACACTTCACAAGTTTTAAATTTATTTAAAAAATTTAAATTTTTACAATGACCGCCAAGTGCGCCTTGTTTAACGTTTTGACATTTGACGTTTAGCTTTTTTCGCTTTTTTAATCGGTCCTCACGCTAACTTCCATAGACAAACTAGCGTGTTTCCTTCCGACCGTCGATTCTCTGTCTACGCTTCCGACGTTGCGGAATTGACGTTTAGCGTGTCATTGGTTATTTGGCTACCATTTTACTCACGCTAACGATAACTCGTTAGCGTGTGCGGAATAACGAGCCGATGTATTTTGTCTAGGCCCCCTTGTCTCTTTATGTTGTATATCCGATACGGATAAACTGTTTTGCTTGTTGCTATTACTTCATTAATTACACGCAAGTACACAGTTAAGCAATAAATAATTGTTTATCTTAATTTTTTCTATGTGGGCATAGAATTCATTTAAAGCTTACACCAATTATTATAAGATCAAAAGATTTAGATACTTATTTTCTTTTTATTCAGAAAGACCACGCACCCACTAAGGATCGATCCTGTGTGAAACATTCAATCAACGGACACAAAGTACACACACACTCGCAATAACATTTGTGGATCACACAAAGTGTTGTCTTATGTGAGGATCAAAGTCACAACTCGGCGCAGTGTCGACCGGCGAGGCTCAAACTACGCCAACCGTACAGTCATTACTTAACTTATAAATATATCTTCTAAGAATAAACCCTGTACAGATATGTCTTCAAAATATTCAACCAGGTTATACAGGACACACAAACTCGAAACAACAATTTGTGGATCACACAAAATGTTGCACCGAAACGCTTTGAAACCATTTCAGAAAGTACACACTAACTACATATGGTTATGAATGTTCCTTACGGAAACAATTCTATCTTCTACAATATGTATTTTAGCGTTGCAGTTGATCCGGGACGATTTAGAACATTTCCAGATTGATTTGATGCCGTGTATCCGTTTTAAGCTGTTTGTGTGTTTTAAATATTTTATCTATAATTGTTTTATTTGAACCAAATGCTAACGCAATTTAAGAAGTAATTATTGCTACGCAAGAATCAAAGAAATAGATCTTTTCTATAAAAACAATATGAATAAAAGGTTTAATCTCTAAAATGAAGCAGATTTTTTGTACCCTACACAAGTGTCAATTGTACATACATACATATCGTCACACCTTTTATCCCCGAAGGGGTAGGCAGAGGTGTATTTCTACACCCACTTTATGTCAGATATACTTTAATCCCACGTAATAAGGGGCGATCCTATTGCCGTACCGGGCACATTTCCAGACTCCGTGCTGCTACTGAGAATTTCGTGACAGAAAAACCCAATAACACTGCCCGACCCAGGAATCGAACCCGGGACCTCCCGATCCCACGCGCACATTTATGCCGCGAGACCAACGAGGCAGTCGTATAGGGTTTGATGTCGAGTTTTCCGTCTCTACGCAAAGATGGTATTTGCATCGTGTTATCCCTTAGTCGCCTCTTACGACACCCACGGTAAGATAGGGGGTGGTGACACTTGTATTCTATGCCGTCAAGCACGGTCAATTGTAAAGCAGAATAAACAGTAGTAGGTATCTATTACATACATACATACATACATAGACTCACGCCTGTTGCCCGGAGGGGTAGGCAGAGACTACGGAGCGCCTTTTGCAACGATCTTGACATATCTCTCTTGCTTCATTCACTCCCATCAGATTCCTCATGCATGCTCTTCTGTTCAGGGTGCTTCTAACCTGTCCTGTTTTTAGGATGTCTCCAATCTGGTCAGAGAACGTCCGCCTAGGTCTTCCCCTTCGTCCTGTCCCTTCCACACTTGCCTTATATATCTGCTTGGTCAGTCTTTCGTCATCCATCCTCTCCACGTGTCCAAACCATCTTATCATACCTTTCTCGATGCTTGTCACTATGTGTATATGTATCTATTAATGTAATGTTAATGTAATAAATAGTAAATATAAGTGTAATTGCATATTTTTACTATTTATTCTTTCAAATTCACCTCACTTGAACAAAATAATGATGTTGAAATTAAACTACAGTTTACGGATTTTATCGCGTTATATTGGTTTCACTAGTTATTACATTTAAACCGAATGATCTAGAAACTACATTCTGGATCCTCCTCCACTGCGCCCTATAGTCAGTCAAATAGGGGCACCAACTTACAGATTGGCTCAACACATTGCAAAGATTCTCTCGCCACTCAGAGGCAAGACGAGAGCGCATGTAAAGGATTTCTAGCATTTTGTCAGTGAAATAAAACACCTACATCTCTGACAAGGAAACTACGGTTAGTTTTGATGTACAGTCATTACTCACATGCTAACCGGCACATGACTGTATTGAAATAACTAGAAGGAAGCTAATAGAGAACAACATGCCTGAGGAATATGCAGAAATATTGAAATACTGCTTAACAACTGGCTATCTGTTATGGGATGAGGAATACTACATACAAGTAGATGGTGTGGTAATGGGCTCTACAGTATCGCCTGTTGTTGTTGACATCTTCATGGAGGACTTCGAGGCGCGAGCCCCGCAGACTGCCACCATCACACCGAGGTTCTACAAGCGGTATGTAGATGACACTTTTACAATTTTACCAACAAATAGTGTTAATGTATTCCTAGACCATCTTAATTCTATTCATAACCACATAAAATTTACAATGGAATTAGAGGCAAACAATGTTTTAGCTTTCCTAGATGTACTTGTTTTTAGGAACAAAAACAACTCTGAGCCACACTGTGTACCTATAGGAAAAAGACACATACAAATAGGTACTTAAACGGTGAATCTCACCACCATCCTAAACAGTTAGCTACCGTAGGAATGTCTTTGTTTCAGAGAGCCCGGGGGATCTGTGACAAGAAACACCTGGACGCCGAGCTTCAACATGTCAAGCAAGTTCTGGAAGACATCAAGCTCCGACCGCCGCGCCAACGTCACAGATCCTCGAAGAACAAGCCAGCCACAGTAGAGAGACAACTGTAAAGAAATCGAAACGTCGGCTAGTAATAAAAATGTAGTTTCTAGAATATTCGGTTTAAATGTAATAACTAGTGAAACCAATATAACGCAATAAAATCCGTTAACAGTAGTTTCATTTCAATGTGTAACATTCACGTAAACCCAAGAAAATATTATAAAATAATGATGTACCTAAAATTAATTAAACCCGTTTATGTACAGCATTCACCTTACACTCAATTTAAATCGTGAATTTATAAGTACTTACTTGGGTACATACTGAATTTATACCACAGCTGCACACTAGGCCTGTTGGCAATAATCCCGAAACGGTAAGTGGCCATAGTAAATAATAGTCAACGATTAACTGCTTTTTAGTTTCACATGCAACACATATTCTGGATACTTAAAATAAAAAAAATAAGTAAGTTTTTACTTATCTAGCCGCTAAAACTTATCATCAGCTAAAGAAGAGCAAAACTACTTTTATGGAAAATAAACTTAACTCAATATGTATGTACAGAAACTATACTCCATGTTATCTGCACTAAATTAATCTAAATTAAGACGAGTAGTTATGGAAATATTATGTAACATCAAATAACTATATAAATGTAGAGAGAGTTTCATTGTTGCCTGTAGACGACTGTAAAATGAGTCACATTTCAATTCTAATACGGCCGGCCAAAACCCTCAAACATATAAATCGTCTGACTAGCCTCATGGCTATGAGAGTTCTTTATCGATATGATGTCATCACCAACAGTTATCACTGTGACTTTACAACCGCGAGAGTAGTACTTGGAACATCTCCAAAGACTCTTTCTTTTGTTGCTGTGCTTCAAACTGTAGGTATTTCCTTCGAAACTCAGTAATTTGCAGCCACGTCGACCAGTGATGAGCCAGAAATTTAATTATTGTTTAAAATACAGTATGGCAGAGTTTGAACACTAATCTAGAAGGTAAAGAACTAAACAAGATTTAACTAACAGTAAAAACTTAAATAAAACAACAAGCTTTTATATGCGTTAAACGTTGAAAATCAAAGTCCTCGTCAATATTGTTGTGATGTTTTATTGCGAAGTTCCTGTGGCCACCTTCCAGCTCCATCATCAGAACAACTTTATGACATCATAATATTGCATTGTCACGCGATATACACATAATATTCATGCAACATTTTTGGTCAATAGAAAACTGGGAAGTGGGTCAAATTTTTCTTGCAGGATTTTATTGCAGACACCAAAACGGGTGAAAATAAATAAAATCTTGTAAAAAGGAACAGGCTAGTGGACAAAAGACAAACGTAAGTAGGTATATGTAAAGGTTGCGAAGAAATATGGATTACAAGAAGTACACTTAAATGGGTGTACTAACTTAGCCGAATCACCTGATGGAAATGGGAGTTCCTTACTGAAATGACATTATCTCCAACTGTCAAAATCGTTGTTTTACAGTCATTGGAGTAGTACTTTCACCATCTCCATAGGCTCTTCATGCCGTTAAATCGCTTCAGGCTGAAGGTGTGGCCTTTTTAACTTACTTACTAACTACTTAGTAACTTGCAACCACGTCTGACTGTCACAAAATTTAGACAATGAGCACCTGGAAAATTAATTTGAGATGAGATTGAAGAGATTGTTTAGGAAATTAATATAAACATTTTTTTAGGCAAAGGCACTTTTATCAAATATACTAGACCACTACATGTTACTTCTGTTAATACATGTCTCCGTCCAATGGTTGCCTCCTAGAAATCCGATTATCGACATTTAGGAAAGTAAAACACTGTAAAGTTCTACGTGGCACTAGCTTTATTACTAGTAGGGGTTCTGGGTTCTGTCCAGGAGTGGACGTCGCTGGGCTGAGATGATGATGTATCTAAAAAAGTGGTAAATTTACGATTATGGCATCTATCTAGAGTAAAAGCAAAAAAGTGAAGAATTACAAATAACTACAATAAAACATCAGTGTACAAAATTATTTGTATAATTCTCAATGAATAAACAATTTTAAGCATCACATCAGGAGCATTAATTTTTAAAGCACATATTGCATTCATGTCAGTTAAATTAGGCACTTTTTAGTATAACATTACTCTAACTTCAATTTTAGTGATATTTTGATTGAATATTAATATTATTTTTATTTTACCTATTAAAGCTATTTATATGATATTAAGAAACGAGAATAAAATTGTATGCACTTTAAATATAGCTAATATAAAGTACCAACTTGTAATTTTGTATGCAAAGCCTCACAACATCAAAATTTCGAACGCATTTGGAC
Source organism: Euclidia mi (assembly GCA_944739405.2). Taxonomy (NCBI): domain Eukaryota; kingdom Metazoa; phylum Arthropoda; class Insecta; order Lepidoptera; family Erebidae; genus Euclidia; species Euclidia mi. The sequence goes on along the minus strand of OX123186.2, from coordinate 95,681,107 downwards.
CAGTTTATATACACCGGTAGGTACACCCTTCCCAATCCGATCTCAATCGCGTTATTTTTCCTAAGGAAAGTTGAATCCTCTGTATTAACTCCAAATTTTTGGCGTGGGTTACACCAAACATCAATTTGACTCAGTAGGTGGCTGTTCATTACACACGATTGAGACCAGTTACATATCTTTTACCATGCTCACAAATCACGAAATCTTAAAGCATGCTATTTACAATTAGTGTATGATTTTCGGCTAAAAGGCGGCTCGTGAATATGTTCATTATTAACAAAAATAGGTTCATCGCAAATAGTATACACTTTCGCCTTACATCCCATATAACTATGCGAAGAACACCTCCACAACACTTTGGCATTTACGTTTCTATTTTTTCTCTCAGAGAATCTGTACCCATCAACGCAAATAAGACGACCCCCTTTCAAAGATTTTATGATCTTAACATTATGTGCTGATGATGATCCACCTGAAAGGATAATATTAACATTAAATGATGTAAAATGTTAGTTGTTTTAATAGAACGCAACATAATATTCAAAGAGCAACAAATCGCTTTGTCTTTGTTGCACTTAGATTATTTATTGTTTTGTTTGTTTAAAGTGTTTTCCATATGGTAATAATATTACCATGGACGTAAACAGGATTCTGTTAAGATAAGAGACAGGTAAAAAATTATGCTGCAAAGAACCATAGAGAATATAAGCTTACTATGCAACATAACAAGATTCGCATTAGGTAATAAACCTGTAATGATAATAATTGTACTGTGGAAATAAATAAATAAACAACTTTTACCAGTATTCACTTTCATTATTGCTTTACTTAAAACATCATTATTACAGGAACTTATGTAAATATCAAAATTGTTTTACTGTTCTAAAGTTCAAATTAGTTAATTTCAAGTCATTTTTTCATTACGTCAAAAGATTGAGTACTTTTGCCTTATAAACCTCTACTATATCGCAGTTAACTCGAAATATAGCAAGATTTTGTTTAAGAGAAAGTCTACGTGTCTTCTAAGCCTTCCAATAGATTGCTACAGATATGCACCAATTCACTTAATTTGAATAGATATGTTACAAGATCTTCCTGCGATCCACTTTGATCATTGGCCTTGGATAGTTATGCTGGTTAAACACAAACACCAGTTGATCTTGAAACGTGTGTACAATAGCTTTACATCCTAAGTAACTATGCGTAGAACATCTCCACAGAACTTTCGAATGACCTGTAGCGGTTTTCCTCTTCCTCTCTGAGAATCTGAAGCCATTTAAAGAAATGAGGCGGGTCCCTCTGATGGACCTTACGAATTTGTATTCGTATACACCTGAAAAAGATGATTTATCAAGTTTCAACTTGTCAAACAAACAATTGAAGATTGGTCTTTATTTGAAGGGAGATATAAGGCCATTTTCAATATTCGAACTATAGATAGATCTGTAGATTTTAGATTCCTGTTTGACATATTTTGTATGGAGCTCATGTCAAAAACTGTCAAAAACGAATCTAAAATCTACATATCTATCTATATTTCGAATATTGAATTCCGTAGATAGTGTCATCATGCTGAGCTTGTATTATTATAATCCAGTACAGACCAATTACTTTGTTAAAATGATCATGCAGATACTGATATTAATACTTAAAGCAAAAATAAGAATAGGGTGATAATTGGGAACCTTGAATACATCTTAATTGTATTATCATACCAATACCAATAGACTTTATTTATCAAGCAAGCCTTTATATTAATAAAATGAAAGGCATAGGAGAGAAAAAGAAAGAGAAAATTTAATTCAGCTCTACTTTATTTATCTTATAGATTTGCATGATAAATACACCACGATCGCAATTTTTAGATAGCTTCAAGTGAATGGAACTAATTAGTCACTGCTGAATTGATAATTATAATTATCATTTTCAAGCACAGTCGATCCGTTTAAAGCACGCAGGTATTTTTTTCCAGCGAACAGTCTTAGTAGAGTCAGTTTGGCAGATAGATCTTGTTATAAATGTATCGGAATATAAAATCAGCAGCTTTACGTAGAGATCGCAGTGAGGGCCTCCTAAGCATTGTAGCGATCTGATATAAATGTCAGAACAAGAGTTCACCTATCAAAGTAGAGACCTGTGCATGCGTTGCTTTACTTAGCGGACTATTACGGACGGCAAGTCAATCGCTACCAAATACTAGCACCACTTTCCTAATGCTTTATAATCTGGTAGATACTGCCGCCAGACTTGATACCCAGATCAAGCATATCAAAAGACCCACAGTCTAAAAGATGCTATAAGATACAGAAGGTGGATGATTATGATGGTTCTGGACAAATGTGACTTCATCGTAAATCGTATGCAATCTCGGTCGACAGCCTACGCAGTATGGGTTGAACATCGCGACGACATCTTGTCGCCATAATTTGAACCTTTCTTCGTTCTCATAGAGAATTTGTAACTGCCTATTAAAATCAATCGGTTGGCTCCTCTTATAGACTTTATGTATTCGTAAGTTGGGATACCAGAAATGAAGAAGATAGACATTATGTTATTAAATAGAGTATGAAGCTAATTTGGGCATATATTTTTATCCATTTAGAATCATTTTTGCCTACCTTTTTTCTATCCAAATTTTCTACGAAAATATGTTCTAATAATAAAAATATTAATTTTGATTTAAATTTCTTCAAATCCAAACAGTAAGTACTCTATTAAAATCTAAAGAAAAACAACAGTCATTTTATCATAAAAGAAAACAATTATATTATTTACTTATTTATTTATTTCTTCATATACACAACGTATATAGGTGGACTTAGGGGTAATAGTTTTATGTATAACATGTCTGCAGCATTTGTGATGCAAAAAGGGCAATACGAACTATGCTTCGATTGAAACAAATTGAGTCATGTAAAGATCACTTCATACAACTTAAAATTCTTACAGCACCCTGTCTTTATCTTCTTGTATTACTAGGCCATTTAGTTAAGAACCTTCATAAGTTTGAGACACCAGAGGAGAGAAAAGCAAGATTACTAACAAGAAGGAAGGATTTAGCTTACACTATTCGGTACAAATTAAATATAGTCAAGCACTGCTCTCGGGTGCAATCAATTCTTTTGTTTAATTAGTTGTCTATAGAATTCAAAACTATACTGAATTATAATATATTTAAAACCAAATTGAAAACGTATTTATTACAGAAGTGTTACTACAGTGTGGACGAGTACATCAAAGACAAACCCCATTGACATTTTGTTTTACTTTATTTTACTGTAATTTCATTTTTCATTACATTTAAACTCAATCGGCCTTATTACAAAAGACAGTTTAAGGCTAATACCAAGCTTAAAGCAGCAAAAACGATAGTTTAGACCACAATGTTATTACAAAATGAGGTTTATCGCAAAACTATGGATCACTATACGATATAAACCTAAACCATCGCGACTCCTAGTTTATTACGATAAACCAATGTTGCTACTATCACTAATGACACATATTTTGTTTATATTGTAACTGTTTTCGGTGAAATAGCTTGCTGAAATCGACATAGATATGATTGACTCAGTCGTTATCGAAGATATTGAAGATTTGGAGCTATTTAGGCAAAATAGATTCACAAAAACTTTTGCAATGAAAATTGTCGACATGTCTGAACCTGCCTTTTTTTGTTTTTGTTCTTCCATTGTAGCAGTACCTACTTCAACAAAATATTTTAACAGATAATTTAAATAGAAGTTTCACGTCTTTGCAAACTAAACTTTGATGTAGCGAAGTACTTTCGTGAGAGTGAACTCCGTTTCGTTACGCGCTCTTAGCAGTTGTTTAGGTGACATTACAAAATATAAGCCTCGAAAAAAAATTGGCACCAAGAGAGTAGTGATTATTAATATTTATTGTATGTAATCAAATTTCTAGGGCTTTTATACCCTCTATATTATTCCTAATCATTATCCATTAAAGTAAACATATTTTATTATAAAAATACGGAACGTAAAGAGTGAATGATGTCATGATGAACGAATACGAATTGTTTTTATCTGTGGTTGATATTTTGAGCTAAGTTTATAACGTGGTATCATAAAAGCCGAGGTTCAAATATGTTTTGTAATAAGAACAAGTTTACACCATTGCTCAGCTATAAAACTTGGCCTTTATAGTGCTGGTTCATGCTAAGGTTTATTCAGTTTTTTGTAATAAGGCCGATCATGTTTATAATTAGGTATGTTTAGTCAAAGATATATAAAAATTATGGATGCGTTGCCCGCACACTGAAATGGCAAACTGAAATGAAGGCAATTGCCGCCATTCCGTTTAGTTACGCGCGAACCTGTGTTGTCATGGTCATAGTACGCTTTGTAACACTAATTTGTGTGTAAGAATTAAAAAAAACAACTAAAATTATCTCTCTCTAACAACAGGTGTCCCCTATAGTAGTATTTATTTACTTTCTCTTTCTTTATTCATACAAGATATTATTTGGTATTTGTAGCCGTTTTTCAGAGCCGCTTTGTGGGAGTATGGCGCGTCTATATAATAATATGTCATTGTGTTTAGTATTTTAAGTTGACATTTTTTTTGCGTAATAATATAAATTATTGGATTTTGTATTATTAATTCACATAACTTTCTATTATTAATTGACATAACTATTTTTTTTAATTTTCCCCTTTGACATTATATTAATATTCACGTATTGCAAATAATAAATACTTACACTTTGATAATCCACAAATTTATATTAGTGTTGTTTATATTTAACGATATTGTGTAATTTTGTTTATATTTAAATGTTCAACACAAATTAATTTTATTAAGAACTAGCTGACCCGGCGAACTCCGTATCGCCTTTTTAAAGTACCTTTCTTAAGGACGCGGATGGGTAATCAAAGATGGCGGATGGGAAATTTCAATAAAATAATATACTGATTTTCCATCTGCCATATTTGATCACGAAACAGATGTTATATACGAATGCCACATCCGTTATAACGGCGGAGCCGATACCCATATTGATATAATAGAATTTTCCCATCCGCCACCTTAGATTTTCCATCCGCCATCTTCGATTGCCCATTTGCCATCTTTGACCACGAAATATATGTTGTATTTGCATTCCTCATAGCTTAAAACATCGGGAGGATACCCATATTGACTTTAAATATTTTTTTATCCGCCATCTTTGATCACGAAATAGATGGTGTATTTGGATTCGCCATCCCTTAAAACATCAGAGACGATAATCATATTGATTTTTTAAAACTTTCCCATCCGCAATCTTTGATTTCCCATCCGCCGTCTTTGATCATGAAATAGATGTTGGATTTGGATTCGCCATCCCTTTAAATATTGGAGACGACACCCATATCGATTTAAAAAAATCCCATCCGCCATCTTTGATCACGAAATAGATGGTGTTTTTGAATTCCCCATTCCTTAAAATATCGGAGACGATTACCCATATCGACTTTAAAAAGAAATCCCGTCCGCCATCTTTGATTTCCTATCCGCCATCTTTGATCACGAAATAGATGTTGTATTTGGATTCACCATCCCTTAAATCATCAGAGACGATACCCATATTGATTTTTAAATTTTTTTTTCATCCACCATCTTTGATTTCCCATCCGCCATCTTGAATCACGAAATAGATGTTCTATTTGGATTCACCATCCCTTTAAACATCGGAGACGATACCCATATTGATTTTAAAAAGAAATCCCGTCCGCCATCTTTGATTTCCTATCCGCCATCAATGTTGTATTTGGATTCTCCATCCCTTAAATCATCAGAGACGATACCCATATTGATTTTTTAAATTTTTCCCATCCGCCATCTTTGATTTCCCATCCACCATCTTGAATCACGAAACAGATGTTATATTTGGATTCCCCATCCCTTTTAACATCGCAGACGATACCAATATTGATTTTTTTAAATATTCCCATCCACCATCTTTGATTTCCCATCCGCCATCTTTGATCACGAAATAGATGTTGTATTTCGCTTCCCCACCCCTTAAAATATCGAAGGCGATACCCATATTGATTTTTAAAATTTTCTCATCCACCATCTTTGATTTCCCGTCCGCCATCTTGGATCACTAAATAAATTTCATATTATTAATCAGCGTCCCGAAAATCTCGAAAACGATACCCATATAGATTGTATCCTATTCGTTTAGCCTTTTTTTTTTCTTTGACCCAACCCCCCCCCCCCCTTCTCGTTTGAGCATTTTATTATTTCTGTCTGGCCCCTAAAAGTTGTGGCGTAATTTTATATAGCCTATAGCCTTTCGGAATATTTGGGCTATCATAAGCATGACAATTTTTAAAATCCGACTGCTAGTTCCTGAGATTAGCTGACATTATTTTTTAGCCCTTTTAGCCTTTTTGCCCGGCCTCAAAGGGTCAATGCGTTATGTTATATAGCCTATAGCCTTCCGGAATAACTGGGCTATCGTATACAAAAATATTTTTTCAGATCCGACCGGCAGTTTCTGAGATTAGCGCGTTCAAACAAACAGACAAACAAACAAACAAAAAAACAAACAAACAAACTCTTCCGCTTTATTATATTAGTATAGATAGATATGCGAACAATTTAATCAACGTGCACAATATGACATTATGTAGGTATGACGTGACAGTACTGACAGATATGCGATAGCACATGCGCAGCGATCAATTATCAGCGCATGCGTTCTTACTTCCAAGAGGTAAATTTGTGCCGTACAAACTTCTACCCTCCCTACAATCCCTCCCAGTTTATTATCAATGGGTTTCTTCTGACATGAAGCCCGCTGGGCGGCAGCACTGAGACTTCAGGTCCGGAAACCTGTCAAAACTGCTATCAAACAAAGATGTATATCAATGCGCACGCGAATTTGAAATTTATGCAGCGGTAATAAATTACACATTGACTCTACGTTTTAGTTAGAAAACGTTTGTATGGAAAAAAAAGGGCTGTTTTTAGGGTTTTCCCGGCAATTATTAGAATTTTTCTCGCCGTAAAAACCATCTTTGAACGAAAACGAACATTTAAAAAAAAGAATTTGCCAAATTGGTCCAGGCGTCCAGGAGTTATGCGCTTACCAACACATTTTGCGATTCATTTTTATATTATAGATATAAATAAATAAAAAAAAATAAAAAACTTAATGGCATGGGCATTATCTATCAGTCTACCTTAGAGTGGTGCAGAGAGATAAGAAGTAGGTGTACTATACAAGATGTAACGAAATATTACTGATTGTCGAATTATTGCTCATAATAAATATACATACTTACAGAAATATATACTATAAGAAAATACATGAACGAAATAAACACACAATACATATTTACGAATAAAATCGGAGATACATTTTAGACTTACTTACACTGATACATAGAAATGCACATATATACATAAACATATATATTATACTTATAAGATTATTACATAATATCGAAATGATAATATCACAAATATGATAGACAAAATTTCTCTCTTTGATTTAGACTGCTTGTCAATTTTCAGTAAACTCGCAATTTATTTTTTATATTACATATTAAACAAAATATAATATCCGGGAACACGGACTCGCCTTATCTTCTCAAACAGATTAGTTTTGGATGTCCGCGCCCATATACCCAAAAAAGATCTCTCTTCCATGTTCATTACTCAAGAACTAATTATGGTAAAAATGTCTTTATTAAAAGAGCTTGTGACACTTACAATAAATTAATTTGTTCCTCACCTCGCTGTAATATAAATATATTTCACCTATCTTCAGCTAAATTTTAAAATCAATATCAAGAATTATTTTATGTCTTTAAGTAACTAGTATTTAATCTTTACTGTATAAAATTTCAGATACGTGGACTACTGTGAATATCTATGAATTATTGTGATGTACCAAATATATACATATATGTATAACAACCTGAGGAAACTATTTAGGATAATGTATTATATTTTTATGTTATATTATTATTTGTTATTTAAATCTGTTTGCTTTTCAAAATCTATAATATAAAAATGAATCGCAAAATGTGTTGGTAAGCGCATAACTCCTGGACGCCTGGACCAATTTGGCAAATTCTTTTTTTTAAATGTTCGTTTTCGTTCAAAGATGGTTTTTACGGCGAGAAAAATTCTAATAATTGCCGGGAAAACCCTAAAAACAGCCCTTTTTTTTCCATACAAACGTTTTCTAACTAAAACGTAGAGTCAATGTGTAATTTATTACCGCTGCATAAATTTCAAATTCGCGTGCGCATTGATATACATCTTTGTTTGATAGCAGTTTTGACAGGTTTCCGGACCTGAAGTCTCAGTGCTGCCGCCCAGCGGGCTTCATGTCAGAAGAAACCCATTGATAATAAACTGGGAGGGATTGTAGGGAGGGTAGAAGTTTGTACGGCACAAATTTACCTCTTGGAAGTAAGAACGCATGCGCTGATAATTGATCGCTGCGCATGTGCTATCGCATATCTGTCAGTACTGTCACGTCATACCTACATAATGTCATATTGTGCACGTTGATTAAATTGTTCGCATATCTATCTATACTAATATAATAAAGCGGAAGAGTTTGTTTGTTTGTTTTTTTGTTTGTTTGTTTGTCTGTTTGTTTGAACGCGCTAATCTCAGAAACTGCCGGTCGGATCTGAAAAAATATTTTTGTATACGATAGCCCAGTTATTCCGGAAGGCTATAGGCTATATAACATAACGCATTGACCCTTTGAGGCCGGGCAAAAAGGCTAAAAGGGCTAAAAAATAATGTCAGCTAATCTCAGGAACTAGCAGTCGGATTTTAAAAATTGTCATGCTTATGATAGCCCAAATATTCCGAAAGGCTATAGGCTATATAAAATTACGCCACAACTTTTAGGGGCCAGACAGAAATAATAAAATGCTCAAACGAGAAGGGGGGGGGGGGGTTGGGTCAAAGAAAAAAAAAAGGCTAAACGAATAGGATACAATCTATATGGGTATCGTTTTCGAGATTTTCGGGACGCTGATTAATAATATGAAATTTATTTAGTGATCCAAGATGGCGGACGGGAAATCAAAGATGGTGGATGAGAAAATTTTAAAAATCAATATGGGTATCGCCTTCGATATTTTAAGGGGTGGGGAAGCGAAATACAACATCTATTTCGTGATCAAAGATGGCGGATGGGAAATCAAAGATGGTGGATGGGAATATTTAAAAAAAACAATATTGGTATCGTCTGCGATGTTAAAAGGGATGGGGAATCCAAATATAACATCTGTTTCGTGATTCAAGATGGTGGATGGGAAATCAAAGATGGCGGATGGGAAAAATTTAAAAAATCAATATGGGTATCGTCTCTGATGATTTAAGGGATGGAGAATCCAAATACAACATTGATGGCGGATAGGAAATCAAAGATGGCGGACGGGATTTCTTTTTAAAATCAATATGGGTATCGTCTCCGATGTTTAAAGGGATGGTGAATCCAAATAGAACATCTATTTCGTGATTCAAGATGGCGGATGGGAAATCAAAGATGGTGGATGAAAAAAAAATTTAAAAATCAATATGGGTATCGTCTCTGATGATTTAAGGGATGGTGAATCCAAATACAACATCTATTTCGTGATCAAAGATGGCGGATAGGAAATCAAAGATGGCGGACGGGATTTCTTTTTAAAGTCGATATGGGTAATCGTCTCCGATATTTTAAGGAATGGGGAATTCAAAAACACCATCTATTTCGTGATCAAAGATGGCGGATGGGATTTTTTTAAATCGATATGGGTGTCGTCTCCAATATTTAAAGGGATGGCGAATCCAAATCCAACATCTATTTCATGATCAAAGACGGCGGATGGGAAATCAAAGATTGCGGATGGGAAAGTTTTAAAAAATCAATATGATTATCGTCTCTGATGTTTTAAGGGATGGCGAATCCAAATACACCATCTATTTCGTGATCAAAGATGGCGGATAAAAAAATATTTAAAGTCAATATGGGTATCCTCCCGATGTTTTAAGCTATGAGGAATGCAAATACAACATATATTTCGTGGTCAAAGATGGCAAATGGGCAATCGAAGATGGCGGATGGAAAATCTAAGGTGGCGGATGGGAAAATTCTATTATATCAATATGGGTATCGGCTCCGCCGTTATAACGGATGTGGCATTCGTATATAACATCTGTTTCGTGATCAAATATGGCAGATGGAAAATCAGTATATTATTTTATTGAAATTTCCCATCCGCCATCTTTGATTACCCATCCGCGTCCTTAAGAAAGGTACTTTAAAAAGGCGATACGGAGTTCGCCGGGTCAGCTAGTTATAAAATAAAATAAATAAGTAAAATAAAATAAATTTAATGATTATGTTCATTCTTATAAGAAACAATATGTTCATCAATTGTAAATAAAACCGCTTTGCACCCATAATTGTGATGAGTAGAACACCTCCATCTTGCTTTAGCTTGTGTTTTGACTCGCTTGTCTCTTGTTAGTGCAAACTTGTACCCATCAAACAGCACCATTGGGTTTCCTCTTGATGAAATGAGAAATGAATGCTCCGGAAGATCTAGAAGGGCGCAATATTTAGTTGAATATAAAATTTAAACAAACATATTCAAGAAAAACAATAAACTAACAAGTGATCAGGTCTCGCTGTAAACATAAAAGCATCGCCGGGGACGTACAAACATTTAATCATTTCCAGTAGGTATTTGTGGATCACAAAAATTGTTGTCTCGTGTGGGGGTCGACCCCACGACACTCGGTGCAGTGCCAAACGACGTGGTTTAAACTATTTACGCCTACGTGGAGACAATAGGTTCATTCCGTTCAAATATTTTGAATAAAATGTTAAACTTTTAAAACTCTTCACTATTCTGATATAATAGTTATCGTTCATAGAACAACTCAACAATTCGATATGTTTCAGGAGAAACGGTTAACTCCACTATCAAAAGTGTTTCTTGGCTTTTGTTACAGGTAGATAATATCATGCCTACGTCATTTATATTTGATCGCGCTAAATAGACGCTAGGCAGACCATCAAGACATTTAGATATGACTTGAAATATGTAAATCTTTTTCGTAATAATAGCAATTCCATTAAATCAAAATATGTATTCAAATATACAAACATTTCTTTATAATCTACAATGTGATCAATAATTCACAACTTAGTAAACTATCTTTGAATTAACTTTTAATATTTTTTCTAATCGTGATATTTATTAACAATTTAAATACCAACTAGACTGACTGTATAATTTACTTTACATAATTTGTAATAATTATAAAATAAATGAATAATATTTTTTTTATTTATACATGATATAACTGAATTTCCGCCGCGTCCTATCTGTCTGGATGAACGCGTTAAAGTCGAAAACTACTATGGATTTTTGTACGGTTTTCACCAATGTATAGTGTGATTCCTTAGGTTTAAGTGTATAATTCACGCAGACGAAGACGAGTTGGTGAATAATTTGTATTTTCTAATGTCCAGATTAACAAAGTACTTCTTCAATGCTTCGTTTTTTTGATCTCGGGTGATTATGTTTGCTGTCCACAGATATAATTATGCTTCCATACGTATGCATCTTAGCTGTACAACGGTACTTAGATCGGTTCGAACAGGTCCATCTGACTCTGCCACACTGCAAGTTTTCCTTATTCTCAGTGAATGTATATCCGTCGTAAAGCACCATCCTGTTTCCTTTTGTGGATGTCACGAATTGTACTGGAAGAAAAGAAAAAAAATAAGTTGATAGTAATTTGTCTACTGGATGAGTGTGAATGTTTTTAGAAGATACAATACGGCCGCTTCTGGTCTTTGGTCTTGCATAGCATTTGTGTTTGGCACACAATGAGCAAATCCACGTCAAAATATCTGACTTCGCCGTGCTTTTTCTACCTGGATGGTAAGTGTGTCCTTTGGACAGCAACATTTTAACACCCCTCCTCCGCGAGTAAACAAATTTCAAACATGGTGACGCTGTGAAGAAAAGTTTTCATACTACTACTTGTCGCGACAAGGATTGAGAAAGAAATGCTGAAATGTTTGGACACGTGAAGCGAATGAGTGAAGACAGAATGACGATCAAATATATAAGGTAAATGTGTGTGAGCAAGTTAGTTGCGTCAGACCTCGTAAGAAATTCGTCGACCAAATAAGAAAACGTCTTGAAAAACGCAAAGGTCCAAAGCACCCGTAACCGTATGTATGAAAAGAAGCTAGTGTTGTTCTGATGTCTCTGCCTACCCCGACGGGAAAAAACGTGAGCGTATGTATGTACCTGTCACTAAAATTCCCAAGCGGAAATTGGAACTTATAATATTAATGCGTATGAAGTCACGGCTGTTTTACGAGTAGGCAGATTCGTATTAGCTTCTTGGGCTGCTTAAGTCGTAAATGATAATTATTATTTTTAATTTTAATAAGACTGGAAATTGATTTTAAGATTTCGCGAATTGTATACATCAGTCTTCATCACGAGTAAAACCTTTTTATTAAAAACTAGCTGACCCGGCGAACTCCGTATCGCCTTTTTAAAGTACCTTTCTTAAGGACGCGGATGGGTAATCAAAGATGGCGGATGGGAAATTTCAATAAAATAATATACTGATTTTCCATCTGCCATATTTGATCACGAAACAGATGTTATATACGAATGCCACATCCGTTATAACGGCGGAGCCGATACCCATATTGATATAATAGAATTTTCCCATCCGCCACCTTAGATTTTCCATCCGCCATCTTCGATTGCCCATTTGCCATCTTTGACCACGAAATATATGTTGTATTTGCATTCCTCATAGCTTAAAACATCGGGAGGATACCCATATTGACTTTAAATATTTTTTTATCCGCCATCTTTGATCACGAAATAGATGGTGTATTTGGATTCGCCATCCCTTAAAACATCAGAGACGATAATCATATTGATTTTTTAAAACTTTCCCATCCGCAATCTTTGATTTCCCATCCGCCGTCTTTGATCATGAAATAGATGTTGGATTTGGATTCGCCATCCCTTTAAATATTGGAGACGACACCCATATCGATTTAAAAAAATCCCATCCGCCATCTTTGATCACGAAATAGATGGTGTTTTTGAATTCCCCATTCCTTAAAATATCGGAGACGATTACCCATATCGACTTTAAAAAGAAATCCCGTCCGCCATCTTTGATTTCCTATCCGCCATCTTTGATCACGAAATAGATGTTGTATTTGGATTCACCATCCCTTAAATCATCAGAGACGATACCCATATTGATTTTTAAATTTTTTTTTCATCCACCATCTTTGATTTCCCATCCGCCATCTTGAATCACGAAATAGATGTTCTATTTGGATTCACCATCCCTTTAAACATCGGAGACGATACCCATATTGATTTTAAAAAGAAATCCCGTCCGCCATCTTTGATTTCCTATCCGCCATCAATGTTGTATTTGGATTCTCCATCCCTTAAATCATCAGAGACGATACCCATATTGATTTTTTAAATTTTTCCCATCCGCCATCTTTGATTTCCCATCCACCATCTTGAATCACGAAACAGATGTTATATTTGGATTCCCCATCCCTTTTAACATCGCAGACGATACCAATATTGATTTTTTTAAATATTCCCATCCACCATCTTTGATTTCCCATCCGCCATCTTTGATCACGAAATAGATGTTGTATTTCGCTTCCCCACCCCTTAAAATATCGAAGGCGATACCCATATTGATTTTTAAAATTTTCTCATCCACCATCTTTGATTTCCCGTCCGCCATCTTGGATCACTAAATAAATTTCATATTATTAATCAGCGTCCCGAAAATCTCGAAAACGATACCCATATAGATTGTATCCTATTCGTTTAGCCTTTTTTTTTTCTTTGACCCAACCCCCCCCCCCCTTCTCGTTTGAGCATTTTATTATTTCTGTCTGGCCCCTAAAAGTTGTGGCGTAATTTTATATAGCCTATAGCCTTTCGGAATATTTGGGCTATCATAAGCATGACAATTTTTAAAATCCGACTGCTAGTTCCTGAGATTAGCTGACATTATTTTTTAGCCCTTTTAGCCTTTTTGCCCGGCCTCAAAGGGTCAATGCGTTATGTTATATAGCCTATAGCCTTCCGGAATAACTGGGCTATCGTATACAAAAATATTTTTTCAGATCCGACCGGCAGTTTCTGAGATTAGCGCGTTCAAACAAACAGACAAACAAACAAACAAAAAAACAAACAAACAAACTCTTCCGCTTTATTATATTAGTATAGATAGATATGCGAACAATTTAATCAACGTGCACAATATGACATTATGTAGGTATGACGTGACAGTACTGACAGATATGCGATAGCACATGCGCAGCGATCAATTATCAGCGCATGCGTTCTTACTTCCAAGAGGTAAATTTGTGCCGTACAAACTTCTACCCTCCCTACAATCCCTCCCAGTTTATTATCAATGGGTTTCTTCTGACATGAAGCCCGCTGGGCGGCAGCACTGAGACTTCAGGTCCGGAAACCTGTCAAAACTGCTATCAAACAAAGATGTATATCAATGCGCACGCGAATTTGAAATTTATGCAGCGGTAATAAATTACACATTGACTCTACGTTTTAGTTAGAAAACGTTTGTATGGAAAAAAAAGGGCTGTTTTTAGGGTTTTCCCGGCAATTATTAGAATTTTTCTCGCCGTAAAAACCATCTTTGAACGAAAACGAACATTTAAAAAAAAGAATTTGCCAAATTGGTCCAGGCGTCCAGGAGTTATGCGCTTACCAACACATTTTGCGATTCATTTTTATATTATAGATGTATAGAGACAGTGAAATTTTTTGTACGCGTCTGTGGTATATCTATGTTTATAATAAGTCAACTAAGAACCCTTATAAACAACTACTGCTACGACTTCCAGTTTTTGGTTTAAAGGAAAACATTTTAGTACAGCTTATATAACTATTTTTCAGGCTAAAAACTTACATTTAAGTATTGCGATATGAATACGACACGATATACATAAGGACTTAAATATGTCGAACAACAATATAAACAATTCGTGTAGTTATGTTTTAAAAAATGACAGTCATAGTTTGCCATTTAGGAGTGTAATTAAAATGTTACAGGTACCAAAACAAAGTTTCATGAATAATTAATAAATGTATTACCAACTAGAAAAAGCACGCAGCTTGACATGAACATGTTTTTAATTTAACTGTTTCTACCTTATCCCGTGGGAATTCCTGCGGCTAATTGTTTTGGCTTTAGCTTGTCTGTCAGTCAGTCAGTCAGTAACGAAAAAAAAATTATTATATATATATAAATATATTTATTATATACATATATATGGATCACAAATTACATATATATGTATATGGATTCTGTGTTCTTTATAGAAATTTACAACAGTGCCGAAATATCGGTTACTCCAAACAAAGGTACGTGGTATACCTATATCCCGAAAGACAATTTAAAATAAGTCTGTGTTCTTTGTTTAAACATGATTTACCTTACGGATTTCGAAGATTTTTGTCGCGATGGAAATCTCAATTTACTGGTTTTGTAAAGTTTCTAGTTCTATAAAATGAGTTTGGAGTCCATTAGAGGGAATATGTGTGGCTCACGAAAGATTGAGGCTACGTCTCTCCTTGTCCTAATAAACGCTGGATATTTCAATACGATAAGATATTTCCCTAATTGAAAGCCAATACCAAAAACGTAGCTTTTTTCTTGAGTTAAGACGAAAAATGAAATATTATAGTTGTATTAACAGAAAAATTCTTCAGGCATACAATAAAAAGTCTTTATTAATAACAATAGTAGTAACATAAATATTTCATTGCCTACAAACCTATCTTTCAAAGTGATACTCAAAAGACGGCTAAAAATGGTTGAGGTTCTAAGGTGTCATAATAATTGAATATCTTAGGTTGATTGTGGAAGACTTCAGTTGTCTTGACACGGCCGTCACTGGTCTTTAGTCTGGCATCGCATCGATATTTAATAATTCTAGAATACACCTATTTTTAATCTCTGCACCACTCTAAGGTAGATTGGGAGAGAATGCATACGGCGTTAACTCCGCCTTTGTACGCTCCGTGTATACAAAGTTATTAAATAAAAAAAATAAAAAATATTTCCTAGTACCTCAGCAATACCATATCATTTTACTATTTATAAAGGCTGTTTCTGCTTCTTGGATTAAATGTATATGCTCTCCTCCGTGAAAAAACGAATGTAAAGTTCGATGATGCTGTAAATAAGAAACTGTGAGCCTTAAATTGTTGTTTCGCGTCAATTTCATTTTGTCCGCCGTTGTTAGAATGTTTGTAGAGCAGAGTGATACAGGATAAGTTCCCTAGTGCGGAAAATGTGTTTAGATGAAAGTCTACAATGTAAGTCTTTTAGCTTGTATTCCCTGCAACACACTCAGTTAAATATACGTAAGTATATGTACTGTGTCCATAAGAAGTAGTTTAAATGTACGAATAAATAATACAGCAATTATTATTTTAATAATTTATTACTAAAATAATAGGTATTAACATTAAATGTATAATTGAAAATGTAAGAGTCAAGGTTTTACTCATATTTTCGCTTTTCGATAATGTTGACTAAAAATAATCAAGTTCCGCCACAAATATCAAGTATTCTTATAAAACATTATCCTGTTTAAACGTATTTACAGATTTTTTGACTTTCAACATTTTCTATTTAATTTAAACAGAATGTGTGACTCATTTGTGATAAATATATTTATTGACTTAACTTATATTCTACACTAGATGAGCCCGCGGTTACACCCGCGTTATTTAAGGCTACTGCTCCCGTGGGACATAGCGTGATGTTATATAGCCTATACCCTTCCTCGATAAATAGGCTATCTAACACTGAGAGAATTTTCAAATTGGACCAGTAGTTCCTGAGATTAGCGCGTTCAACCAAACAAACAAACTCTTCAGCTTTATATATTAGTATAAGATAAGATATATTAGATATATTGGATTACTTGATTATCACTACATAGTATAAAACAAAGTCTGTCTTCTATCTGTCTGTCCTTATGTAGGTATGCTTAAATCTTAAAAACTACGCAACGGATTTTAATGCGGTTTTTTTAATACATAGAATGATTCAAGAGGAAGGTTTATATGTATAATTGACGCGGGCGAAGCCGCTGGCGACGTATATTACATTCAAGGGCGTCGCCAAGAGGGCCAGAGGGGGGCAGGTGCCCCCCCCCCTCCCCCTAGAGACTGCAAATCCCCCATTTGTCCCCCCTTAGGCAATCGGCTGGCGACGCCCCTGAGTATATTATATAGTACAATTCAGTTTTAGATCGAATACAGTTTCACTTAAAGTAAGAAGGTTGATGGAAAAATGCTTTTAAAATACTAATAGCACTTCAGCCAACTGTCGATCCAGTTTCGATATTAATAAAAAAAACAAGGAAATTAACATTTGTGACATAGAAAATGGATCGTGACCGCATTTTGAACGACTTCATTCTACAACTTACAAATCATTATGAGTATTTGTCTTAAGTTATGTTAATTTAAGGTTTTCAAAATAGTAACTGTTATAATCTTGTCTTGCATGGTTATGGCTGTCGTGGACTGCAACGATGACATCATCTAGTGTTTTTAGTTTGGCAGTACAATGATACTTCATGCGATTCGAACAAGTCCACCTTATAGTTCTTGTATTGTAGCGGCGATCCTTGGTTTGAGTGTACGTGTACCCGTCGTATAGTACCATTCTGTTCCCTCGATTTGATAGAACGTATGTAGCTGGAACTAAAAATATTTATTTGAAATTTGAGCCCACAATTTGATCGAGATCGTAGAAGAGTGATCGTAGTGAATATTTTCTTTCTTCCTTAACTTTTGCTCTTTTTTTATCAAATAAGGGCGAATTTTCTACAGGACACCAACAGGCAAGCGGCTAATCATATCCTTCTGATTCCATTTATGTCAACTAGACATCACAATTGCGTTACCAACCGTAGTAAAATTAAAAAAGTACGAAGTTATCTTCAAGCATTTGCTATTTTATGTTATAGAGCGAATTAATATCAAAATATATTAATTCATCAATTACGATTATACAAAGAACGTGAATCATGTGCCCATAATTTTCTGCTTTAAAGTTAATATTACTTACCTGTATTACAGTATATTTAACATGTCAAACAAGTGTTGTAAGACAGCAAGCTTCGACTTCTGCACCATCGTCACAGATCGCAGGAAAACCGGCCACGACAAGCTGCTGTCCTCCCAAACATTAAGGGCGTGACTGACAAGATTGGCTTATAAATTACCATGTCAATTTTCAAATCCGTTTCTAAAAATATATGTGAAAAATAATACAGCAACTACTTTTAATTAAATTTATTAAGAAAATAATTTAAATATATAATTCAAAATATTTTCCACTTACACAATATGTACAAAAGAATATAAACGACGGCGATAGCCCAGTGGTGTACGTAACGGACTGCCGAGACGATGGTCTCGGGTTCGATCCCCAGTTACCCCGGGCACACCCCTATGACTTTTCGAAGTTATGTGTGTATTAAAAATATTAATTATCGCTTGCTTAACAATGTGCCCGGTAGATGGCTCGCCCCCTATTACATTGGGACCGAAACATATCTGGCGAAGTGTGGGTGTGTAATACACCTCTGCCTACCCCTTCGGGGATAAAAGGCGTGAAGATATGTTAATATCAAGTTACTGCCACAAATTTATTCTGCGTGAACATATTTTATACATTATATTTTTGAAGGCTTATTACTGTAGTAATTTATATTCAGACTGAATATAAATTAAATTTTAAATTTGTGTTCTATATGAACTTAAAACTTAACGTTCTTTACTGTTGAGCGTATACTTCAAAAACGGAATACTATTCGATTTACAATCCAGTTTCAATCTTATAGAATTATTTTACGATAAATAATACTAGTGGGATTGAAATTAGATCGATACAATATCTTAAACGATTTTAAAACGAAAATTTGTCTTCATGAAAATTTTGCAAACACGTAATTGCTTAAATCTGGTTTAGGATGGTTATGATTGGCATCGCTCATGATGATGACGTCATCTAGGGTCTTCAGTTTGGCGGTGCAGCGGTATTTCATCCGAGTAGAGCAAGCCCACCTTACGGTTTTCGCTGAATAACGGCTATCTTTCATTTGAATAAATGTATATCCATTAAACAGTACCATCCTGTTGCCTCTCTTTGTTAACATATATGTAACTGAAAAGAAAAATAAAGTTATTTTTAATGAAATGTAATAAAACTATCTGCACCGCGATTAGTGGTACCTAAGTTCGTTCTTACTAGTGTAGAAAACTAAAATAGTTTTAATGTTATAACTCAGAAAGTACGGTAGGATATTTTAAGTTTAACCAATGTCGTTTTGAGAGAGTCGTTGGGGCTTATTAATATCAAAACAATTTCATACATCTACCCGCTGATGGTAGGTAGACTCCATAAATTATTCCTTGCTTAGTCACCTTAGAAGGATAGATAGGAAAAATATTTCGATCGATATTGATATGCTATCGATTCATTGGTGGACAGACCTAACTGTTTAAATTCCAACTGTTCCCTTAAGGTTACAAAGCATGGGGATAGATCAGAATAATTCGACTACATAGTTAATTGATTAACCGCGGTATTCAATATTGGTAGAATCTATAATTTTATTTTGAGATTTTTGATTCGTTTTTGACTTATTTAAGCTCTATACAAAATATGTCAAACACGAATCTCGAATTTCAAAATCCATGGATAGATCGAATATTGAAACCGGCGGTTAATTGCATACAGAGGAATATGCATATAAATCTTAATAAACTTTATACTGCAAGTATACACAAGTAGAGTAGCTATACAAAAAGACATCACAATATGAATCTGGCATAATACTTACAATGCAAGAACAAATAAAATATCTAAATATTTTTGCAATAATTTATTCGCAGACAATAGTCTCAAAAATGCTGATTTTCAAATCAGCATTCTTTGAGTGACTGATATATATGACTCATTTGAAATAAAAAATATTTATTAACTTTGTGTTCGTCATTCTTCACTTACAATACCATCTACTTTCAGTACCGCCTTAGTTCAATGACAGTTTCACTTAAATATTCGATAATATAGAGAATAAATTTAACCGTCTGTTCAAAGTGATATCAAAATGCTGTTAGCACTTTGGCCAACTCTCGATCCAGTGTCACTCTCCATAAAAGGTGCAACAAAATTAACATTTGTGACATTGAAAATGCATCGAAACCACAATTTTAATGAAATCTTGCATTTTATTATTATAATTTAGATTTTTCATTGTCATACCTGTAATTTAGTCTAGGATAGTAATGGCTGTTGTGGACTGTAATAATGACATCATCAAGGGTCTTCACTTTGGCAGTACAATGATAATTCATGGGATTCGAGCAAGTCCACCTTATACTTCTTGTAAACGTAACGTGTTACGACGATCCTTGCTTTCGGTGAAAGTGAACTCGTCGTATAGTACCATTCTGTTTGCACGATTTGATAAAACGTATGTTTCTGGAACTATAAAAGATATTACAAATTTGAACCAAAAGCTAAATTGTATAAAATTATCGTTCACAAGTAAGAAAATAGTGTAAATATAAAAAAGGAGCATCGATCCTTACTAGCTAGCTATATTTTGGTCGTCAAAATATTATTCTTCACGAAAGTTTTGAAGATTTGACAATCACGGCACCACAGTTTCGGTAGACTGCTTGCCAGAATGCTCGGTAGAACGCTCGCTGAAATGTTCCCTTTGATTTTCCCGTTCATTACAAATGAACGCTCAAGTGTATCAACGCCATAAAGGTAATCCCTTTAAAAAACCTAAATAAACAATTATAAGCAGTTTTAGACTGATTCTAGAGTAATTTGGGCAATGCTTCTTCAGGTGTCTTTTGCAGGTGTTATAATAACTTACATTTTCGTACACTTAGTTAATCTCATCTAATAATTTATTACTGTATAAAATTTGCACATCAAAGTACCTATGATAGAATATGCTGTACTCTGTACTAACGACCAACTGTATCTACTTCTAGCATATTCTTGCAAATAAAAACACCCTACTACTTACTTCCTACTTTTCGTACTGCAAAGTATAAGTCGACTACTTTTGGCTGTCACAACATCACTGAGAAATCTGCAAAATTTTCTTGCGATAACCACTAAAATTGCATGTGCAAACTATTCTTATTCCCATTCTTGACTATGCCGATGCAGCTATCTAGATCTTAATAAGAACCATCTCGATAGACTTGAGCGACTCCAAAACTTTTACAAATCTTCTATCCGTCGTGAAGGAAGATATCTTCTCAATGCCTGTAGAAAAAAAGAAGATCGGAAACGGAGGTTTAAGCAGACACTCTTACTAACGCTACAGTAGAAATACTGATATTCGTCGATATTCTGTGCGAGTATTGCCCCTATCGATATAGACTATTCGTGAAATAAATTGATACCGTATATTGTGAAATGTTAATAAAATTAGGCAAACAGGCAAAATAAATTTTACAATGACCATTTCTCACCAATCCTGTGCGAATTTTAGGAAATAACTTATCATATCACACCATACGACCCATATGAAACATAATATTCCCAATTTCAGCCTCTTACGCCTAGTAGCTTTGGCTATGCATTGTTAGTCGTTCAATCTGTAACTCAAGGATTTATATATTTTACTTTACAAATGATTATATATTTTTTTAATTTAGTATGGATTTTTAGTCGATAGGCCGACGGACTTGTTGGAATCGCGGGAAGTAGTTGAACGCGGGCAGGTCAAAATCGATCGATCGAGGCCTACGGTCAGTAGTAGATGTATTTTGACTGATGAATAAAATACAATTTATTAAAAATTAAGTCATTTAAATAAAACGTTTTGTATGTCATCTTAAACTTTTAATAAAATTGGAAAACATAATTACACAAAATATCAATTGCTAGGATAACTTCACAATTTTGATTTATTTTTTTGAGTTATATTTGAAATAAAAATATACATATTTTTAATAATATTTTATAACTCCACAGTAAGGTTTCCATCGTGAGAACAAAGAAAAAAGCACCGTGCTGCTCAGTGTATTGGACTAATGGTATTCCATGTGTGGGTCTTAAAAAGTATTCATACTCTTTAACCCTAGAGTTTTCAGCAACGTGTAATAACTAATATAACAATTGATAAACTAATAAAAACTCAACCTCGGATGACTGTGTGAGCTGTCAATGGTGACAATAATGGAGACCATTGTTTTCAATTTAGCTTTACAACTGTACGTTTTCCGCTTGGAACATGTCCATCGAATGATGTGACGTTCTCTGTGTCATCTGTCGATCATTCTTGAGTAAGTGTAGCCGTCGTACAGAACCATGTTGTTGCCTCGTCTTGATCTCACAAATATTGCTAGAAAAAGATTAGATACCCTTTAGTAAGGCTTTTCTGATTAAAAACTCGAAGTAAGATTGTTGAGTTAGTGAAGGCATTATGAAGGGAACTGATAAGATATCATTTAGTAAGATTGTACTCCAAAGAAGGACGTACGTTAGTATTTTCTTTATGCCATACCTAATTAATACATGATGGTAAGCGATAACCGCCACCCAAAGAGACACACAACTCTAGAGGAGTCACAAGTGCTTTGCCGACTCATATGAGAAAAGGAATAGGAGGAAAAGCGGGATGAGGAAGAAGGAAACGGGGATGAGGCCTTCGGCATTACCAATAGGTAATATTTATATTTCATTAATCAATAAAAATATCCTTAATAATTCAACGGACGTTCTCTGACCAGATTGGAGACATCCTAAAACAGGACAAGTTAGAAGTACCCTGAACAGAAGGGCATACATGGGAAATTTTATGGGAGTGAATTCAGCAAGATAGATATAACGGGATCGTTGCAAATGGCCTTCCGTAGTCTCTGCCTACCCCTCCGAGAAACAGGCGTGGGTCTATGTTTGTATGTAATAATTCAAATAGGTAAGCAAGTCTTCATACGTCGCATCTTTGAATATTTTTTTATGACAGCTGTTGCATTAAAATGAATGGCAAAATATAATGTAAAATAACAATTTATTCATTACAAACAACATGACTTAAATAGATAATATAAATTGCATAAAATTACTTATTGGTATTAATTGAGTATTTTATCTAAATTTATGCTTTATATTATAACAATTCTACCCATTCAACTTTTCGAGACCCTTAAGTAAAAAATAATATTATCAACAAATGAATGACTAAAACTCAGTCCAACACGTAATAACGTTATATAACGTATAACGTTTTTGTATTTCTTTATTGTGTACGTGTATAAGCTGCTTTTATTTTATTTTTAATTACTAGTTAAGTTTAAAATTATATACTTTACGTTTATTACGTCACTGACGTCACTTGGGGCAGGCATTGAAAACCAGCAAGTCGTATCGCGGCTAACGTCACGAACGACGCAACGCTGAATGTCTGCCTTATTGTCACATCGGCGGCGTACAGTTATATTTTTTTTTTGTATGTGGGTATGGATGAAAATTGTCGTGGGTGATGTATTAAATGGCATTACATCTACGTACCTACTTTATTTAGATGTACCTATTTATTTATGTACCTAATAATTGTACGTTGTTTTGATGTGAGAATAAACGAAATTACTTACTTACTTACTAATATACAAAATAAACTGTGAGTCAAAAAGCTAAAAATAATTATAAAAAAACAAGCGCACGCCTTGTAACCCTTTTCATAGAACTAATGGACAAGATTGATAGTTGAGGAGTAAACAATATAAAATAATATACCAAATATCAAACAACTTTTGATTTTTACAACCCACGCAAAATATTAACAAAAATAAATAACTTAAAAAAAATACAAAAGAAACATTCGCAAGTATTCAGTAATTGATTTCATATTCATAGTTTTGATAAGTGTGTCTTGGGTGGTTGTGTGTACTGTCAAGAGCTATGATGTAGCCCTCTGATGTCCTCAACTTTGCTGTGCACCGGTATTTCTTGCGATTGGAACAAGTCCATCTAACCGTCCGTGAAAAAGGGTGTTCTTTCATCTCCGTAAAGGTGTATCCATCATATAACACCATTCTATTACCTCTTCTTGACATCACGAATGTCGCTGGAAAGAAACATTAGGTAATGTAGTTTTTGCTTTATTGATTTATTTGAAAACACATTTAATTTAATTAAAATTGGTAGTTAACCATGAAATCAATAAAATTTAAGATATATAAAGCCAAAAATATATTGTTATAATGTTTCATACAAATTGATTTTATAAATTGACGCCTCAAATTTTTACAAGCTTTTATTTTCTTTCACCTGTCCTGATGTCTTTTAAGTAAAATCGTGCTAGATAAATTTGACTGACTCCCCGATTTTCATTTGAGCTGAAAATGAACATGCCTGTGTAGATTACAATGCCATGGAGCTGATCTGATGGTGGCAATAGTAACATCGCAATAGAACGTCACAGCCCCATCGAATTTGGGCTCCTTTTATTTGCTTTGACGAATACTTTCGGAATCAGCTACATATGGAATTTAGTAATAAAATAAAAGTAATAAAACATAATTACAACTAAGTATATTATTTTTTAATTATATGACTAGCATTGATTTAGCATTTAAATACATAACAGAAGATTTGCCATGTACTGATAAATAGTAAACTGAATATAAAGGCTAATATAATCATTAATCTATGTAATAATTATAATAATAATTTACGCAATATCAACATCACCTTCCTAGCATTATCCCAGTTGCAAGTTGAAGTCCGCTTACTAGTCTGACCTAATTTGACTAAATACAGGGTGGCGCAAAAGTAATGACCCTATAGAAATTCCTTATATTTTTTATGACATCTCCTGTCATTCTAAAATTGAAAATTTTGTAGTAAACAAATTAAAGTAAAATTCACTAAAAATAATCATGGACCGCTTTACTCCCCAAGAACGCTGAATAATAGTGTCAATCTTTTAACAGAATAATTCATCAGTGATAAAAACACAACGTGAATTTGACTCAGCAGCTTATTTTGGTCAAAGAATTGCAGATGTTTCCGTATAAAACTCAGATCACTCATCAGCTGCTGCCTACTGATCACCGAGCGCCATAAAACTCAACTTTGAAGAGGATAATTTTATCCAAAATTAATTAATTTGGGGTTATTTTAACCCCTTATTGCATGAATTATGAAGGACACAATGAAATCATTTTTTACTGAAAATATCTTTTATTCCTTATTTTGAAACATTATAAATGAGAAAAAAAATTAGAGTATTTATTTTTGAAATTACTACACGAAGACATATAACTATGGCATCGTATGCAATCTAAAGGAAGTAAAATCATCCATATATCCATGGCTTCGTATGCATTGTTAAAAAAATGAAATTATGCTTTATGGAAATCTTTGAAACAATTTCTTTTATCATTGTAACATAAATAAACTTGACATTTCCCACATTTAGTAAATGAACGGAATTTTGTACAGTTCTGGCAAATTTGTCGGTTTGATTTGGTCCACTCGGGGAAATGGTCCACGTTATCTGAACGAATAGAAACTAATGGCAGATCTTGACGCCTGGCTGGAGTTTTTCGAGCTTTTTTATTGCGCACGGGTGAGTCCGGCAAGCTGGTTGGCGTGGCGCCTCGGCTTGTTGGGGTACCGACTTGGATACGAGTAGGACGACCACGTTGTTCAGGAACCGCACATAAAGGACTATTAGCTCGGATGCTTGGAGTTCCGGCTCGACTTGAGGATGGTGTGCCTAAGTTGCTAGCTGGTCGTCCACGTTTTATGCCCATAACTTTTTCTGCTTTACGCATATATATATATACTCTGATATGCGAGTTTGAAGTCAAATAGCGGCAGGTATTCATTTGCATGAATTCGACGCCAAATACTACTAGGTATATATTTATGTACGTTACGTACTACTAAGCATATAATATAATATGTATTTTTCCTCTAACTGTCTTTTGATCCTTGAGAACGCGTATGGATATTATTGGCGTAGACGATGACTTCGTCAATAGTATTAAAAATCTAAAAAAAAAACTTAAATGTAGTATGAACCTTTGCAGTACATTTATTCCTCCTGGTTCTATTGGAGCAGGCCTACAGAATCTTCTCTGGATTTCACTGCCGCTTGTCTCTCGCAACAATGAAAGTGTGACCTCTGTATTCAAGCATCTCGTCACCTTTATGTGAAAGAACGAATTTGGCCGATATGGTAATTTTATTATTTAGTGATTTGACAAGTGATTATTGTTCGAGTGGCTTTGCTACGATATTATATAAAAAAGCAATCAAATGAATTTTACAAATGGTATAAAAAGATAAACGGTTACTTGTATTAAATACCTATTTGGCATTGCTGATTGTAAATGATGAAGTATGTTTTATAAACGTAGCATGTATTCGATTCTTAGTACCGTGCCCTTTTAAAAAGGAGGTAGGAAAATCGAAAAGGAATCAAACAGAAAGTTATTTATTAAATTTATTATCCTTTCAAATAAAAAAATAAGATTGCTTACAAGTAGGTTTTGGCCACAATATGTATAAAATATAAAAGAAATCACACAATGACAATAATATCAAACACCAAGTACAGTTTAATCTCGAACGCGAATATGAATTTTATGCTATAGGTGGCACTTATCATTGTCCGAGATATATTCTAGTTGAGCCTGACACCTTCGTTATTTACTGCTACTACTGCTCCGCTCCCATGGCTTATTGCGTGATGGACTATCTAACATGACTATCACGCACACATGACTAATCACTTCCAACTCATGTATATTATTCGCTGACGGTTTTTCTTTAATTATGACATGTGATAAAAATGCTGACATTAATAAATTTTCATCTGACATTAGTAATACAATTAATAATATAATAATATGGCTCGAAAATAATAATTTGCAAGTAAATTTAAATAAAACAAAATTTATTCAATTTAGCACCTATGGGAATCCACATAAAAATATAAAAGTAAACTATAAGGATGAGGAAATTAATGAGGTCAAAAGCACAACTTTCCTAGGATTTCATTTGGACAAAAATCTAAATTGGAAGCTGCACGTAGAAAATGTATGCAGTAAAATAAATAGATTCGTGTATGTCCTTTACAAACTACGGAAAACTTCCACTGAACATACTGTGCTAGCGGCATATCACGGCTACGTATCCTCGGTACTAAACTACGGTCTCATATTGTGGGGCAACTCTACTGAGGTACAACGTGTTTTTTTGGCACAAAAGAAATGTGTTCGCGCCATTCATGCCATACCACCATGGGAGTCCTGCAAGCTGCTTTTCAAACGGTCTCGCATACTCACTCTACCCAGTATGTATATACTGGAGTCAGCTAAATTTGTTATGCAACATCCTAACTTCTTTAAAAAAGCAAGAGACTTGTACCCTCATAACACCAGACATCCAGAAAGAATTGTAATGCAAAAGGTACCCAGAACGGCTATGTATTTAAACAGTAGTATTGTAATGTGTGGACGCATTTTTAATGCGTTACCTAGTAGTTTTAAACAAATACCTACAGACAAATTTTATAAGAAATTTAAAGACTGGCTCATTGAGAAATCCTTCTACTCAATAAAATAATACTTTGAAGCCGTAAAAAATGAGTGTAAATTGTAATAATAGGTTAAGAAATAATGTACAATTTAATAGTTATTTATATCTAATGTTAATATAATTATTTTGGATTTTAATTAAGATTTGCATGTCACAGTTTGACAATATGTTCTAAAAAAAATGTCCAAAAGGCTCCTATTATATATTTCAACTTATGTACCTACATTTTATGCAAATAAAAAAATATTATTATTCCTCTTTATTTATTTTCATTCTCATTGATCTTATTTTATATAATTAAATCACTGAACAAAAAAAAAACAAAAAATAACTATATAAAATAGGACCACGGAGACCCACCGGCATCGGGCACAGGGACCAAGCTACCGGTGGTTAGGGCTCCAGAGAGAGGAACCTCCGAACGATGCGTGTCGTGTCCAGCAATACTGCCTTCTGTATAGAGGACTTGATCCAGCCGTCTAACGAGAGCCTCTTGAGGTGGTGGTCGAGGCTCTTGGCAATAAGACCATTTACGGTCACGACTATCGGTACAATGATCGCCGAGTCAACATCCCACATGTCGACAATCTCGTGAGCCAGGTCCAAATACTTAATTTGTTTATCTTTTTCGGCTTTCACGAGATTCTCGTCATGGGGTATGGTGACGTCGATGATCATTGCAAGGCGCTCTAATCGGTCTATCACCACTATGTCCGGCTTGTTAGCCGCAATAGTTCTGTCAGTAATGATAGACCGATCCCAGTACAGAGTAGCACGACCATTTTCAAGAACTGGGTCGGGCACATACCTGTAGTACGGTACTTCGGAGTCGACAAGTTGGTACTTTAAGGCAAGTTGCTGATGGACAATCCTGGCTACTTGGTTGTGTCTATGCAAATATTCGCCGTTGGCAAGACGAGAACAACCGGATACTATATGTCTGAGCGATTCACCAGGCTGGTGACATGCCCGACATATGTCGACCGTCCCATCCCTCAGAATATACTTCCGGTAGTTGTTCGTCATGATAACTTCGTCCATAATTGCAAATACAAAACCTTCTGTTTCGGCGAAAAGATCGCCGAAACGCAGCCAGGAAACCGAAGCTGGAAAATCTACATCGGGCCCATGCAAGGCCCGGTAAAATCGTCCATGCAGCTCTTTGCCCCTCCATACCTCCCTGCGCTCCTCTACACCAAGTAAGCAGGTTTGCGCCAGTTCTCTTTGGCCAGACCCAGCGGGGTAAGTCCGTTGTCCACAGCAACCACATCTCGGTGCACACCCGCGGCAGTGTGGAGAAAGTATTCTCTGAGATTGCACACCTCGCGATTGTGGAGGGTCTTGGCACTTAAGAAGCCCCGACCCCCGCACTTCCGCGGGATGTACAATCTCATCACTGACGAACGCGGGTGATGCATCCGGTATGTGGTGAGTAGACAACGAACTTTCCTATCCAAGGCGTCCAATTCCGTCTGAGTCCATCTGAGTATGCCGAAGGAGTACATTAAGACCGGCATGGCCCAACCGTTACAAGCACGCACCTTATTTCCGCCCGAAAGAAAGCTTTTTAAAACTTTCTTCAGGCGGCCAAAGAAACGCGCCTGCAACGACTGTTTCATGCCAGCCTCATCAATACATAATGCCTGCGACATACCCAGATATTTATAGGTTTCGGTTGCAGAGAGTGATCGAAGTTGTGTGAAATCTGAAAGTTCTATACCGTCAGATTCCACACTCATGCCTCGCCTTACATGCATGACCGCACATTTATCCACACCGAACCCCATCTTAATTGAATTACTAAAGCTTTCACTTATCTTTAGTAACTCAGTTAATTGGGGGTCAGTGGAGGCAAATATTTTGAGGTCATCCATGAAAAGGAGGTGGGAAATAACTTGACCTCTACTCTGCAATCTATAGCCTAGCCCTGAACTTTCGAGCAAAGTGCTCAGTGGGTTCAGTGCTAGGCAAAACCATAGTGGACTCAAACTGTCGCCTTGGAAAATACCCCGCTTGATCCTTATAGGTACGCCATACCCGCAAGGCTGTCGACACCCTGGATAGCGAAGCACCGTACTCCACTGCCCCATACATGCCTTCAAGAGGGCGCATAGAGTTGCATCAACTTTGTACAACTCCAGCACCCTCAAGAGCCATGTATGTGGCACAGAGTCATAGGCCTTCTTATAGTCTATCCAGCATGTCGCCAGATTCTTTCGACTACGGCGAACCTGTTGGCTTATGGTCATGTCAATAAGGAGTAGCTCTTTAGTACCACGGGCCCCGCTTCTACATCCATTTTGAGATACAGATAAGATGTTATTTCTAAATATATGTGCTTCTAATTTCGTTCTCAAAATGGATGTAAAAACTTTATACATTGTAGGCAGGCAAGTGATAGGCCTATAGTTCGTAGGCTCCGTGGTACTTACTTGCCTTAAAGAGCAGGCAGCGACCCTGAATCCAGAGATGACTGAAATTGAGAAGCCAAACGAGCATGTGCACTGCGTAGCCATTTTAACCAGAAATTGTGCAGCCCGTCCGGTCCTGCCGATTTCCAGTTGGCTAACTGACGGACTGCACAATATACATCTGTGGTGTCAATGGCTACGGGCTCCATGTGAGGTATTGCCTCACATGATCGTTTAACATCTCTAATCCAGTCATCTTCCGTATGGCTGATGGGAGTCGACCATATGCTGCGCCAAAATTCAATCGTATTCGCATCATCTGGCCGACTTCCATCATCCACACGTGGGTCAGGTCGCTCCCAATTTCTATAAACCAACTTCTCATCTCTTTGGAATGCGCGATTTTGGGAGTATCGGGCTACCCTTTTCTTGTATCGTTTGATACGATTTGCCCACGCATAAACTTTCTGCTTCAGGAGATCGATGCGTTCTGTGACCCGTGACACATACTCTTGAGGACGGAGTCCCGTTCCTTTAAACGCCCGGTTCACAAAACGTATCACTCTCGGGCGGGTATTGCCCGACCTGAAGCAGATTAGTTTGCCTATGAGTGCCCTGGTCTCAGCAATACGCCGCTCAATTCTACGCTGCCAAGCCGGGACGGTATCTCGAGGAGCTATATCAAAACTGTTTCCTATTTTAATATTAGCTACTCGACATGCCGCTACAGCCGCACAGTACAGAATTGAGTGCGTATCGCTAAGATTTTCACTATTGTCTAAGTAAATAGGCAATAGTGAATCCAGGGCACACACAAGCGCCATATTCTTTTTATGCGTGGGCAAACGCGGCAGCCGAGGTCTGTCTTGCAATGCAACGTACCGATATTCCCCAATGGCACACTCCAAAGCACTCCTTATCTTATCAATGCACTGGGTACTTACTTGTGTATCCCTGTCTACCACCTCTTCACCTCTTTCTTGTTGTCTGTGCAATATTTTTGGCACTGAAGCTACATTGCGTGTAGGAGGTTGGTTGGCAGGGATAACTGGCAAGTCTGAGCGTAGCCTCTCAAGTGCGTCGTCATCAAGCAGGCGGCAGCGCTGGATGGCTCGCACTTGATCCGACAGTCGCTGTGCCGAGACGTTGACAGCCGGTTCCAAGCCCTGAAACAGAGACAGCATGCGATCACGGTACGCCGTAAGGTTGGTACCTCCCTCTGTAGCCACAAAATATGCCCGCATGACATTTTCGTTCATGGATTGTGTCCATCTCATGCGGTGCACATTACCACCGGTAGCGGGGGCCCTGTTCGAAACCGGTGGGTCTCGGGGTCCCAAGCGTAAGGGTGGCCGGCCTCTTCCCCGGCGACGTGCTGGTGGTGGCGACGACGGCGGGGAAAAATACTCGTCGCTCGACGAGCTCGACGCCTCAACACTCGGCGATGCTGGCGCTGGTGCCGGTGACTGTGAGGCGGAGCTGAGCGACGAGTCCGGGGGTCTAAGTCGTGCTACTGCTGCTCTGGCTCTCGTCAACATATATATTTCTTGATATTATCATTATTTATTATTGTTTACAATTTTCCATTTGACACAAGGTGTCATCTTCGCTATGTTTTCTAAATACTATTTCTTCTGATTTTATGGTTTTTATAAATTATGTCTGTATATTTATCGGATATTGTATCTTCTTTTAGTTGTTTTACTATATAAATTGTACCGCAAAACTGTTATACAAAATAAAATGTAAATTTGCAAGAAAATATGAATTCATGTTGATTCCAAGGTGTTGCCAGTTGTATTATTATTATTATTATTATTATAACACAGAAAGAATTCTTCAAATCGGACCAGTGGTTCCTGAGAGTTCCTGTTCATGTGAACAAACAAACTCTTCAGCCTTACATATTATTATTAGATAAGAAATGGAACATTTCAGTGGCTTTCCCCATGGTTGATCTTTTTCTATACTTATGATGAGTAGATGATTACCATACATAATTAATGTTATCTAACTACAAACACAGACTCAGTATTATTATCGGGCAAAACCGCAGACCCCAGGCTGCAAATGTGAATCGGATGGTTTTTTTACAGAGCATCACAGCGGATCGGTAATGATGATAGCGCACATAGCTTGACTAAATTAAACTTTGCACAGGTCTACACTCGGATGGGTAATAGAACTGCACTTGGCATCAACATTAGAGCGCTACCGTGCCCCGCAGAGCACATAAAGCTATCGGTTCCGGTTGTTGGCTTGGGAAAAGAATCATTAAGCCATGCCAGAGGATACTAAAACTCCGTCACTAGAGTAGGCCACACACTCACACAAAAAGCAACACGACGAATCGACAATATGACACACTAATCTTATTAATAAACTCCATACGTATATAAAAATGCGAACATAATTAATTAAAAGTACTTAATAATTAAAACTCAATAATAATATTATTATTGAGTTGTTGAGAAACTGGTGAAAAGCGATTCTTTGGTAGCCGCTGAAAAAACATGGAAGGACCACTAGTCCCAGATCACTATTTCCAAATGACTTCATATGGTTGCGGCTTTGTACCTGCAAAAAGCATTTTATAATTAATCACTAAATACATGTAGTAGGGTATTCTTTCCTCTAACATTTTTCGCTAAGTGATTGAAAAAATATTTTTCTCAATACATGATTTCCTTGGATGACTTTTGAGCCCTAAGTTAAGGGACTAAAATTATATATAATGTATCAATTGCGAAATTTTAGAATAATTTGGCTAGCACTAAGACGAATTTATTTGAGAGTATTCATCATCATGTCAGCCTAGATACGTCCACTGCAGGACATAGGCCAACCCCTTAGGTTCTTCACACTCATAAATCTTGAGCCACCCCTTTTAAGTATTGTAAGTTTGTAAGGAGATAAATGTGATGATAGTTTTAGAACATGGCTCCGTATGCGTCGGTTCTTTTATCATAAACTATTATTACTACAAAAATTAATCAAAACCCGTTCTTTAGTTTTTTGTTAAAGACTAACAAACATCCATAAATCCAACCTCACAAACATTCACTTTTACAAAATAGTAGTAAGCTTTTGGATACATACCTTCTTTATGATTGTGATCATTCTTTATAGAAACAATGATGTCATCAACGGTGTAGATCACGGCTTTGCAACCTCTGCAGAAATGGGTAGAGCACACCCATCTTTTCTTGACCTCCGAACATCGACTGAATGGCCTTTGAAACTAATCAGCATGTTTCCTCTTTGGAATTTCGTGAATATAGCTAAAAAAGTAAAAAAAAACATATTAAGGTAATACATAGGTAAGTATATATAGAGACAATTGAAATATAAGTCTAGGGTTATTTTCACAAGTTGCTTGATCAACATTGAGACATTGTTTTTTTATGTTTATTTATCTTGCGTTCTGTGGTACCTATGCACTGAATCTTTGCTATTAATGCTCAACGGAGTCCTTACACAAATCCTTTACTAATCTTAATATATAAAATCCTTGCGTTACTGACTGACTGACAGACACGCTACAGCCGAAACTATTGGGCGCAGGAAGCTGAAATTTGGCATGTATTTTCCTTGGGGACCGTAGAGGGGCACTAAGAAGGGATTTCCCGAAATTCCCACGGGATCGGCCAAAACGGGTAAATTAAAAAAAATGCAGGCGTAGCTGCTGGCGTCCTCTAGTATTTACAAATATCTACTAACAATTGAAATCTTCCTCTTATTTTTTTGGTTAAAACAAAAAAAAAACAATAAGAGGAAGATTTCAATTTCGATGCGTTTTAATTGTCTTTGGAAAAAGGATGAGGTTCTCAATTCTTATACTCTTTAATTTTTTAAATAAAATACATTACTCTTTAAATACAAAATATACAACTAAATTATAAATATACAAATATTTACATTTCGTAAGTAATATCTTAATATATAAAATCCTTGCGTTACTGACTGACTGACAGACACGCTACAGCCGAAACTATTGGGCGCAGGAAGCTGAAGTTTGTATGTTCCTTGGGGACCGTAGGGGTGCACTAAGAAGGGATTTCCCGAAATTCCCACGGGATCGGCCAAAACTGGTAAATTAAAAAAAAATGCAGGCGTAGCTGCTGGCGTCCTCTAGTTACCGATATAGATATTCGGGGATACAGGCGTGAGTCTATAAATAAATAAAATATTACAGAGATAAGAGCGGATAATTATTATTATTCTTTAGAGCAATGAAACACTAATTTGTCTTTCTTCTAAGTTTGACTAGAATAAGTGCTTTTGCACAAATTACAATAAATCTTACCAGGTCAATTGGTTACATAGACTTTCCCCCAGAAACCCGGGTTCTACTTGCTAGACTAACCAGATTGAACAGAATCACATAAAGACTGCCGTCTGACTTCGGCATTACAAAGAGACAGCGGTATTTAATGATAAAGACCAGAATCAGTATATATAAGAGTACTGATTGACCTTCACGAATGAACAAATGACAAACGGGATCAACAGCTTATGGTCCAAAGAGTCAGTGGTGCACGCCGTCGGTTTAAATCCACTTCCTTGGGAACTGTATGGGTGCACTAAGAAGGGATTTCCCGAAATCTCTACTGGATCGGGAAGAAACGGTTTAGTTAAAATCAAATATGCGGGTTTAGCAGCAAGCATCCTCTAGTTTTAAATAGGACACGTAATATTCTAAAATTTTCTCTACATGAAATCCTTTTTGGCCTCATAGCAACGCAGTATCAGTAAGACAATGCCATCATTGACATATATTCTAAAGATAGACCAAAGACATTGGATATATATACACTTCAGTTATTCTTCTGTGAGATAGACATAAAATTCCATATAAAAACATTGTCCAAGCTGTTTCAGGTTTGACGTCTAATCGCACATGTGCAACACGCATATACACGTAGCGCCAATGGAATACAGCGCTTATATATCATATTATAGCCAATAAGCAACGGCTGACCGGGCATCTTACCAATGAGCAGCCAGTAGTACTCTAATGCTACTGGGTACTCATTGGCACTTGTATAGACTATTTTCACAGAAGATCAAAAAATAGATAAGTTTTGTGGCTATTTATGAAAATAAAAGTAATTATTTGTTTTCAGTAAAATAATAAAACTATAATCATATTTAGTTACTTTATAAAAAAAATAGAAAATGTATACGTTGGCGTAAGTTCAAGACATGTCTCAGGAACGAACAATTATAATTTTTTAAAGTTTAAATTTATCTTGGCATGAGGCTTGCTCAGAAAT
Organism: Euclidia mi; assembly: GCA_944739405.2. Taxonomy (NCBI): domain Eukaryota; kingdom Metazoa; phylum Arthropoda; class Insecta; order Lepidoptera; family Erebidae; genus Euclidia; species Euclidia mi. Next base: position 95,645,724 of record OX123186.2, on the reverse strand, counting down.
ATCTTATTATACATATAAAGCCGCATTGTTTGACAATCTGTTATAATGTCCTTTCTGACCACATGGTTCTATACACCAGTAGGAAAAATCATTTTTTGATGAAGTGGCCCGAATAGCTCAGTCGATACTGCATTGACACGGTTCGTCGTGGTCGCGGGTTCAAGTTGTGCCCCAGGAATTTATTTTTATAGCTTTAAATAAATTGCAATTCAATTTGCCCTAGCATAAGAAATGCTCAAAAATATATTTTAATACCTATTCCATCACCATCAAACACTTTTAATTTCGTAGGGTTTTGTCACTTGGTCAAAAAATAAAAATCAGGATGTTTGGCCTTATTTTTAATGACCTTATATTGGTTCAGTATATTTTTTACGTATTTTCTATAACTGCAAATTTATGTGTACTATGATGAAGTGTAAGTGAACCTACTGTTTTTAAAGTACCAAGGAATGTGTCACAATTATTTTATTTCAAATAAAATAATTGTGACACATTCCTTGGTACTTTTACTTTTTACTTTTTCTTTATATTCATTAATATAGTAATAACGATCAATATACTAAAAAGAAAAACACAAATTAGTGTTATACAAAATCAAATTGGTCTTAGAACATTAATCAAACTAAAACACTTTTAAAACCAATGCCTTCATCAAGTCTGTTCTTAGTCATATATTTTTACCTACAATCACTTGCAATGTGCTTGCAATCGATGTCTGCATAGTAGTTAGTCTATGGTGGTAAATGACGTCACATAAAAATAAATAAATACATTGTTATGTGGTAATATGATATAATTAACACTTTTTATTACTTAAATAATTAATAATATTAACTAGCGCTACTACAGATACAAGTTCTGATTCGAATTAACCGATATATCGTCGTTACACAATTATTAATAAACGAAGCGGAACCACACCGCCGGCAAGTCAGTGACACTAGATTGCTTTGCCGGGATATGCATGCAAAGCATTTGAACAAAGTAAATGTTCTGAATGCTACATCTAGTACTTTAGTACATATATATCGATGAATGCCATAATCTCGGCGCAGGATGATGATGTTCCCCAGTAGTTTTCAAAATAGTATCCTCAACTGTATACAGTTTTGCTTTGCACCCCATACGAGTGCAAGCCCATCGGTCTTTGGTTATAATGAACCCCTTAGCTATTCTTCGCGAGTCGTTTTTCTTATAGAACGTATAATCTTTGTATAAAATATTCACGTTGCCTTTCTTTGATTGTATTTTCACAGCACGAGTTGAGCCTGTTAGACAAATGCACGGGGTTACTGGTAATTAAACATAAAATGTATAAAACACGAAGAATATCGAATAAGTCTTTCTCCTAGAGAGCCGAGGTCCGCTTACCAGCCTAACCAGATTTGACAGAAGATTACCTAGTCTGGTTTCCGCAACCTAAAGAGACAGAGGTATTCCATAAAAAAGACCAGTGTCAGTATATTTAAGGGTACTAACTGCCCGGAACGATTGTCAGAAAAGTCAAAGTCAGTGGGGCGCGCTGAGAGTTCTAGCCCGATACCCTATGCATGGCAGTCTATTGTTACATCCGATTGTCTTTCGGCACCTTCAACGTACATCAGCATAATCAGCCTTTAACAGTCCACTGCTCGACTAGGCCTGTCCTTTGAAAGGAGAAATTGGCCTTTACCACGCTGGCCAATAATATGCTCCCTCTGTCGTCTCTTACGACATCCATGGTGATACGGGTGGTGACAATACGTATTCTTAAACGGTCACCACACGGACGTAAGCGTACACCATCTGATTATATTAAATTCATCAGTTACTGACTGACTGACACCGTATGACGAAGCTATTGGGCGTAAGAAACTGGAATTTGTTCCTAGGGGACTGTATGGGTACGGGGTGCACTAAGTATGAATTGCCCGAAATTCCATGTAGCAGTCGAACCCCACCCGCAACTGCCACTTGCCGCAATGGCAGGCACTGAGGCGGCCGCTTAAACCACAACATCAAAGGCAAATCGAGCAAAGAGGCAGAGGGGCCATGTTATGCAGAGAACAGCGCTGTAAGAGAAGGAAAACTTGAAACAAACTCTATACCAACCCGTTTGGCAAGCGGGGTATAGTAGGCTGCATGACATTAAAGCAGTGTTTGAATGGCATTTCTAACATCCGGCTCGAAGGACCAATGAATGTACGGTTACGTACACCAGAAGCTAGTGCGTTATTGTTTCGTGAGTGCGGAGAGAAGAAAAAATCACACGTGGTACTACATTATTTTTACATTACGCGTAAACGTATACAGGTTAGGCTGCGACCATTCAATTTTCTAAAGACCGTTCGTCGCGACAGTACAGTTCGCACTGATTGTGTTATTAATATAATTTGCGACGGCTAAGTAAATAACACGCGTCAGCAAAATGCAATATACACTGTATCGAGACAGTACATAGGCCAATTCCTTCTTCCAAAGAAGAGGCCTAGTCTACTAGTGGACTGTTAGGGGCTGAAAATGAAAGGCAAATCGAACCAAACTTACTGAAATGCTTCTCTCTGGTCGTTGATTTTGTAAAATGAAACTTCAAATCGACTGGGTAGAACGCGATTCTCCAAATTATTATTTCAACGCAAATCTTTCAAAGATTAGCAGTACATAAACATTACAGACATGAAATATATCTTTATTCTTCACACCAAATTTATAATTTTTTTAACAGATTTAAATACAAGTTTCATTTTTAACTTATTGTTATGTTTGGTACTAATAAGTAAAATTGTATTAATTAACTTGAAGGTAAAAGGATTTTTACTAGCACTTGATTCGATACCGAATCGATCCACTAGATCGTATGTATCAAATGGAGTGGATCGATACTTGAATCGATACACTGTGTTACGATCCCTTGCGATCAAAAATATCGATACAAAACACCGGAATCAAACATCCTTACTCCAGTAGGATGTCGCTGCTTAGTTTTTAAATAAGACACGAAATATTCCAAAAATTTCTCTACTTTAAATCCACTTTGGTCTCATCGTCACACGGTATCCGTAATACAATGCCATGATCTCGGCGCCGGATGGTGATGCTCTCCAGCAGTTTTCATTATATTATCCTCAACTGTATAGAGTTATGCATTGCACCCTACACCAGTGGAAGTCCATCGGTCTTTGGTAATATTGGACCCTTTAGCTTTTCTTCGCGAGTCATTTTTCTTATAGTAAGCATAATATTAGTATAATATATTCACGTTGCCTTTCTTTGACTGTATTTTCACAGCACGAGTTGCGCCTGTTGAAGAAATGCACGTGGTTATTGATAATGAAACATAAAAATTCACAAAAGTTCACAAACAAAACTCAAAATCCCGAAAGAGACTTCAGGGCCTAGTCAAATGGCATTTGCTCCTGGTCTCGAAGGGTTGGAGCTGCGGAGAGCATTTTTCACAGTCAAACTATTCAGCATTGTTCTCATTCTGAAATAGCCCAAGATCAATAATTATCACCTTGAAGTTGTTTGTCTGTATGCTTGCGTGTCGTAATCATTTGTTTGATATTGGACATTATTTTGAATTGTCGACAATAGTTTATCAGTGAAACGCGCTGCGCTATGTGTGATTGACCGCTTAACATATCGAAGAAACAATAGCATGCCAGTGCCTCAATGTTTGCACTTAGCGAATGGCGATATCGCTGATGTAATGCCACTTGTCTAGGCCCTGTTGAACAAAGGTTTTACATTTTATCTCGGCAGACAAAGGTACCCCATAGATACCTTTGTTTCAAAGATTATCGAAACCGTCTCAGCATCCATCCTAGTACAGCTGCAGGCGAATCTTTCAAATTTTAGCGGCCACCCGCTATCAGTGGTGACCACCGACCAGGACCGAAAGGACCTGACACGCAAAGACACCTACGTGAGTAAGGTTTTTGGCCCCTTTAACCGGAGAGAGAGCCACGTACAAACTGCAAGGGGGAAAATACATCTCGTGGAAGGCGCGTGGTCAGTGCGCTGACGGCTAGTGGTAGCCGAAATTCGAGACAACGTCGTGCTGTGACGTCGCCGCGGTATAATCCAACCTCACATCGGGCGTGCGCAAGCGGGCGCCCGGCGTATAAAAGGCGTGCGATAGGCATTCACTCTGTAGTATAACCTCCTAAGGCCTGAGGGGTTAACGTAGCATATATGATCTCTAAGGCCTCAGGAGGCTAAAGTGAACGTCGAGCGCACGCCGCGCGCGCTAGAAGAGCGCGCATACCCAATGTGAGAGATCATAGTGGCCATGACTGTTATTCGGGTTATACATTTGGTAATTGTGTAATAAGTAAGGTGTATCAAAAAATAAAATACAAATGCACCTAAAATTACATGACAAAGTTATTACATACATAACGTCACGCCTTTTATCCCCGAAGGGGTAGGCAGAGGTGTATTTCTACACCCACTTTTCGCCAGATATACTTTAGTCCCACGTAATAAGGGGCGAGCCTATTGCCGTACCGGGCACATTTCCAGACTCCGTGCGGCTACTGATAATTTCGTGACAGAAATATCCAATAACACTGCCCGACCCAGGAATCGAACCCGGGACCTCCCGATCCCACGCGCACATTTTTATGCCGCGAGACCAACGAGTCAGTCGTATAGGGTTTGATGTCGAGTTTTCCGTCTCTACGCAAAGATGGTATTTGCATCGTGTTATCCTTTAGTCGCCTCTTACGACACCCACGGGAAGATAGGGGGTGGTGACACTTGTATTTTATTCCGTCAACCACAAGGCAGATGACAAAGTTATTTTCACAATTATAATGCGAATGTTATGTTACACAAATGTACTTATAATTAGGTACATAAGGTCTTTTTAGGGTTCCGTACCTAAAAGGTAAAAAACGGAACTCTATTACTAAGCCTCCGCTGTCTGTCTGTCTGTCCGTCTGTCCGTCTGTCTGTCACCAGGCTGTATCTCATAAACCATGATAGCTAGAAAGCTGAAATTTTCACAAATTATGTATTTCGGTTGCCGCTATACCAACAAATACTAAAAATAAAAAAATTAAAATATGAAGGGGGGTCCCATACAAAAAACGTGTTTTTTTCGTATTTTTTGCTCAAAATTACTAACTGTTACAGGTAGACGCTTTAAATTTTCACAGAATATGTAGTTGTATATTACCTTTCAAAATAAATAATTAAATTTAAAAAAAGTAAATAATAAAGGGGGGCTCCCATACAACAAACTTAATTTTTAAGCAATTTGTTACTCGATCTTAATAAACAGGTAGAAACTTATAAAGTATTTAAGTATACATACAACGAACGTGATTTTCTTGTATAGATGATGAAACGGAACCCTTTGTGCGCGAGTCCGACTCGCACTTGCCCAATTTTTTACCTATAATTTCAATGCGTATGTTCATCAAACACTTTTATTATTTGGTCTTCTACAGTATATATTTTAGCTTTGCAACGATGAGAACACCGTTTGGAACAGCCCCAGGTATCTTTCACATGTTGAGTCCTTCTGGGATCGTTGATGTTTATGTAAATGTTATTACCATACTGGAGTTGACGGTTACCACGTTGCGATGTGATAAACTGAATTTTACCTGAAAGGAAAATAAATCTTATAAAATAAAGCTTCATAAAGTTTTGGTTTTAGTAATAGTAGTAACAAACAAAAATATAATAACACGTAGTTTGCTTATTAAATCGACGTTATTGATGAATATGTTACACGATGTACGACTTAGTGGTCATTTAAATGGCAAGTTAATCGCTGGGCTGGAGCGGTGCCTTTGCGGTGCCTGCATAATGTTCCATGACTTTTACGTTGGCAAGAGAACCGGCCCGTAGAGATGTACGATGCAAGTAAAAAAAGGCGGACTCTAATAATAATACTTTATTTCTTCTCATGATTATGTTCATTATTAATAGCAATGATTTTGTTATCGACAATATGTAGGCAAGCTTTGCAGTATTTATTTTGTGTGCAGCTCCATCGCTTCTTTTCTGTCTTGTAGTTGCCGGGCTTTAAGTAAAAAGTGTATTCACCAACTTTGATGTTCGTCTTGCCTTTCTTCGTTTTGATTAAGGTCACTGAAAGATGAATGGGCATAAATAAAACACGGTTAGAAATTAAAACCAAGAAATACGATAATCATCATCATCAGCCCTGTATATATATACTGTCCCATTGCGAAGCAAGGGTCTCTTCTCACTGTGAGAAGAGCGAAGAATGCGGGTTGGCAGACTTCACATGTCCATCGAGAACATTATGGAGAAATATGCTTTATTTTTTCGGTAGGAATGTTTCTTGTCCTAAAATGAGATTTTTCATTCGCTAATGGATTGGTGTCGCTTTTGGAGAGGTCCAGTAACATATAACAGGCTGATGATGACGATTTGGTGTATCTTTTTATTTATAAAGAAATGCGAGTTGCAAGTGCGTTTGAATTAGCTCTGCTTAGTGTATGTGGTAGAATATTATTATTATTAAATGAGTAACAATATAGCCAATGGAGATCGTCAAACGTATAACTGTATACATACTGATACCAAACGGTCAGTTTACAAGGCAACTACGATGCAATTAGCTACCAATTTGTATCTTTTAAAATAATATGAGGTCCATTTGACCGTGAAGCATCTTGTAAAATTGAAGTTGATAGTATCAGAAAAATAATCAGTAATAAAAAACAAAACATAGGTTTATTAATCTTTTTTCATCAATATAAAATAAGTCTTAACTGTGTCTGTCATTAAAACATTGTAAGCACATATATTTATTACATTCAACACGTTTAGTTATAATTTTCTTTACTTTTTGTCAGCTTCGCGGCTTGGCAATAAAATTCTGTACTTTTTTTAACATTCGCAACATCTTCGTTTTATATCAGACTTTCGAAGAAAATGACTATTCCTTAGAATGCATCCTGAAAACATAACTATTGATAATAATACCAGAAAATACAGTTAAATTCATACTGTACATAAATACATGAGATCGCTAGAAGTTAGACAACTTGCATAATTTCTCCAAAAAAATTTTACGTGTTACTGTCAGAGATCGGAGATTTACGTAAACATACTATTTCACTGCAGTTTATTTTGCATTTCTGACTGACCGACAACGCGCAGCCGAAATTACTGGTCGCAAGAAGCTAGAAGTAATTTGGTATGAATGTTCCATAAGAGAGTAGGGAAACACGAGGATAGGATTTTTGGCAATTCCCACCTTTAGGGGTCAAATGGTGTCCGATCATATGACAAAAAAACAAATGAAAAATTTTCATTTGACAAATAACGTTTGAAAAAATTATACTGGATAAATTTATTATTTTACAAACTATTTTTTAATAAACTACTCATTAGACAATATATTTACTATAAAAAGGTATTATGCTAAAACATTAATTTACAAATTGATAATTTTTTTAAACATGTTATTTGGCAAAGCAACGTAAAGCATAAATAACATTTGACAAAATGCCTTACTTGGTAAATATTTTAGTAACCAAAATCTACGTTAAAACAACAATCTTTGTGTAGGGTCAACTGAAACAATGGCTGGTTAGGTTAGGTTAGAACTGCGACCACAACGCCAGAAACGAATTCTACTTATTTCGCTTAATTCAGGCAGTGTGTATTTTTTTTAAAAGACTTAAGTTTCTTTGGAATTAGTATTGATAATAAAATTATTACTTGCCTATAAATAATATGTCCAAGATGAAAATTGCAACTATGCAATTAAATATTTTCAAAACTTCGCGTAGGTATTGGTTAGAAATTAGTTATTTTTAAAAACTAATAATTTATCTTCTAACTTTTTGTACAATCACCAATTTGGCAAACGAATTATTAAGTCAAATGATTATTTTTAAAATAAATTAACATTTTAATTATTTTCCAAGTAAAACTTTGCGAAACCTGTACTATGTCAAATGATTGTTTTTAAAGTAATATGTTTGCGAAATGAAAGTTTGTCATACGATTAGTTTTTCAAACGTTGTTTGTAAAATGATTTTTTGTCATACGTTTTTTGTCAAACAATAGTAAAACGGGTCAAATAGATCCACGCACAACGGTGTTGTGCAAAATAAAACCTAAGGATCAGTGGATATAAAATAAATAAAATAGGAAATAAAAAGCGTAAACAAATCTCGAAATTTGTGACTTTTTTAATTTTCCACACAACAATAACAACATTTTTTTATGTGTACGTGTTTCTAATGTATATTAATACGAACAAATTGTGCTTATGGTTTTGCTTATACAAACATTTATCTAAAATCACCATCCACTGATTGTTTTGCGTTGTCGAGCAAAAACTGGACATAAACTACTTACGAATAAAATCTTGCAAAATATTATCAATATAAAAGAAAGAAGTAAGTATTTCAAAAAAATCCTCCAAAACAAAATGAATTAATATTACGTTCTTGATGGTAAAAATCTTATTATAAAACATGGCCTAAATATAGTTCGAAATTTACTAACACTTTTGTCTTTTTAGGGTTCCGTACCTTAAAGGTAAAAACGGGACCCTATTACTAAGCCTCCGCTGTCTGTCTGTCTGTCTGTCCGTCTGTCTGTCTGTCTGTCACCAGACTGTATCTCATAAACCGTGATAGCTAGAAAGCTGAAATTTTTACAAATTATGTATTTCGGTTGCCGCTTTAACAACAAATACAAAAAATTCAAAAAATCTAATATTTTGCTCAAAATTACTAACTGTAACATGTAGACGCTTAAAATTTTCTCAGAATATGTAGTTGTATATTACCTTTCAAAATAAATAATTAAATAAAAAAAAAAATAATAAAGAGGGGCTCCCATACAACAAACGTAATTTTTAAGCAATTTGTTACTCGATCTTAATAAACAGGTAGAAACTTAAAAGTATTTAAGTATACATACAACGAACGTGATTTTCTTTTATAGATGATGGTACGGAAACCTTCGTGCGCGAGTCCGACTCGCACTTACCCAATTTTTTATTCCTTTTTTTTCCACTGTTTCTTTATTGTACTTTTTTTTGTATGGGTGTGAGAATATTTTTTTTTCTTTTATCTTTACTCCCAGCGATATCTAAACAAAAGTTATTATTAGACGTAGACTGAAACAAAACTGTTGCGCATCATCTGATTCTAAAATTAATTGAAATAAATCTGATATTAAAATAAATAAGGACTTTCTTGGAATATCTAAGCTTAAGTTCGGTTTTATATTTAGCCCTTGTTCTATAATAAGACTTCAGAAGTCGAAAATGAACTAAATTAATGATTAAGATTGTCGTGATTAACTAATATGTAACAATTAAGTAGTTTGTAAGTAATTAATTTCATCACTCAGATTACTAACCCCGTAACACAAATACTTAAAACCAGTATTTTGCTAAGAAAATCCAGAAAACACATAAATACAGAAAGCCAGATCAACGATAAAAATAAACGCATTTGCTTAAAATGACTTGAGGATCGATTCTCGTATTCAACTTACAAACACTGAACGTCAATCTAATTACGATAAAATTATGAGCTGACATGCATTCCATTTGAAACATAAGTTTCATGACGTTAGTTGTAATTTCGCTACCAATGTTAGTTCAAAATATCATAAAATTTATTAGCCAATCTTGAACACTGTATTGAAACCTGCCTCATTTTACCAAAACATTTGTGACGGAATTGAGACAAGTTTGAGAATAAATTCTAAAGAATTGTATTAACGACAATAATGGCCCTTGGTCAGCTAACGCATACTGCGTCTTGATTCGCAACCTTTGTATGAGCGAATGCAACCATGTCGTGATAAGTCGGTCTTCTGTAACTGTATGTTTTGTGAAACAACGTAAAACCAATCAGTGACGTCACAATAAAGTTATCTCAGAGCTTGCCGATCAATATTCAATAAAAATTACACTTCTTTACAATAATCACATGTACAGGCTGATCTCGAATTTATTTCTGTTACCATTACCTATAAATTAATCGAAACTTCGGGTAAGAATGGACATTTTGAAAGCAGTCATCGGGCTCCAAAGCGAACATCTTGTATGTAACAGGTATACCACCAGGACGATGAAACTATTAATTTATCCATAACCTATAGCAAAGGTTACTTACTAACACGATTAAAAAAAAGCACCCTCACTTGTATTTATTGCCATCATCTATCTAAACATATCGAATCATTTCATTTAACAATACTTTACGGAATTTGCTGCAATAAATTCTTCTGAAGTCTGCTGCACCTAGCAAAATTAAAATAACGTGCGCTTTTATTGAATGTTGAGAAAACCCGGCAATAAGGTACATCACTTTAAACTTACAATACAACAGCAATTGTCCTACTAGATATACAACATCCATATAATCACTAGTAGCTGCTTAGATTGGCGAACATTTTAGAGTATGAATTTATAAAGGCTAGTCATTTATTTTTAATGCAAATCTGTAACAGATAACTCCCTTTTCAAAATGAAATGTTGGCATTTGTAAGTGATCAGTAAAGAAAATCATAAGATAGCCAAGGAGGCAATTCATCTATCCTTTTTGTTGGTCTAAGGAGTAAGACTAGGCTCTCAAATGTGTAAGCTCAAAATCTTTATATCTGAACATATGAATTAAAATTAAATAAACACATATTCTTAAGTCCACCAACCTCAATTCTTCTATACAATTGATCTAATAATAATGCTTCTTCCGTGGATGATTATGAAAATTATTAATTTTTATAATTTCATTCTCTATAGTGTATATTTGTGCTTTACAACCTCGTAAACAATGGCTGGAACAAACCCAGTGGGTCTTCAGACCTCTACAAGATGTGTGTAGTGAGTGAAGATATCCACCGACTTTCAGCATAGTCCGCCCTGTTGTACTTGATTCCGTGAATTCCACTGTATGACCTGAAAAATATAGATATTTGTGAGATGAATCTCTATACGTAGATAAATGATTGGTATCGATACCGCGCTGTCTAAGAAAAATAGGTTCATAAATGCGACAACTCATTATGATAGTGTGTGTCAAGCAAAAGCAACAAGACGCACATGCGTGAAGAATTATGTTGTTAGCTTCTCAACCGTTACTCGAGTTAATGGGAAAATGTTTTATACTGTGGTCTATTGGATAAGTAACTGGTTATAAATGTAGCTAAAAAATTACAATAGTTTAAAAGCATCAAATTATTCGTGTATCATCATTCGGGTTAGGCGTAGATTTCTTCATCGAAAAAATGGTGGGTATATATATATTTTTTATGGTAATAGGCGGCAAACGAGCAGACGGATCGCCTGATCGTAAGCAATTACCGCCGCCCATGGACACAAGCAACACCACAGGAGTCACAAGTGCGTTGCCGCCCCTTGGAATTGGAAAAAGGGATAGGATGAGGAGTGGGATGTATGGGAAATAAGTCAGTTATCGCGACTAAGACACGCTAAATAATATTTTATGATGAAAAACGAATTCATACGCGCCTACGAAACGCTAGTCTGGCACCGCTCTTAACCTAATGGTTATGCGTATTATTTACAAATACAATTTCATCATTGATAGTGAACAGGCTTGCTTTGCACCCTTTTCATTGATGGGTGGAACACGCCCATCGTGTTTTCAGCCTTTGCTTAATCTGCGCGAAAAACGTGTAGTCTCCGAGGCGTATCAATCGATTGCCTTTCTTGGATATTTAATACGTTACACCTGAAAAGAAAGAGAGTCCTTTATTTTTACAAAAATAAACATAATATATTGTTCTTAATCTCTACAGTCCACTGCTGCTCTCCGGTTTTTGCCATCCAGCTACCCCCCTAAAGTCATAGGTGCATCTGGCCATTATAAACAATTTTATATACAGCTGCCAGAACTAGGAAGACATCCTGTATCGCGGAGAACTATTGCAAACATTCTCGCAACGGAGACAAAGAACACCCAGAGTCGAAACAATCATTTGTGAAGCACACGAAGTGTTGTGCCATGCGGGGATCGAACACACAACACTCGGAACGGCAGTTGCCACTACGTCCGATATTTCGATAAAATGTCGATCAAAAGTTACTTCGAGCATTTTTTTACAAAAATCGCGCAGTGGCAATATATGTGTAATCATTTTGTAACGCTTAAAAGTGAATATATTGAAGATAATTTCTACTGTGCTTGTTTATGCGAATGAACGTTTATGTATATGTAAAAAACTTAAAGTAAAGAAAAACGCATTTACTTATATACATAACGTCACGCCTTTTATCCCCGAAGGGGTAGGCAGAGGTGTATTTCTACACCCACTTTTCGCCAGATATACTTTAGTCCCACGTAATAAGGGGCGAGCCTATTGCCGTACCGGGCACGTTTCCAGACTCCGTGCTGCTATTGAGAATTTCGTGACAGAAAAACCCAATAACACTGCCCGACCCAGGAATCGAACCCGGGACCACCAACGAGGCAGTCGTATAGGGTTTGATGTCGAGTTTTCCGTCTCTACGCAAAGATGGTATTTGCATCATGTTATCCCTTAGTCGCCTCTTACGACACCCAGGGGAAGATAGGGGGTGGTGACACTTGTATTCTATGCCGTCAACCACACGGTTGACCACACAACATTTACTTATATATCACACTTTATTCATCACGAGTACATATTACAAACGTATTAAAAGCATAAACCAGCAACATAATTTTATCGTTAACTTAGCTATTCCTATAAAAATAAAAAAGCTTCAATTCTGACAACATTGACAACTTATTCACTACTTCTGTGGTATATTAACTTTGGTATCACTTTTTTAATAATTGTATTTATCCAATAAATTCTCCTAGATTTTCCCGTCCATGTCGAAGTTAGAGTAGTAAGTTACTTGCCCTGTCTATCAGTTTAAAGGTCATGGCACATTATACAGGCACCATACCGGTAATATACCAAATAAACATAATTGATTGCTTGAGTATGATATCAATAACTATTATTTTTGCATTCATAGATAACTCACAATGTGAAACAGTTCCAACTCCTTACAGAAGATACCATGTAAAACCATTATACCTACTGGCAGTAAAAAGAGTGGCCACGAGTTTTATTGCCCGTTCTTTCTCGTGGTTCTACCTATTCCATTGCGAACGTGGCAGTAAATGCAAAACGTAGAATCATCTAGTAATTAACTTGAATTTTTGACGTTCATAAGCGTTACTTTGTGGCCTAAATGAATAAATAATTTTGACTTTGACTTATAATGCAATACGACACTATAAAATACCAACGGCTGGTTGACAGCGCGCGTGCCGGTACCTAGCAGCTGCGCCGCCGCCGTTACGGTGCCGGTACAATGCGCCATTTTCTTAAGAGTTATGGTCTACATTTGTATACTAAGTAGTAACCTAATGGTCGTGTGTATTATTTATTGACAGTGACAGTGAACAGGCACGCTTTGCAGCCTTTCTTTTGATTCGTAGAGCAAGCCCATCTTGTTTTCGCTTTACAAGTGAAATGAGAGTAGAAGCTGTAGGACCCTACACGTATCATTGGCTTGCCTCTTTGTGAAACTGTGTATGTAATATCTGAAAGGAAAACAATTCAAATAAATAATTTGTCATCTTACGAAAATAAAAACAAACAGCTATAAGTACATTATACGTGTCAAGAGTGCAAAATGAATATCTCCTTGATAATATCGCATGTTTCAATATTCATTTGTAGTAATTCAATCTGGGTAAGTTTCGATTCCCATTTGAAATGGAAAAAAAATATTATCCATTTTTCATGTTCGCTTGAAGATAACCAGTTACTTAATATGAATAAATACGGGGTGTTTGGTATGGTTGCAATTTCGATATTGATTTGCTATGGACATTCAGTTGCTATATATTATGTTCCGGTACAATGAGAAATTTCCAAAAGTATTTTGCGCAGAATATAAATATAAATATTTTACTGCTTAGGAAGACAAACGAGCAAGCAGGGCACCCGATGGTAAGTGATCACCGGCGCCCATAGACACATGCAATACCCGAAGGATCATAAGTGTGTTACCGACCTCTTAAAAAAGAACATGGACGCTTCGTAAAGGTTCCAATGTCAAATGTAAGTGATTTGGAAATACCGCTGCAGACAGATACTTGAAAGAAGAAAAAGTATACGTATGAAGTTGAAATCACAAACCATCAGATAACTGGGTTTAACACACATTTTTATTTTAAATTTACTATTACCACGGACATTTATCACACATATTATAATAATGTCCATTAAAACTATTTAACAAAAGAAAAAGCAACATACATATTCGATTTGAAACTTTTTAAATGTATATAAATGATACGAAACAATTATAGTATCTTAATCTGAAACGTCGGCAAAACATAGGTAAAACAAACAACATAGGTAAAACAAACATAGGTAAACACAACTTAATAATTATAGTTAATTAACGCGATTAAGACCCGTTCAATAATGATGCATGAAAACACACTTACGTCTGTAAATAATAAAATGCACAACAATAATCTTCAGTCATATAATTATATTAAATAAAATAAATAAATCTATGACTCATAGTAAACTTTGATACAGAAAATTAAAAAACTAAATTTTGGTAACTCTTTCATCTTTAAAATTTAGATTTATCAGTATCACATTTTACTTATATTTACATTCAAAGCTAAACCAAGGTACTTGAGGACATTCAATTTACTATCTACTTACATTTATCCAGTGACATAATTTTTTCGTGCGACATATTCTACTACGAATTTTGTACAACATTTTGCTAAATATAGTGTTTTTAATTATTGCCTTGCTTCTTAATCTTTTCATACATATACATACATACATAGACTCACGCCTTTTTCCGGAGGGGTAGGCAAAAACTACGAAACGCCATATTATTATGCAACGATCCTGGCATCTCTCTCTTGCTTCATTCATTCTCATCATGCATCTTAATCTTTTCATGGCTATTTAATGATTATGACTATTATTAATGCCTACAATTTTATCATCAACTATAGTTAAGGACGCTCTGCATCCTTTTTTCTGGTTTGTGGAACAGCCCCATCTGGTCTTAAAGTTTTGTTTGACTTGCGCGTAGAAAGTGTACGGACCAAGGCGTATCATTGGCTTGCCTCTTTGTGATAGCGTGTAGATAATATCTGGAAAATAAATATAATAATGTCATTGGTTATAATTATCTTTCATATAAACATGAAAACTTTTCGAGTGATCGAAGATACTAACTGCAATTAATTGTACTTACACTTTTCAGTTGCAATTTAATAGTAACTACCTGTTCTCTTAAAAGTAATCAAAAATAAATATGTAATTATATTTTTTTATATTGTATTGCACAAAGCACACATTATCATTTGATTTGATTATTGCTAGCCTTACTTGTACATTTCAAATATCATAATTTTATTCAAAGAACCTAAGACAATAATTGTTTTGGTCGCGCATCCAATCTTTGACCACCGGCATACCAGCAGGGTTGGCAGACACCACATGTCTTTCGAGAACATTATGATGTACTCTTAGACATGCAGATGTTCTCAAGATGTTTTTCTTCAACGTTAAACAAGCGATAATCAACAATTTAATAAGCGCTTAACTTGTAAAAGTCTTTGGTGCACACCGTGAACTCATACCCGAGACCCTCTACGTAGCAGTTTGTCAGTCTCGCCACTAGGCTATCGTCGATATTAGATATGAGAGTAAATGAAATAGCCAAATAAAATATTAGCTTCTTTATTTATAACAGCCATATACAAATATGACATTCCTTTTAGCAATTGAATGCATTGATACCCGTTTTGGCAAACTCTATCTTAAATTTAACTTGGATTTCTTGATTTACTCGTAGTCTATTCTAGGCACTCTCACTTGCAAAGTTATAACCACAGCCATAACAGTTTAACCAATAACCATACTCTTCGCTAAGTGTTTGTTAAATTGTCAGCATTAGGGCCA
This sequence comes from Euclidia mi, assembly GCA_944739405.2. Lineage (NCBI taxonomy): Eukaryota > Metazoa > Arthropoda > Insecta > Lepidoptera > Erebidae > Euclidia > Euclidia mi. The sequence goes on along the minus strand of OX123186.2, from coordinate 95,629,776 downwards.
GGGCACATATAGCTAAGCGCAACGTAGAGCTTGCGAGCGCATACGCGTCGTGTATATAGCTTCGATCAGCTCAGGAATTTAGAGATTTTCATTGATTTAAGACATTATTTAAATAGTGGTCATTAATTTGTCTTGCACTTGGTCTGCAATGCATGTATTCCATAAAAATGTTGTACCTATTTGTAACTATATTTTTTTCTTAAATTGTATTTTTACTTTACATGTCTGATAAATTGCAGTGTCGATTGCTATTTGCTTCAATAATAAGAACTATTGTTCACAGTTATGCAATTATCTTGTCAAGGGTTCCGTTGACCGAAAGCGTTGCGTGTGGATAAGCGCGCATGCCCGCGCAATCGCCAAGGGTCGCTCAAGTTGGGATACGCTCAAGAAAAATTCTGTGTAAATCTATTTCGGACATGATTCAACTAAGAAAACTGTTAATAATAGTTTGATACTAGAAACATGTTTCCCGCTTCGGTTCTTAGGTATAGTTAAGAAATACGACCAACTTAGAAGAGTAGTTTTCTGTACCGTACTGGTCAGTGATTATGTTCATTATTGATATCAACAATCTGATTGAAGACTGTTAATATGGAAGCCCATCGAGTTTTGAACTCTCCCTTTACTCGAGCGTAGAGAGTGTAAGCACCCAAACGAATCATCGGTTTGCCTTTCTTTGACACTGTGTAAACAGCACCTGAATAAAAAAAATGGATATTTACAAAATACTTATAACGTGGGAAGGAAACATTATTAATTAATAACTACTTCTAAAGTCTTATAGTAAATATGCCATTTTTGTTTTTTTTTTTAACCCACGTCCTTCCGCGTGGTTGTCGGTTACAATGCCGCTACGCCATCGTGTCTTCGACATATACCTAATGTAAATACTAAGTTTTAGTTGCTGTTGCATTTCTCTTTCTTTATATATAAAATAAAAAATATTTTCAAATAAAAAGAAACCGATTTCAAAAACACTAAGGAACTAAAAACAAAAAATAATTGGTTTTGGAGCAACAATTTTTGGAGTCAGTGCCAAGCCAAGTATTTCTGATCTGACTACAAAACCTCTACACATTTTTATACAACTTTTGTAGTTGATAGAATAGGTAGTTTGTAATTTAGTATCTTTTTGCGTAAGTGCTTGACACCGACTCCAAAAATTGTTGCTCCAAAACCAATTATTTTTTGTTTTTTAGTGCCTTAGTGTTTTTGAAGTCGGTTTCTTTTTATTTAAAAATAATTTTTATTTGTTGCTTTTTAGTGGTATACTATTAAAAAAAAGTAATAGGTGGTAATTAGGTACATAGGATAGTGTAGGTAGTAGATGATGGGGAGGTCTTCTTTACGTGCCTCAATTCTAAAATATAGAACTGTACCTATCTGGCGATTTAAAGTATTTTTTTTTGTTATCAACTAACTAGCCTGAACACGTTCGTTTCAGTTATATGAAAGAAAGAAGAAAGAAAAAGAAAGAAAATATATCTTTATTGCAAGCACGCTGTACAGTACTCCTTAATTTTACTTATTCTAAATAACAAAAAAGAACCACACAAAAAAAGAAAATTGTGGCGAAGTCAATATACACTAACTCAAAAGACTAAGACGCTATTTGGCAGCTTGTGGCCATAATGACACTTGCCATGTCTTGTCAACTGTCATAAACGGAGTTGAGTGAGCTGACCAACTGACAATGTCCTGACACTCCTGACATTTAAGTGATACGTGTCACCACGTGACTCGCCACGTGTATCTACATCAGAGATTGAGCAATTTATACATAAAATGATTACTTTTGTAAATACAATAATTAAGTAACTTAAACAATAATAACCGCATGAACACTATACACCGCGTGCCGCAATTTGGGCTGACACTCAGCAAACACTGCGATAGACGCCATAGTTCCAATCACAGTACTGATTTTCAGTGCCGCCACGTATTATGTCAAAAGGCCACACTGAAACGTGATGGTCATCTTCCTAGAATATACGTACTATTACATATGGAACATGTACAACTATTTATGATTACTTAAGTACCTACACCTAAGTAACAAGGAAATACACAAATAGCAGGTATGCCTGTTAACTAAGTTTCTAAATTTAATTTACTTATTTGCTCATAGAGGATAATATGACATTATTTTCGTAAAATGTTTAATGTTTCAGGAGTTCCTGCAAGTACCCAACCAGACCTTGAAGCAGAGATACTAATATGCTGTAAGCAATCCAGACTAATGTTACTAGGGCTATATCCTCACAGGTAAGCAGTATCTTGTAGCTATAATTTCTGTTGAGAGAGTAAATAGCTCTTGAGGTTCTTTTTAAATGATGCTTTTGTTTTCAGGTCCCTTATCGGAGGAGGCAAATTGTTCCAGCATTTCGTACCTAAGTATCTAAAAGAGCCACGGAAAGCCATTGTACGGTGTTTAGTTTGGGAAAGAGTTCTGGCTGAGGGTCTGGTAGAGTATGAAAAGTGGTTTTGTCTCCACTCTAACTTTTCATATAAGTAGGTAGGCTTTTTACTAGCCACTACCCCAAAAAGTAATGTGGCAAGATGTAATTTTCTTCCAGATTCCATTTTAAGGATGTTATTATCATTAATATATGGTGTGACATGATGCCGTCTTGGAATCTTGAAACAGAATCGGGCACATGCATTTTGCACCCTTTGTATTAAATTCTTAGTTCTTGCCAGCAAACATGGGCCATAAACTACATCACAATAATTGAAACGGGATAAAATGAGACTGTCTACAAGCTGTTTTCTAAGGTTAATACTAAGATAGTTTTGAATGTTGTAAAGAATTTTTAACCTGTAACATCAGATCCCGAAAATTATCCAATACCAAAGTGTTTGCTAAGACAAAACAGACGAGCCTAAACACGATGAGATTGCGTTATTGTATTACAAAGATCCCATGGCCATCTTCCTGCTCTATCATCAGAATTTGGTAAACATTCAGCACTAAGTCCATGTAAAGACAAATCTAACGAGCCCAAACTCCATTGAGTTTGGATTTGCGTCTTTGTATTACAAAGTTCCCATGGCCACCTTCCTGCTCCATCATCAGACCCTGGTAAACATTCAGTACCAAAGTCCATGTAAAGACCAATCAAACGACCCTAAACTCGATGAGATTAGGTTACCTTCCAGCACTATCATCAGACCATGACGGAAATCATCCAGCATCAAAGTCTATGTAAATACGACTCAAACGAGCCCAAACTCGACGGCATTGGGTTGTTATCGTCAAATCGCTTCAAGTGTGCTTTTAAAATTTGAAGAGTGCCTTCAATTTTTTTAGGACTCCATGATCATATCCTGACCTGATGATTATGGGACCTACTAGGCGGTATACTCTTTCAATCAAAACAAGAATTTACGAAATCGGTCCAGGCGTCTTAGAGAAATCGGGGAACATACATAGAACTCCTCCTTTTTTTGAAGTCGGTTAATGATTGCGTTACTGACTGACAGACAAGCTACAGCCGACACTACGAGGCGCAAGAACTCGAAATTTTCCTTGGGGACCGTACGGCGTGAACTAAGAAGGGATTGCGCGAATTTGCCACGGGACCAGCAGAAACTATTGAATATGAATAGTTCAGTAATAGTCCGACTGAAATGAAACAATATTTACAGTTGTAGGTATAGGATTTATTTGACAATTTGTTATTTTTACATGCGCTTTTATCCGCTGCTCAAAATAACACACGTACATTACATACATATACACATTATCTGTTTTCCTCAAAGAAGTTACGTTTACCCAGAACTTGATTTCTAAAACATTATTAGCTTAAATTTGGAATCCTTTAGCTAAGGGTAAATTAAACAGAATTATTTTATGCTATTAATGTGTCATTTCAGTTTTTATGAACGCATCCAGAAACAAGTTGTATAAAAAATAAGTGCTAAATATCCCACGAGATCTTTAAAAAAAGAATATTACACCCTGTATTTACTATGATTTTAGTAGACCGTTGGGTAGTCCTACCAGTCTACTAAAATAATGGTTGTGCATATTATTTATTTTGACTACACTGTCGTTCACAGTATGAATATTAGCTCTGCAGCCCTTCGTAGCGTGCGTAGAACATGCCCATCTTGTTTTCATATTACTATTTTGTTTAGTTTGTGCGAAGAATGTGTAGTGTCCCACACGGATTAACCGCTTGGCTTTCTGTGACAGCGTGTACATAATCTCTGAAATGAAGAAACAATTTTTTATGGACAGTTACGAGAATTTATTAACAAATCAATCTACTGTGCAAGTTACATGCAAAATGCATACATACCAAATCAGAAACTTGAATTAACTTCAAAATTCGATGTGTGTGAATGTAATAATTATACTAATGCAGAGAACTATAACACAAGATATACCTACTATTTTTTTACTAAGTTAAATAATCTGAGGTCTATAAATAAAAATATCTGTCTATAATAATGAGAGTATTCTGGTTTTCTAATACACGTTGAAATTCTTCAAACCCACCTTTTGAATTAACATTATTGTATTGCTTTTATTTTTGACAGAATACTAACTTTTCGAATACTAAAAAATATATATACTGAAATGAAACTACATCAGTCAAGCATATTGCTATATGTTTCAATAAAAATCAATATGTATACAGTAGTATGAATAAGTGTAATCACTGAGTATTATTTAGAAACAACGCACACAAAATACAGATTAAACAAGATAAAATACTTATGAAAAAATAAAAGGTTTATATAAACATAATTATATGAGTATGAATCGATTTTCCTTAAATAAAAATCATCAGCTTAATAAAATGGCACTAATATTACAATAGAGATGCTATTATTGGCAAGCGGCCGAACAGGGTAGCAGTATACCTAAATAGGAGATTCGGTTTCCGCTTGTCGTCTCACGATGAGCATTAGAAGTATTGCAATTTTACAGCAAGGATAGTCATCTTTCAAACTGACTGACTGGTTTGTCTAGGTCTAGTGATTAATGTCCATGATTGCAATCTACACGTTGCGAACCTGGCACTTGCAAATCCACCAATGCAAAATATGATCTTTGAATACCAAATTTATTTTTCGTTCATGAATAAATTATTTTGGCTTATCAAACTAGGTAGAGGCTGTATGTCTCTACCTAGTTAGGTATCAGTTGATCGTGAGAAATTGATCCATGTTATTATTATTTAACTAACTAAATGTACTACCTGATCCTTCCTATAGTCAGAAGAGGCTCGTGGCAATCAGTGCGCTAGCTTATATACAGGGCTAATTCTTGTATTATTGCACAATCTTTTCAATAATTACACGAATTGTGTCATCATCATCATCAGCCTTTAATAGTCCACTGCTGGACTAGGCCTCTTCTTTGAAAGGAAGAATTGGCCTACTATACCCCGCTGGCCGTTTGGGTGGTATAGGGTTTGTATCGAGTTTTCCTTCTCTTACAGTGCTGTTCTCTGCATAATATGCTCCCTCTGTCGGCTTTTACGACACCCTGTAATTAAAATAAAATAATTAAAAGTTTAAAATTGTGTACAGATGAGATGTACATCCGTTGTCCTGATATATTTATTTATTTATTATACACTTTACTGTACACTTATGCAAATATTTAAGGAAATTCACATAAGATACAGTACAATGGGCGGCCTTATCGCTAAAAGCGATTTCTACCAGGCAACCTTTGGTTGGAGATATTATTGGTAGGAAAGAAATGATACTTGTAAGCGTACCAATAAATATGTAGGTATATATTATATTTAAAATTTAAATATATATAAAGTTATATAATACTAAGATAATATGCATACACATGCATACATAAATACTTATACATGCATAGATATACATACATAAAATACATACATAAATAATATATAATACACATATACTTAGTAGAACGGGAGAAACTAGAAATATTATAATGATAGATAGTGCTCCTTGACTAAATATTTGAATCTGGTTACCGTCTGAGCTTGTCTTATATGTAGCGGTAATGCATTCCATAGACAAACAGCAGTGACGGAAAACGATTTGTCATAAAACGTTGTGGAATGTACCTGCATCTTCAGTTTCAAATTTTCTGATGACCTCAAATAACTGTTATGCGTATCATGAAGGAATTCGAATCGTCCTTTAAGATAGGAAGGAGTTGAAGGGCTAAACAGCAAAGAAAGAATGTGAGCATTACGGCGATATCGTATGGGCAACCACTTGAGGTGTACTCGAAATTGTGAAATATGATTGTATTTGCGTAATCCAAATATGAATCTTATACGCAGATTTTGAAGGCGCTCAAGTTTGTCTAGCTGGTTTTCGCCGAGATCTAGATATATGCGACAGAGCTAAAGAATTGTGTAGTCGAAATACAGGTACGAAGTCAATATCCCAAAAGACAATTTAAAATGTATGTTTACAGTATTATCTAACATACTGCGGCTTACTATATTCAATGAGTCGGAAAAAATATTATGGTGTTTTTCTGTCGCCTATTGCCTGTCCGTATTCGTCTATTGCCTGAATTAGAAGTAATATTGCGGAAGTACAAAAAAGTTGAAAATTCGTTTTTTTTACCTTTTTTATTATCAATGATTATGTGCATTATTAACCGCCACTATTTCATCGTTAACAGTGACTAGTACCGCCTTGCAACCTCTATTCTGATGTGTAGAGCAAGCCCATCGGGTCTTCATAGTGTTTTTAGTTGTAGAAAAGAACGTATATTTGCCCACACGTATGAGTGGATTGCCCTTTCTTGAGGTAGTGAAGATAAATTCTGTGGAAAATATAATTTCATAGTTTTACACATACAACAACTACAGCATAGTTGCCTAAACGCAGTGTCCCAACTTGTAAAGCCAAATTGTGATATTGTCGTTGCATTCTGTAAAGGCTAATTGCGTTAGTTTTTCTTGCAAATATTCAGAATGGTTCACACCCAACCAATGCCTCACTTGTGCAATTGACGTCAAATATTTCATTCAATGTGCTTTTACTACAAATGCCAGCTGAAGGAGCGTGAGCTGTGACATAGTATGCAATGCAACCTGTAGAAGCTGATATTCTTTAATCTAACGTGACTTCTACGTGAACCATATGCTCGAAAGTCAAGTTTGGCAGTTGGTCTTCGTCGCATTGCATCTCGTTGCACTAGCCTTTCACATGACACTGTCTCAAGACAAAAAGAATGGATATCTACTTATAAAGGGTTTTTCCGTGCTTTGTAAAGTCGTACTGTGTGACGTTCATTAGGGGACAAAAAAAGCAATAGCCTTGGTAAGTGTTTAATGACGCCTCGGACACTTAAGATACTAGTGAAATACATAAAAAAAAAAAAAAAATATAAAAAATAAACATACAGTCCTACTTAACACGTATATATAAAATGCATTAAAGGATAGCAGCATAAAGAAGATAAAAGAAAAACGATCCAAATATCTTCTTATCTACCACTAGCTAAGCCCGCGGTTACACCCAGGTAATTAAGGGCTACTGCTTCGCACCCGTGACTCATAGCGTGATGTTATATACTACAGACTTCCTCAATAAATAGGCTATTCGAAACAAAATTATTGAAATCAAAGCAATAGTTCCTGAAAATAGCGTGTTCAACCAAACAAACTCTTGAGATTTATTAAATTACTATATCTTTGCTTAGTGATTATGTCCACAGCCAATTTTAGCCACAACATCATTGACGGAGATGATGGACGCCCTGCATCCTTTTCGTTGATGCGTTGAACAAACCCAAGTATCTTTGCATCCTTTAGTATATTTCTTATAGTATCTGTAGCCATTAAAACACACCATCCTTTTGCCTCTTTGGGATGTGATGAAGGTCACTGAAAAAGAAACGAATTCAATATTTTCGGGGCAGCAAAAGAGCTTTATTTTCTCGGTACTTATTGTGCATTGGGTTGACACTATTGTGCTAGAGCGGCAGAATTTGTGCCATAATTTTGAAATTCTAGCCGTCTTTCATGCAGCCATTTAGCTTTAATATAGTCTAAATATTCATCTAAGTATACTTGACTAGCTCGATATAACGCTGTCTTACAAAAACTACACTGGCTACCGCTGCTGCTGGCGATAGCGATGAGTGAAAGCTCATATAAAATGCCAATATCTTATTATTAATTTATTCATCAAAATTGAAGATTTATATTTACGATGTACAGTCAAGAAGTCTTTTATAGTAATTGGCAATTGTTGCACGATAATAAGGTAAGCATCTTTACGAAGAGACGGCAAACTCGGCATCAAACCCTGTACCAACCCGTCTGACCAGCGTGGTATAGCTGGCCAAATCCTTCTATTGACTCACAGTGCTACTGGTTACTGTGAAGTAAATTACAAGGGGCTTTAGGCCAGCAATGGAGTGCTAAAGGCTGTAGAAGAAAAAGGCGAAGTAAAGAAAAACCATGAACTATTTCTTCATATTTTCCCTTTATTATATTTAGTGATTATGTTCAGGTCCAAATTTGACGACATTGTCGTTTACAGTTATGATATAAGCTCGGCATCCTTTTGGCTTGTGTGTGGAACACGCCCAGCGATCCTTACATCCATTGCTATATTTTTTATAGTATCTGTAGCCTTCGTAGCATAACATTTTGTTACCTCTTTGCGACGTGATGAAGGTTACTGAAAAGATAATATTTACTTTGAGTGTAGTTGAGTAGGTGTCATTTTCATTATTTCTTCAGCTGGCACACATTCAAACATGGTCAGAAACGGTAACGTGAAAACTGCAAATATCTGAAAGTGCTATCTCATGTCTCAAGCAGACTGTTCAATACTATACGGCAAGGAAAACACCAGTGTTTGCCTGTTTTTTGGACTTATTGCGGGCTTTCAACCTGGTCCAATATGATGTGTTGTGGCGTAAACTTGAGACTGAGACTACCTTGCCGGCAGTACTTACCTCAATATTTAAGTATTGGTATACCAGCCAGAGAAACAGTGTTAGGTGGGCGGGCGAACACTCAAGTGACTATCGTTTGGAATGTGGTATGCGGCAGGTTTCACATCGCCTCGCTTGTTTAATCTATATATTAATCAGCTAAAATTTGAACTCAGCAGTACCAATGTAGGATGCCATGTCGATGGCGTTTGTATGAATAATTATAGTTATGCAGATGACATTGTACTTCTGGGACCATCTGTTGGTGCCTTAAGATGTCTATTGGCTATTTGTGAATCCTATGCGGTGACTCATGGGCTTAAATATAACACAAATAAAAGTGAGATCATGCTCTTTAGTGCAAAAACTGTTGCCTACACGGAAATACCTACAGTATCACTCTATGGACAGGTCCTACGAAGGGTTAACAAATATAAGTATTTAGGCCACTGAGTCACCGAGGATTTAAAAGATGATTGCGATATAGAAAGGGAGCGCAGGTCGCTGGCTGTCCGATGTAATATGCTGGCTCGCAAATTTGCACGCTGTACAATACCAGCTAAGATAACCCTTTTTAAAGCTTATTGCCAATCTTTTTACACGTGCAATCTGTGGGTCAGTTACACGCAGCGGGCATACAGCGACCAGCGTGTCCAATATAATAACCCATTCAGAGTACTGTTGGGATTGCCGTGACGATGTAGTGCCTCTGGTATGTTTACCGATGCACTTGTACATGGCTTTGGAGCCATTATTAGAAAACGGTGCGCCTCTATAATGACTCGCGTGCGTGGCAGTGCCAACAGTGTACTGAATGTATTCGCAGACCGATGGGAGTCTCCCATGCAGCAGAGATGGCTGCAAATACATGTCATCTGATCGTCAATTATATGTATAAGTTGCATTAGATACTGAAATTTTATTAATTATGAATTAGATTAATTTGTATTTATATCATTTCCGATTTTATCAATTTTAAATTAGATTAGCTTTGATTTTATTAATTTTGAATTTCTTACATTTAAATTATATTAATTTTAATTTGATTTTGACATTACATTGAATTCGCATTATTTATTTATTATTTTCAATTGAAATTTTAACTGTATTTTATTAATTGTATATATTATAGTATTGACATTAACTTTTAATCTGTTTCTATATTTTACAATTTTATATAGATGTGTGTAATGTTAGTTATATTTGTAATCTATGGATTTTATCTGAAATAAAGTGAATTGAATTGAATAAGAAAAGTTGCGTAACTGCGTACGTAGTAGTAGTAGCGACGTAAGCACGCAGTTACGTAATATATATATATATATATATATATATATATATATATATATATATATTTATATATATAGTTTCATTTGTAATAAAATACAAATATTACTTAGTTGAAGATGTTTATTATCATATCAAACGATACACACACTTGACAAAGGAGCGTATTTCCCTTTCCGTGTTCCGCGTGACATCGGTCTCGCCAAATCCACACGCTTTTGTATTATTCTACATACGAGCCCGTGTTCAATTCGTGTTAACTGAGCACGCCGTTGTGATCAAGTGGCGCAGGGGAAGGTTTGACAAAATAGTGTGCAGTTGAACTGAACACTTTTTTGACTGTCCGAATTTTTGAATAAAAAGAACACTAAGTTGACGGAGCCCTGCATCGGAGGGCTCCTAATTTTGGATTAAGGGTTACAAGAAAAAAAAAACATTCTCAAGTCCCCTTGAACACACACACAAAATTTCATCAAAATCGGTCCAGTCGTTTAGGAGGAGTTCAGTGACATACACACGCACACAAGAAATATATAAATAAATATACACAATATACAGATAATGTAAGTTATTTAAGGTGGTTATGTTTCTTCGATAGAAGTATCGGTTTATCTTCGAGCGTAACGACATGAGCTTTACATCCTTTGCTGTGGTGAGTCGAACAGTTCCACATTTGCTTCATGCCTTGAGGTTTGCGTTTTCTGAAGAACGTGTGGCCTCCGTAGCACATCATTACATTCCCTCTCTGGGACAAAACGAAGGTCACTGAAAAAAAACCAATTGTTTTACTCTATAGAAAGATAAACAGAACTGAAATTATATTAATATTTTTACTGGGATATTTCTATTAGAGTACATATTAAATACATAATCGACTTTCCTTTTTCCTTCGCCACTTTTCTTGAAACAAGCTGATAGATTAGATACAATGCCAAACTGCATGGAGTTACAGAGGCTCTTAAAGCCGAAAATATAAAAGATTTATTCGATAAAGATATTAAAAATATGTTACTCATGTCTGCGTCTAGTAAGACAGCGTTCCAAAATAAATACGTTGAAATGAAAGATTTTTAAATGTTAAATTACCCATAGCTCTTGCTCATTTAAATAACATGTTTAGGAAGCGTACCAGTAGTTATTAAACAAAGAAAATTTTCAAACATAATAACTAAATCAATAACCGGTACTTACTTATCACCAACATAATAAACTAATAATAACCATAATGGTCAAGATATTTATAAACGTTTTATAAGGTATACGTAACAATATATTTCTCGAAATCATTATGAGTGTACAAACTATTGTTAACAACTTCCAGTACAATTTGGGTACAACGTGTAGACAAATTGAGGGCTTAACGTAGATTTTTTATATTGAGGGTTTTACCATAGTAAAAACAGAATAGTAAGATAGCTTCATACAAATCGGCCGCCGCGCTGCCGCGCTGGTTTGAATGTACGCGTGAGTCGCCGGCGCCGTGTACGCACGCACTTTTCACGCACACAATCTCACGAGCGCGGCAAGCTCGGCGCGGATTCAGTACGGGATGCGCCGCGCGTCTGATCGAGCGCATTCATGTAGGTACTTTACTGCTCGCCCGCTTGAATTGTTTATATACATTCAGTTTTGTAATAAACGTTATTAATAATATACAATGTGTTAAACGACAGTAAATTTAACTTGTTACTTTTTCTCTTTAAAAAAAGGCATTTAGATAGTTTTATAACGCTTAGGTAGTCAGTAGGTATTTGATAAAAAATACATTCAAGCTTAAATTGTGAAGTATTCAGCGCGATCACTTAAAAAAGCGCGAGCGCCGACAAAGCCGGCGCCGCGGTGTAAACAAGTGACAACCCGTGCGTCAACGCAAGAGTAAGCAATTAACTCGCCGAGCGGCCTTAGCTAACCTACTATTCTGTTTTACTATGGTTTTACGTAGATTTTTTATAGAGGACTAGTGCTACCGAATGAGAGTGATCTCATTCCCACTACTATTACTATGTTTAGTCTAACAACAGCAAATACTGTCGCTATTTTACGTGTCAAATATAAATAAATAAATAGGTATTTTCTTCTCTAATCACCAAATTATCAATATCTCAATGATTATGTATAGATCTAATATCTAACACCAGCCCATCAAGTGAAGTGATAGAGGCTCTGCATCCTTTATGATGATGTGTAGAGCATTTCCAATGTTCTTTTCTACCTTGTACATTCTTGGCTTCTTTTTTGTAGAAAGTATAACCATTGAAGCATAGCATCTTCTTACCTTTTTGGGCCATAACGTATGAAACTGAAAAGAAAGGTGTATATTTATTTATTAAAACGTACGCTGAAATTAATAAAAATCGATTTGGTTAGGAAATGTATTTATTTGCGTGCTATTTTTCGCAAAACTCTTTTAGTCGAAGACAGTCTATTAGATTGAAAAAAAGAATTAGTAGTGATTTTTTTTAATTATGGGTTTTCAATCATTGAAATACATAGGTAGGTATAGTTATAGGTACGATGGTCATTGAGTACAAGTTTATCAGATCTTGACATGAAAACGGCATAGAAGTTTCGGATATTACATCATGTAGGTACCTATGTGTTTTCTAATATCATATAATAATATAACAACCACACAGAAGACATCAATAAGTAAGGTACAAATAAATTACAAAAATATCAATTGTAAAAATAAAATATAATATGTAAATTATTTAAACTTTTATCAAACTGAAAGCCCAGAAAAGTGTTCTGAGAGATTATCTCTGTCGTCATTACAATATAAATCTCAAATCCAGAAATACATCGCATTAATTATAAATTATAAAACACTTCCCTTTGTATGTAAAGGTATTGAACTTTTAATAATTTCAAAGTAATATCGGAAAATCTATCCCCGTTATGTCTAGTTTAAAACGTTATTTTTATACAGCTTACACTACAAATATTCCATTTAGTAAACATTACGTAGCTTTAAGAAGGCAGCGATACCTGAGTGGAGAGACCAGCAGCCTGCTACGCAGAGGGTCTCGGGTTCGAATCCACGGCACGCACCAATGACTTTTCGGAGTTAAGTGCGTATTAAATTGTTAATTATCGCTTGCTAAACGGTGAAGGAAAACATCGTGAGGAAACCTGCATGTCTGAGAGTTCTCCATAATGTTCTCGAAAGACATGTGAAGTCTGCCAACCCGCACTTGGTCAGCGTGATGGACTATGGCCCTACCCTTCTCATAATGAGAAGCGGCCCGTGCGCAGCAGTGGGACAGTATAAAGGGCTGATCATGAAGTAGCTTTAAAATATTGATCTCTTTTAAATGTACTACCTACTTTAACCCAACTATAATCACGCAGTCTCCGTATTTACGTTTGCTGTTGAATGTCCAATCCAGGGTAACTACACCGGTATAAAGTGTTTGTTTATTTAAATTTGTTATTAAATTATGCAATTATGATCACTAAGTGTCTCCGTGAATGATCATATTCTCGGTAACTCAGTGATTGTGTGCCCCTCTAATATCAATGACAGTATCTTCAATAGTGATGATAGCAGCTTTGCATCCCTCGCGGTGATGAGTAGAACACTTCCAATGAACTTTTGCTGTTTGGCTAGCAGTCTTTATCTCCTTCTTGTAAAACTTATAACCCTCGTAGCTTAGCATTCGGTTCCCTTTTTGGGACATCACGAATGTCACTGCAAAGATTATTGAGTTAAATGTATGAAAGTTAGTGCCATTTGTCCATTTCCTAATATTTATCATCCGTGACCACTGTTAGTATTACACACGACGTAAAGTCGGGTATATATGAACAAAATATTTATTTTGGAATAATGGCGCGATGGAGAAAAGTAAGATAAATATTAGTAAATGTTATTCGTATCATATATGATATAAAGAATGTAGTAGACGCACATCAGTATTTCCGAAAAGGCAAGTACATCTACTTGTCATTATTGAAATTCACCAACTACACCTCTGCCTACCCTTTCGGGGATACAGGCGTGAGGCTATAAAAATAATAAGTTTGTAACTAAATAGGGAATCAACAAATTGTGTAAAATTAATATTCCAAACTTCATACACATACATAATTTATTGAGTATCCAGTCAACACGTACAAGAAAATTCTTGTTACAATACACGTATTGTAACAAGAATTTTCTTACGTCACGTTTACACAGGGAGTTTAATTCGATAGTGAGATGTATTATTGTTATATGTAAAACATTTCATAATGACATTAATTTGTATACATATAAAAATATATACATACGTACTACATTTGCAGCTACGAAGAGATCCGCAATATAATGACGTTATAATACGACATTATCTTGTCTATATCTGTCCTTGTCTACTAAGCTATTTAAACCTCGCTGTGAAGCTACTAAGAATGACTTGAGAACAGTATAATGAACCAAGCAGAAAGCCTCAATGCCTTTTTAATATAAAACTTGCCTAATGTCAATATCATTAGTGACTTAAGACGACTTATTAACTCACAACTAGATTTAATGGTCCTATTTTTTTAACTTTTTCACACATCAGCTCAGATAATTATATGAATCATAAGAAATTTAAATACAAAGAATGTTGTGATCTTAGATAAATATAAACAATTTATCTGAGGCTTTAATATAGTTTTAAGCCTTCTGGCTTACTATCATTATCACGAAATTGTGCAACTGTGTCGAAATATCGGATACTCGAAACAAAGGTTCTTGGTATGTATTGTATACCGAAAGAATATACAATATATACCAAGTTATTACCATATGTTCACACATACCTATTCTCTATACTTATCGTGTTATTTATTGATAATTTAATGTATTTTTTTTATCTTAACCCTCGCCGAAACATCGGGGCAAATACCTCTTATTCACCTTTATTTATTTTGGATTCCGATATAGACCCGTTAAATAAACATAAGCATAAATTGATATTGCTGTTTGTTAGTACTCTGGTATTTCCGTAAATTTTTTTAGCTTATAGATGGTAGTCAAGTACTTTGGTTTTGTCGTATTTTTTATGATGTAGGTTATGTTTCAATGGCTATGTTCCGGTCTAATGTGCACAATCTCATCATCAACGGTAATGATTGAAGCCTTACATCCTCTACTGTGATGAGTCGAACATCGCCAAGAACCCTTCGCATGGTTACCTTTCCTCTTCGAGAACGTGTAGCCATTGTAATTGATAAGCTTGTTCCCTTTCTGTGACAGCTCAAATGTAACTGCAAAAAAATATATAAATTAAAGTTTTAAGAAAATCGACACGCCTCAAACACAGAAGCAAGTATATTTTATTTATTTATTTATTAAATACTTTATTGTACACTATAAAAGGACATTTCACAAAAAATCGTTTTACAAACACAGTACAATGGGCGGCCTTATCGCTAACAGCGATTTCTACCAGGCAACCTTTGGATGGAGATTATTGGTAGGAAAGAAATGGTAGTTGCAAGTGTACCAGTAAATTATGATTATAATTTAATTACATACATTGATATATAATATATACTACAATAATATATCTACTCATACATAAATAACTATACATACACATACATAAATAATATATATTAAATACATATAATTATATATAAGGAGTGTTATAATGATAGGTAGTGATCCTTGACAAGAGATTTGAACCTCGTTACCGTCTGAGCCTGCCTTATATGAAAAGGTAATGCATTCCATAGCCGAACAGCAGTGACACAAAACGATTTATCATAAAATCCAGTTGAATGTGCTGGCATCTTCAGTTTCAAATTTTCTGATGACCTTAAATAACGGTTATGCGTATCATGAAGGAATTCGAATCGTCCTTTAAGATAGGAAGGAGTTGAAGGGTTAAACAGTATATTGTACAGCAGAGATAGAATGTGAGCATTCCGGCGATATCGTATGGGTAACCACTTGAGTTGTGTTCGGAATTGTGAGACATGATCGTATTTGCGTAATCCAAATATGAATCGTATACAGAGATTTTGAAGTCGCTCAAGTTTTTCAAGCTGGTTTTCGGCAAGATCTGGATAGCTGACATCTGCGTAATCAATAATGGGTAATAGAAGAGAGTTTGCAAGCGCAATTTTGGTGGCAGTAGGAAGGAAATTCCTAAGTCTTCTTAACGAACCTACCGAAGCAAACACCTTACGACTTACTTCTTGGACCTGCGCGCGCCAAGAAAAAGTAGAATCGATAGTTAAGCCAAGGTTCTTCACTTTATCCTGAATGGGAATAACAGTGCCATTGAAAATAATGTCAGGAATTTGTGACCAGTCGATCTTCGTTATCATTCTCGAACTACCAACAACGATAACCTGAGTTTTCGAGGGATTCACTTTAAGTCCATAGGATTTACTCCAGCTGCTAATCTGTGCAAGATCACTGTTGATGGTATCTACAGAATGTGATAACCGTGCGAATGGCGACTGCGTGTAGATTTGGAGATCATCTGCATAAAGGTGATAGGAAGAGCGAAGATTATTTGATATAGAATTTATAAAAATTGCGAAGAGTAAAGGAGACAACACGCCACCCTGGGGCACGCCAACAGTAGTGTTACACCAAGACGAAAGTGAATTTTCAATGCGTAAACGTTGTCGGCGGCCACACAGGTAACTCCGAAACCAATCAATCACCGTAGGAGATATGTTAAGAGAGTTAAGACGGCTAAGTAGAATGTCAAAATCCACTGTATTGAAGGCGTTGCTAAAATCTAGCAGAGCAAGGATTGTGAGCTGTCCGCCTTCCATACCAGCCCTTATGTCATCCGTAATATTGACAAGGGTTGTAGCGGTGCTATGACCTGAACGGAAACCGGATTGAAATGGATTAAGGAGATTATTTTTAGTTAGGAATGAGTTGACTTGACTGTGGACGAGACGTTCGAGGACTTTGGAGAGGAATGGTAAGATAGAAATAGGTCGATAGTCAGAGAAGGATGAAGGATGAAGAGTTTTCGGGATGGGAGTTATCAGAGCATCCTTCCACATCGATGGGAATTGACCACTGGACAGGGAGTAATTAAGGATGTGAGTAATTATGGGCAGGATTAAGTCGAGGATTGGAAGGAGCATATTACGGCTGACACAGTCGCTACCAACTGCGTTGGAAGTGATTGACATTATGCTCTTCTTAACATCACTTTCGGTGAAATGATTAAAGACAAATGATGAATAACTAGGGGTTGGCAGGGATGAAAGATAATTTATAGTGCTTTCTTTAGTAGTCCTATCAATATTGGACAAGGCCGAGAAATGTTGATTAAGCATATCAAAATTGAAGTCATTGGGGTTAACGTGTTGACGTGGTTTGCCGACCCCCAGGGTTTTAAGAAATTTCCAGACCTTCGCTGGATCTCCGTTCTTCACAGAATTATGGATGTGTTGGCGTTGTGCGTCCCTACACACCCTATTGCAGTGATTCCTGATCGCAACATATTTTTGAAGATTGTGATCATCAGGCTTAATTTTGAATTTAAATTTTGCTGCAGCTTTTTTGTGTATAAGCTGTTTGATGCTTTCAGTGAGCCACGGTGAGGGAGGATGTTTTATTTTTACAGGTCGAATTGGTGCATGCTTATCATATAGATCTGTGATATTAGATGTAAAGATGCTGACCTTTTCATCAACAGATTTGGCATTGAAAAGTGAAGTCCAGTCAATATCACTGACATCTTTACAAAGAGCGTCGGTGTTCATGCCACCAAAATTACGCTGCATTTGGACGTTACGCTTAATTTTAGGTGGACGGATTTTGTAGGAGACATAGATCAAGTCGTGGTAAGAGAACATGTCTGCTGGGTATTGCCCGTGCATGGTGACATGTTCCTTAGAGGAAACCATGATTATATCAAGAAGGGAAGGTGTAGAGTTTGGAAAGTGATGAGTTGCGCTTAAGGGTAGTATAGACAAGTTACAGGCTATAGAAGTAGAACGAAGAGAAGAAGAGCGAGAATCATTTTTTAGCAGACAAGTATTAAAATCACCCATTATGATAACGTGACTGTAAGAAGGAACAAGATTAACCAGTACGGTTTCAAAGGTCGAAAAATAATCAATACGTAGTGAAGGACAGTAGAAAACGCCGAGAAGGACTTTAGTGTGGTTTAGTGCAACTTCCAGAAATAAATGTTCGCCGGCATTTGGTGGCGGTGGTTGTGCAGACATACTTACAACTGTATATGGGATATGTGAGCGAAGATATATGGCAACACCCCCACCGCCCCCGACCGCCCGATCATTTCTGATAAGTTGAAAACCAGGCAGGGAGTATAATGAAGAAGGCAGACAGGGCTTAAGCCATGACTCAGAAACAAGGATAGCATGAAGGTTCTTACAGTCTAGATTGGCCAGCATATCAGGAAAATGTGCCGGAATGCTTTGGGCATTGATATGAACGGCATTGAAATTTTTAGGTACATCAGAAAATTGAAAATTAAGACTGTCGGCAAGTGACGGTATACTGGTAAAGCTGTCATCTATACTACATAACGAGTAGAAACTTTCATCATCACTGTTGCTATTAGTATCAATGGCTGCAAATATTATGCTTAAATATAATAAAAATTATCTAAAGAAAAATATATATATACAAAGAAAAAAAATATATATATTTTGAAAAGATAAATAAATAAAAAAAAAGAATATCATATATAAAAACTACTACTAAAAACTGAATATTGATTCAAAACTACCAATAATGCACCACCTGCCAGTAGTGCCAAGAGTAGAAAATGACGTTGTTCATGAGATACACAGTCATTATTACGTGGGCATAAAAAAATAATTTATATAACAATAGAAATAAGAATTGGTCCGGGAAGTAACAAGAACATTACGAGATATTATTAATAATTAATAGCTAGCAAGATATACAATTATATAGATGGAAATAAGAAAGAAAGATAAAGAAAATAAGAATAAAAGGAAGTATATATGTACACAGTCTAAAAGGCCCTGTACCCATACAAGTTACAATTTGACAAAGACAACAGATGACAGATGACGGATGTGACAGCTGACAATTATCAATTATTGACAAACAGTGAGAAAGAAATAATATTATCAGACACCCGCAGTAAATACTTAGCAATTATAAAATTATTATGATAGAAAGAAAAAAGAAATATATAAGTAAAGTGGAACATATAAGTGGGTACAAAGCAAGGAAAAATATAATGATAGATACTACTTACTACCCGGACCAGAAATGAACCAAAACAAACGAAAGTTATTTCCTTTGGGCTATAGTCCGTTTGGATTTTGCGGCTGGCTTCGCTGGTGTGACCTGCTTCTCCACGCCCTTATGCTCGATTTTGTGCAGCTCCGTGAGGTTGACCACACGATGACGGGAACCATCAGGCGCAAGAACATGGATAATGCCATCCCTGGTCCAGCATTGAGTGATACCAAACTTTTGACGCGCGGCCATGAAAGCTTCGTGTCGCTGCTTGGTCAGAAATTCCGATAGCGTAGTACCAGTGCCCTTGAATTTGGTTTTACTGAACCATACACTGTCCCGTACCAAGGAGTTGTTAAATTTCACAGCTATGGGCCTGACCTTGCTACTTGATGCGCGACCCATTCTGTGGCAGCGTCGAATATCAGCTATAGTGATGTCTGATTTGAGGTGCTCTTTTATAACATTCACTACTACTTTGGCTGTGTCCTCTTTGCCATCCTCTGCCACACCATGCAGCAGCAACATTTTCCTTCGAGTCCTCATCTCCATGGAATCCAGCGTATGGGAAAGGAGCTCTATTTGCTGTTGGAAACCTTTAAGAGCATCCATTACAAAGGCCTTGAAGGAGGTGTACTCGGAGGCCAAACCCGGCATGGATGGAGTACCTTGAGATCTCGGCAACTCTGCTTCAAAATCAGCCATTCGCTTAAGAAACATCTCCTTTAAACTGTTGATTGACTCTTGCAGTGGTTGTGTCATAGTGCAGTGAATTATGAAGAAAAGTTATATGTATGTAGGATAGTGACACCACTTTACTGGCAGGTACTGCTTATTATTATTAGAGTAATTTCATTAAAGTTAATTAAAAATATAAACTTGGAACTATTTATTTTGAATTTTATAAGTGGAGCAAAAAATTTTTGATGTTAATGCTACAACTACCCACGTGGCGTTTTTATATTCTACTATATAAAAAAAAAGAATTTGAAAGTCAAATTAAATTAACAACTAGGTAAACGAAATTATTCGTCATTAATTGCCATTAGCTTCATAAAACAGTCAAAGAAAGATAAATATAAAAAGATAAATGTCTTTATTCAATTTAACATTTTGTAAGCAATGATTACACAATTATTGTTTAAGATGATCACAACAAGTGTATTTTGAACACATCTGGCACTTCATCCTTGTTTTTCTGTTGAGTTTGCGAGGGCAGATAGAACATCTTCTCTTTTCGTTGCGTTTAATCCACTGCTGGTCTTTGAAGAGCCTGGAACATCACCTTTCGACATAAACAGTATTTTGAATGATCTCTCTCTTTAAAAAAATGACAATTCCTGCAATAGGCCTGAATCATGTGTCACGGGTGAGTTCCCCGAAACAAACATTTGGAGACCTCACAATATTATCTCGTGTGGGAATCGAACCCAAAACAACAGCAAAAGGTTAGACTCTCTATATATAGCAGTCCAAACATAGCTGTGAATTACAATGACTTGGGGTTGCGGAGACCCTGCACGCCTAACTAAAGGTTCATCATCATCATGAGCCTGATGTAGTCCACCACTGGATATAAACCTCTCCAGAGGCACGACACTGAGCTGGATATTCAGAGCTTCGTGTCCAGCCACTTTGCGTACTTCGTTAATATTTAATAATATATGATTAAATATAAAAAATATAGTTAAAACCAATTCTCAATTCATTTCAAAATCAGGCAAACTTCTCAATGCTTTCAGGGAGCATTACACTGTAGTTCTTAATGTAAACATGTTAACATGCTGACTGGAAAGAGATTATATAGAAATTTCTAGGCATGGAGATGTTACGTTGTGTATGAATGAAAACGTCAGAATCAACTTGAACAAAATCCATTAAAAAACTACGGTAAAATAACATTTGGGTCTCCCCCAGTCCGTGTGGTGACGAATTAAGAATACGAAATATCATCACCCCATATCATCCCATGGGTGTCGTAAGAGCTGACAGAGGGACCATATTCTGCAGAGAACAGCACGGTAAGAGAAGGAAAACTTGATACAAACTGTATACCAATCCGTTTTGCCAGCGTGGTATAGTAGGCCAATTCCTCCTTTCAAAGGAAAGCAGTGGACTGTTAAAGGCTGATGATGATGACTCGCAGATAATGTAGGTTTCTAATGGTGAATTTTAAAAATCGCTCCAGTAGTTTTTGAGTTTATTTATTACAAACAAACAAAAATACAATTTTTCCTTTTTATAATAATATATTGATCAAAGATGTACATACCCTATTACAAAAACCAATCGTTCATAAAACTGAAGAATTAATCCCGGGATTTCATTTTTTTGATATAACCGTAAACTTATGCTATGTAATCAGTAAACATCGTTATCCAGCGGGTGAAGGTCGTGGCATTCGACACTAGGGTTGCCGCGCGTACCCATATAGCATGCACATTTTTTTTTAAATAATAGTTTAATGTTATTACTTGATAAGTATCTTTATGTAATTAAGAATCTATATTTCAATTTGTCCTTGTGTATCTTATGAAAATATCAATATTAAACTATATTTTAATAATCACTCGTAACTAAGTCAATACAAAATAATTAATGTAGGTTTTTCGTTAGAAATAATTTTGAAATGAAACACATAAATATTTTTCAATTACCTTTTATTGAATATTTTTTGTTAAAATATTCCTTGAAGATATTTAGGTCTACTTGGAATAAAAAACCAACAACTTATTTATACTGCTTTCTGTTAGTTAAAGATGTCTGCTGGAAAAAAAAACATTTTAAGTAAGAAAATGACCTTTCGACTTCATTTAACATAACAAAGACGTATTTATTTTAAACTTGTGAAATAATTTGAAAGTTTATATTGTAAATTTTTCACTTAATGTTAGTGTTGCCAATTTTTAAAATATGTTAACACTTTTTAACATTACAACTAAAATATGAAAGTTAAGAATAGATTAAAACATATTTTTAACATAGATGCTTGTAAAAATTTTATCCAATATATGACGACTGCGAAATAATAATTTAATATTTTTGAAAATAATTTCGCCTTAACTTTCAAATTACATTGAAGTAGTAAAGAGTAACGAGTGAAAAAGTTATTACAATACGAAAAAAAATACAATACTATATAGCTATACTTTTAAAAAAAACATTTAAAACAATAATACATTTTAATTAAATAAAGGTATTGTACGATATAACATAATCGAAAAAGCTTATTAAATGTATGCACCTACGTGACGCATACGTATGACAACCCTATTGTCGTGCGCTATCGCACTGCCACCATTTTTACCCGCCCGATAACGATGTTTAGTAATCAGCTAAGCAGTCTATACATATGCAATATTGAAGCTGATGACATCTTTACGACATATCTAATAAATACTAAAACTTCTCTTATATTTTTTGTCCAGCATCTACCTCTACTACAAAGTTCCAGCTAGAAATGAGAGCATGATGTATGAAACAAATGTAATCGTAAGGTCGACGGAGGTCAAATAAGAAGAGCTTGATAGAGGAAGACGAGAAATACGGATATGTGGTTAGCGTAGTTCTAATGGCGCTGAAGTTCTCAATGGGTCTCGGAGGAATCCCGCATTGGTTTTATTCAAAGGCAAAAAACGCCTTGAGGAGAGTCTCACAGTCACGTTCCACCTGAATAGGGAAAGGAGACTTCGGAACAGATTTTTCATCATCACTTCTTCTCTTTTACAAAATGTTGCGAAATCTTCGACGTTTAGTCAAGACGTATCACTTTACATTAATAAGTATTTCTATGATAAACCTAAAGTATGTCTACGAGTTAGTTGAAATGACTTCCTTAATGATTAAAATGTGCGCTACAGATTTGCAATATTTCATTGTTGATAGTTAGTAGGTTCGCTTTACATCCTTTCTTGTGGTGTGTGGAGCAAATCCACCGTGTTCTTACACTGTTTCCAATCTTCTTTTTGTTCTTAGCAAAGAATGTGTATGTACCCATTCGTATAAGCGGATACCCTCTTTGTGATAAAGTGTAAGTTATTCCTGAAAACAAAAAGGGTTCAGATTACTTTCTTACGATATATGCCAGGCCAGAAATTTAGAAGTTTGATTAAAACTGAATTACTTAATATTTTTATTTCAATATAAATTTATTTACATCGTGTTGAAGTAGGTTTTAAGACCCCCTTAGCTTAGCTTTCACATTCTGGAGCATTGGCGCATAGCATGTCTAGTTAACAGGCAACAGTGAATAGCACTTTTTTTTAATAGACTCACGCCTGTATCCCCGAAAGGGTAGGCAGAGGTGTAATATTACACCCACATTTCGCCATGATTTTTTTAGGTCCCAAATAGGGGGCGAGCCTTTTGCCGTTACCGGCCACATTACCAGACTCCGTGCAGGTACTGAGAATTCGGAAAAACCCAGTGACACTTTTGCCCGACCCGGGAATCGAACCCGGGACCTCCGATCAGCAGTCGCATACGCTATCCACTGGACCACGGAGGCAGTCGGATTATATGCCACAAAATAGGTCACAAGAGCCAAAAAAGAATAACTACAAAATCTTATAGCTGACGTACATTTTCATTTTATTTACCTATCGCTGGTAAAAATATCAACAGCATCGTTTAGTTGTTGGAATGAATGATTTGAAAAACGATCTAACATATTATGGAGACAGTCTAAGTTGTATTTTATGTACACTGTTCTTTTCTGTTATACACAAACAGTTAATGTAAACCGATGTAACAAAATGTTTTAACGATTTTTTTCACTGAAATCACCAAAAAAAAAAAATTTGGATATAACACAACAAAATACGAATCTGTTCAAAAAAACATAACGACAATTCTTTACAGATGGCTCGTTCTGTGCTTAGCAACAAAACCTTATTCTTTTTATTTTCCTACAGATTTGATTACTGGTTTGACTCAGTGGTTATGAATACCTCTATCCTCTATAACTACATTTTGTATCGACCGGACGGAGGCTTTACATCCTTTAGCATGATGGGTCGAACACCGCCAATAATCCCTGAAAGAACGGCCAGGAGTTTTTCTGTTCTTGCGAACGAATTTGAAGTACGTATATGAACGGTAGCACAATAATATGTGTCCCTTTCTAGATGTTATAAAGTGAACTGAAAAACAATGTCACATTGTAAGGTATTGTGTAAAACAACCAAGTAACACTATTAAAAGATGAAAGATAACACGTGACAAGATAAATAGACAAGACAAGGTAACTCATGCTAAGTTTTGATTGTACAGTTTTTTTCATTTTATATGGATTCTTTTTTCTTTACTGTTTAACTAGCAGTGCTTGCATAGAATTAACTGATAACTTACGAGTAAAGTTTTGGAAATGTGAAATGAATGGAATCATACTTACACGAGATATTTAACGTTAAGCAGGCAACAGGGTAAGCACAAGTAACCGTACCAAAAAATTCCACCATACCTTTTTACAACGGTGTCAATGTTAGCACATAAAAAACTATCAAGTAAAAGTAGTTTTTTTAAGAAAGCTATTTAATATCTTTGATTCAGATCAAATTCCTTGCTTAACACGAAATAAATATGTACTTATATTAAACTCTCTTTAATAGACACACATTTCATTGACATCTTAAAAGGAATACAAATTACATTAATTATCTCACTTAAATAAAATACATTTGTCAGTCTAATTAAGCTTAATGTATGACTATTCTTAACCGACTGCGAGGTATCTAACACTTTTACAAACATTTCTGTTTAACAAATGTATTGACTTAGCACTTAATTAGAAAATATTATAAAACACACATAAACATAGCATTAATAAATAAATCAATAATCATGTAGTTACTCTGCTTCTTGAAGAGCCAGCAGACGAAAAAGGAAGAAGAAAGAAAGTAAGGGAGATAGCAGAACATAGATCAGATGTATTATAACAGCTATATTGCTGAGTACAAATCAATGAGATTTTCGAATCGAATATATTTATCTTGTAATTTTACAACCAAAATTACTGACACAAAATTCATGATGAAGTTCATTATTCATGTGAATTAATAAACAATTGCTAAGGCTTAAGAACACTAACACAATCTTATAGTCAAAATATAAATATAACTCTAGATACAAGCCACACACAATATATATTTTTTAACACACCGGATATATTAAAAAGTAAACCTGAATTTAGTAGAAGCACAAGTTTGAGCTATGTGATTAATTAAATATGCTAAGGCTTTAAATTTATTCATTTTTATATTGACACCTTTCCAAGTAGAGTTACACTACAAAATGTTCTTTAATGTTTTATAAGGAAACTTAAATAAAAGCACTACCTGTAATGTACATAAAAATAACTTTTTATTCATGTCACAAAATTGAGTAAATAATTTGCTAATTGCAATGTTGAGCTAGTGGACCTAATAAATTTCTTCTTCATATCCTCTCTCAATTTCTGAATTCATTTAATTTTTTCGGAGACCCTAATTTCACTATAATTTTATATTTTAAGTCACAAACGTACATGATCCCATGCGCCAGATTTAACTTATATACAAGTGCAATCATTAATAAAAGACAACATTGGTGGAAAACAAAAGAGAATAACATGCTTAAGGTAACATGGTTAAAGTTGATGCTAATCCAGGACGACTAAATCAAACTAGTTTTTTTATTAATCGACCTGGAATTTTTTATGGTCAATGTTCAGAAATTCCTTTCAAAAGAGAATAACATGCCTAAGGTCAAGTTCCAAGCTACCACGCCTTGAAAAACATAACATAGGACGCCCACCGGCCAGATAGACTACTGAGATGTGGCTGGTAGAGGCTGGACACGAAGAGCCGGCAATCGAGCTCAGTGGCGTGTCATTGAGAGGCCATTGAGAGGCCATTGAGATATTCAATAAAGGGTACATAACAAGGTAGAAGAGCTTTGCTGATTTCAGCATGAATGGGCCGGCTCGACCGGGGCAGTACTATCCTCTCACAGAAAATCGACGTAAAGTAACAGTACCTAAACTGTTGCGTTTCGTTCGGTGTGTGAGAGTACCAGAGGCCCTATCCCTCTCCTATCCTTCTCCCTGATCCCACTCCTCATCCTATCCCTTTTCCCAACCTCAAGGGGCGGCAACGCACTTGTAACTCCTGTGATGTTACTTGTGTCAATAGGCAAAAAGAAATTGTGAACTATGGCAGGCTGATGTTGATGAAGCTCTAATGTATATGATTTTTATCTTATCAACAACACAGTCACCTAGAGTCATGATTGCCGCTGTGCAACCTTTGCTACTATGCGTTGAGCATTCCCACCTAGTTCTACCATTCTTCTGGGTCCTCTTCTTATAATAAGTACGGCCATCGAATCGCAGAAGAATGTTTCCTCTTCTAGAAAGAGTAAAGATAGTAAGGAAGGAAATCATTGGATTTTATACAATTTTGGTATATGCGGCTACTATGCACTATGCGGTTGGATGGGGGACGGTGAGCCGGACGGCTGACGGCATTTCGGCTAACCGCATAGTGCGTAGGGGCTTATTATCAATAAAATGTTCACCGTCAATGGCGGGCAACCGCAAACTAGCACTATCCGCATAGTGTGTATGGCAACCGTCCTGCTGGCCGCAGCGCTCAGAACAAGCGGAGCGGTCGGCGAGTAGCCGCATCGCAGTGCGTATAGAAACTACTTTCTCTCACACAAATTTTTGATTACGGTCAGCCGCATTGCGTCTAACCGCATAGTGCGTAGGAGCCCTTACAATTGGAATATATTTATCTTGAAAGCGCCAGACTGTAATTAAAATGATTTTCTGCATAATGTCCTGACGGCAGATAATATAGAAAATATCAACTGAAATAAAAAACAATATTTCATACAACAATTTAATCATATTTTACATGTGAACTATACTATCACTTGTAATATATTTAGGTGAATAACATTTGTTTAAATATTGGTTTTGTAATGCAAAAGCTATAAACCTAACTTTCAAGATACTTACAATGGCGCTGATATACCTGAGCATTCACTTGTAACAGAACAGAGAGCATTCGCCGTTTTTAGTTTTGTCGAAGCGAACACTTTCACGATCATTCTAGCAAACACTCTAAATTCAAATAGTCCTTAGAATATAGAAAAATTTAGAAATCGCACTACAACAGCAGTTTTACCCAATATGTTTACTTCAGTTTCACTTATGAATTATTTCTAGAGTAGGAGTAAGATACATAAACAAATGACGTTTCTAAATAATAAAATGCAGATTTTAATTTGAACAGGTTTAATAAATCACACAAGTTCCTGTTCCTACGTTCAAATTTATTGATCCATATCGAGTTTATCAAAATTATATTGAAATTAATTCTGAGTAAACAAAATCTTAGGGTCTATTGTAATCATTGTTGATATTTTATGGATATTTATTCTGAGTAAGCACATCACTAGTCAAGTTAAAATTAGTGACAAACTACAAAGATTCTTCCCTAGATTAAAATCTCAAGTCAAAGTGAAGTAAATATACGTTTTAACCGCCATTGTAGCGCCAATTCTATGTATTATCTAAGTTAAAACTATAATCTAAGGCTCATCCGAATAATCGTGAGAACGCTCGCAAAAACACACTTATTTGTTTTGTAACATTCGCGAGAATGCTGATTACAGGTGAATGATCAAGTGTATCAGCGCCACAAGATACTACATAATTAAAACTATAATAACGATTTAAAAATTATTTCAACATATTATTTTTGATATTTTTTTAAAACATTTATTATAAAACAAACTACTGTATATATCAAAAAGAGTGATGATATCAAAGGTCTGATAAAAATCTCTAAAAAAATAATAATAATACAATGCACTTAAAAGCGTAGTAACTTATGTCAGTGTTTAATGATACCTGATAAAATAAGGGCCCGATAAAACCAGATTTGGTATGAATATTTTCAATATTTATTAAAAAAAGAAAACCTTTTGTGAATGAACTAAATAAATTGAAATTGAAAAATAAGTTTATTTAGAATTCGTCTTAAAACCTAAACTTTTCCACCTCTTCTCATCAATTTATATATGCTTCACTAATAATATATTTGTACAAAAAATATATACCTATATCTTCAACACTAGTAAATAAGTCACTAAGGGCGTACGTCCATACGTTACACAGAAAACATGCAATTTGTTCAGATTAAAGATAAGAATGATATCCACAAAAATAAAACTACCCTATAATCACATTGCTTGGAAAACGCAAATTTAACACGATGACGACCGAAATTACACTACACCAGTAGTTTCGGTGTATCTTTTAGTTTCTGAAAGCGCTATCAAAGTGAAAACAATTATTTCAAGCATCAATTGCTTCACTTATTTTTGAATTTCAAGTTATGCATAAAAATATTTCTTTTTACATTTCATCGAACAACAAAAACATCAGATATTTGATCAAGTCAGCTTATTCCTTGAGAAACATGGCGATATGGAGCTGCTAATTCGTAACCAAATAAAATTACTAAGTAATATTTATATAACAGCTCTCAATAGCAGTCAATTTAATAAAATAAAAAGCCATCGATTTGCCCCGACATTGCTGTTGTCAAAGGATGACTAACGAAGTTTACGCTACTTCTATTTGTAAAAGTGTTACGCGTTTAAGAACCGTTAAATATGGGTATATCAGAAGTAACGAGAATTTGAAACTAGTTAAACATGAATGAATTATTCATCAAATAATCCGACCAATTTTAAAAGTAACTATGCGCATCAACATAATGTACAACAACATCGTTGACAGTATGTACTATCGCTTTGCACCTGTACCTCTCGTGTGTAGCGCATCGCCACCGAACTTTGTCGCCTGTTACACCATTGACGCGAAACTTCGCGTTGTCCAATAACATAATTTTGTTCCCTTTAGAAGTGTAGAAGAATGCCACGTCGATTTCTAAAAAAGTAAAAAAAATATTAGTAAAGGCGAATGTGGCACATCTATATTTATCATAAAATAAAGTCCTCTTTTTCCTATCAGTATGAACGCGATGAAAGAGATTTTTGTGCGGCTTTCACTAATAGATAGTATGTTTCCTGAGGAAGGTTTAGATGAATTATTCACACGGTCGAAGCAGCGGGCGAAGATCAGTAGATATTAAATTTTGGTTTACTGATTTTCTCTCGGTTAAAAGATCGAGAGATAGTTGATAATTTGATTCCAGCTAGTTTAAGTGTAATTATACTGTATCTAATACTATATGACGACCGGTTGGCGCAGCGGTAGTGTAACGCCGACTGCCACGCCGACGGTTGCGGGTTCGATTCCCACTCAAGTCAAACATTTGTGTGCGTGAACGTGGATGTTTGTCTTGGTCTGGGTGTTTCTTTGTATAATATGTATGTATTTACATACATACATACATATCGTCACGCCTTTTATCCCCGAAGGGGTAGGCAGAGGTGTATTTCTACACCCACTTTTCGCCAGATATACTTTAGTCCCACGTAATAAGGGGCGAGCCAATTGCCGTACCGGGCACATTTCCAGACTCCGTGCTGCTACTGAGAATTTCGTGACAGAAAAACCCAATAACACTGCCCGACCCAGGAATCGAACTCGGGACCTCCCGATCCCACGCGCACAACCAACGAGGCAGTCGTATAGGGTTTGATGTCGAGTTTTCCGTCTCTACGCAAAGATGGTATTTGCATCGCGTTATCCCTTAGTCGCCTCTTACGACACCCACGGGAAGAGGTGGTGACACTTGTATTCTATGCCGTCAACCACACGGCTATGTATGTATTTACAAAAATATAATGTATTTTTTTATTTATTTATTTATAGACTCACGCCTGTATCCCCGAAAGGGTTGGCAAAGGTGTAATATTAAACCCATATTTCGCCAGGAATTTTTAAGTCCCACGTAATAGGGGGCGAGACAGACTCCGTGCTGCTACTGAGAATTTCCTAACGGAAAAACCCAATAACACTTTGCAAGACACGGGAATTGAACCCGAGACCTCCAAATCCCACGCGCACATTTATGCCGCGAGACCAACGAGGCAGTCAAAGAAATATATATGTATGTTTATCCATTGTCTCGTACCCATAGTACAAGCTCTGCTTAGTTTGGGACTAGATGGTGTTGTACGTGTGAATGTGGTAGAATATTATTACTATATTTAACACAGTAAAAATACATAAATATTAATAGAATTTCAATGTAAAACTGTTCAATGTAATCTCTTGAGAATACATAAATTGCCGACGTAGATACTTTTTAACACTGAAATTTCAGAAAAGTAAAAAAGTATATGAGGTGGAATAAAATAAATAAACTGGTACATAAAACACCAAAGATGTAATATATGTATAAACAAATATGTTTATAACATCAATAAATAAACGTATTAAAACGGCCTAACAGTAGAAGTAGAACATCTATGAATAACATTCTTCGAAATAAGAAGCTCCAATTTTGTAAATAGATTTTTAAGATATTCTTATAATTAGATAAAGACAGTAACTTGATTTAAGACGAATACTTCTTAACTAGACTTCAGTTTCCAGAAGTTGTATATACATCTTATGTACTACTAGATTAAAAAAAAACATTCATACCACTTGCACAGTTTAACTGCAAGAAATAATTTAGTCTCAGATTTACAGTAGAATCTGGAGGTAAATTATTTTTGTACGAAAAGCAGTTTCGATCTAGCCTCGGTGTCATAAATGGCATCCTCGTAAATGAACTGATACATGAATGATACCGTGACTAGATCGTAAAATTAAACAAAGTATCAAACTATGTGTCAACGTCAACCACTATATTGTGTCGAATTTAAACATAATGTCATAAGGTAAATGTAGCAGAATACCAATTGTGAGTCAATTCGCAGTACACAACCAAATCGTATTTCATTCAAATCACAGTGTAGGTAGGTGTCTGTCAAAATCTTAGATTCCTAGGTCAAAATAAGATAATCGACCGTCTGAGTAAAAACACCGATTTTACTATTATTGTCAAATGAGTGAACGAAGCATATTTATTCATGAGGTAATTTTCTGTCTATTTAATTTACTTACATAAAAAGACTATTTAGATCTCAATTTCAAAAATTTTTGGTATATTTATCGCGAATAAATATTTTCATTCCCTGTTATTGCTTACAAATGTTAATAAACTAAGTTTATTATTGTTAATTTAAAACATTAGCGATTAACGGTAAAAATATTTACATAATTATTTTTTTATATATTTATGGTATGACAAACATTGCTATAACATGAATAAGATGGAAAAAAGTACGAGTAGATAGTTTTTAGAAGTTATAGTAATTTTACACATTAAGATATATAATAACAATAATTATTATACATAGATACCTGTATTATTATGTCACATAATTTATTTAGTCGATTCATAGTAGAATCAAATTCAAAATGATGGCATTTAGGGTTTTCACTTGCACACTGTCCGATACGCACCAGTGAAATTACTTAGCAATTTACTTTTTACATATTCAAAATTTTCAATTTATCTCTTAAATAATGTTTACTCAGAAGTTGTGTCTTGTATGCAAAGTAAAACACAGTCTTGTACCTATAGACTAGAGGGTAACTAGAGTAAAACTCTTTTAGTATGTTTTTATATCATGAGCATGGCTGTTTTTCGGTGGGCAATGCCATTTACTCATAAGCGATTTATTCGGACTCGTTCTTATTATTTTCTGCTATGTGTATGCAGCAGG
Source organism: Euclidia mi (assembly GCA_944739405.2). Taxonomy (NCBI): domain Eukaryota; kingdom Metazoa; phylum Arthropoda; class Insecta; order Lepidoptera; family Erebidae; genus Euclidia; species Euclidia mi. Next base: position 95,597,650 of record OX123186.2, on the reverse strand, counting down.
GGTAGGCCTCCCGCAAGGTGGACCGATGACCTGGTTAAGATCGCGGGAAGTGGTTGGATGCGGGCGGCTCAAAATTGGTCTGTGTGGGGAACCTTTGGGGAGGCATATGTCTAGCAGTGGACGTCTTTAGACTAACATGATGATGTGCACACATGGCTACACGTCAAGGTAGACACTTTGTCCTTTGTACCGTTCTTATGGCGTAGGAAATAAGTATTAAAATCATACTGATACTGTCAATATAAATGCAAGCCGCCATTTTGAATTCTTGTAATGAACCGGCTTATACATTTGTATATTTTTGGTACATTTAATGGTTGTGTTCATTCTTTAAGTCCACAACGTCGTTACCGACAGTAATGAGAGTAGCATTGCAGCCTTTATTATTATGAGTTGAGCAGGCCCATCTGGTTTTACCATTGGATACGCTATTTTTCATGTAGTACTTGTATACACCGATCTGTAGCATTGGACGACCTCGCTGGGATCTTGTAAACACAACTGAAATATACATTTATATTAATTTAAGCTTTAAAACATGACACACTTCGCCAAAAAAAAAATAATGCTCCACCTTATAAGTGACATTGAAATTGTACCTGACACAGCAGTTCTCAAAAAAAGTCAGTATTCAGCCGTTGCGTTATTGTAATTTATATATTTAGTTTTATTTACCTGGCATCTCAATATCACAGGCAAAGAAGTGTATTACATGTGTAAGGGTATTTAGTAGATGTTGTGTTGGGTGAAGAAAGAAAGATGCCAAAAGCAGAAAATATATAATTTACTGTGGTACCACTGATACCACATAACGATATAAATAAACTACATAGCTACGACCTAACTGTCGGAGTGAAGGGAGGCGACAACTGCGCCGCGCTTACACATTAGCGCGCGTTGTATAATTTGTAGCGTCAGCAGCCTAGCTACACATGCTTAGTGTATACTTCACCAGCAATAATATTCTTCACTTCAGACCGCATGCGTAATGAATGAAGGGAATGACAACGAGACAAGGGAATGTTCCTACTTAAAAACGAACAATATTATATAATTCTGTCATTTTTTACACTCCTCAGACACGAAACCCAGCCGGGAATCGGTCAACACACTTGCTCTGTTAGTTCATGTTCTTAACAACGTAATATTGACAATACCGTCCCCGGATATTCGTACTATTATAAATTATTATCAAATTATTCCAGTAATGCTAACCTTACACGGGCGTGCGCGTTTCTCGAGCGTGCGTTCGGCGTACACTTTGCGTTCACTCTGTAGTACAAACTAAACGCCGGGCGCCAATTCGAAGACTGAGCACGTCCAATGTAACTGCTTTAACAACGTGAAACAAATGAAGATTTTTTTTTGTAATGAATTAAATAGCAATCCAGTTTGAGAACATATTAATATGAAACATCCACATTAAAATCATGGTTATCTTAAAGTTTATTTGACAACACTTCTTTACATTGACTAGCATTGCTTAGTAATATTCTAAGATAAATATCTTAATTTTTCCTGTAGTTCCTTTTATAGTTAAAAAATACAATTAGATCAAAGTTGAATTATTATTAAAGAACATTTCATGTATTACCTCTATTACTTAAATGTAATTATGACAAAATAAAATATAAATAGTTATTACGTAGGTAATATATAATGCTGTTATTTTTTTATTATATATACAGGGTGTCACAAGACCCATCACCAAGCCGAAGTCTACTCGTTGTGGACATCATGCCAAGTCATACTAACCAAAAATTATACCTGAGAAAAAACTTTTTTTTAAGTTTTCACGTTTTTTAAACTGCAATTAAAAACGCGCGCGTGCAATACTCGAAATACCTACTTATCCACGGGGTCATAGGGCGTCTAAAGAACATATTGGCGGGGTAAATGCATCGATTTTGTACCTAATTAGAAAAATTCCATACTCATTTTGAGCCTCAATATCTCCTGAACCAGTAATTTCCCAGGCATGGTGCCGAAGTAAAAAATGTTCGTAGTGATTGGTACAACATGGGATTTCAGATTTCGTTAAGGGTCTTTTTACACCCTGTATGTACATATAGCCTTAGCCCTATGCCCTATGTTCCATCACATATATCGACTAGAATGATAATACTGACTTATATACGAGATCACATAGGTGTCTAAACACATATCTTAATATTTATTTATAGCTAACTAGGCAATTTTCTGTCAAAACTATCTTATACCTACTATTCACCAAACCATACGGTTTTATTTGGTTGGCATTACAAAATATGTGCGGTCTTTTACCCTCTACTTTTCTTTGATGAGTCAACTGCTCTAACCCTATATTACATTACTATTCAGTATATCTAAATTGGATAATATCCCGGACCTTTCGTTATTTTCACCTTTGATACGATAAATTCTCGAGAAATTAGTGAAGGAAAGGAGAAAAGGAACATACCTCAAAAAATAATTTAACACATACAAGATGCTCTACTAGTTATCAAAATATTCTAAATCGATCGCCCCTGGTTAGACTAGAAAGCGTACCCAAGTTTCCAGGAACACATCTTAAAATCTTTAATCCAAATGCGATATTGCTATGATGGCTACGAAGATCTAGTTATAACTAGAACCTTTTCCTACTGGTATGGAATGATTATGCACATTTTTCACCTGTATTATATCATCTCCCATTGTAATGATACTTGCACTACATTTCTTATTGTTATGCGTGGAGCACACCCATCTAATTCTACCGTGCATGCCCATACGCTTTATGCAGAATGTATACAATCCTATTTGAAGTAACTGGCGTCCGGTTACACGCGATGTTTTGAAGTATACTGAAAAGGATTATTTAATTAGTAATGTAATTAAATTGATTAATATATGAATGCATTTTTATGGCAACTTACTGAAGAACCTTTAAAGATACTTTAGACTAGAAATAACTCAGAATTTTATTAAAAAATACATTTCATTACCAACATACTCGCATATGATAAGAAAAAAGAAATATTTTATGTTCACATTATTTTTCACACCATACCAATACAAAATGTTTATTTGATGTAAAACATCGGGCACGTAGGAAGAAAAACAAGTTATTGTTATCTAATCATTTATTAGGTAAAAGTCCTTCATTTGATACATTAATGATTTAAAGTCTACCAATAAGCCATGATTTTTCTCTTTATACACATAATTATACTAACATCAAATAGGAACATTCTAGGGTACCTTAAGATTAAAAACTATTCCGATATATAGAACGTATATTTAAAAGTGAAATAATTCTATATAAAAGGTTATTTTGAAATATAGGTCATATAAAATCTAAATCATTGTCACAATTCATATATTTAATTCTTCTTTAAAAGTATTCGAATAAAATATTCTAAATCTTACAAACTGCATTCACACCACTTAATCTATAATACTGAAAGGAATCAATCTTAAAACTATTCATGCAATATCCACCACAATGCACAATATTCCATGCATAATAAATAAATAAATAAAAATAAATATTCTTTGGTAGGCCGTACAAGATACTCATAAAATTTGCCTTCAATAAAGTCAACGGTTTTATTACAACCATAGTTCATAGCACACTAAGCAGGCATCACAACGGCACCGTTCCAACCAAGCGTCATTTTAATTTGACCATTAAATCGCACTAGAGAATGGCCGCAGCTACGACCACACATTTTTTTTATTTCACCGTTTCTGTCTAATCCTGTGGGAGTTTTGGGAAATCCATTCTTACTGCGATCCCGAAGGAACATACATGCTACAATTACCAACTTTCATCGAATAGTTTAAGCTGTGCGTTTTCTGTCAGTCAGTCAGTAACGGAAGACTTTTATGTATACAGATTTAATAATGCCATTATAAAATGCTAACAGCAGACTGTCAGCGCACTTGCCAGAACTTAACAACTTCGGGACAGGGCTGTGCTGCTACTGAGGTTTGTTACGGTGTGCGTACTTTTTTTTTTAAGTTATGTGGTCATTTAAATTATAATTAAAATTACATCACGTCATGACATAGTAAAATTACGTGCTTTTGAGGTACCGTAATAGTTGTAGGTAACTCAAAAAGTAACGTTCAAGTTAGTATAACAAGCGCTAATTACGAAGTACGTTTTGTGCCAGTACGGGCCGGAATACACAGCGCATCTGTATTACGCTTGCCAACCGGCCCAAAATATTGGCATCTCAAAAGTATGATATATTATATCCTAATGAAAATTAATTCTGTCTGGCAAGATGCAAAACGATTAGATATTTTAATTAATATGCAATATCGTTGCTGTGCTTCGGAGGGCACATAAAGCTGTCGGTCCCGGTTCTTGACTCAGGATAAGAAGCGTTAGGCCATGTCGGAGGCCTTCAGGCGGTCTGAAAACTCCGATACTAGAGTTGCCCGCACACACACACACACGTAAAATGAACGCTGTGTTAAATGTCATATCATATTAACATAATAAATATAGTTTAAGTATCATATATTATGGTTTAAAAATCTCGCATCACTTAATTATTTAATGGCTTCTCTGTTTATGGCAAATGACTAGAAACACTGAAAAAAATTTGACATAATATCGTAAGATGAATAAAAGATTTTTCGCCTTTTTGCTTGCGTTAAAAACACACACCAGACTCCAAGACCAAATTTATAGCTCAATACTGCAACCTAGCATGTTAATAAGGGCGAAATTGTGGATAATGGTTATGATAATTCTTGACTCGCACTAAATCGTGTTCGACCGTTGTGACAGTGGCATTGCATCCGCGGTGGTTGTGCGTCGAACAGACCCATCGTACCTTGTTGTTCGGGCTTGCATACTTCTTGCAAAACGTATACAATCCTACTTGAACCAATGTGCGTCCTCTCTTCGAATTTATGAAGGAAACTGAAAATAGCAGATTGGTTAGTATCAGATATAATATAAGTGGTTTATTAGTAAAACAGTTTAGTTTCAATTAAGTTTTAGAATTTAAAGTGTCATTACCATATTCCAGACGTCTCGTTAGAAAGGGCTAAGAAAAATACACGAAGCAAATCTATTTATTTTTCTCATGTTGTTTTACAGGCGTTACAAAAAATAAATGTATCAGGCATGATCCCTGTTAGGGCACATTACATAGCTTGCAGAAGACTCGACATTAAACACTAAACGATCTCGACTGGTCGGTTTGGTGTAGTAGGCTAAAATCCTCCCGCCAATAGTGGATTATAATCGGGTGATGAAGATTATGTTCAGTTACAGTGAATTCGTTATGCTGGATATTCCGCCTTTAATTCTGCATACATAATTGACAGTATTTCCTTTCTAGTTATTTTTGCTGGGCTATCATATAAACGTTTTACAAAGTTTATTTGTATCATCTTTAATCTCGAGAAAAATACCTTTAGCCTTAAGTGACCGACATTTTCGTCCGGTAATAGAACCAAAATCATAAATACGTCGCAAATTATTTTTGTTCCTAATATAATATTTATACAAAAGAGCGTAACATACATAAATCTCAGCCTTATATTATTTTTATATAATGTAATTAAATATAGCAATCATCTAACTTATCTGTACCATCGTTTTGCAGTCATTGTAACTGCACCGCTCCTACCCAGGAATTGACTTAATTTTATGTCGTTTAATTGTATCTCGTATAATTTATTTCTCAAAGTTGGTAAAGTTAATTGGCTTTTAATATTGATGTTATGGAATATATTTTACGAGATATGATTTAATATTCTAATTTGAATCACAAGTTAACCGCTAGCGTATTTTATCTACCAATTTGCTCAATCTGAGAATACAAAATAAAACTTATGTTAGCCGACTATTGAATCTTATAACATACGTCTGTAGGTACATATTTACATTTCGTTAATTGGTTATTATTGGAGCAGATTAATTGACTATGCAGTGTTATAAATTAGCATTAAAAATTATAAAAAAAATATTATTTCGCAGTCAATCATATTAGAAATAATAAAATAATGTATCAGTCTTTTTATATTCATTTAAGTTATATTATTACTTAATATGACGAATTTTAAATTTACCACTTGCAATCAATTAGAAAATCTAATTTCTTTAGATCTCTTATATATAATCCAAACTCAACATTTAACCTAAACATAACATAATTTGTTATTCTGGACAAAATTAAAGAAAAGATCACAGCGACTTAAAACTTGAACAACTCCAAACATGTATCATCCAAATAGACACAAAGAAATGAAACATCTAGGTATATTTATGAATATAATATGATCATAAAGTTTCATAAATTAATAGAAATACATAACTCAGATCCCTAGATGAAGATAATTCTGTGATGATACCTCAGTCAGGACAATTTATTTTATAAATATGGTGAAGATAATTATACAATGCGTTGATATGCATTTGCAAAATATTTTAATAATACAACATAGACAGTATACCTATTAACTTAAAATTATTTTAAACAGTGTGCGATGATATGAAACCCTATTTTCATTAAATGTTACTTGGATAGTAAATCGGAAGAAACTGTTAAATCGTGCAAAATAAGACTGAATCGAGCAGTCACTGTAGGTAAATGTGCTTGTGTGTGTTAGGCACCTGGCGATCAGCTGAGCGGCGGTGGCGGTCAAAACACCGAGTTAATATTCAAAGTGTATGATGACGAAATTTTTTATTCCTTTTATTGGCTTATTTTTTCGTGTATTTTTTTTTTGTTATAGTAGTATATTCACCCCTTAAATAAAATATTGAGGGAACTACTTAGCGTACCCGAAAAATCCAAATATCTTACGGAACCCTATTTTTTCTAAAATACAATATAGCCTATGTTACTCGCAGATAATGTAGCTTTCTAATGGTGAAAGAATTTTTAAAATCGGTCCAGTAGTTTTTTAGTTTGTCCATTACAAACAAACAAAAATACATTTTTTTCCTCTTTATAATATTATATCTATATTATTACTATAATAAAACTGTAGAGGTGAAAAAGTCTGTACATTAAACATATTTTGACGAAAATTAGCTAAAAAATCTAGGAAAATGCTAAAAAGCAATACTTGATATTTTTTTGAATTTATGTCTGTCTGTCTGTCCGACGTCTTTCCCCATGTTGCTAAAGATCTCTAAAATGGCGAAATTGATTTCAATAAAACTTACACTCATGTACAAAGGATACTCAAACCTATAAAATAGTATATGTTACATCACAATCGGTTGAGTGGTTTTCGGTGTACAGCTTGACCTCTCCTTTGTACGTAGTCCCAAACAAAACAGGGATCATCCAAACTGGTATAGTACCATATTTGGTGCCATCTATGATCATTAGAAGTTTGTTAGTAAAAGTATAGTTAGTCAAAATAGGTACCTTCAAAGTGTTTTATGGCTACTTACCGACCGATAGATGTCACTATTTTCAAATAATTTTCGAGCAAAATATATGTTTCTTGCAAAAGAGACAATAATTATGTGTCGGGTATCTTCCTGTTATTAAAAAATAATACAGTATAATATTCGGCACTTTCATAAACAAAAAGTCTCTGTGTCAAAATTTATTACAATGTCCACTTAATTTAAACGGTCAATCTCATGTATTTCAAATTATTATGTTTATATAATAGTTATATAATCATTTCATTATTATTTATTTTTTACAATGTGATGGTGTTTGAGAAGGATGAAAATGTGATTGAGTGTAATATTGCGATTGGAGAAGAAAACATTGAACAAGTGACAGAATTTGTATATTTGGGTAGCATGTTTACAAGAGATGGAAGATGTGAAGGAGATATTGAAACGAGAGTGACTGCGGGAAACTGTGTAAATGGAGCGCTGCATGCCTTTATGAACGGCCAGAATGTGCCAAAACAGGCGACTGGCGGTTCATAATGGAGTGCTTGTGCCCACGTTGATGTACGGTAGTGAGTGTTGGGTGTGGCAGAAAAAGCATGAAAGCAGAATTAACGCAGTTGAGATGCGGTCACTGCGTAGTATGTGTGGGGTAAGACTGATTGATAGAATTCCGAATGCAGTAATACGAGAGCGATGTGGCCTGAAAGAAGATGTCGTGACAAGGATTGAGAAAGGAATGCTGAAATGGTTTGGGCACGTGGAGCGAATGAGTGAAGAAAGAATGACGCACCAAATATATGAGGCTAACGTGAATGGGCAAGCCGGTCGCGGCCGACCTCGTAGGACATTCGTCGACCAAATTGGTGACGTTCTGAAAAACGGGAAGGTCCTAAGCACCCGGAATCGGCGAGCATGTATGAACAGAGTAATGAATGTAGAGGAAGCGCGTGAGGTTTGTAAGGATAGATGCAAGTGGCGTTCCGTTGTCTCTGCCTACCCCGACGGGAAAAAGGCGTGCGTTTATGTATTTATGTATTTTAAATGATAAATACAATGACTATAGATCCTTTTTTCAATAAATTGTCGATTAGTCCATAATTATTATTTTCTATCTCGGTCGGTATGTATATGTAAACATAGATGGCGTTGACAAATGACGTCATTTTCTGAATGTCGGTGTTAAGGCCTATCCATACGACACGATGTTACGTCCAACTTGACTAAATCACTTGATGAAATCGTGACGTGTAGACGCCAGTCGTCCAACTCAAGTTCATCGGGTGGGCGGTACCACCAGATTTTAACCAATCGGGTGGACGGAATGAAAATCAGTAATTTGATTGTGTCGTGTAGACGGGCAAAGCCAATGCGATTGAAAATTGGATCAGTGGTAAAATTGTGCCGTGTGGATGGGCCTTTAAAGGCCTATCCACACGACACGATTTTACGTCCAACTTGACTAAATCACTTGATGAAGTCGTGACGTGTAGACGCCAGTCGTCCAACTCAAGTTCATGGGGTGGGCGGCACCACCGGATTTTAACCAATCGGGTGGACGGAATGCAAATCAGTGATTTGATTGTGTCGTGTAGACGGGCAAAGCCAATTCGATTGAAAATTTGATCAGTGATAAAATTGTGCCGTGTGAATGGGCCTTAAGATTCTCCGAGGATTGATCAGGTTCTCGGATAATTTGCTTTCGTCGTCGTTGGAATACTCGGATTGGGTATTTGACGACTTATGAGTTTATGATTGTTAAATGTTATTGTGTTTCTTTGATTTCTTTCGTTCGTTCGTGTTCTGTTCTTATACAGGTGTCTCATTATTCCCAATTTTCCACTCCTCACGTCACGTACGTGGGAATCTCTGAGCGGGAGACTGAGCCCTGAATTCAGATACCTACCTCTTGAATTACTCAACGGGGCTGTCTTACTTTCGGCAGGGCTGGATAGTCGTAGTCGTGTGTGTATTTTCTAAATAAATCGCAGGGACAGACACTTGAAACAGCTGGAATCGACATCCGAACATGTTGATTTTCACATGATCGGTAAAAATAATTTACATGTTCTCTGGTTCATCATGTTCTATGGTAGTGAAAGTTGGGTATGGCAGAAGAGTCATGAAAGTAGAATAAATGCTGTAGAAATGAGAGCACTGAGAATTATGTGTGGTGTGTCTATGACCGATAGAGTAAAAAATTGTGTGATACGAGAGTGGTGTGCGGTAAAAGAAGATGTAGTGACAAACATCGAGAAAGGCATGTTAAGATGGTTTGGACACATGGAGAGGATGGATGACGAAAGACTGACAAAGAAGATATAAGTATAAGGCAAGTGTGAATGGGACAGGACGAAGGGGAAGACCTAGGCGGACGTTCTCTGATCAGATTGGAGACATCCTAAAAAAAGGACAGGTCAGAAGTACCCTAAACAGAAGAGCATGCATGAGAAACTTGATGGGAGTGAATGAAGCAAGAGAGGTATGTCAGGATCGTTGCAAATGGCGTTCCATGGTCTCTGCCTACCCCTCCGGGCAACAGGCGTGAGTCTATGTATGTATGTATGTATGTTCTATGTGAAGGTGGTAAAACAGTTAAGGTTGTGTATAAAGAAATTCTCTAAAGATATATACTTATTAGGTATATAATTAGGTACATATAAAAGTTATAAATATTATATACTCTTGGCATAAATGTCATGCTAATTAAATTCCAACATTTACGCGAACGAAGTCGCGGGCACAGCTAGTAATAATATCTTAATATATAAAATCCTTGCGTTACTGACTGACTGACAGACACGCTACAGCCGAAACTATTGGGCGCAGGAAGCTGAAATTTGGTATGTATGTTCTTTGGGGACCGTAGGGGTGCACTAAGAAGGGATTTCCTGAAATTCCTACGGGATCGTCCAAAACGAGTAAATTTAAAAAAAATTGCAGGCGTAGCTGCTGGCGTCCTCTAGTATAATATAAAGTGTAGATTGGAACTTAAAAAAAGCTAGTAGTATGACAGTTCATATAATAAACTATCTCATCGTCCACAGTATGTATCACCGCTTTGCACCTGTACTTGCCATGCGAGGTACAACGCCAACGTGTCTTAGGTCCATCTGAAGTCCCATTGATTCTGTACCGAAACCCGTCAATCATGAGTATTCTTGAGCCTTTTGAGTTTGTTAGGAAAAGAGGCTGATAGTCTGTAAGAGGAAGTGCAACGTTAGAATGATTGTCTTCAACTTGAATAGGTGTAATAGCTATACCTTTCTTGGTAGTGAAGTCTAGCTGGTTTCAGGGTAGGTATTGCCTGCTCGATGCTATAAGTAAAGTTCCCTTACAGCATATCGAACATTGTGTGTTGTCTCTAACCTGTCGAAACCCGGCGCTCGGAACTCAAAGACAACTTTAGAACCCGGCTGGTTTTTGGCCTCTAACAGCTGGCTCCCTACAGACGCGGCAGGTTTTAACAGAAACTATACACAGGTCATGTGACCGGTAACGGCAATAGGCTCGCCCCCCATAACGTGGAACCTTAAAATTCAAATGGCATCAAGTCTGTGGAAGAACTGTTCCGACTTGCAATGAACAGAGAAAAGTAAAAAAAACTGACCGCCGACCTTCAGTAATGGAGAGGCACATCAAGAAGAAGAAAAATTCATGGCGAAAAGTGGGTGTAATATTAACATCTCTACCTATCCCTTCGGGGATACAAACGTGAGGCTATAAAAAATATATATATACAAGACGTTCACAAATTGTTAAAAATACATCGATTTAAATATTTATATTCTAATACAATACAACCTCATTATCATCTCTCAGAGTCTTGAATTATTTATTTAGGCGTATTTACTGGGGTACATACCACAGCATTTAACCTCAATTACAAATATGCTATATTATCATATCAATTTGTGTAGAAACGATATTTCTGTCTCATAAGTGAATATTTATCTGGATTTGACAAATGTAATTGTTATAGTAAATAGAGAATAAAAGGTTAATATAGTAGAATCGAATGATATATTATGAATAATATTGTAACAAATATATTTGACACATAATGTGTCAATTTGGATTCAAGGAGTGGTATTCAAGCCAGCATGTTCCAATACAGAGACCTACATCGCAATCACTACATATAATGGTAACCTGCGAGCGAACCCCACGAACCGAGCATTGGGCGCACCGTCGCTTGCTACGTTTGACGCCCGTCAAAATTGGCGTAAAAACGGGAAAATGATTTAATTGGCTATGTAACCTCGTTTCATGGCGAAATGTGGGTGTAATATTACACATTTGCCTACCCCTTCGGGGACAAAAGACGTGAGTCAAAAAAATAAACAAAAAAAAAATTAACCTCGTTTCATTTACAAGTGGTCGTGAAATTTTGTTACATGGTTCCGCTTTTTGCATACGAAACTGCCTGTGAGTTAATACTTTGATCATCGGGTACCAGTTGAGGCCTCGTTTTCGCTCTCATGAGTATATGGATCGGTCCCTTAAGTCTACCACCTATGTATTTATTATAGTTGTAATTGCTATTGGCTAATTCCTTTCGGAGCCTGCCCTGCTACTGGCCTCCATTTCATTACGGTGGTACGTCGAGATAACAGTGTCAAGCTTCACCTTTTTCCCTGCTGTGATATGACAGCCTATGACAAGCTATCTTTTCCCCAGCGTCCAACGATCGCTCACAGGCGCATTTTATTGCCTCTGGTATATGGTGCCTTCGCCTATTAAGGTTCCCAAGAACGTCAGTGTAGCGCTTTTTCAGATCTCTGGTGAGGAGTAATTGGTTATACCAATTATCCATAACCAATAGGTGCCTAACATCAAGGATCTTAAGTACATTTTTTGCTGTAGGAAACGTAAAGCCTTGGATGGGTCCCTTGTGCATTGCGAAGAGCAAGCCCATCGGATTGTATTCTTTCCCTCTCGCTGCTTGTAGTACGTAAAAGCTGCGTATTTTAGAACGATGTTCCCTCTTTTCGATAATACGAAATTGGCGAAGTGTGCTGAAATAACAAATGATTATGAAGTACATATTCTTTAAAGTTAGATATATTGAAACATGCTGTTTTTAACCAAGGAACGCACATACCCAATATGAGGTAGGCTCTTAATTACAATGCATAGGTTTTCCTAGCAAACTTGAAGCAAAATGACTTACTTATATGCGTAGTTATAGTATAGGCATACCTTCATAATTATATACCAGCGATGGAGGGAGTGACTGTCGAAATCCTCTCCATTGATGTGTCCTTTTTCCAGTACGTAGTAGGTCAACAATTCATGAATTTTACCTAAGTCGAGGAAGCTATTGTAATAATAGACAATTTTTTTTATAATAAATTACAGTCATATTATTAAAATGCGTATACTTAAAATAAACTAAATCAGGATAAGAATAAAACAACCAATCCAATATAAAAATATAGGTATACTTTCAACGAGAACAAGCATAAAAATATGAAACAACATTGTGACCCGATAAATTCTCAGCACCATTTCTGTTTAGGTAAAAGGTGATCGTGTACTTCGAGGGCCATTGTGATGATGTCATCGACGGTATGGATCCTTGCAGTACAGCCTCTTTGACAACATCTCCATCGAGTCTTCCGTTCTGATGCATAGTTCGTACAAAACGCATAGCCATTTAGAATCAAACGTTTGAACCCTCTCTTAGTGTAAACAATTCTAGCTGCAATTTAAATAATCACTTAGTGTTTCCACATAAACGAATAATTAATAATGTACGTATGTAAACAAAAAAATAGATTTGTCGTCATTTATTTTATTAATAACATTTATAATAACAGAAAAAATGCTTAAATCGAAGAAAAAGAAAATTTTCAACAATATACTAAAATAAGTATTAATAAATCCCAGAGGAATCCTCATATTTTTTTTAATTCACAGTCAGAAACAGTCAAAAATACCTATTTTGTTTCAACAAACTGGCAGAACAGGCCTGCCAGGTGCCTACACTTCATCCGTATCTAACACGGATCAATTCGGACCTCGATACAAAAGTTCAATGCCGAAAGAAAATGTATAATGAACTGGCTCCACTTGACACAAAACACAGATACTTGGCAGAGTGTAAAGTAAACGCAGTAGTGAGATACCACAGATTAAAAAAATAATAATAACAATTAGGCACCGCTACTGTTATTTATGTTCATGTATCTCTTGTTTCCTTAGAACACGTCCGTCATGGATGTAGTAATACGCTTTGCATCCTCTCTTAGTGCATCTCCATCGAACGCCTAAGGCGTCCGCTTGCTGGTAATACTTTTCATTTTTGTACAGCATACCTATCTTACCCCGACCCGATCGAAAGAACACTGGAAACATTATGTACGAATATTTTCACTGAAGAATGCTAGAAGGCTTATTTTTGTTCATGTTACATGAGAATCTGCGTTTACTTGTTATGTTTCCTTTCTCCTTTGATCCCGGGTCCTGTCAATGTAAGGGTCATCATGCCATTATTATTGACATGATTTACTATGGGACTCCATGACTGTTTCGGATCAGGCAGCATGGAGTCAACATAACTGTGGTATACTTGTGTAAGACGCGTGATCATCATGAGATAGCCACAAGCATAGTTTATTTACAATATGTCTATATATCTTATATATAAAGCTAAAGTTTGTTTGTTTGGTTGAATGCGCTAATCTCAGGAACTTCTGGTCCTATTTGAAAAATTATTTCAGTGTTAGATAGCCCATTTATCGAGAAAGGCTATAGGCTATATAACATCACGCTTTGAGCAACGGGAGCAGAGCAGTAGCCTTAAATAACGCGGGTGTAACCGCGGGCTCATCTAGTATTAAATAAGTTACTACCCAAGAAATACTACGACTTCTCTCTGCGGTATAAGCATGAAATTTAAATGAAGCTGCAATTAAGTCATAAACGGTAAGTTATGTCGAGAAAACTGTTTATTTAAATCATAAAATAAATACTATGTATATGTACACAAAGAAAGGAATATTAACATATGATTTTATCTTTAGGTCCTTTTTATATGATGTATTTTTATCTTACAACATAATGAGTACTTTGGAAATATTCGTACATAAATGTACTTACAAACATTTTATAAACACTTTTAATTTAGTTCCAAGAATAAGGAAAAATCATTTGAAGTTTTCAACAGAAATAGTCTTCTCATAATTATACAAAATGTTCTGTACAATCGACACTAAAACAATCACATTATAAAAATCCTGTCACAGAAGATCCATTCAGGTTATGGTTTCATGTGTACCAAAAAATCAGCCACATATAAACCTACTTTTAACATCAGAAACAGTTACCGATGGATCTCCTTCTAAACCTTGGTCTAATGTTCAGGTATACAAAATGATTTTGCACGTCTTAGTCGTGCAAATGAAACCGATTTAAGGTATAAAAACCAATGTACTCTGACGTTTCGACCGACTTGCAAGGGTCGTGGTCGCGAAAGGCATCTATAAGGCCCGTTAAATAATGTATATGATTTATATAAAAATCGATTAATGTTCATGTTGTCCAATAACCGCAATCACTTCATCAAAATTGAGAGTTCTCACTGTACAAAGGCACTGCTTACTTTTCTTCTTAGAGCAGTACCAACGGCGATTAGTTAGTACCATATTGCCAGGCTTGTCAGTCCAAAAAGTGTGTTGACCGTAGCGTAGCATATAATTCCCTCGCTTAGTCGGCACGAATTCGTAATCTGGAAAATAAACAGTAGGATTTATGTTCATAATGTTTAGTAGGATAGCTATATCCTCACTTCAAGGGATCATGAAAATGTTGGCAGTTTGTGGTGTTGTCAGTGTATTTAATAAAATTTGAATACACATAAATCAACTTGAAATAACTTATCGGCCTATTTTAAGCTTCTATACTAAGTTTATATAGTATAAAACTTACAATAAACTAAGTAGAACGTTTGCAATGTGATTTCTAGATTCTGAAACATCTTTGTATAAGAATACTATTATCACTTATATTTTCATAAAATATAAGTGAATACTTACACAAAATTATTTATTTTAACATGGCAGTCGCATCCATTTTTCGCTTAAATCGATGTAGGATTACGAACAATGATTGACAAAAGTAGATTTTTTTGTAGCGCATATATTTATCTGCTATTCCTTTCTGTTTAATTGGTTTCTTGATGTTGCTCTCGTCGTCTGCATTATACAGTAAGTTGCAGGGTTTGTAGAGACACTTTAATAATACTAGCATAAAGATATGGAGAGCATTCATAGACCTTGAAATATGAAAACAATTATTATTAAGCTATTTAATTGCGTTCAATGTACAATCGAACAACTGCACGCTAGACCACCATAAGGGTGAGAATCGCTCAGCAAGACATCGTCGCTTCCAGTGCTACTTTACACGCACATTGACACTCGTATAAAAAACGAGTTTCTAGTATGACTTAACTCTATGAGCGAGCCAAGAGAATTTTTTTTAGACTGGTCCAACATTGACTTGTTTGATTGTACATAATAATAAACGAACTAAATTTCAACAATTTAAAATTTAGTACAAATCATTATGTTGTATTGACTGCTACGCAGAGGGTCCGGGTCCGAATCCACAGCGCGCATCGATGACTTTTCGGAGTTATGTGACGTAACGGTGAAGGAAAACATCGTGAGGAAACCTGCATGTCTGAGAGTTCTCCATAATGTTCTCGAAAGACATGTAAAGTCTGCCAACCCGCACTTGGCCAGCGTAGTGGACTATGGCCTTAGCCCTCTCATAAAGGGAAGAGGCCCATGCCCAGCAGTGGGACAGTATAAAGGGCTGATGATGATAATCACAAAATCAAAATAATAATTAATTAATTTATATACAATAGTCATGTTCAAATAAAATGTCTGATTGCAAGACATCAATCAATGACTGAAGATACCTGGTTAAATAAAATAGCTGCACAAAAATAATACTATGTTAATTAAATAAAATATTATATTTGTACAACCACAAATACAGAGATCCAATTTTCACAACAAAACATTTTTCACACACACACATCATCAGCCTTTAACAGTCCATTGCTGGACTAGGCCTCTCCTTTGAAAGGAGGAATTGGCCTACTATACCACGCTGGCCAAACGGGTTGGTATTGGGTTTGTATCTGGTTTTCCTTCTCTTACAGATCTTGATGTTCTCTGCACAATATGCTCCCTCTGTCGGCTCTTACGACACCCATGGGATGATATAGGGTGGTGACATTCCGTATTCTTAATCCGTCACCACACGGAAATCATTTTTAGTACTGATTAAAAATAAAGAAGCAAAAATATGCAAATACATTAGAGGGTAAATAAAATTATAAACTAGTATTCTAGATTCTTCTACAAAATATCCCGATAAGCGGCAATAGGCTCGCTACCTATTACGTGGGATCAAAACACTGGCGAAAAGTGGGCGTTTAATATGCCTCTGCCTACCCCTTCGGGGAAACAGGCGTGAGTCTATGTATGTATGTATGTATGTATTCTAGATTATTTTATCTAGAATACTAGTTAATGTCGTTACAAAATTAAAAACGTCTAATTATAATATTGAAACGTCTATTGTACTTAAGTACATCTAAATACGACTAAAATAAATTAACAAATAGCTGAAAAACCAAACTTCAACCGAAAACGTCACGTTATGCACATTTCGTATCGTGCTAATTTTTGAACGTAAACGGTTTGGTTTTTGTAGGGCAGATACGTTCTGTGACAGCTAGGTGACAGCGTGCGAGCGAACTTTCGTTGTTGCATGGTATCGCGCTATTATTTGACAACGTTTTAAACCAAAACCGTTACGTTCGCGGACGTTTCATACGTTGTCAAACCAAAAGTTCCTATTGGCGAACTTTATAGATTTCTAGCACCGTACGTTTGTAAAAAATATATGGAATATTACGTATAATTTCTTAATTAAGCGACTTATGGTTAGAATGTGGATGAGTGTTAGTAAAAAAATAGAACAACATACGTAAATTTATAGTAAAATACATTAAACAATGGGATATGGCTTATTGTTGTTGTAGAATTCAATATTGCACCGAGTTCAAGGTATGAAGGTAACTTATCTAGATAAAGGGTGCAATGAAACGATCTTAAGCTGGGTATCACTATGTTCACTCACTACTATTCAAGTTTTTGGAGTACGAACGGCGCGGTAGACACAGGTTATAGGATTGTAATATGAAGGAGACTACTCGTTCACTACGTGGCGCCGTTTATACTGCAAGTAAATGACTGATAAGTGCTTACATCTTTACTCGCACTTATAAAAAAGCATACTGCTCATCGTGCAATGATTTGTCATAGCTGGTAGGTATGAAACCCGGTGTAACAGTTCCAAGTCATGATATATACCTAAGATCTGTCTACAGAAAAAATACAGCTGCAATGAGAACCTCCTCGTTTTTTAATGATGTTTAAAAATAATTGTCAAGCGAATGTTTTCAAAATGTTTTACCATGTTTTACAGTCATTTGACGGCAACAAAGTACATGCCCTGGTAACTGACGAACAACTTTTTTTTTTGTGAATAATGCCATCCTATTGCCAATCTAGGGAACTTTTTTGTCAGTGTTGCCATGGTACTCTACACAAATTGTCAAAATTGATATTTTCTTCAATAAATCCAAAGTTTAATAAGAATTTATTTATAAAAAAAAACTTACTTTTATTACCATTATTATTATATTATTCTACTAGTTTGAAACAATTTTGCATGACCACAAATATTTTTTGTTGGCAAACAATGGAAACCGTTACATAAATTAAAAACAAACAATAAATGTCAGTAACGTCATTGTCACAAGAAAATTTGCCGGCTGTGTGTTTACATACTTTTTTCTTGTGATTCTTGGTATTTTATTGGTATTTACGTAGAGTTGAGCTTCAGTTCCTACGTATAATATTCAGGAATATCTATTTCAGCATTACCTGTGTTGTTTGTGTAAGTGTTTGTGACATAGGTACTTAAGATAGGCCCTCCTAAAGGAGTTTGGACCATATATCTAAGTGTAGTGTTCTGCTCATTTTACTGGCAAGAGCTTTTATTATTATGGTACAGCAGACCATGATCAAATGCATCCTATTATACAACAGGCCCGAAATCAATATATTAAAGGAAAGAGCAGAAAAAGAGAAACACAAACTGGTGTAAAAATTAATGTATAGCTAAATAAATACATTTGATATTATATTTTTGCCTTATTTTGCCTAACAAAATAAACCTATACAGCAGGACCTCTAATCCGAACCCATTGTAACTGATTTGGCCGATTCAGATTAGGAATTAACATCTTTATTTTCTCTAGTAAAGTGTTTAATTTCTTAATGTAAATAAGTCGAAATGATATTTCGTGAACTTTGAAATTGTATTAAAAGTCAAGTGTTCGTGATATTTCCCATGTAATAAAGTTTTTCTTTTGGGAAAACGTTACATGAGAAATATCACGAACATTTGACTTATAATACAATTACGTACGTTACGCAGCGATAGCTAAAAAAAAAAATATTTCGTTTAGTTCCTTGAGTGGCATTCAGGTGGCGCTCAACGTTAAGATCTGATAAAATTGACAGTTGCCAGTCTATCTCCAGTTATAATATATATTAGTCTATGGTGGTGTGGTGGTAACAAACGATTCTGTCTTCTATATTATTTATAAAGGAAATTATTAGGTTAAATTATTATGTTCGGGTTCCTCCATCTATTGGATGTGTCTCATCAAATGCATGTAGCTGATGAGAGAACCTCTACAAGAAGGCAAAACTGCCGTGTAAGGCGCTCATTGTTAGGTATATCTGAGGCAAAATTTTGCAAGCGCTATCGTCTGTCCAGAGAACTAGTAAATACTTTGGTAGATGAGTTGAGCCCTTACATAACCGCTCCTGCTCGTTCTGACGCCTTAGATATAAGGACAAAAGTAAGTGCCACCACGTTACTTTTTTACTTATTATAATTTTGTTAAAAAAATGTTTGATTGTTTCTTATTTCATAACATCTTTACGTTTTAGATATTAACAGCTTTATCGTTTTTTGCTACTGGTTCATACCAGACGGTCGTTGGAGACATCAAATACCATCCTGTGTCGCAAGCTAGTGTAAGCGTGGCTATACGGCAGGTGACATCAGCACTTAATAGGCCAGAAATATTGAATAAATATGTTGCATTCCCGTTCAGAAGATCGGAACGAGAGGTTATAAAAAGACGGTGAGAAAAGTCAGTGATTACCTAGCATACGATTTATAAATTTTACCAATTGCTATACAATGTAGATATTTTCAGCTTTTACAGGAGTATGAGATTGCCTGGGGTACTGGGTTGCGTCGATGGGATTCATGTCGCAATTGTTCCTCCCTCGGACCATGAGGAGCGGTATATAAATAGAAAAGGATATCATTCATTAAATGTGTTAATAGTAAGTATTATTAATTTAATTAAAAAAGATACGGTATATTACTGCAATAGTCAAAAAACACAAAGTATCACTACACAATTCTATTCCATGGGTGTCGTAAGAAGCGGCTAAAGAAAATACACGATATTCGCCACACACCATTATGGATTAATGGCTAAATGTTTAAACACGTCTTTACTATACCTACTATACACATAATTATATTTTCTTATACTATTTTCTTCAAAAGCAAACAAATAAGGCTGGAATTCATAACTAACTTAGATTTTTTATTTTTTTATATAATATCGTATTTATATAATAAAATCCACTTTCTTAGATGTGTGATGCAGACCTAAAAATAATGGCCGTAGACTCCAGTTACCCTGGCTCCACACATGACAGTAAAGTGTGGGAAGGGAACTCGTTACGACCATACATCGAAAGATTATATGAGAATGACGGCGAAGATGTATATATCTTGGGTAATGAATCATTAATGCTATTTTTATAATGATGAAAAATACGCAATATTAATTGCACTGTTCGAATAAATTGTTGGTTTCGCACAAATAACTCCTTTAATTTGCTTTTGTAGGAGATGCAGGCTATCCTTTGAGAACAACCCTCATGACACCTATATCGGATGCTCAGGCAGGATCTCCCGCTGCTTACTACACAGATCTACATGTGTCTGCCCGGTCTGTGGTAGAGCGTTGCATTGGGGTTCTCAAAGCTCGTTTCAGGTAGATTATTTTTAATACTACTTTAGCTGAATTCGTCGTACGTCCGTGTGGTGACGGATTAAGAATACGGATTGTCGCCACCCCATATCATCCCATGGGTGTCGTAAGAGCCGACAGAGGGACCATATTATGCAGAGAACTGTAAGAGAAGGAAAACTTGATACAAACCCTATACCAACCCGTTTGGCCAGCGTGGTAAAGTAGGACAATTCCTATTTTCAAAGGAGGCCTAGTCCAGCAGTGGACTGTTAAAGGCTTATGACGATGAGGAGCTGAATTCACATATAACTATACAGCTTTATGTTATTTTGACCGGCATTAAACTACAAACGATGATAACGGTAAACTTTAACTTGCAGATGTCTACTGGCAGACCGTCGGTTGCATTACAAACCAGCGACTGCTGCAAAAATAGTAAATGCCTGTTGTGTGCTGCACAACATCGCTCATTGCGCGGGCATCGATTTCGAGCCGTTGACGACAAGCGAAGCTCGCCGCGAACGGGCTCTAAACGAACGCACATTCAGGCCTTCAGTAGGCGACAGCGAGCAGAGGACTACAGCTGCCGCCGACCGTGTAGATCGTGCGCGCCAGTTACGTGCCGGCCGCGAACGACGTCACGTCCTTGTACACCAAATTTGGCAACAGAGGCACATTCATTAGCTGATGATTATATTTAAAAATAAAACATTTTAACTTTATTTTTTATTTATTTTTTATTTAATAGTCTGATAAAGATGATGGCGACGGCAACTGAAACAAGCATGATAGTAGTGATTACCTTTTTGGTAAGTATACATATTAAAGATCAGCTGTAAAGCTTGTAAAATAAGTTCAATTTTATCACTTTATAAGTAGAAATAATGTCTAAATAGCCTAAATACATTACGTCTAATCATTATACTTAGACATTATGTCTAAGTATAATGATTTCAGTTTCATTGTCTAAAGGAAAATGATGTTATACGTATTTTTATAGCAAAAACTCACTCTTCGAGATCTTCTTCCTGTGTTACTCTCCAAGAAAAGCTTGACAGCAGGCACCAACGTACTAAGGGATTGGCAAAATGTTGCCATAGTTTGGGCCCGCAGCTTATCTGCCTCGGCTGATGCGGCTGCAGCTTGAGCCTGATATTTTGCGGCTTCTGCTTGGTGTTTAGCCGCCTCCGCTTGCAGCTTTTCAGCTTGCACCCGCGTTCGCTCAATTCGCAGCACCATTGCCCGGCTCTCGTCGAGTGCGCCGCGACGTGCTTTTAACATAAATAAAATACATGAGTTTACTTATTCATAAGTGATTCCAATTAAGGCACCTAATAATCTCCACTCTCCAGTTTAATTTTCGCCGTTTAGTCGTCTATTTTTATAATATTCTATTACTTACTTTGACTATTGTTACTGCGAGATATTGGCGTTGGTCTTTGTCGCGGTCGCTGCCGCCGTTGACGTGGTGTTGAACACTCCGATGTTAAAAGTGGCGGCGACGTCGGCTGAGGCGTGATACGAGATGTTGTTTCCGCCTGATCCGGCTGCGACGACAGGTTGATTATGGACCCATGTGACTCGAGTACACTATGGAACAAATTAGGTAAATTATTTCTTAAACATGCTACAAATAATATCTAAGCAATTGTGAGTAACATATGTATGGTATTTTTTGGACCACGAGCTTATGTATACTCTTAAAATAAGTATCCATGCGCCCTCAAGGCCCGTCAAGAAATCTCGTATAGCGGTCATTGCGGCAATTTTAGACTGTGCCATATAAGATAACAGTGTATTTGCTTTTATCAAAAGCATAGACTCACATATCATGCTGCTCGTCGTCAACAATGACCACGGGTACATGCTCCTCACGGTCTGGTACTGCCTGTTTTAAAGCATAACTAAGCATGAGCAGATCAAAATGAAATGCTAAAAAACAGTGTCTATAAGCAGCAAATGAGATTTTGATGGATAGCAGATTATAAGAATTAACACGGACCTGTCTAAAAGGATCTTGCTCCACATTGGCAATGGGTCCTACATCTCGGCCAATTATATCGGCCACCCTCTCTTCTAAATCATTTAGTGCGATATTTGAGGGTGGCCCACCTCCTGTGCCACGCTGTGATAGATTAAGGCCTACTAATTTAGACCTTACTCTGCACTTCATGTCATTCCAAACCTGATGAGCAATGATGTTATGTGTCAATATTTTGCAATGTGGTTTTAAACTGCACGGCAGTGAAAAATTAACAACAGTTACCTTCGTCCATTCTTTGGGCAATCTCGCAGGACCCTCGCAGTTTAAACTGTCGGCACACTCGCGCCAAAGGCGCGCCGACAGCGTTCGCCCCTCCTTCGAGCGAAGTCTGCCCAGGGCCAAATCTTTATTCGTGGCCGCAAAGTCAACCAACAGTTGAAGCTGTCGCACTGTGGTGCTGCGCCTTCCAGTTTCAAAAGCCATTCTCTAAAAATATTAACATCATAATCATATTTAGCTACGAACACTATTATTTTTGTGATACATAAATTATTATTGGTGTACTTACCCGATACGAAAATCTGAAAACTGACGTTAAATTTGAACGCTGCTGTCATAAAAATATTGGCATTTAAGTTTTTAACCCGTGAGATAGCACGCTATGAGCATTTTGCTCACACATAAATTCTTTGCTGTGAATTTCAACGTTAGCTAAACTGTGTCACTACAAGCTTCTCAGTCATCATCCTCTTAGCGTTATCCCAGTTTCTAATCTGGGGTCCGCTTACTAGTCTAACCGGATTTGGCTGAATATTAGCTTTTCCACAGAGCGACTGCCTGTCTGACGTCCGCAACCAAAAGGGATAGCGATATTCCATGGTTTAGACTAGTGTCAGTTTATTTTAGAAGGTACTGACGCCCTGTAACGATTGTCAAAGATCTTCATGACAACCGAGACCGACGGCTTAACGTGCTCTCCGAGGCACGGGACAAGCGATAATTAACAATTCAATACGCACATAACTCCGAAAAGTCATTGGTGCGCGCCGTGGATTCGAACCCGATACCCTCTGCATGGCAGTTCGTTGGTATCTCCACTAGGCTATCGTTGCCTCTTCATTACAAGCTTCTCAGTACCTTCTTAAAATTTCACCCTCTCTCTCCTGACGCAACTCCCGTGCTCGTCAGCGCCGCCACAAGTGCGTGGTGCTGGGTTTGTGAGAGGTGCATCGTGAAGTGCGGCATTTTGCTCATCGCGCGCCCGTCCGTGTAAGTATTTATTTCCTAATATTAAAATTTATTTGATTGTTTTTTCGTAGTTATTGTGCACAGTTATTGATTAACTTAGTGGATATATTATTAACATGTTTTATTTGTTTCTTACAGTAAACAATGTCTACAATAGGTGATCGGAAGGTCCCTCAAAGGAGAATGGGTGGTTTCGTCCCAAGTATTGTAACATCTTGAGATCTATATCAAAATAGAGGGTGCCTGTAGCTACGCCCGCACATTAACTGTTTCAGAAAATCCCTTCTTAGTGTACTCCGATAGTCACCAAGAAACAAACATGCCAAATTTCAGCTTCTTGCGCCCCGTAGTTTTGGCTGTATTGCTAGTCTGTCAGTCAGTCAGTAACGCAAGACAGTGACACTTCAATAAGTGTATTTTTTATGAGCGTAATTCTATTACTTGTCTGGGAAAAAGTTATAGGGGTTTAAAAAGTAAAACATGCGCTGTCTTATCTGAGCGAACACCTAAGAAAAAGCATGTAGAAAATCAAAATATGCATAGGAATATGCTAGGCAAATCAATTGTTGTATCACTAATATGGCGCCGCTAATATGGCGAGAGGGATGATGGCTGGCACATGCGTCATACTCGTGAACGGGTGCTACTTTCGATGACTGGTCGATCACGGTCTTGCGGGCTGGTATTACATTTTAATATTTAACTGCATCATTTCCATTATGGTTCTGATCACTTTCGCGGATTGTCTGCATTATTAGTTATATATAATGTAAGTGGATGCTCCTGTTTCACCATGTCTATTTTGAGGAGGCTAACTAAATGAACATTAAAATTAAGAATTATGCTTGGCTATTATTATGTACAATAAATATATACAAGTTATATAGAAGTAATAACAGTTGCAGCACCTTACAAAATGTAAATTATGTGTAGGTATTATGCAAAACCTGGCGATGAAAAAGAGTGACCGTGAGTTTTATTGCCCGTTCTTTCTGATGGTTCTACGCCCTTGCTACGAACGTGGCAGTGAATGTAGAGTCTTTAAGTAATTATTTTATGAATTTATTATTTTGACGTTCAAAAGCGTCACATTGTGACCCAAATGAATAAAGGATTTTGACTGTGACTAGTAGATACCCGTCGGGTTAGGCGCACAATGCTACATTCACAAAATGCCACTTTTGCAAAATCCCACACTTAAATACGCCACATTACCAAAATGCGTTAAAAAAAAGCATGCATTTTGTGCAGTATATCAGTGTGCACCGAACATATTACTTTTATGTGCCGTATATGTTATGAAAGACTCATAACTCAAGATTACATAGAAGATAAAATTATTTAATTTCTATTGTGATTTTGTTTGTTATATATTTTTTATGTAAAGTTAGCCAAATATGAAGGCCAAAGTGCAATAGTTTTTTAGTTTGCATGACTGTATTTTTGTTATTTTAATAAAACACTTTTTTTAAAATAAATAAAGACTTTTAATTTATGATAACGTAAATTTATAACAAAAATATAATTGATCTCAAAGAAAACGTCATTCAAAGACGCGTGAGAGTTTTGCTCACGCGCCCCTGCTCGTGTAACTTTTTAGGGCGCGCCTTCTCATGGGTTAAAACAGTGTTGTATTCATCTCGATTTACATTATAACCCATAGATTATAGATAAAAACATATTAGTTTAATAGTCAGTGTCAAGCACTAAACGTTTGACGTAAGCCCTACGTAAGGGTTGCGTCTACGGTTCGAACGCTCAAGCCAATTAGCACGATACCATGTTTGACATCAGCCAAACTAAAACCAAACGTTCACCAAATACGTTACGTTGTCAACGTTTGATCGTTTGAAAATAGCACGATTAGCCCCCTGGTTAAATAAAATAGCTGCACAAAAATAATACTATGTTAATTAAATAAAATATTATATTTGTACAACCACAAATACAGAGATCCAATTTTCACAACAAAACATTTTTCACACACACACATCATCAGCCTTTAACAGTCCATTGCTGGACTAGGCCTCTCCTTTGAAAGGAGGAATTGGCCTACTATACCACGCTGGCCAAACGGGTTGGTATTGGGTTTGTATCTGGTTTTCCTTCTCTTACAGATCTTGATGTTCTCTGCACAATATGCTCCCTCTGTCGGCTCTTACGACACCCATGGGATGATATAGGGTGGTGACATTCCGTATTCTTAATCCGTCACCACACGGAAATCATTTTTAGTACTGATTAAAAATAAAGAAGCAAAAATATGCAAATACATTAGAGGGTAAATAAAATTATAAACTAGTATTCTAGATTCTTCTACAAAATATCCCGATAAGCGGCAATAGGCTCGCTACCTATTACGTGGGATCAAAACACTGGCGAAAAGTGGGCGTTTAATATGCCTCTGCCTACCCCTTCGGGGAAACAGGCGTGAGTCTATGTATGTATGTATGTATGTATTCTAGATTATTTTATCTAGAATACTAGTTAATGTCGTTACAAAATTAAAAACGTCTAATTATAATATTGAAACGTCTATTGTACTTAAGTACATCTAAATACGACTAAAATAAATTAACAAATAGCTGAACAAGATTTTATAATATTAAGGCCCATTTAAACGGAGAAAGTTTCTCGACTCAAAGATGCGATTATCGAAAGAATATAAAAAAGTTTCTTCGTCCAAACATGCACACTTCTCGCTCCTTCACTTTGGCGACAATTGCCTCTTAAGGAATATTGATTGTATCCATGTAAACAGAATTTCAAAGCAATAATCGTATTCGAGATTTTGTTCCAGTTGCTACCATGAGTGCAGGGCGCGAGGGTCTTTTAATTATATCTGCTCCTCTAAGACAAGAGTTAATTAAACGGAAACGGAAAAGACAATGTTGGGTTCAAAAATGGATAGCGAGAAGAAACAATTTTGGAGCATCTAACACATTGTGCTTTGAACTACAAATACTGAATTATCATATTTTTTATTTTTGCAGTTATTTTTTTGGGACCAAATTCTTCAACACACAATTCTCTTGTAAATGCATTAAGAGCTGCATTTTTCGCATCACGATTTTTGTAATTTTCATTCTCTGTGTTCCACTCCAAATTTAAACGATTTTTTTTGTCATTTTTGAGAACAAATACCCTCGAATGACGAATCTCGCACTGAAAACGGTTCAAACCGATTTGTACGATACTCGTATGAACTTGAAAAAAATGTCATACGAGATCGTGTTTATACAAGTCGAGCTTCTCGTTAGCCAGAATCTTCCTACTATAATTTCGCTGTGTAAACAGACGTAGTTAATTATCGCCTAGCAATAAGTCATATTATGCGAATCTCGTATGACATAATCGTGGGCGAGAATTTAGTTCTTGCCTGAATGTAAACATTTAGATACGATAAAGTTTTGGCCATTATTGCTTGTGATAGTAGTATAGGATTTCTCGTACTAAACGTGCGAGAAACTCTCTTCGTCTAAATGGCGCTTAACAGTCCACGTATACCAGGAAAGAAGAACAAATTCAAATTAAAACTTTATTCTAGAACAATTTTTACACTGTGTTTGAATACATAGTTATATACACGTACAGTCGAACTTCACAAGTCTAAACCCCTCGCATGCCCCGCTCCGAAATGCATTTTCTCCGGTAGTGTCCAGCCATTTTGAGGATATAATGTTTATAAGGTCCTCGGTTATAAAACTTTAATTTTCTCGCGTTTGGTGTAATTATATGACGTTAATTTTAAGCCGTATACAGTTCAGAAGTTACTCTATATGAGAATTATATTAAAATACTTTACCTTTAAAATTTTCATGTCGAAAAAAATTGATAAATGCAGGTCACTTTGATTTTTTTTACACCATGTGAAACATTTTTCCACAGTACACATAAATTATTCACGAAATTCTCTTTCTCCCTGCACTAATATTGACACGGTTAGACGACGCGACGGTTATATACATTAATTTAGTACAGGTCACTTCACAATAACCATTTATTCATAGCAGCGAAAAATTTGCGCCATTTTGACGATCCGACAGAAAACATTTCTCACTCACAAAACATATTTATACCTATTTATAGCCAAAATAATACGAAAAGTCTAATTAAAACGGAGTTTAAGATAACTTTATGAGAAACTTATCTATATTTAGTATATTTATACCTATTTATAGCCAAAATAATACGAAAAGTCTAATTAAAACGGAGTTTAAGATAACTTTATGAGAAACTTATCTATATTTAGTAAAGTATATCTATATATCTATATTTAGTAATAAATACTTACATAATAATCATTTAAAATATGGAGGACGACTAGCGGCCAACGCCCGAAAATTGCATCACAAACATTACTAACACTTTTTTTTAAATGTTTTTATACCTGGCTAAAAAAATATTTAAAACATATACTAAATCGTCAATAATTTGATATATAATACTAATACAATCACTAAGTGTTTGCGTTGAGAATACATTTTTGAATAATCACAAATTCAACTTAGTTGATCGCCACTGCGCAATATGGCGGCACGGAGAAAACTGAGCACTGAAATCAGCAATTTTATTATTTTTCTCGGTTGCAAGCTTGAAAATACGGTAAAAATTGATGGTATTATGTTGGTTAATCTGTAACTAGTCGATATACGTTTTTATTATTGTAACCAATCACACAACACCGGAGTGAAGTTCACACAAATCCTTATAGGCACACCATGCCTGTAGGACACTACCGGCCTATTTTTCTTACGGGCACACCGTGACCGTAGGACACTCAAGGGGTTAAGATGTCTTTTATATCAATATGTGTACAACTATACACATCTTTAGTAAATATACAGGTCTGAAGTTTAGTAGCATATTGTCATTTTGTTCGACTAATATCTACTAATTTTGAATGATAGTGGGACATTCATAATCAGTAGGCGATTTAGTCTATAAGTTTCTCTCTTGCTTTCAAACTGTATATTCACAACTGAATAGTTTGCTTACAGATAAAGTAATGGCACACATAAAACAGAATGTTCACTTAATAAAAGTAAATATCTGCCCGATAATTTATAGTAAGTACACAATAGAAGAGAAAATAAGTTAAAAATAGAAGAGTATATAAGTAAATCTTCATTCAGAGGTTTAACGAATGATTTGTCTTTAGAACACCACGATGACACAAATAATTAATATGGAAGCCCATGTTTCTTTAAAGGAATATACTTTTAGATGCCCAGTCTTCATCGAAAGTATAGAAAGCACTTTGATCATTTATGCCTATAGCAACAAAGTCTTACTAATACTTTCCAGCGCAATGCAAACCACGAAAAATCCGACGATATAAATGTAACACGTCAACAAGGAAAAATACATATGTATACAATTTGTGTCAAACTTTATCAACAGAACTGTGTCAATGTGAGTCGAGTGCAGTCGAATATTTTAAGCACTTCACATGCACAAGACCAACATATTTACAATATTGGTCACAGTACAATAGAACATTTTAATAGTATTCATAAGGAACTACATAAATAATAATATTCAACACATCATTTAGGATTGACGGCCGTTCTCTGACCAGATTGGAGACATCCTTAAAACAGGATAGGTTAGAAGTACCCTAAACCTTATCCTTTACCTATTTTATAATTAGGTTCATTTGTAAAACACAATTCACATCACTCCTATAGATCGAACTATGCTGTCAACCCATGTGGCAGCGGGATTTGAGAAAATATAATTTGACGGTAAATTGCGGTAAATCGAGTTATATTAGCATGTTTCTTATAATCCGATTAATTTGACACAAAATCTCCCCTCGCTTACAAATATATCCTAACACGAGGAACAACACAATTTCATTCAACAACGGCTAAATTCGTCAGATTTCATCAATGATCAAGTTTTTACACCATATATTTCTAATATATGCAATAATACAAAACTGATTAATGACTTAACAATAGGCTTTTCCTTACAACCACTTACTGCTACATTTTATACAGCTTATATACTAATAGTGTACATGATCACCAAAAACTGCGAGTACTCGCTGAAAGTCATATGTCCTGATAGTAACAGGGCATCGCCTACTTTTCCTCTTAGAACAGTAACACCTCCTCCATTTAAATGGAACATCTGCGGGCTGAGCAGTCCAATAGGTATTGTTACCGATACGCAATATATACTTCCCTCTTCCAGTTGGCAAGAATTCAACTGCTGCAACATAAAAAATAAATCTTTACATTAATTATCAATCAAAATTACAAAAGGTCTGCGAGACTTAGGTACAGGTGGGTCTCTGAGACCTTTTATAATTTTATAATACACATACATACATACATATCGTCACGCCTTTTATCCCCGAAGGGGTAGGCAGAGGTGTATTTCTACACCCACTTTTCGCCAATTATACTTTAGCCCCACGTAATAAGGGGCGAGCCTATTGCCGTACCGGGCACATTTCCAGACTCCGTGCTGCTACTGAGAATTTCGTGACAGAAAAACCCAATAACACTGCCTGACCCAGGAATCGAACCCGGGACCTCCCGATCCCACGCGCACATTTATGCCGCGAGACCAACGAGGCAGTCGTATAGGGTTTGATGTCGAGTTTTCCGTCTCTCCGCAAAGATGGTATTTGCATCGTGTTATCCCTTAGTCGCCTCTTACGAGACCCACGGGAAGATAGGGGGTGGTGACACTTGTATTCTATGCCGTCAACCACACGGCTTTAATAGTATACCATATATTAAAAAAATATTTATTTGTAAGCTACTTATGAAATGTGTCAGCAGTTCAAAGTATTCTTGAATGGCTAGCTTCGGAGACTATCCGCAGATAGAGATAATCTCCCCCCCATAGGATCTCCACCTTGTCGTGGTGGGGGGGCTCAGTAATCGTGGGTGAGGTCCAACACCCACGATGAAGCTAAGCGGGATCCCGGGAGGGGACGCTCCACGTGGGCTTGCGTGGGGCCTGCGTAGGATGCGTCCCAGGGTGCGGGTGCAGGGGATAGTTCTGTCTGACCCTCGTAGTCTGGTGCGGGCGCGGGAGGAGAGGTGTGTCGGCGTTGCGTTGCCGCGCGCCCTATCTCCCGCGACCAAATAGGGGCGCACCATCGTTGCGTCGCGGTGGGGCCGCAGAGGAATAGGAGATGCGGTGTTGCGTTGCCGTCCTCCCTATCCTCTGCGGCCGCTGGGTGTTTTGGCGGCGGAGCCCAACACCTTCATCCGCCGCCAAGGGGGTTTCGTTTGGGGCCCGCCTGACCATCTGGCGGGCCAATACCCGTCAGGGGGTAGCGAGGAATGCTTCGGTGAAACCCTACCCTCCGACACATGGGTACATGAGGAGCACGGGTTGGTTTTTAGTCAGTAAGAGTCTGACAGTCCCCTTCGTCCTTCCCCCCCAGGGCGCAGGGACTCCATGAGGATTTTCCAACCCGATACCAAAAGAAAGATAGAGATAATCTAAAATTAGGTGGCTGGTTTTAAATAACACAACATATTATCCCTCTTACTTATAAACGTTATTTAAAATTTTAAACAACTGCTGAGAGGCTGATTAGCAAAAACCTTACCTATAAACCCTGTTTAGTGTTTAGTTGCCACTAAGTGACGCTTAAATAGCTGTCAAATTTAAACAACACTGGCTTGTTAAAACTTTCCTGAGAGGACCTTGTTTAAACGTTCCTGAGAGGCACAATGGCGGGTTTTACTTGAATCAGCTGTTCGATCAATGACATAATATACATTGTTAAGTTATTTATCTGTATTTCTTTCAATTTTAATGTTGTTTACTTATAATTAAACATAGATTTTGACGATCTAGCAGATTTCCAAAATTATATAGAAGATTTAACTTGTATAGTTATAAATTATTTCTTGCCGATATTTTTAGAACAACATAATAGTAGGAGAGCTGGTAAACAATGTTTGGTAACTAATATAATACCCAATTGATGCATTACAAGAAATTCTGTGATTGTCCTTAAATGAACCTAAATTAGATAGTCGAGGACTAGTTGAAGTGTAGCGGCTCCCTACAAGCACTTGAATCTTAATACAGGCAAAAAAAAATTGGGTCATTCTAGAATACTTTTTTTATAAGGAGAGCTTATATTGGCTGTATCTCTTGCTCAATGTTACTGCGAATTGCGATGCGGTTGGCTCTCGCGAAAGCACGACTTACGGCTCTCATGCGGTCTTTCAATAATATTTTCGGAGTAAATAATATAACTGACCCACAACAAATTGCTAATTCATTTAATAATATTTTATTGACCAAATTAAGATTCTTGACTCAAATACTAATATTAAATACCCTTCAAATATATCAAATTCACTATTTATGAATCCGACTACGCCTAATGAAATTAAAGACATTATAATAAATCTTAAAAACACGCCGAGCACTGGATACGATCATATAAATGCCAAGATTTTGAACCAGACTGCGACCAAAATATCCCATGTTTTAAGTCATGTCATTAATTTGTGTATCGTGCACGGTAAATTTCCTGATAAATTGAAAATAAGTATAATAAAACCAATATTCAAAAATAATAGAAAACTATCTATGAGCTGCTATCGTCCTATAGCTTCAATCCCAACTCTGTCAAAAATATTTGAAAAGGTTATTCATAGTAGGGTATACAAGTTTTTTGAAAGAATGAACTTATTTGCTAATGAACAGGTGGGATTTAGGAAAAATAAAAGTATTAATTTGGCAATACATAATTTTTTAAAGATAGTTCTCAATAACATAGATAAAAGTTTGCCGGTATGTGCGTTATATATGGATTTAACAAAGGCATTTGATTACGTTAATCATGACATCCTGCTCAATAAATTATATGCATACGGTATCAGAGGCAACACTTTAGAACTTATAAAATCATATCTCACCAATCGTAAGCAATGCACACAAATAACGCGCCTGTGTCCAAATCGTCAAATAGAAGCAACATTCTCATCTAATTATAGAGAAACAAAATTAGGTATTCCTCAAGGTAGTGTGTTGGGACCCCATTTATTTAATATCTACATCAATGATTTGCCGAAGGTAACTAATCACCCTATGATTTTATTTGCTGACGATAGCACCATCATTTTTACATCCAAAGACAAGTCATCTTTACAATTTGACATAACAAATACTTTAAATGACATTATAAACTGGTTGACATCAAATAATTTAATTATTAATTTAGAAAAAACACACTTAATGACATTTAGAAATAGACTTTCAATGCCCAGTGACATAGCAATAACTTATAATGGTACTAAAATTCAAGAAGTCGATAGCACAAAGTTTTTGGGATTAACTATTGATAGTACACTGAATTGGAAAGCACATATAGAAAATCTGTGTACGACATTACACCAACAGTCCTATGCGCTATATATGCTCTCTAAAATAGCTAACCGAACAGCAGTACTTACAGCCTACCATGGGTACGTTGGATCTAGAATCAGGTATGGCATTATGTTCTGGGGATATTCCACAGACAGCGAACTTGTATTTAAGGCACAGAAAAGATGCGTGAGATCTATTTGTAACCTACAGCAAACGGATAGCTGTCGCCCATACTTTAAAGAACTCGGTGTACTTACAATACCTTCCTTATATATTTATGAAGTTATACGTTTTGTAAGAAATAATTCCCATATGTTTACAAATTACAGTAGTAAACGACATAAGAACAAAATCTGTTGTCCCTACCACAAAACTGCACTTTTTAATAATAGTATATTTTGTATGGGGCCAAGAGTGTACATACAACCATTTACCTAAAAGTATTCTAGGGTTAAGATGTGATAAATTATTTTATTGCGAAGTTAAAAAGATAATGTTACAAAAAGCTTACTACAGTGTAAATGAATTTCTGCAAGACACTTTGTAAATAATTTATTAATTATATATTGTATTATTTGAATTCCAATGTAATTTATTATATTATTTATTGTTTGACATATTTTTTTAAACCTTGGACATTATATATAATTTGAATTAATAGGATGTATGGAAGTTTGATAATGTTGACATGTATTTAAACTCTCATAACCAACAATTTATGAATTGTCGTCAAATATGTCCTCTCAATAGGGTTTTACTTTATATTGCATGCTGTAACGCAGAATGTGGTGACACTATTATATTATTGTAACAACATTGTATTTACCCATGTTCGCAATAAATGATATGAATATGAATATTCTTTTTGTAATTTTCATTCTCTTCGTGACACGCACTTTGCACTTACGCCAAAAGAACTGATCGAGTTTTTTAGGGTTGTTTCTGAAATACACACAATAAGAGTAATACTACTTTAGGTCCACCAAACTCATGAATTAAACGTAATAACATCTATCTTGTAATATTTTGTGCATTCATTAATAACGCAAGAAATAGTATTTTTTTTTTTTATAAATAGATGCTACTCGTTCTCTTTGATGAAGTTGAGCAGTAAAATGTTTAAATATTCAACCATCATCACATAATTTCGTTGAACGTAGTCCAAAAGGTGAAAACAAAAACTAAAGTAATTTAGCTTAATATTAAAAATCGATTTATCGAAACTACAACCACGACCGTTGTAAGCCGGTAGAAACGTAGGCGAATAACAGAGGTATTTATGCCTTCAAATAAGTCAATTATCGCGACTAAGACCCGCTAAATAATATTGTATGATTAATATTAGAAATACAAAGCACAATTTCACATTCTATATTTTTCCTTCACAAGTATTACACAAAGGTTTAGAGCATTGCAAGCAAATAGGATTTATACAAGATACACATACATAGAACGTTTTCCTCCATTTTTTCAAACAACTGCATATACTGCAATATTTTCTTTTGTCTAGCAACCCTGTTATCGAATTAACTGTAAGCTTTTCTTCCTTCACATCGATGTCATGATCATCATCGTCTGATAAGCTCTCTCTTTTTCGTATAGTCAATTTAATTTTTTTTTTCCGTATTTCACATTTCGATTTATAGATCACTGCAATCAAAAATAGTATTTTATGATAATAATGGAGAACTATTATACTACAAATAAACACTTATGATTCAGTACGATTATTTTTATTAACATAAAAATTATTATTCCTCAGTAGCGTTTTTTAAGACTTTCCACGAAGACCAATCTTGTGCCGCCCTTGCTAAACCTAAATCCTATTTACTTAATAAACCTAAATCAGATCAATGTTATAAATAAAACATCATAGAACCAGAAAACATATTTATATTTGTCCTATACAAATTTTGCATAGAGGTTTCGAGCACTGTAAACAAGTAGGTATTTTACAGGATATGCAGACATAACGTGTTCTTCTTCTCTTACTATAATGACATATTTTGCAGCACTTTCGATTGCGTAGCATCCCTGATAATGCATCTATCAATGGTCCTTCATCCTTGTCGTCGCCGCTCGATGGTCTCTCTCTTTTCTTTGGAGGCAATTTGATTTTTCGTAAACGCCGTCTGCGAGTAGTTATTGAAGTACTTTCTCCTGAAATGTATAAGACTTCATAATAAGTATTTTGAGAAAAATCTCCACCTTTGCATTGCCTTATAATATATACATTAAAGGTTAATCTACATAACAGAAAAGAAGGGTTACATTACTGGATTTCGCTGAAAAAAAAACAAAATTATATTTTCTATTAATAATGTCTATCTGTACATTGATCTATATATGATGGTATGAATATTAAAGCTGACATGTGGAATTAGCTTACACTATCGTAAATTTACCAAAAAACTAGGCTTGTGTCCACTAAGAATAAATCGGCTTGATTGTAGTATCTATAGATTCATTATGATTTTAAGATGTCAATGAAGTTTATTATTTATTATAAAAAGGTAAGATTAATGTTATTTTTAGGATTATAAAACTAAAAATAATGTATTTATTCTTGTAACAGTGAACACCAATCAGAAAAAATTACGTCTAACAGTGCGTCCGCCATTCATGTTATTGACGTTTTGGTAGTAAATACAACTAAAACGTCAAACTTTGTACCTGTCAAATCGAATTTAATAAAATAAAAGTGGGTACACCAGACCAGACTTCATTCACGGTTTGTTTTGTTTTGCACTTTGCGATATCATTCAACCGCCATAATGGTTTACACCGTTTTTCTCAAATTCAAAATGGTTTTTAAAAAGCCGTAATTAGTAATGATGCTGATCGATTTTTGAAGAAAAATATCAGTTATTTCGGTTTAACATCTAATAAAGGAACGAACCAATCGCTAATTACATTTTAGAACACAAGACTATTAGAATGATGTTCATTAAAACTGTGTAAACTGTTGCATTTCCAATTTCTGGAAATGCCGCATTAAGTTAATTACTGTCTACAATTTCCGATCAGTGAAAAATAAATGCTACTAGTAATTGACGACAGAGCCTTCTATTGACGAGAGAAGTAGTTGAGTTCTTCGATATTTCGCCTGAAAAACACTTAAATATTCAGCCTGAAATAGAAAGAAACGTAATAAAACACGTAAAGCTGACAGACCTGCAAATCAAAATGCGTTTTTCAACTTGTCACCAACCAACATGCGTTCATGCAAAGTTCAATTCGATTACTATCCAAAATAGAAATTACGAAATATAATCAGTACCTATTCTCATCTAAGTAATCAAATCTTTATTTGGATTGAAAAATGGTACATGCATTGTGCATTTATTATAGCATGCGTTAATCATCCCATGCTCGTATTAATGATCCGCCACTGAAACTAATTCCTGTGCAAGTTTCAGAGATCATTGAGAATCAGAAAAATATGATGGGCAGACACGCTAGACAAAAATTCTCATACATGCTAAAGAACGTCGAGAGAACTGACGCCTATATCTATGAAGGGAAAGATAGCTTAATACAATAATCTACATTTTATCATTAGGGTTTTTGTTTTAAAAGAACTGGCTGAAAACTGTACGAAAATCCGTTCGGGAGATTTGAGTTTTTAAGTTCCTCGCATTCGTGCAGATAGATAGGACGAAAAGGGGACTTTTTATAATGAGTATAGTGTCCTCATTTTTTATGTACTTAGTAATCTACCTCATTATGGCGAAATGTGGGTGTAATATTACACCTCTGCCAGTTTTCACACTGGCGAAAAGTGGGCGTTTATTATGCCTCTGCCTACCCCTTCCGGGAAACAGGCGTGAGTCTATGTATGTATGTATGTTTTTTGTTTTAGGCCCAGTATATGCTGAAATCGGGCAAATACAAGCTTTTACATACTAGGATTCACACAAAGGAATTCATTTAAAATTCTGACTAGATGGTTGACTGCACGGTTGACGTAGTGGTTTAAGCGGCCGCCTCGCCGCTTGACATTGCGCTGAGTGTTGTGGGTTCGATCCCCACACGAGAGAACACTTTGTGTGATTCATAAATTATTTATTCGAGTCCGGGTGTTCATTGTGTCCGTTAGTTGTATGTTTGTCAAGTCCCCCGCGACACAGGGTTTAGTCCTCGTACGGGAGTAAAAATTTATTTCTTGAGTCTCACAATAGAATCAAATCGTTAATACAGCAGTAATAAAGTACAGCTTAATCTAGTAACTAACATATTAAAAACAGAATAGTAGGATAGCTTCATACAAATAATTTAAGTTAGACAGAGTAATACAAGCAAGTGACATCAAGTGCTTAAATATTCGTACTAATCTAATGTTCTCTACAGAAATTATAGATATGGAAAAAATATAACTGTCTCATTTCTAAACTTCTCGAAGTGAATGACTTCTACAACTGAGTATATAGAATGAAAATTCCATATTTTATAAGATCTTTTAAAATGTGTGTATGTGTAGAGATCCGATACATTAAACATCGCAAAGCATTTTTACTTAGAGTAAGTTCGATGAAGAGAGTGTCTCTTTAAGTCGTCAGCAAAGAAGTTTCTCCTGAGACGGAAAAATATTAACAGTAATTGTCTATTTAGGGCAAGAATAGCATTGAATTGTTCATATAAATATCATCTTATCTTGATGCAATCTTCGTGAGCGTTCGAAATTGTCACCTGATTGGCTGATAAAACCAGTTGCTGACGCTGTTGTCGGAAAATATTGATTTTAATTTTTATTCCGCCGTCATCATGTATTTTTTCTGTGATTCGTAAAACCGACCGAATACCAAGTCGGCCAGTATCACAAAAATTTCAAATGATCATCATCTCAGTCCAAGGACGTCCACTGCTGCACCGCTACATATACACTTGCTATCTACACAGATCGAACATACGGCCATTTTCAATATTCGAACTATAGATAGAGCTGAAGATTTTCGATTCGTGTTTGACATATTTTGTATGGAGCTTATGTCAAAAACTGTCAAAAACGAATCCAAAATCTACAGATCTATCTTTATTTCGAATATTGAATTCCGTAGTTAGCCGCCCGCATCAAACCCCATCCCGCAATCGCAATAATATCATCGCTCAAAAATATAACCAAAATCTAAATGAAAATATTATTCTGTCGTTCACAATTTGTACACATCGGTTTAGAACATTGCAGGCAAATAGGATGGCTGCAGGAGACACAGACACGTCGCGTTTGCTTATTTTTCTTCGGGCCACAGATCAGATACAACACAGCCTCGGCTTGTACAGCATCTATTTTTATGGTTATAGGCGGCAAACGAGCAGACGGATTGCCTGAAGCAATTACCGCCGCCCATGGACACAAGCAACACCACAGGAGTGACAAGTGCGTTGCTGCCCCTTGGGGTTGGGAATAGGGATAGGATGAGGAGTGGGATCAGGGAAAAGGAATAGGGGATAGGGCCTCCGGCACTCTTACTCACCGATTGAAACGCAAAAGCTTAGGTACTGTTACTTTATGTCGATTTTCTGTGAGAGGGTAGTACTTCCCCGGTCGAGCTAGCCCATACATGCCGAAATCAGCAAGGCTCTACTACCTTGCATCCACGAACGATCTTTCGCACTTTGTTCGTAAACATCCAGACTTGTTTTGTAAACATAATGATACTGTGACAAGACCAGGCAGGCACACTCATAAACTACTCATACCAAAACAAAGAGTCAATGTATTTAGTGACAATGTATATTGTAAGGCGATACATATCTATAATAAGTTGCCAAACAGTTTTAAGAATATTGATAGCATTAATGCTATCAATATTCTTAAAACTGTGTAAATATTCTAAATATTCTTTTTAAAAGCAATTTATATGTATTATTATTAAAGAAATGTTTTTATAGTGTAAAATAATTCTTAGACGACAAAGAACTGTGACTTGCATGACATTATCAATATAATATTTTTGTAATTGACAATTAATATTCGTATGCCAAACAATGGCAGATTATGGTTTGAACCCATGTATAACATTTTAAGACCTCTGTATACCCATATTCTGACGACTAAATGATTACTTACTTACTTACTTATCAATATAGAGCTCTTCATAATTTACTTTCATGTTATGTTTTGCGAATATTTCTCTTATCCCAGGAGTGAGATTACATTTGACGACTAGATTTCGCGAAGTGGTTGAGAGGGTGGTCGCTGAAATATACATAATACAAATAAATCATACTGTATTAGGTTAAAATTTGTTTCTTTTGCTCAGATCAAGTAAAATAAAGTAGATCTTTTTTTATAGACTCAAGCCTGTATCCCCGAAGGGGTAGGCGGAGGTGTAATATTACACCCACATTTCGCCATAATGAGGTAGATTACTAAGTACATAAAAAATGAGGACACTATACTCATTATAAAAAGTCCCCTTTTCGTCCTATCTATCTGCACGAATGCGAGGAACTTAAAAACTCAAATCTCCCGAACGGATTTTCGTACACTTTTCAGCCATTAGATAGTGTGGTACACGAACAAGGTTTAGGTGTATAAATCAAACAGGCAGAGCCGCAGGCGAAGTCTATATATATATATATATATATTTTTTTTTTTGATCCATACGAGTCGGATTCATTTACGTTTTATACGTTATACCGCTATACCTAGGCAGTTATAGCACCTAGCTATATTCCTAATATATTCACATAACCGTCACATGGTTATTTCCGCCCGCATTAGTAGGTAAACTTTTATGTAGCTACCTACTTATTAAATTATTATTTCTGCAACTATCATAGTTGTCTTATAAATCTCATATTTCAATCAACTTTTATTTCCTCAGCTCTAAAGTGTTGCCTACTTAGGTAAAATAATAGATACATTAGATATTCTTATTTTGTTTCGTTCTCATTAGCTTATACTTACGTAAGCATGTCACAACAAAAGAAGTCACGCGTGTCGGAAGACAAAGAGATGACAATCTTAGAAGCAAAACGCAATATTTTATTTGAGCGCATTCAAAATATCTATGAAAGATCAAAAACCGCATCGATGTCTGACAGTAATAGCGAAGCATTTCTCAGTTATTGTACAACAGTAGATAGTATTCGAACGGATTTTCATAAGTTGTTAGACGATTATAACGCAAGATTACTTTCTATCAATCCTGATGAAAAACCGAACTATCAGGCGTATACATCATTCGAAGATCTTTATTGTATTATTAAGCGTATACAATCGCAATTGGAGGGTAAATGTTCAGCAGAGCCCGTTGCCCGCAAACCGAGATTACCGCCAATCGAGATTATGTCGTTTGACGGAGATATACGAAATTGGCCGTTATTCTATGCAAGTTTTAAGTCTACAGTGCACGATAATGGTTCTCTGACAGATGCTGACAGGTTGTACTATTTAATAGGTAAACTGTCACCGAAGGCCCAGTCCGTATTTGCAGGTGTCACACCCAGTGCTGAGAATTATCAGGTCATATTTCAGTCACTACTTGACAGATATCAAGACACGCGCGTCCTAGCGTCTACGTACTTTGACCAAGCTTTAAAGCTCAAACTGTCCGGCAAC
The DNA here is from genome assembly GCA_944739405.2 of Euclidia mi. Taxonomy (NCBI): domain Eukaryota; kingdom Metazoa; phylum Arthropoda; class Insecta; order Lepidoptera; family Erebidae; genus Euclidia; species Euclidia mi. The sequence continues at coordinate 95,556,987 of OX123186.2, read as the reverse complement.
GCGTCTGTCTCGAATTTCCAGCTGTTTATAGACAACTTTGTTACCGCAGTTAATTCTCTTAAAAACTTAAAATTAGAAGATCTTTCCGACTTTATGTTGCTTCAACTCGCTTTAAAAAAGTTTGACACTGATACAATTCGCGCATTCGAGATGACGGAACGCAATAATAAAATACCTACACTAGATAGTTTTATTTCGTTCATCAAAGATCAGTGTCGAATATTTCATAATACGCAGTCGGGTTCACCTAGCCCGTCTAACACTAACAACAACAAACAAAGGTTGAATAAATCGCGAAATAGTAATAATAACTCAGTCCCTAATCCACAATCTTACGTAACATGTTCGGAATCTAATAGTAATAATTCACAGAAGTGTCTGTGCAGTAATATAGTGCACGACCATTACTATAAGTGTCCCACCTTTAATGATTTAAATCCAATTGCTCGTTTTAAAAGCGTAAAAGATAACAAAGCTTGCATTAATTGCTTAAGCATAAAACATAAAACGAGTAATTGTTCCAGTAGAACGAGATGTCGCACGTGTAAACAAAAACATCATACACTGTTACATTTGGATAAAAATAACCGGTTGTCAAGTAAAGCCGCTAACCTTGACACACCTACGAGTAGGTCGCAAGTGCAGAACACGGTAGCTGCGCCTTCCGCGTCTGAGGGCGAAGTATCGTTGTGTACGACATCCATTGCGCGGGCGACGCGCACGCGAGGACGGCACTCGCGCATCTACAATGATCCGCGCAGGGCCAAAACGCAGTATACGGCGTCTAAGACTGTTCTGTTAGCGACAGCGCAAGTTATCGTATATGATGTTAATGGGTCGCCGCACATGGTACGTTGTCTGCTAGATAGCGCATCTCAGACCAATCTAATAACATCGGAATGCTTCAAACGCCTCGGATTATGGAATAACTTTAAAAATACTAACTCAACCGTCAAAGGGATAGGCGGATCAGAAAGGCATTGCAGGGGTTCCGTAGATGTTAAAATACATTCGCGTTTTGATAGGAACATTAATTTTAACATTTCTTCGCTTATCGTGGAGCGTATCACGGACGCATTGCCGAACGCTAATGTAGACGTAGCATCACTCACTCATCTCGAATCATTGCCGCTAGCCGACGCGGAGTTTGCGAATCCGGCAGGCATTGATCTTTTGATCGGAGCTTCGATATTTCCGCACTTGCTATTAACTAACATAGTTCGTAGTGAGCGATATGATTTACCGCCCGCTATTGAGACGGTACTTGGGTATGTGATTATGGGTACCGTACCTACGTTACATACTTCTCATTGTATTACGTCTTGTTGTTGTTCTGCTCTTCAAGAGATTAAGGTGGGTGCTAAAACTGTGTGTAAGATAAAGCACTAATTAGCTATGCTATGCTATGCTATGCTATGCTACGCCATGCTATGCTACGCTATGCTACGTTATGCTACGCTACGCTACACTATACTATACTACACATCCGCTTTGTATATAGATGATATTGCCTGTAATGTCATATCCGCTCCGCTAGCAATTTCGCTTTGTGAAGAGCTTATTCAGCTTTTCAAGCGAGGCCAGTTTGATCTTGTCAAATGGACAAGCAACTCTAAGGAGGTTCTCGCACGCATACCAGATTCTCATAAAGCTTCTCCAGACATTGAGTTTGAGAAGTCTGTACCGCATAAGGTTCTCGGTTTACGCTGGGACAAATCCTGCGATAGTTTTCGGTTTGACGTCTCACCGCCAGATGATAAGTGCGCCAAGCGCACTATGCTGTCCACAGTGGCTCGACTATGGGACATAATGGGTTTGTGGCTCCCACAATTTTGTACGCCAAGCTCTTGATCAAGGAGCTTTGGCTATCAAAGTGTGAGTGGGACGAAACACCCCCTGACCATATTGTCGCCGCTTGGGGCCAGTTTTGTATTGAGCTTACCGCGCTCAATCAAATTACTATTCCGCGTCATCTTGGGTTGGTAGATGGATGTACCATCAACTTAATAGGTTTCGCTGACGCCAGCGAGCGTGCTTACGGCGGAGTCATATATCTGCAAGTCCGCATTGGTTCTAACTACTCGGTGCAGTTAGTTTGTGCCAAGTCTAAGGTCTCGCCTGTTAAACCCATTTCGGTTGCGAGACTGGAGTTGTGCGCGGCCCTTCTGTTGTCTCAGTTGCTCCACAAGGTTCAAGACACCGTTTTGCCCCACTACTCTATTAATAAATATACGCATTTTCCGACTCCAAGGTAGTGCTCGCTTAGATTTATTCTTCTCCTCACCGCTGGCAGACTTTGTCGCCAACCGCGTTAGTAAATTGATTGAACTTGTTCCCGCTACTTGTTTCAATCACGTCGCGGATTGTGACTTGCATGACATTATCAATATAATATTTTTGTAATTGACAATTAATATTCGTATGCCAAACAATGGCAGATTATGGTTTGAACCCATGTATAACATTTTAAGACCTCTGTATACCCATATTCTGACGAATAAATGATTACTTACTTACTTACTTATCAATATAGAGCTCTTAATAATTTACTTTCATGTTATGTTTTGCGAATATTTCTCTTATCCAGATGGCGGATGGGAAATTTCAATAAAATAATATATTGATTTTCCGTCTGCCATATTTGATCACAAAACAGATGTTATATACGAATGCCACATCCGTTATAACGGCGGAGCCGATACCCATATTGATTTAATAGAATTTTCCCATCCGCCACCTTTGATTTTCCATCCGCCATCTTCAATTGCCCATTTGCCATCTTTGATCACGAAATATATGTTGTATTTGTCCCATATCGACTTTAAAAAGAAATCCCGTCCGCCATCTTTGATTTCCTATCCGCCATCTTTGATCACGAAATAGATGTTGGATTTGGATTCCCCATCCCTTTAAATATAGGATACGATACCTGTATTGATTTTTAAAAAAAATCCCATCCGCCATCTTTGATCACGAATTAGATGATATTTTTGAATTCCCCATTCCTTAAAATATCGGACACGAAACCCATATCGACTTTAAAAAGAAATCCCGTCCGCCATCATTGATTTCCCATCCGCCATCTTTGATCACGAAATAGATGTTGTATTTGGATTCTCCATCCCTTTAAACATCGAAGACGATACCCATATGGTTTTTTTTTAAAAATCCCATTCGCCATCTTTGATCACGAAATAGATGGTGTTTTTGAATTCCCCATTTCTTAAAATATCGGAGACGATACCCATATCGACTTTAAAAGAAATCCCGTCCGCCATCTTTGATTTCCTATCCGCCATCAATGTTGTATTTGGATTCTCCATCCCTGAAATCATCAGAGACGATTATTTGGATTCTCCATCCCTTAAATCATCAGACGATACCCATATTGATTTTTCAAATTTTTCCCATTCGCCATCTTTGATTTCCCATCCACCATCTTGAATCACGAAACAGATGTTATATTTGGATTCCCCATCCCTTTTAACATCGCAGACGATACCAATATTGATTTTTTAAAATTTTCCCATCCACCATCTTTGATTTCCCATCCGCCATCTTTGATCACGGAATAGATGTTGTATTTCGATTCCCCACCCCTTAAAATATCGAATGCGATATCCATATTGATTTTTAAAATTTTCTCATCCGCCATTTTTGATTTCCCGTCCGCCATCTTGGATCACTAAATAAATTTCATATTATTAATCAGCGTCCCGAAAATCTCGAAAACGATACCCATATAGATTGTATCCTATTCGTTTAGCCTTTTTTTGCCTTTGACCCAACCCTCTCCTCCTTCTCATTTGACCATTTTATTATTTTTGTCTGGCCCTTAAAAGTTGTGGCGTAATTTTATATAGCCTTTCGGAATAATTGGGCTATCATAGACAATAACAATTTTTAAAATCCGACTGCTAGTTCCTGAGATTAGCCGACATTATCTTTTAGCCTTTTTAGCCTTTTGCCCGTCCCCAAAGGGTCGAAGCGTTATGTTATATAGCCTATAGCCTTCCGAAATAACTGGGCTATCGTATACAAAAAGAATTTTTCAGATCCGACTGGTAGTTCCTGAGATTAGCGCGTTCAAACAAACAAACAAACAAACTCTTCCGCTTTATTATATTAGTATAGATAGATATTCTGGGTAACACAAATCTCCTTTATTGGGCGGATACTATATAACTGTAAAAAGTATCTACACATACAAACTACTTAGTACATAGCAAACTTGGGCCAATATCATAGAGCCAATATGGCGACTGTGATTTGTCTGTCAGAACCATTAGAATTTAACAAAATACTCGACAATCCGAATTTTGCGGATATATCTTGTCGACTCGAAATCTTTATTTTTTAATGTTTTATTATTCAGGTAAGGTTTCGATGTACTCCTTGACGAAATTATTAATATAAGATTATCGACAGCTGTGAGAACCTTTTGGAGTTAACAGATAATTGTGACTGTCAATTAATTATAGACAAATAATTTGCAATAAAATAAAATTGCGACTATAATTAAAGATCTAAGCTATCCTATCTCTCAAGTTGGACCAGACTGTTCAGGTGTGCCAATTTAATTTAAAATCGGTTAAGTAGTTTAGGAATCCATCGCGAACAAACATCGTGACAGGAGATTTATATATATTAAGAAGATAGCTGACCCAGCGAACTTCGTATCGCCTTTTTAAGAGTTTTTATTTAATTCCCTTTTTTCCAAGCCTCTTTTCCAAAGTTACCATTGACTTTTAGCGCTTAATCTCTTTTCATTTCAGAGTCTATAAATGATGAACAAACAAACATAGATTTTTATAAACCTAATATTGAATTCCCCATTCCTTAAAATATCGGAGACGATACCCATATCGACTTTTAAAAAAATCCCGTCCGCCATCTTTGATTTCCAATCCGCCGTCTTTGATCACGAAAAAGATGTTGTATTTGGATTCACCATGCCTTAAATCATCAGAGACGATACCCATATTAATTAATTTTTAATTTCCCAACCGCCATCTTTGATCACGAAACAGATGGTGTTTTTGAATTCCCCATTCCTTAAAATATCGGAGACGATACCCATATCGACTTTAATAAAAATCCCGTCTGCCATCTTTGATTTCCTATCCGCCATCTTTGATCACGAAATAGATGTTGTATTTGGATTCTCCATCCCTTAAATCATCAGAGACGATACCCATATTGATTTTTAAAAATTTTCCCATCCGCCATCTTTGATTTCCCATCCACCATCTTGAATCACGAAACAGATGTTGTATTTGGATTCCCCATCCCTTTTAACATCGCAGACGATACCAATATTGACTTTTTTTAAATTTTCCCATCCGCCATATTTGATTTCCCATCCGCCATCTTTGATCACGAAATAAATGTTGTATTTCGATTCCCCACCCCTTAAAGTATCGAAGGCGACACCAATATTGATTTTTAAAATTTTCACATCCGCCATCTTTGATTGCCCGTCCGTCATCTTGGATCACTAAATAAATTTCATATTATTAATCAGCGTCCCGAAAATCTCGAAAACGATACCCATATAGATTGTATCCTATTCGTTTAGCCTCTTTTTGCCTTTGACCCAACCCTCCCCCTTCTCGTGTGACCATTTTCTTATTTTTGTCCAGTAATTTTATATAGCCTATAGCCTTTCTGAATAATTGGGCTATCATAAGCATAACAATTTTTAAAATCCAACTGCTAGTTACTGAGATTAGCCGACATTATCTTTTAGCCTTTTTAGCCTTTTGCCCGACCTCAAAGGGTCGATGCGTTATGTTATATAGCCTATAGCCTTCCGAAATAACTGGGCTGTCGTATACAAAAAATATTTTTCAGATCCGATCGGTAGGTTCTGAGATTAGCGCGTTCAAACAAACAAACAAACAAACTCTTCCGCTTTATTATATTAGTATATAGATAGATAGATATTCGGGGTAACACAAATCTCCTTTATTGGGCGGATACTATATAGGTAACTGTAAAAAGTATTTACACATACAAACTACTTAGCACAAAGCAAACTTGGGCTAATATCATAGAGCCAATATGGCGACTGTGATTTGTCTGTCAGAACCATTAGAATTTAACAAAATACTCGACAATCCGAATTTTGCGGATATATGTGGTCGACTCGAAATTTTTATTTTTTAATGTTTTATTATTCAGGTAAGGTTTCGATGTACTCCTTGACGAAATTATTAATATACGATTATCGACATCTGTTAGAATCTTTTGGAGTTAACAGATAATTGTGACTGTCAATAAATTATAGACAAATAATTTGCAATAAAATAAAATTGCGACTATAATTAAAGATCTAAGCTATCCTATCTCTCATGTTGGACCAGACTGCTCACGGTGTGCCAATTTAATTTAAAATCGGTTAAGTAGTTTAGGAATCCATCGCGAACAAACATCGTGACAGGAGATTTATATATATTAAGATATATATATAAATGTAAGTGAATGAAGTGCTGGCTTGCGTTATCGTGTTATCCTATCTACCCATTGTACTTGATCTGAGTTTAATTTGATAAATGGTACGTACCCCTAGATCTTGTGCAGGGACATTCACAGTGCAGTCTAGAAAAAACACTTTACACGCTTCACAATAATTGGCATTTAATACTAAAATATTTAATAATAATACAGAAAACAAACAATATTTATAACAAAACATTTTTAGAAGCAAGATTTAAAATATCTATCTAATATTAATATAATATATAAAAAACATGATTTCTTTGTTCATCTTATGCGCTGCAACATTACACATCAAAGGTCAAAAATTCTGTCAACTTATTACGTGCATATAAAAAATAACGAATTGCTTAAAATCACACAGAATACTAGGAAAAACTATACCTATAAAGATTACATATATGCAAGCAATAATTTAAATAAAACAATTAAATTTATCATCCACAATAATTATTTTTCTGCGGGTGCCATATTTTCGTTTTAACATGTACAATTCTGGCACATTGTATACCTATAATGCTCCTGCTACACCTGCGTCTTAACGCATCAATTAGTGCGTTAATTTCGGCGCTAATTTCGGCGCTACGGAGGTGTGGCCAACGTTTTAACGCGTTAAAATACTTATTTCCAATGCGTTTTTTCAACGCGATAACTAACGCGTTATTGGTCATTGCCATTAACGTTAAGGATAACGCAAGAGTAGCAGTAGCATAACACTGAAACCACAAAACATAACTACAAAATCCTAATGTCTTACAAAACAAGAAAAATAACACATTCACAGACTATTACGTAATATTATAAAGAAACCTCTCACACTTGGCATAAATCACGGGTCGCGGGGGACTTTTACAAATATTCAATAGAACTCAAGGAACAGCCAGACTCGAAACAACAATTTATGAATCCTTCAAAGTGTTGTTTCGTGTAGGGATCATCCCACAACACTTGGCAGTTTTATACGGGGTGTAAAAAGGCCCTTAACGAAAACTGAAATCTCATAATGTATCAATCATTACGATTTTTTTTTAGTTCGGCACCATACCTAGGAAGTTACTGGTTCAGAAGGTATTAAGCCTAAAAGTCATGTATAGTATATGTTTCTAATTAGGTACAAAATCGATGCAATTACCCCGTCAATTTGTTTTATAGATGTACTATGCACCCATGGAAAAGTAGGAGCATTGCACGCAAGCCCTTTTATTTGCGGTTTAAAAACCGTGTCACCTTAAAAAAAATCAATCGTTTCCCAGGTTGTTTTTTACTAAGTATGACTTGGAATGATGTCCAAAACAAGTAGCCTTCAGCTTGGTGATAGGTCTTGTCACACTCTGTATAGTGTAGCAACTGTTAAACGTATAAATAAGCTTTCTTTAAGTCTTTTAAAATATAATCTTCTACAAACTAGACAAAGGACAGTGTATTGTTTTCTGTCCATAAAAATATTAATTAATGAGCATTTAATCGTATTGTCTCACTTTTGCACGTCTTTCAATTTTCTTTTCTTTCCTGAGACAATTCTACAGGACATCATTTATAATAAAACAATTTTTTACATACGAATAATGCGGAAGAAATATTGCATACCGAAATCCTAAAAAAGATATTCAAAATTACTCTTTACTGTAGTCCAAATGATTTGCTCACAATTTTGCCTAGATAACCTAAATAACAATATTCTACCACATTCAAACAACACCGTCAAGTCCCAAACTAAGCAGAGCTTGTACTATGGGTACTAGACAAATACTTAAGCATCAGCAAATTTCCCAAAGCTATGTATCTTTGTTTCAACAGTGACTTTTACTTTGACATCTTTGGTTTAATGATTATGTTCTCCAAAAACTGCAGTAACGTGTCCGTCAATAGTCTTCAGGCTGGCTTTGCACTTTTCACCTTTCCTTTTCGAACAGTACCACCTTCTTACTGATCAGTTTTCTCTCATAGCATTCTTATAAGTATTGTACCAGTAACTATAAGGTCTAAAATGGAGCGTAAAGTTTCCCTTTTTAGTTGGTAACAGCACTGCATCTTTAAATTAATAAAATTATTTTATAAGTTATCTATGATTTTGTTAGGATAGAAGCAAGTGGCGTTCCGTTATCTCTGTATTGGCGCGCTTGGATGATGATAAACTATTGAATTTGCTATCAGCCATATACACCGAGGTGCAACATAATTATATATTTTGCACCAAATGTCTTGTAATAATGTCCTAGCTAGACAGTCGAAAATAATACGACGTTTTAGACCAATTAGACTTAATTTTCTTACTGAAAAATATATGCATTCTTTGCTCAATCAAAACAAGTGTCCGTAGAAAATATATTTTATTTAATAAGGTATCATTTTAGTTGTAACTACATTGGAAATATTCTGCCTAGTTGGTCTCGCGGCATAAATGTGCGCGTGAGATTGGACGGTCTCGGGTTCGACCCCCGGGTCGGGCAAAGTGCTATTGGGTTTTCCGTTAGGAAATTCTCAGTAGCAGCTCGGAGTCTGGTAATGTGCCCGGTACGGAAGTAGGCTCGCCCCCTATTACGTGGGACTAAAATAATCCTAACGAAAAGTAGGTGTAGCAATATACCACTGCCTACCTCTTGAGGATATAGACGTGAGACTATGTATGGAAATATTATAATTAACTTTAAAATAACGAACCATTCTACGTACTTATAAACAATTTTGAGGCGTGATAAGCAAGTTATTTTATTACAGCTGCAGCTGAGGAAAAATTTAAACGGCGTTTTTAGACCATGCACAGGTCTGAAAACGCCTCGCAAAGCACTCTTGCTATGGATTTTTTTTTGTTCAAAAAGTGCCATGACATTTCTTCACATTTTTATTGGAAAGACATCTGGCTCACTAAAAAGTTTCACCACTTATGGTACTACAGTTATAGAAATTTTACTTATTTATTGCCAAGAGAGTATTACGTCTTAGTGCTAGGAAAACTAATCAATATGCGGGTCCGCACAGAGCGAAGCATTTGCCGCGCGAGGCTGCTCGCTCTGTGTGGATCCGCCTAATGGATATGTAAAGTACGTGTACCTTATAATATTGAACTACCGAATTAAAGATAATTTGGAAGTAGGTATATCTTCTTTCTCTTAGCGTTATCCCAGTTTCAATCTGGGGTCCGCTTACTAGTCTAACCGGATTTGGCTGAATATTAGCTTTTCCACAGAGCGACTGCCTGTCTGACCTCCGCAACCCGAAGGGATAACGATATTCCATGGTTTAGACCAGTGTCAGTTTATTTAGAAGGTACTGACGCCCTGTAACGACTGTCAAAGATCTTCATGACAACCGGGACCGACGGCTTAACGTGCTCTCCGAGGCACGGGACAAGCGATAATTAACAATTCAATACGCACATAACTCCGAAAAGTCATTGGTGCGCGCCGTGGATTCGAACCCGATACCTTCTGCATGGCAGTCTGTTCGTATATCCACTCGGCTATCGCTGCCTGCTGGGAAGTAGGTACATAATGACTTATAATTAAAAATGTTTATGAGATTCATGAAATACCCGTAGTATTTTTATCTCAATCGTTTTATGTATATCAGTTGATTTGCAACTGATATACATAAAACGATTGAGATAGTTAGGCCTTCCCACGGAAGTGAAAATACACTGGAAATGGTAAGTAGGCGTGGCACGCGTGTCACAATTAAGCGTTGTAACGCTTAACTGGCCCCAGGCACGTTCTTACATCGCGTCGAGTTGCTCGTTTCGTGACACATTCACATTTCTCAAGCTATGCCGTTTTGTGCCGTTTTGGATTGCAAAAATTATAGTAGGAGCAAAAACCTTAAAAATGGAGGTGTTTCGTACCATCGGTAAGTACAATTTTCATTGTTTTCAATAAAAGTCTTAATTTGTTTCAATTAACTAATATATAATAGAACGGTTAGTAAAAATGAACCTTATACAACGAAGATAAAGTTTATTTTGCATTGATTCTATTCAATAGAACGTTCTCAAAAATTCCGCGCTACTCATTTAGGGATGTTGTCAAGTCGAATATTAAATTTATCGATTGATATCGAAACACGGAAATATATAATTTACGAAATGTTTATTTTAATTAATTGTTTATTTGGGTGGTTGTTTCTATGTATAATATAATATGTAGGTACGTATAAAAAAAGTAAATATGTATGTTTATCCATTGTCTAGTACCCATAGTACAAGCTATGCTTAGATGGTGTTGTGTGTATGTAGTAGCATGTTATTATTATATATTATTATTTAGTATTAAATTACAATCCAAGTATAAGGTCGGCTTTATTCATTCACGTAGTTTATTTTAAGACGTTTATTAGATTGAATCTAATAGATACTTTGTTGAAAAAATATAATCAATGTTTCGAATAGTAACGTAATTATTATAATTTATCAATTTAGTCAGGATCACTTAGCTAACAATAACCCAACTGCCAGACAATTTACATCTGCCTATAAAAACATATTAATCCATGTCCAATTAAAAGATACCAACAGAGGCAACTGTATTGCGTTAAAATTAATATCAATATTAAACTGTTCGTCAGCTGTTGAAATGATAAATAGATGTAGTATAGTTCAAAATTTGTCACAATACGAAGTAATTGAGGGCGATTCAGAAATTGAAGAACTAGGAGGGCACATTTTTATTTTAGTAATCAAGCAATAAGCCATATTGCTGGTAACATTGCCCGGATATTAATAAAAAAAGATGTGATGTCTGTGCTGATGCATTAGTGACACATCATTTTCAACCGTTCCACAAATTCATTATTGCAAAAGATCAAGGTGGTTTGTTGTATCCTTCGCCAGATGTCGTAAAAATATGCCAAACAGCGGAAACATTTAAAAAAAACGTTGACATCATAGTTTTTCGTAAAGGAGTGGCGATAACACAAATAATGCGAAAGTTCATAGGAACTCTTTTATTTAACGATATTGCCTCCCATCAAATTGGTGAATTTCCTGCGGCCAATCACGTTACCGATTTGATGAAGGCAATAGTTGAAACTGTTCGCATACACCATTTATTAAAATTAATAATAAGACTTTCCAGACGCCAATTCCTTAACAAACATATTTTTTAATATTTATTGCACTTTTATTTAATTTTATAACTAATTGTCTGTCGGTCTTTGTGTCTGTATGATTGTTTAAAATGTAAAACTGTTTGTGTGCCAAATAAAAAATATACTCCCGACAAGTCTTATTTTTTGTATATTATAATGAACAAAATATCGCATCATCTATCGATATCGATAAAGTAATCCAATGTGCTACGTGGTACGGCCCTAACCTAGTAGAAGCAGAAACCGACCGATCACGCAAATGTCAACCATATGCCTTATGAAATTAAGATTGTAATTGCTACAACTGAGAATACCGCCATATATGGTTGAGTAGCGGAATTGACTCGTAAATCGAATCTAGTATGACTATAGATCGTAAATACGTTCTACCGCTTAAGCAAAATAAATCTTATTTGTAGGTAAGCAGGGTTTATTTCCAAATCTGTGAAGTAGGCTAGTTTTGAATAAACTTAAACTACGAATCAAACGAATTGTTTCTTTGTAGTGCAATATATGATTATCGGTTTACTTGTGTGAGTTTGGCGTCAGCGGTTCCTATAGTAATTTGGGTGCATACCATTTCTAATGTTTTTTCTGTTCTGAGGGCCTCCCTCACAATGGTCATGAGCGTACGCTCGGCGTGCGTCCGGCGTCCGTTTGGCGAGCGCCCGGCCTAGCGTTCACTTTGCACTACAGAGTGAAGGCCGAGCGTACGCTTAACGCTCTCGCCCAATGCCAGCTCAGCCATTAAAGCCTTATTTAGTAGGCATAAATTCTTTGCAAAAGAAATTATACGCGGGATGAAAAGATCGAAAATAATACTGAAAATGAATAACCGCCAATAGAAAGAACGTACTGTTAAACATTTTCTACAATCCTTAACACTATCACCAAAATGCACGTAACAGTTTTCAATTCTTAAGGTCCTAAGACTGACGACCTTATTGGGATTATGGGCAGCAGATGGATACGGTTGGCTCAAGATCAGTCCATGTGGAGAGCCTTAGTTAAGGCCTTTGTCCAGCAGTGGACGTCTTTCGGCTGATATAATGAAAATACTTAGTACTTGATCTGTACATGTGACTCAGTCTTCGTTACGAAGTACTGCGGCTTGTCATGCGAATGGGATCCTCTTGTTTCCACTGCATTTGTTGTCTCGTGCATCATAAGTCTGGCTCTACAACATTTACTTGTGAAAGATGCACGCCTCCAAGTAGTCACGCCCTTAGTAAGGCTCTTCCTTTCAAAAGTATAAGAGTATCCATCGTATAATATCATCGCTTTTCCACATCTTGTCTTTATGACTGTGATTCCTGTAAAGAAGATACTTCTATGTTACTAAATAAATTGCATACTTTTATTAATCTATTTAACTTTTTATGCTAAATAAACATTATGTACAAAGGCGGACAGTTAACGGCTTGATAAAAAAACTATAGCTTACCTAAGACTGGTTGTTGGGATTATAAATTTCACTTTCTCGAGAGTCATACTTATCTAATAAAATCTTGGCTAATCGTCGCTCGCCAACACGAAAATATCTAACATGCTTGAAGTAGCTCAAACTATGTTCTTGGTATATTAAATAATACTCTTCTTCTTATTTATAATGTATTTTTACTGCGAATTCGTTCACTTACAAAAAATAATAATTTAGATCAATTATGATTAGAATTTTATTAACATCACTAAAGTACGGCACATGGTTATTACTCTACGAATATAAGTATGATATGTATTGCGTATGTTAAAGTCAATTCTTTTGCGTAGTATCATCCACATTGTATTGCATATTTGTAGAACCTACTATTTTAAAGTTTTCACATATAACAAAATCTTTTAGTTGCATTTAGTATGTGTAGGTTTCTATTGCTTGTTTAGTTTAAGGTTCTTTATCAGTCTACCATTTTGGTTTTTAATTAAACTTCGAATATTTTCGTAGATTATTTTAGTTCTCCATAAAGGAAGTAATCCCGTCTCCCACGTTCTAATATCTAAATCTATCAAAACTTCAAATGAAAAATAAGCCACGCAAATATAAATATAGGAAAAATACTCCAAAATATAATAAAAACAAAGAAAAATTTGGTACCGCTTAGGAAATTCAACCACGACATACACAAAACTGATTTTGGAACAATCATGACTCGGGACATGATGATAAAACTTAACAATGATAACTTAATTTTATTAAAATTTAATAAATGCTCATTTACTTATTCAAACTAAAACTAATAAATCGTAACAAATTGTATTAGCCTCGAAAATTTTACTTTTTTATGTAATGAACTAATTACTTAATTTTAAAAGGGCATTTTATAAAAATTTTGCATATGAAATATTTTTTATTCATACTATAGGTATAAACATAAATTCAGTATGTACATTATGTTTTCACTGTTGAATTACATTATTTTTTAACAACTAAATACACACACTTTGAGGAAACAGTTTTCACACACTAGCGCGCTGCTTTGCACGCGTAAATTTCTTTTAAATAAAAAGTTTTGTACAAACTCCCCTACACTTCTCAAGGAACTTACATGGCAAAATTCACTTACTTGCGCTTAGTAGTTTCGGCTGTAGCGTGTCTGTCAGTCAGTAAGTATCGTAAGGATTTTATATATACAGATTCTCAGTATACCTATAGATATAATCGTCCTGGCGTTTCTCGGTTGGATCTAAGACTGTCGCCTTGGACCCTGAGGGGATAGTTGACAATTTAATACCCGAGACCCTCTGCATGACAATCTATTCGTACACATCTTCATTAGGTATCGCAGCCTTACTTGTATAGTAAAAACATATCTAACATATATAAAGATATATATGAGATATTTGAATTTCGTAGCACACACTATTAAAAAAAAATGACACCCCAAAAAAGGTAGAATTTTAAAAATAAGTTTCATGGTAATTATTGTGATACCTAATATTATTTAGTCTTTATTAGGAAGAATTATGAGGAATAATTACAAGAACACCAATTTACTACTAAATATAAGAATCATCCGGCAGCTCTCCTGATTTCAATATTATTTTTGGAATCAGTCTAGAAAATAAAACTATTACAACATAAAAAAGTCAGACACAACGGGAGAATGTTTTCGTTTAATTCCTTTTTGACCTATCATATTTTGTTTGGAAAACAGTGTGAGTTTCTAAGCTTACGGCGTTTTTCTTAGGGCTCCTAAGAACTATGCGGTTAGCCGCACTCCGGCTAACTGCAGTACGCAGTTGCGCTTGCCTAACTCGCTTGGCTAACCACATAGTTGCTTATCATCAGTAAAATGTTCACCGTCGATGGCGGGCAACCGCAAACTAGCACTATCCGCGAAGTGTGTATGGCAATCGTCCGGCTGGCCAATGCCATCCGTCGGCACGGCTGGCCGCATTCCGGCTAACCCCACATGTAGGAGCCCTTATACACTCCAGAGGGTTCATGCGTATGTTCGCCAAAAGATCCTACGACCTCCTTGTTGACCATCTTGACTCGAACCTGGCACCTTTTGCTGACCCGCCTAGAACAATACCACGTGCAATGGCCGGTGAAATTAACCTTATTGGTCGAGTAAGTGTGATCGCCAATTTTTAGAAGATAACTGCCAGTCGGTAATGGAATCAGTTTGATTTCTGGAAAAGAGAAATAATTATCATTATTGTTTTATTAATGATAATATTTAGATTGATAATAAATACTGTTGGGTTCATAGATGTTAATAAATATAATTGACTATGGCTTTCGGCTCTCCTGATTGTTGTGACTGTTGCCGGGTTGCCGTCCGCAGCGGCCGCAGAGGATAGGGAATCCTCTGCGGCCGCGGCGCAGCCCAACACCTTCATTCGTCGCCAAGGGGGTTTTGTTCGGGGCCCGCCTGACCATCTGGCGGGCCAATACCCGTCGGTGGGTAGCGACGAATGCTTCGGCGATACGCGACCCTCCGATACACGGGTACATGAGGAACACGTTTAAAAAAAAAGGTGTGATTTATAGAAATTAATCTTGGCGTTCGATTGCATTTAGTCGTGGTTCGCGCCTCATATTTTTAACCTGCTTTATTGATCAGCCACTAAGCACATACAAATAGAAAGTTAATTTAAACCAATTTACACAAAGCTGAAGTATCCGATTCTTTGTTCTAAGTAGTTGGTAGGCAGATTATTAAGGTTACTTCAATAAAAATGCAAGTATTTTTTTCAGTTAGATAGTAACTGATTTTTTATTTATATAGTAAGAAAATATCATCTTAAAAGGCTTATGAGCTACAGGCAAATTATCTAATTCACTACATATTACCTACTTATTAAGTAGGTCTTAAAAATAAGAAGAATTCTATCAAATGTCTTTTTTTATAATTTGCTACGTATATTTAGTATTAACATCCAATAAGCTTAATCCGAATTATCAGGAAGAACCAAACATTACAAAAATGCGAGATCGTAAAATGTTTATGTACAAATGAGTACGAGTTTAACATATATAAGTAGCAAACATATTAAATCAATAATAACTTGTCATTGTTACTAAAAACTTAAGAAATTTCCTCTTATTAAAGTAGGAACATTTATGCTTCATGTTTGATGCACACATATCGCTTCAGAAACGTCTCACACTCATCCGATGACATCAAATCATTCCCACTAAGCGTGACTCAGGGCTCTACGTCGTAAGGAAATGGCTATCCAGCAGTATTCACCGTGACGTAAACGTGTAAAACCGAACCGTAAGGGCGTTGACACCTAGCCGTAGGTGAGGCGGTGGCAATCCATTACTATAGTGATATGAGTGTGCCAATCATTATTTTCCTTTTCCTCAGATGTTCACAACCTTAGATATTTCCCTTCTACCACACAGTATCTAAATGGTGGATGGTTATGTTCATGGTACGTGTACCCGTAGTCGATTTTATTGTCATTGTTTATCACCAGTCTAGCACGGCATCTCTTACTACTGTGAAATGAGCAACGCCAGTGAAAAGTGCCTTTCTTCGGAAACTGTCGGGAGTAACTGTAGGTGTAGTCGTTCAGAAGTAGTAGCTGCTTGCCTGACTGTGATAGGATGAATTGTACTGGAAAAATATCACACTGTAAATAATACTTTAATCCATATGATAATATAGGTAATCTAATATAGAAAAGAAAACTAAAAAAATTAAGTAACCTCCGAAACCTATATAATTATTATTGTAGCCAACACCGATGTCGATTATATTACATTATTTTTGATTCCAGCAAATTTTCTTTCCTGAATCAATCCGGGATACAGTGCAAAACCTATAAAGTATCGTAGATAAAATTGAAACAAAATACTTAATAGCAGACATATTTTATTAGAAACATATTCTCAAAATACATGTCTATACCTTTTACTATATTTAGAAAAGAAAGTTGCATAAAATACATACATACCTACATATTTGCATATGAAAATGTAAAAAACACCAACAAAATTTGCAATTTACAAATAGATAACAGTATAATCTCCTTTATTTATACAAGAATTCAGTTAATGCTAACCGAACCGATTTGACATCAAATAGCAACAAAGAATTTATTACTAGATGCTCATGATACTAATTATATTTATATATAAGGCATTCATAATCATCCTTCTAGTGTTATCCCAGTTGCAACCCGGGGTCCGCTTATTTAATTATATCAAGTATAAACATTCGTGTGTGTCGTTTTATTTTTCTGAATCTGCTTAAACTTAAAAGTGGAAATGGAAATTCTTAAAATTATATTTCTTATTATCGGTTAAAAAATTATATCTATAAAACCATAATTATTTCACATGATAAAAACTAAACAGTAGAGTAATCTACACTAATAATAAAATAAAGAGGAAAAATTTGTATTTTTGTTTGTTTGTTTGTTTGTTTGTAATGGATAAACTCAAAAACTACTGGACCGCTTTTAAAAATTCTTTCGCCATTAAAAAGCTACATTATCTGCGATTAACATAGGCTATATTTTATTTTAGAAAAAAATAGGGGTCCGTAATATATTTGGGTTTTTCGGGTACGCGAAGTAGTTCCCTCAGGACGCGGGGGAAACCGCGGGAAACGGCTAGTTATAAAGAAAGAGAAAGAAAAATATTATTGACAATCTGTATAAATTGCATTTCACATTTACGTTTAATGCTTCTTGAATCTTATAGGTTCTGCTGTACGTTGTCTTTCAGTCAATCAGTAACGCGAGGATTTTATATATCTTCTTCTTTCTCTTAGCGTTATCCCAGTTTCAGTCTGGGGTCTGCTTTCTAGTCTAACCGGATTTAGCTGAATATTAGCTTTTCCACGGAGCGACTGCCTGTCTGACCTCCGCAACCCGAAGGGATAGCGATATTCCATGGTTTAGACTAGTGTCAGTTTATTTAGAAGGTACTGACGACCTGTAACGACTGTCAAAGATCTTCATGACAACCGGGACCGACGGCTTAACGTGCTCTTCGAGGCACGGGACAAGCGATAATTAACAATTCAATACGCACATAACTCCGAAAAATCATTGGTGCGCGCCGTGGATTCGAACCTGATACCCTCTGCATGGCAGTCTGTTGATATATCCACTCGGCTATCGCTGCCTCAAGGATTTTATATATACACAGATTTAAATTATTTTATATAATATACATATTTAAATTATTTTAGTTAATGCTGAGAGAAAACCCTAACATATTCACCATCTCGAATAACATACTTAGGAGGTGGATGATTGTGTTCACAGTTCGCTATAACTATTTTATTTAACTTATTGAGCACAATTCTTCCCTTACAAAAATTATTGACTTGACATCGCCAGTGTACTGTGCCTTTCTTATTAAAACTTTTATAACGACTATAAGCATGGCCGTCCAGAAGTATTGCTTGGTTGCCATATTTCGTCTTCACAAATGTGTGCTTCTCTGAAACAAGATTTTTACATAACTTAAACTTATTATTAGGGTTGTTTTGCACCTGACTTATAAAAATGAGAAACATTTCTGAAATTTGCTTTTTGCGAGTCTAATGGAAGGACTTAATAAGCACATATCAAGAATATTATGAAGAACTAAAAAAAATATATATACTTCTTGTAAATACGGATGTCTAGGATCTAGAGTCAGTGAATGCAGAAAACAGAGCAAACAGAAAAAACAAAAAACCTCGAAATTGAAATGATTTTTGTATTATTTACGATTCTCTGAAGTGTCCGTTAATTATTCAATATATGAGTCGAATGTATACGTTATTTTGAACATCAAAAACTAACGGCCTTGGGGCGAACAATGTATGGGCGAGGAACAATATCCATTGAAAGGTCGATTTAGTTCTGCAGTCAATTTTAGCACGGAGTGATTTAGTATTTTTTTTTGTTACTCGAAAGCCCATACTAGTTATCCGGACTACCCAGTTGACAACTAGTGCTTTCTGATTTGGTTTGAAAACCGTACGAGCCCCAGGTAGCAGTTGTTTGACATAATTTATCTCGTCGTATATAGTTTGGTTAGGTATGTCATATATTTTAAATGCTTCACGCACTGTCAAGGCGCCTGTTCTTATTTCTTCTAAAGCTTATATCTTTATCTAAGTGGGAATTTCGGGAAATCCCTTCTTAGTGCACCCGTACGGTCCCCAAGGAACATACATACCTAATTTCAGCTTCCTGCGCCCAATAGTTTCGGCTGTAGCGTGTCTGGCAGTCAGTCAGTAACGCAAGGATTTATATATATTAAGATGATTGTAAATATTCTTTGGATATTAAAAACATGACAATGATTTACGGAATTGCAAGCGATGGCCTTGGCGAACATGCCTGTCTTCCGTTTATTCTTTTAAAATATCAAGGTATCATGCGCAAGATAGTTCACTAGTAAATATGAGAAAAGAGAAAGGAAGATAATTAAAGGCGGAAACGGATCCAATAAGCAGAATTAACTAAAATATTAATTCAAAGAGATCAATAGAGAGCGCTGTAGTTGTCCTGTTACCGTGCCAGTACATTGCACCATGTCTTAAAGTCTTATAAAAACTTCATCACGTATAACGTGTTGCTTCGAAGCATGGTTGTGGTCATGGTTTGCATGTAGAATATTATAATCGCCATCCAGGACTGTTTTGGCTCGACAATGCTTAAATACTACTGCCGAACATCGCCAATGATCGGTGCCCTTTATAGGGATCTCGCGATAATGAGCGTAGGTGTAGTTTTTGTATAGAATAAGTTGTCTACCGCTTTGAGATTTCACGAAGGAAATATCTCTAATAAGGGTAACGATATATCAAAAGTTAGGAACCACTGTAGGGTAGGTATAACGATGACTTTTTATGGTACCAGTACTGAAAAATGCCTAATATATAATAATATTTTGTAATGTAAGTAGTTATATAGACAAACCACCGGAATGTACTGACGGTTATTACTTTCAGTTGAACAAACCTGAGCATTCTGTATATAGATACAAGTTGTTATAGGTTTTTTTTGTTTAACAAAAGACACAATTCCCTTCTTCAGCCTTGTATATAACCGTGTACCTATATTCATCATGTGTATTGTACATAAACCGTCCCACTGCTGGACATTGGCTTCTTCTCACCTTAGGAAGACAAAGGCCATAGTTCATCACGCTGGCCATACGTGGTTTGCTATGTCTTT
This sequence comes from Euclidia mi, assembly GCA_944739405.2. Lineage (NCBI taxonomy): Eukaryota > Metazoa > Arthropoda > Insecta > Lepidoptera > Erebidae > Euclidia > Euclidia mi. Next base: position 95,536,773 of record OX123186.2, on the reverse strand, counting down.
CGAGAACATTACGGAGAATTCTCAGATATGCAGGTTACCTCAATATGTTTTAAGTTTTCTTAATAAAAACTAATACAATAGTAAACAATGATTCTATTTTATTTTATATACTCATAGAGATTAATAATAGAGTAGGAAAATATTAAGGTTTGTCCACATTATAGCTGTAGTCATAGACAAATATTTCACTGCTAATACAAACATAATAATCCAGCCATCGAAACTTTGCAGAAGTAGAAATTTAAAAATAGAATTGCACAACCTGGAACATATTTAATAACACTTTTGTAAACATTTTGTATACAAAGGTAAAGTTTTATAAATTGAGGAAAAACAAAAACGTAAGGAATTAAAATAAACATAGCTAAAGATCTTAGCTAACATGACATTCTAAATAAGTATAGCACTACAATAGTGAGATAACAATACGATGCGAGACGACCGCTGTCAAAACGCGACAGTTGAACTGTCAATCCTTATATTTGTGTCTCACGTAGAATATTGTAAAAGTATAATTAGGGCGCATAGTGCCGTCCCTAACTTATAAAACCGAATTACCAGATATTTTATGTGGACGATATTTGCGACGGATAGATTTTATAGTTAATTTGCATCGCATCGCATCGTGGCGCTTACAGTGTTCACATAGAACGTTGTATGTTAAATTCGATGTTATTGATAGGCGCCACATTCAATTCATAAAAACGCACAACAAATGTTACACGCCTGAAATTGTGTCAAGGAAGAGTTTTAAGTAGTGTTGAACTTCTATAGTATTACCAAACCATTGACCAAAACAACGTAATAGGTAAATCTTATTAAAAAAAAGAAAACTTTATATAAATACAAAAGCTTGTATTGCAACAAAAACAAGAATTAATGATATATCTATGTCTTTTACCTTTAACTTCGTTCTATATTTAACTAAATTAATTACTTTTTGTGTAAATCAAAAATAATGTTTGAAGTTTATCCGTGACGAGAACGCTAGCAGTTTAAAGTTTGCTTATATATTTATTTTAAAATAAAGAAATACAAAATACCAACATTAATGACTTCGCCAAGCTGCATGCCAGTTTGTTGGCGATTATGTGCACTCACTCACCACGAGGACAGCCTTGCAGTGTTTGATACTGATAGACGTGCAGAGCCAATCTTCTGTACCGTTCTTGTTGTTACGATAATGGTACTTACTACATGTAATCGTTGCATAGGATAAATTTCTTGATGTTATCAATTTGCAATTTGTAAAGAGATAGAATAAAAGTGTAACCATTGCTGAGCAGCAATTGTTCACGGCGATACGTAGTTACGAATTAAAATTAAAAGAAAATATTGTTTGATATATCAACTATGTCTTAATATGGTACCTAAGTATGGATAATTTTGTAAAATATTGTTTTATTTGTGTAAAATTTTGTTCGATATACACAGAAGTAACTAAAACAATTATATTACGAATTAAATATTAATATAACGTACTGTAACAATAATATTTATACAACCATGTTTTATTCGTTGAGATTATTTTTATAATAACTAGAACTTTAATACACAGATTATTAAATAAAAATTGTGTACTTCTATCTAATCAGTAGATTCTATGAAACATTGAAATACCGAATACAAAAATACTAGCGACATCATGGTGTACAAACACTTTAATGACAGCGCTAAGTCTGCGTCAGAAATGCTCTGTTAAGAAATTACCCATACATCACCAAAATACACCTTTTATGTTTAGGAATAGAAAAGGAATCGCCTTCGGGTTTCTGTACGCTAAATAAAATACAAATTAATGCAAAGTAGTTGAAATAACTTTATTTAGTAGGTCACAATAAAGCACAATATTTTTATTACACAAAGCGTTTGTGATGACACACAATTCTCAATTTTGAGCGAAACTAAATTTTCAGTTGCGAGCGACTTTTATTTTCCAATTAGAGAAACATAAACATCACTTTATTTTCAATGTTATTATAAATCCCATAGAGTTAATGCTTCTGCAGAAAAAGTTATCACCACACAACGAATTTTACGTCATCCACCATCCACCGATATCTCAACTAGGTCATTATTCATACAAAATAATGTAGTCGTAATTGCGTAAACTTAAGTTATTTAAGGTATAAATACCTATTTGTTGCCGACGTTTCGATCGTATTGCACCGATCGTGGTCGCGAAGAATCACATTATTTGCAAACTCAACATAACCACAACAATCTGACTCAAGAGTCACCACACTATTAGACTTTAAAATATTTCCCATGATGAACAACATATTTAGGTGCGGGATGACTATGGTGCCAGTTAGCAGACACTATACTGTTAGCTGCATCTAGAACAATCCTTGCTCTACATCCTTTTCCGTTATGAGACGAACATCGCCAGTGATCTGTGGCATTGAACTTCTTCGAATGACAGTACGTGTAGTCTTTGAACAGTATCAGCTGTTTGCCTTGACGAGATTCCACTATCTGCATAACTAAAAATATATATGAATCACAAATTGAAAATGAAAATATATATATAAGCATAAATTATTACCAAGATTAAGTTACTAGGCGCAAGAAGCTAAAATGCGGCATGCATGTTTCTTGGGCGCCGTAGGGGTATTACTTGAAAATTCACAAATATCTCAAAACTCACACTAAGTCTCTATGCACTTATAATTTAAAATATTGCCCTTGATGAACAACATATTTAAGTGAAGGATGGTTATGCTCCCAGTTGGCAGATATAATAGTATTAGCTGCGTCTAGAACAATTCTTGCTTTACATCCTTTCGCGTTGTGAGACGAACACCGCCAATGATCTGTAGCTGTAGTGTTGAACTTCTTCGAATGATAGTACGTGTAGTCTTTGTACAGTATCAGCTGTTTGCCTTGGCGAGATCTCACTATCTGCATCTCTAAACAAAAACAAAGAAAACATAAAATTATTTTATTGGCAAAATAATTGACGATTACGTCGCGTCGTTATCACCTAAGTCTGTTATCACATAAGGAAGAATCGGCTCATATGGACCCGGTTCTCCGTTATGGTCCAAAACCTGAAGAGTCACAAGTGCGTTGTTGCCCTTTGGGATGAAAATAGGAACAGGAGGAGGAGCGGGATGAGGGAGAAGGAAAAGAAGATCATGTCATACTGTTTTATCAAACGACACGTAATAGTATAGCTGCTGTTACTTTACGTCGATATTCTGCAAGACTGTAAGGTAATTCGTCTCCGGTCGAGCCGGGCTCATTTATGCAGAAATCGGTATTCATGTAATTGTTGAAAGACAAAATCAAATCACAACAAATTCCAAGTATTTTAAGTACTTACTTATTTTTACATAATGGACTGAGATCTAAGTATGATTACAATCTTATTTTCAACAATATTGAACACTTACAATAAATATATAAAATTATCACCATTGCTGTTCCTTTTTAACATACTACACTTAAACCATTACTTACGGCCCAGTCACAAATACCTGCAATTTTAATGACCATGGCGTGTTCTACTCTGACACGACTTCGGCCGTGGCGGAGTAGAACCGGCATGGTACATCGAAATCGCAGCTGCCACCGCCCGCGGCTACTGTTTGAGACTGGCCCGTTAGAAAGTCGTGAAATTGATTCTAGTTGGGTAGTGATTATGAGGACAGACTATAAAGTCTGTCCTCATAATCACTACCCAATGGCCGTTTAATGGTGTTTGAGAATAATCTCAAACACCATTAAACGGCCTTTGCAACCTTTTTCAGTATGCGTAGAACATCTCCAATAAGACATCCTGCGGCTATCCACCTTATAATGTATACCGTATGTATAATCATTGTGTAGTATTAACTTCGATCCAGTTCTCGATCGAATGAAAGTTATCTCTGAAATGGTATAGATATTATATACTCTGCATGTGGTTACCGCTGAAGAATACAAAGTGATTACTATATCTACTACCACGTCTTTATTACGTTATAATAACATGCTATTCTGCTTTTATTATATTAATTTTCATTACAACATATATACAACAGAATAAAACTACTAATATAAATAAACTATCCTAAACTGAATCAATAAAACAAAAAAGTTATAATAACAAAATAGAAGAGGAAAAGCAAAAAAACAACTAGGTACTATAAAATGCTTAGAAAATACCTAAATATATGAAACAAAGTTATTATTTATATATCTATTTATGCAAAGAAACCTTCAATATGATTACAAAAAATCACACGATTACCAATTTGTATAGGTAGCTAGTTATTATTCAACTCTCTCGAAATATATGATGTCAACTTTGGGACCACTCGGTGTTATTCCTTTGTAAATGCTTGTTTATCAGACACGAAATAAGTCCAGGTTACTGTTCCAAATCATCCCAATGAAAATCTATGATATAATTCTAACCATCTGGATTCTCTGATTTGACGACAGGTATCTCTGAAAACAAATTAAATAATATTTTGTTTGGCAATTTTTTGAAACTAATATCGATTTCAAAATTCGCTTCCCTGGCTTATTTTTTGCGCTTGTACGATCGTTTCAGCATACGCGCTTCAATAAATCCAACGACAACCCAGCCTACTAGACGGCAATCGTAAGGCGAATACTTTCTGACAACACGTTAGACTTATACGTCTTACATAAGACTAATCCCAACACTAGTTATGAATTATGATGACGTACCGCAAATTTGAACCGACCAATTAGAATGCATTTTTGTAGCCCCCTTCTCCCCGCATACCTTACCGCTTTGACATAATTGTTTGTTTGTAGAAATGAAAACATTAGGTGTCTAGCAGGTTGGGTTGTCGTTGAATAAACCGGACATATCTATTATCGCTATTACATATTGTAGTTGTGATGTGGCAAACGGGTCGCCTGTACGCGACATATGTTTCCGAAACCGAACCCATACGCGCGTATGAAGCGCTAGTATGAAACCGCCAAAAAAACTGATATGTAAATGATAATACAAACCTATAACGACTTTTTCTGACAAAGAAGGTTCGTGATAGTGTGGTCGCTCTTTCAATACAAATGTATCATCGAAAAGAGCTAACTGTCCTCCACATTTCTCGTGGGTAGCACATTTCCAGCAAGAAACCAGATCCTTTTTGTAATGAAGACGGTACTTATACCGTTTATGCAGTAGAAACTCGACTCCTGAGGTCGAGGAAATTAAACTTACTTCTGAAACAAAAACAGTTATATTATTTTAAATTTAGTTTTATAAAAGGGAAAACAGGCATTGGCAAAGACAAAATATTTTTTATTCTTAGGATCACGAGGACTACAATTGAAAGGAATTAATAAAACGCAGTAATCATTATTTAAATTTGTCTTTCGAAAATCTGTGAAGTGATGGGATAAAACAATATTAATTCAAGTTATTTTTATTGCTAGTAATAGTACAAAATAACACTCTAAGGGGCGGAACATATCTGACCGAAGATGCGTCGAACGTATCTTCGGTCGCGTCTATTCCGTCAAATGAATCGGTACACATCTGACGGAAAATGCGTCGAGCGTATCTGCACACAATCGCTGAAAGCGTGGCTATTATGCACACATATAAGTTTGTTCGTGCAGGGCCGCACTCAGGGCAGCTCAATATTTTACTGTCATATTCTTTTACCTAATCATTTTTCTTGTTCCCTGATGTTATGTAGTCACTGAAGTCCTGTAGTTATTTATATTGCAATTCGAGTATGACTATTAAAAATATGTCGCACTTCGAAGATTTTTTATAATAGCCAACAAGCGTTATTTAAATATATATCCTATTTAGGTATGGAGGTTCAAAAATAAAAGACGATAATACGATTTGGTTACGGTTTTTCACAAAACTTATACAAATGATATAGAAGGGGTTACAGACTACAGTTGCAGAGCAAGACACAAAATGTTTTCTTTACTTATAGGTATGTATGGAAATTGTTCCCGTGGACCTTTAGCACCTCATACCCAAAAATTGGCCCTCGATCCAAGCTAGCAAATATGCGTACACTCATAGCACATACTAACACTACATTATTCTACACATTTCGTTTCTGAAAAAATAAGTAAGGTCTGCCGGCCCTGGAATCTTACGATCTTAAAATCACCGATCTGGGAATGACATGGATATGGTATGTCCAATACCTACGCATTTAGCGTGCACACCTACGAAATTAGCGTGCACACCTACGAAACGTTGGGCAAATAAAATGGCTGCCATTTGGGTTGTTCTCCAGAATGTAATCGATAACGATATGGAGCCGGTTAGAGGAGAATAATACATTTTTATAGTAAGTTACCTTTGTTAGTTTAAATCTTTTGCCAGATTAGTTTATTCCATAATGCAAATGTGGGCGAACATGGCAAAGCGAAAGACGACCCTTGTATGAAACACGTACTTAACAAAATATTTTCTGAGAGCCAATATCGGTTTTTTAGACATAGTTATGCACAAAAACATAATTATTATGTTCGATAGACAACGATTTCACAGCAGATGTACCACAAACCTTGGCGAAAAATATGGCGATAGTGGCACGAATGACATTTCGAATAAAATATCGTCATGATTAATTTATTCAGTAATTTATGGCTATCTCTTTTTTCTGACAGAGATATCCCTAAGACAAAACGAGACAACACTATGTTTGGTGGCTTTATGTCGATTTCGTATATATGTGTATAAAAAAAACGAACATGGCGAAATGTGAGTGTAATATTACACCTCTGCCTACCCCTCCGGGGATACAGCTGTGTGTCTATAAAAATATAAAATATAATAATATATGTGAATAATGTATTTTTTTTATATGTACCTACTATTTGCCCTCTCCATTTATATTCCTTACTCAAAGGTCAAAATTCACGTGGTGCGTGGTGCGCGCGACGTCGACGGATAATCCGTTAGTACGCTCGACGTACTAACGGATCTTCGGTCAGGTGTGAATGGTTGAACGTTTTTCTATACATTTGTATGTATTGGCGTTACGCGACCGATAAAACGCGACGGATCTTCCGTCAGGTATGTTCCGGCCCTAATATTTGTGGCAGGCAATAAGCCGTTGATACATATGAAGAAAGATATATGAATGTTTAAATTGCCGATAACGATTGTTACTAAAATTTTCGAATTATTTAGAAATGTGTGCCGACGCTGTAATAAATGCGATTTACGACAAATTTTCTGTTTCTGACCTAATAATCTTAATATATTTTATTTATTATATAAAATCCTTGCGTTACTGACTGACTGACAGACACGCTACAGCCGAAACTATTGGGCGCAGGAAGCTGAAATTTGGTAATTATGTTCCTTGGGGACCGTAGAGGTGCACTAAGAAGGGATTTCCCGAACTACCCACGGGATCGGCCAAAACGGGTAAATTTAAAAAAAAAACGCAGGCGTAGTTGCTAGCGTCCTCTAGTATAAAATATTGGTCAGCTTAGATACTAATCAAGCATCTAAATTATGCAACTACTGCAAAAGAAACAGCGTAGATGATAGCTAAATTGGCATCATAATAACAACAGACTTTCGGCATTCGAGAAGCTTATTCGATTTTTTTTAGTAACAATCTAATCGGTCTTCTAGCTTGTATGACATAATTATATTGCTTAAAATACACATGATATTGATATACTAAAGGCACCCTTCGGTAAACGGTTTAGGAATGAGACTAGGTAAACAAAACTATATAATCTAAGAAAATAAGAAATAATTAGTACACAAAAAATAAAACTATATAGGTAATTATGACGTTATCACGGCTACAGTTGTGTTTTACCAGAGTAGCGTGATGCGACCGTGATGAAACATTTTAATGTCTCTGTACTCCTGAGCTGACCATGAGCGAGCTATAGACATATGCGCCAAACATTTCCTTGCAACAAATAATATTTAAAAAAAACCAGCGTTAAAAATCGTAGCTTACCATGAATGTATTACTTTTCTAATATTTACCTACCTTGGTAAAATACTAAAATGTTTATAAATGTGAACTGTGCATCTGTGCACATAGCGCTTGAAATAATACTGAAAAGTGGCACAAAAATATGATATTTTGGTCCCCAGGAGACAGAAAAACGTTATAAGGTAGCCTGTAAATGTTTAGTCTGTAAAAAGTATGACATTATTTATCAGAATTTATAAGATTAAGATATTTCTGACCAAAGGTTTTTGTACAACCCGAGCAACAATTATGCAATATTGCACATGATGCCATTCTACGCACGTCAAGACCACGTCACAACTGATATAACGACCACACACCTGCTACACTCTGCATACGTAATACATATCAATAAGGAAGTATCAGTGTGAGCCCTACACTATATTTTTATATACTGTCCATCATGGATACAGTATTTCGCTGGGGGATGCGTATGTTCGTTCTCAAGACCAACGATTGCAAACTTCTCATCCAACTTGAGTTTTGCATTGCAGCCCCTACAGTTGTGTGTAGAACAGTACCAGTGGAAGTATTTCGTCTTCTTGCATTGCTTCTTGCAGTAGTATGTGTAGTCATTGTACATGACCAAGTGCTTGCCGGAGTACCGGGATTTCGCCAGTAGTATCACTGAAATTATAAGACTTTGTCAGTAACTGCTTTGTTTTCTTACTCGCGAAAGCACTGAATGCGTTCTGGTTGAACTCCGTCTAAATAAATTAAGATTTTTATTTATTTGGTAATTCAGCTACTTGTACAATTATGAATTTACAAAGCGTGGTACACTTTTATCGAGACTCAAATTTAAATAGATGCCACCAAATTAACATACTTACCAAAGTTCACTTCATTCATATAAGGTTTCTTATGTTTTAAAATTACCATAATACTCACCGAACTGCACTTACGTGTGTATATTTTATTTGCTGTACTTTTCAATGGTTGTATTTTGTTCGATCGCTGAATTAAGCAATCCTCCAGAAAATAGGACAATTAATTGAGATTATTTTCAGGCATTCCAGTGGTATGTTAGCTACAAATAACTTAATATTGTACGACTTAGAAATCGCCCATATCGCTTTTTTTAGTATGTAACTTCAGGCCGTATGACATACGGACCGCTTTGCTTGTATCTCTGTATTTATAGGGTGCACAAAAAATATATCGGCTGACTTATATCAGTTTTAGAAATACCCCGTTCCATAACCATAATGTATATCCATTCACCATTGTGAGCTCTTTGCCGTTCCTCTTCTTCATCCATTTCACTAGAAACAAAAACGAAATTCAAAATCATAACCTAAGCCAAAAGACGTCCACTACTGGACATAGGCCTTCCCTAAGACTCGCCATCTTGAGCCGCCCGCATCCACAAGATCGTCGGTCTACCTTGCAAGAGGCCTACCTCTACTACGATGTCCAGGCGTGGCTGCCAGATCCAGAAAACTTATTTAATTATTTTAAAAAGAATGAAAAGTAGAATTGACGACCTACGTGGGTGACCTAAATGATGTAAAATCCCTGAAGAATTCCATTAATTAAGGCTGCTATTAATCACCTATTTACTGTATACTAGCATGATATTCCAGACCTACTACATATTACAAGAATAAACGTGCAAATTTGTGAGGATTGTTGATGCATGGATACAGATTTTGATGAAACTATACAGTAATATAGTTCATACATCAGTTTAGCATATTGGCTACTTTTTTCTCGATAACAGACTTCACGTGGGCAAAATTTTGCGCAACATCTAGTCTAGTATAAATTTAAAAAGGTGGTTAGCAATAAGCTCTTGGTATTATAACACTAATAAAACAATAAAATAATAATATAGAATTAAGAAAACATGCATTTATTTCCTACACTTAATAGTTGTTATAATAAAATCAATCGGAAGTTTCAAGTGAGTTTCAAATCAAATGATGTGACGTCAAAAAATTAGGGCTACCGTACCCTGATTGTTTTTGTTGTTTGCATCCGACAAGTAATATTGAGCCTCTTCTAGATATAAGTAGGTTTAAAGACAGATCAAGAAAGGACACGTTAAATTAATCGTACTATTCAAATTACTATGCTATATTATATTTAAAACTTGCAATTATCCTTAGGCAACATTGCAACATGCTTGAAACGTTTTACTAAAGACGAAAACATTTACTCTTTTAATTATAGCAGTGTATATACACAAATAATTTAATGAGATTCATGCTACAAATGCGACTTATCCTATATTACATACAAGTCAGTTATGAAAAAATATAATTGTCCAAAAACAACATGCACGGTGACATTTGTTATAAATTAATTATTATTACAAAATGGAATATCTATTACAGTTAAATATTTTTTTACATTTAATCCATTGTTCAGTAAACATCCCAGGCAATTTATTCATAAATATATAAACATAGGCAGAATACTCTTACCAAGCTTTATATATACCTAATAAGGAAATTCAACAAGATGGGCTATACTGCTGTATATAATTATTCAATAAATAGACGCTTTGATCAAAACGTATGTCAGTTAAGTTAAGCAAAAGACCGACTTTTTCTTGTACATTGTAAACCGAATTTGTTCCTAATCTTGAAAATGTACTTTGTTCAATAATTCGTGTAGCAGAGCTTAACACCGGACAAGTAATTAAAATAAATTATATTCGTAAAGATAGGTACGATATTTAAAGGTACCAGATCCTCTTACGATAAAAAAACTAAATGGCTTTATATGTATATTACAAAATGAAAATCAAGACAGAGACACTTATAAATTATAAAAGACAGTCATGGAATTTCAGTTTAATTTTCCCAATACTTATGTGTAAAGTACCTAGCCTGTTACACATTTCCTGTAAGAAAACTACTTTGTAAAATTTTAAATCTTCATTTGTCTAATTTTATTTATAATACCCACTTTGTCGAACCAGTTACAAAATCCTTAGACGTCACTTTCTTTTTTACATTTGTGCATCTTAAATATAAGTTTTTGTCAACACAGAACTGCAGATCTGGCTGACGAGTAGTGGAGCAAAATTTTTTTATCTGTTTCCAAAAATATATTTGAGGCAACATGCAATTTTCAATGTTGTAGTTAAGTGCTTGCCTCAAATAAAAATAAATAAGTTACCAAAATAAATGCCAGCTTTCGGACTATAAGCATCGTGATGATATTTATATTGATAAGTCAAAATACAAAATTAAAGCTTACGATAAACGCCATCGCGGATGACAAATCGTGAAGGTGCGTGTGAATGTTCCAAATGCGGCCTGACCATTCGTTCTCCATACAATGTGAATCTTGCCCTGCATTGCGATCCCTTTGTGCATCTCCAAACACTTCTATGATCACTGTCTCGGCTTTTATCGCAATAGAAAGAGTAGTTATTGATTAAGGCTACCGTCCGTCCGTTTTGATTTGTCACCCAAGATACTGAAAATCAAATAAAATGTTAGTAAAACCGACGTTATTTTGGACTTGGCGGGGGTTGTAATTTATTTTTCAGTGATTCAGTATTGTGCTGATTTCGGGAATACAATAATTTATTATAAAATTATTATGATTCGTGCACACGTTTTGTATGTTGTTTATCTTACTCACTCACGGGGATTAGAAATGTGTAGGTAGTAAATCCATAACTAGGCTATCGAAGAGAACTAAATTTAATTAAATATACACATTAAGGTAAGCCATTTGTACATTGCAACACAGTTATATCCTAAAAATCGACTACATGATAAACTTTACTACAACGGTGATGATGGAGATAATGAACATGAAGAGTTTTACTAAAAAAATATACATATTTATTTTATCATTTTATTTTCACACAATTTATTGTAATATTCGGATATAATTGGCGATAATACTTTTTCGTTGTGATAGCTATAAAAATTGGATAGCTTATTAATAATTAAAAATAACTTGATTATGACAAGTATTGCATTAAATACTGGGGTATTAAAAGTATTAATTGATTAAACACCATTCCAATATGGAAGGTATTACAATACTGATATAAACATATTTGAGATATACTTAATAAAATTTCTAAAAAAGTAACTGAAGTATAGCAACACAATTTTATTAATACTTTTAAAGTTTCGCGACTTTCACATAAAGTAATATTTATGTAACTGGTCTATATCGCAATATTGACGTGACAACGTCTTATAAATTGGTTTGCCGGGTGACACTTCAAGAAACTGCGTTACGCTCCGCTCACGTTATGCGCTCACAATGAGAGCGAGTGAGAGGCACGCGTCCCGCCTAAGAGCGAGAGAGACAGACATAAAAAGTGAAAGGCACGCGTCTTTCATCCTTCTTCCTACTATACGAATGAATATTCACATTAAAATTATTTTACCACTCAAAGTCGTTGTCACGTAAAACTTTCGCCCGTATACCGACTTTACAGGCAACCAATTTTATTTTAAAATAAAAGTTATGGAACCTTATATTATATTTCTCGAAGTTTCGGCATGGGACACACCAACCGTGGTCATCTCGTGAGTCGTGACCGTGAATTACGCGATTAAGTACCGTTACATAAAACATACTATAACTATATTAAGTATTATTATTATAAAATAACTTCACGCCTTTATCACCGAAATATCTCGAATCTCCAAATCCATGGATAGATCGAATATTGAAACCAGCCATTAACCTTCCTAAAGTTTCGTATAAATCCTATTATGAATGATGTACTGCGGCGGATTGTGTTGATGTATCAGTCTCTTAATCTTCGTGATCACTCCTTCTGTATTGGTCGTGAACCCCGCCGAACAATGTTTCGAATTCGTACACTGGAAGTAATACCGGCACTTGGTCTGTCCGTGGCAGTAGAACGTGTAACCGTTGACGATTGCGAGGTTCTTGCCAGATTTATTCTGCACCCACGTAACTGTTGATTTGTTCAATCTCGTTTATTATTATTTTAAATATTTATTAAAATATTGTATAATGTGTTGTGGGTTCGATCTTCACACGAGACAACACTTTGTGTGATCCACAGATTGTTGTTTTGAGTCTGGGTGTTCATTGTGTCCGTTAGTTGTTTGTTTGTCAAGTACCCCGCGACCCAGGATTTAGTGCTAGTACCTACAGGAGTAGTCTTTAAAAAAAACTACTTAAGAATTAAAATTAAAGATGAATGATGATTAAGAGTTAAATAAAAAAACATGTTATGTAAATTTCATTTATTTTCTGTCATTTTATCATAATTATATTAGTTACTTTATCTTTGCCTTTCGTAGGTAATTATGAATAGATTAAATCCGTAAAATGTAGTTTAATTCCAATGTGTAATTGATTTAAAATACAACCAAAACATTCACGTAAACCCAAGAAGATATTATGAAAAAAGAAAATTTTAATTGATAATTTTACAGAATGAAGGCGACATAAAAATAATATATTTTGTTGCAGCTACTCGCTTGTATTAAAAGGTAAATAATAATGATACATAGACCACACATCCTCAAGGAACTCAACCGCAAACACAACTAACTATCGATATGTAAGTCGTGAAAAAAATTATTCCTTAATTATATTTTAATATAATATCCGTCACTTATTATATATTTGGCGGGTGGATGATTATGTTCTATACTACATGATTTGATGATCGTTTTAATATTTTGAAAGTAACGAAGCGTGATCGACACTATTTAAACGAAAATAATGAACAGTATCTAACCCTTACCTGTAATTAAAAAAAACTGATGTGATTCAATTATATTTTAATATAATATCCATCACGTATTATAAATTTGGGGGCGGATGATCATGTTCTATGTTACACCATTTGATGGTCGTTTCATTTTTGAAAGTAACGAAGCGTGATCGACAATATTTTCGGGAACACGTCCAAAGGTCTGTACTCTTGCACCTAGCATCACAATAGAAGGTAAAACCGTCGACTAAAGCCAACAGTGTGCCATTTTGTTTTTTCACCCATTGAACTGCAAGGAATAATTATTACTTTTTAATATTATTTCGAACAAAGATAAAAAAAAACAATAAAAACATTAAGTATAGGTATGTTTAATTTATTATTATTTTTAGGTTTATCGTTTGCCATTTAAAATTGTATAATTGCAAAAGTTCTAATAAATAACCATGTAATTTTAGTTTATTAACCGACTACTGATGTAGAAATATAACAATTTTACATCAATTAGGCGAGAAAACAAAAATCACATTTATCTTTCAGCTACGCGATATATCCAAATGGTACTTATCCTTAACAATAAAAAATCACTCTTAAATATGTAACTAGACATTTTTAAACCGAATAAATCTATAGAACCTTACAAGCATAAAAAAATATTTTAAATGTTATCAGAAATCACATAGGTATAGAATTGTATTTATAATTTAAGTATTGAAATCACTCGGTATACTGAAAAAAATATCATATCTTATAATATACACCGTTACGAATAGTATATTTCAGTGGTTCGTGTATATGTTCCAAGTAATACGATTTCACATATTTCTGATCTTTGGTGATGACGAAGCGGGCCCTACACTGCCTCTTAGAGCATTCCCAAATATCCGTGCTTTTGTTCCTATCGTCACAGTAAAATGTAAAACCGTTGATTATGGCTATCGATTTTCCATTGCTCTTCCTTAGAAACTGAACTGTAAAAGAAAATATTTGGATTAGTTTATTGTAAGGGGTTCATAATATTGCAAAATTTTTATTTTATTACTTACCGTCTTTTCCCCATTCGCCATACTTGTCAAAAATCTTTCTTTCTGTACCTGGATGGGCAGTGAATTGGGTTTGTCCTAAAATACAAAGAGAACACAGTCAGGTATACTCTGAGCCAATTTACCATCAAATAGAATATTTAGTCGTAGATAAATAGAAACTATAGCACAGAATATATAGTACTAACGTAACTATAGATTTAAATGTGTTCGCGTTCAAATCAATCTCAATCCTATCAGTATGTACTTTATGTCCCATATATGAGTATCTCTGTGTTATATTTGTATCCTTTAGTTGTATGTTTGTAAAGTGCTCTAAACCATGGAGTACAGTTCTGAACAATATTTAGTAAGTAGGTAAATACATATATTATAAACCTAGTGCGAGAGAAAACCTTAAAAAACATCAGAACGGAAACGTAGATTTTGCCCACGATCAATACTTAGGTATAATTTTATTAAAATTTAATAAATAAAAATACATAATTGACTTTTTCTTTGGTAACAGTTGGTGGTAACAAGATGAAAACAGGCAAGTTCTCTGAAATTATCATGAAAAATTCGATAAAAATATTTTAAACAAATAATATTTTGTGATACAGACATTGACATTTTCAGTACATATTCTCAAAACACATAATATAAGGCGATATCTGAAAAATGCAAATTAGCTGAATTCATAGCTTCAAAGCAGGTAGACCGATTTACTTGCTCGTAACATTCATCCGCCCACAATAGCTCAGTACATCTGTGAATATGACAGGTACAATGGCCAAAATATCGGACACTTGAATAAAAAAGAAACGTAACCGAAAAGATATTTCAAAATGAATATCTGAATTTACATCTTGTAATAGACGCCATTACAGATTCTAGACATCAAGCTGGCGTGTGAATGTTGTTTGTCCTTCATGGCTTGTATGTGGGCTTTGCATCCCCGGCCGTATGTGCATCGCCATATGTCGGTACTTCTAGTTCAGCTACTATAAGAGAAGTGGAATTAGAAGTGGGCGTGTAGTAAGTATATCCGTCGAGAAGTGCTACGTCATTACCCGAGCATTCTTAAGTCATCTGACTGAAATAAAACATCGGACAGTGAGTATATTTTAAACAAAATAATTAATACAGATGTTTTCTGAATTGGAATCCATTTACCATCCAACCGCTGTAGACGTTTCTTCTTCAGCAATATAAAAACTAATTGAGATTTTATAACCCAAATTGTAGTAGGTATTAAAGTGTAAAAAAATGCAAGGTTTAAAATTAAGAATATTGATTCGCTCATAATAATAATATCAAAACCAACTGACATTTACAAAAAAGAACATAAAAATATAAAATGCCAACAAGAATTAATTCAGTAAATCAATATAAATAACCAAACTATTTGAACATGAACACAACTTCCAACTTGGATAATATTTTTTATATATACGACTGAACCAAATTGGATTAGGTAATATTTCTTTTATGTTCGTTATTGTCAGGCGAAAGTTTGTATGAAAAAAGATGGAAGAAAATATATAAAAAATATATGGTGGTACGAATTTTGCCGGCTCAGAAAAGTTCAACCGATTTATTTTCAGTTGCAGTTCGACTGGCATATACAATATGTTGATCTGAATTTGCAAATTGTTTTAATAATACAGCATACACAGTAGAAGTACTAAATAACCTAAAATTATTTCAAACAGCGTGCGATGATATAAGATCCTCTTTCCATTCAATGTTACTTAGATAGTAAATCAGAATTAACTGTTGAATCGTGCAAAATAAGACTCTATTGCGCAGTCACTGTAAGTAAGTGTACTGTTGAGCTCCTGAGTGTGTTAGGCACCTGCAATGGCGATCAGCTGAGCGGCGGCGGCGGTCAATACACCTAGTTAATTTTCAAAGTGTATGATTTTTTTACTTTTAGTGACTATTGTTTTCATTTATTTGTATTCAGTTACAGTAGTATATTCATCACTTAAAATATTTTGCAAATGCAAATCACATATAGCCGGGAATATGAATATGTCTAATACGTATCTCTAGTAGCCAAATTAACGGAAGATCAAATACTGAGACCAGCCGTAAGCCAATTATAGCAAATAAAGTATCAAGTGGCTATTAAAATATATAACGTTTCCCTAAAATTTATAGTTCCCCTTTAAAAATAATTGTTTTATGATTAGTAAACATTATGCATTTCTATAATGCTCTATTTTAATACCGAACGGTCATTTAGCAAACAAAAGTTGGCTTTACAGAAGTCTAAGTCCAAAAACGAAATAAAAAATGATAATGTACACAATATTACTTAAAATTAAAACATTCACCTTAAAATGGAAGCAACTTTATTAAGTACTAGCTGACCCGGTGAACTTCGTACCGCCATATATGTATTATACATATAAACCCTCCTATTGAATCGTTCTATCTATTAATAAAAATCGCATTAAAATCCGTTGCGTAGTTTTAAAGATTTAAGCATACATAGCGACAGACAGACAGAAGACAGACTTTGTTTTATACTATGTAGTGATATACACATACACACATAAAATTATATTAATAAAAATATAAAACACCATTCAATTAATACCACAAAACGTACAAAATACATAACATCACTAAGTAGGTATATATTAATGACTTTATTCATAAAATGATGTAACATTTTGTTATTTTACAAACCACTACAGATAACATTGTTCATAATTTGTTATCATCATCATCATGTCAGCCTAGAGACGTCCACTGGTGGAGATGGGCCTCCCCCAAGTTTCTCCACACAGACCGATCTTGAGCCGCCCGCATCCAACCGCTTCCCGCGATCTTAACCAGATGGTTGCGGGAGGCCTACCCCTGCTGCGTCGTCCGGTACGTGGTCGCCGCTCCAGAAACTGAAGATATGCCGTAACTTCCCGAATACTGCCCAACCGAGTTGGATTTGACATAATATGTTATGTTATAATATTTTTATATTTGGGACATAATCTGTCTAAGTAAAAAAACGACTTAGTTGTGAAAGGCACAAAATATTCTTTTTTCTTATTAGGCAATACTTAAATAAGGGGTCTAAACCATAGAATATCGCTATCCCTTTGGGTCTCGTTGGGTTGCGGAGGTCAGACGACAGTCGCTCAGTGGAAAAGCTGATATTCAGTCTTATCTGTTTAGACTAATAATCGGACCCCGAGAAAAGGCTAGGACGATGATGATGATGACTAAAATAATAGTGAGTCAAAAATATTTAACTGCTGTTTTCGGCTTTAGTTTGTCTATATTTTTTTGCACTGACTCTCCATAGCTTCCTTTGATGTTCTCTTTCGTCTTCAGACATATCTTTTATTGATTTTCTTTTCTTTAATATCTTATTATTATGATAATATTCTCTATCTTTTGCTTTCTTCAATTCTCTTTGTTCTGGGGTTAGCTTTGCTAAGAACCTTTGTTTTCTCGCATTCGCTTTAGCTCTTAGTCTAATGTATGCCATGTTACGAGGTATGAGTAAATTTTGTACGTTTAAGGGGTAATCGTCCCCGGACAGATCACCTTGATAACCTGTAAGATTGAAAAAAGAAATAAGATTATTATTGACTGTGGAGTATTATATTATTGATGGCTACTTTTGACGTCACACAAAATGTATGTCTTTTTATTTCTATAAAATGACGTTTTCAGTTTAAAAATGAGGTCCTGATGTAAATGCACAATTGCTTATTTTACTTTATCCCCATCTGATAAGCTCATTTCCGAAAACAAAAACAAATAAACATTAATATTTTCATAAAACTTATTCAAATGTTTTTGATCCAATCAAAAAAATAATAATATATTGTCTCCAACTGTGCAATGTTGTCCAAATGCTTGTGCAATACCAACTGTAATAATTCTAATTAATCAACCAAAAATCAAAGATCTTTTTCTGTATTGAATATTTTGTTTATTAACTTTGTGATAGTTTTATGATGATCGTACATGCGAATGTGATAAAATAGACAAATCCCACAATATAAAACACAAATTGTGGGTTTCAGTATTATAAAAGTATAAATGCTAAGTTCAGCGTAATAATAACATTATCTCTTCTTTATAAAATATAATAAATAAACAACAAAACAAAAATTTCATGCTTGACGAAAGTATCAGGAATACAGGAATCGAATATGTGATATATTATACATTTTTTAAAGAGTTACGCCACAACAACTAGACCTAAACTAATTTCTATACATACATAAATACAGTTTCATGATATAATACAATTATTTCATTAGAGATCTTTCTAGATTATCTGAATACCCTTTCATACTTGATTTAGAGACATTCTATGTTTTAAAAATAACCATGCTGCCGCAATTTACCTACATACCCACTGAAATTTCCACTAAAATATTTATTTATATTTAATACTAACACAACATTTCCCACAGCAAGAAACATTGGACTCCGACTGTATTGTGAGAGAAATAGCAAGAGACGCTAATTTATGTAACAAGCTCAGGGGCTGAGAAGGTACCGTATTTTGTGTAACTTAAAGTGAATTTTACTAGCCCGCTTGAAAAAATCCAAGTGCCATTAAATGATATATTTCGCCACTAAATAGGATGTTGCAACTACCAGTTTTAGTGGCAAGTTCACTTACAACCATTCCTAATACCTGATCTATCTATGGATTTGACTTCTGGAGATACATACAAACATATTGTATCTAGCTAACTAATTTCTGACAGAGACTGCCTCCGTGGTCCAGTGAATAGCGTATGCGACTGCTGATTGGAGGTCCCGGGTTCGATTCCCGGTTCGGGCAAAAGTGTTACGGGTTTTTCCGAATTCTCAGTAGCAGCACGGAGTCTCTCTCGGTGATGTGCCCGGTAACGGCAATAGGCTCGCCCCCTATAACGTGGGACCTAAAAATTCATGTCGAAGTGTGGGTGTAATCCCCTTCAGGGGTACAGGCGTGTGCCTATAAAAAAAACTCTAGTAGCCAAATCCATAGATAGATCAAATGTTGAAACCGACAGTAAGTTGGTAGCACTGATCGGAGTCGGCCGGTGCACGTATGAACAGGCACCTTAGGCGGCTTGTGTTCAATACTTATTTTAAGAACATGATTATCTCCGTTTACCCCGACGTTTCGTTTGGCTTTTGTTGGCCGTGATCATGGCCAAACTCGCTAACCACTCAGTGATTTTTTATTCATACTTTAAATATATATTATGCAATACTATACAGCATAGCCACCAACAAGGAAATAAAACAACAGTCTATCTTTTACAATAATTCTTGAAGCGTCACGAACATATTTAAACCGGTGACTGAACTATCAGTACATTAGTGATACACATATACAACATTATTTAACATTACATAATAATATTTTCCTACGAGATCTTCCAAATTATCTAAACACCATGCCATCTTTAACGAAGACGCTCGGACGCTCATGACTGTGTTGTAGACTGGTGACCTTGACGATTTGACCTCTAGTGTTGGCCTTGAACCTCGCCTTGCAGGGATAGCCGAAGGTACATCGGAACATGCTCTCGAACCAGCCAGGCTTGCCCGTCGCGTAGTACGTGTAGCCAGCTAGCATTGCCACCGGTTTTCCATTTAGAGTGTGAAGGAATTGCACTGGAATGTCGAATAGTACGATGTTAGTAGGAGAGTAGTACAATTTTCTACAGAAGGTTCGCAAAATACCTACGTTAACGACAATTTGTGCGATCCCGCCGTTAAGGAACGTCGACGGACATAGTGGTGGTCTTACTACGGAATTCAATATTCGATCTACAGATAGATCTGTAGATTTTAGATTCGCTTTTGACATAAGCTCCATACAAAAGATGTCAAACACGAATCTCGCCTTAATCACTTAGATTATTCCGCTTTGACAGCTGCCCATTTTTTGATTGGACGACCACTCACATCTATTCCGCACCCACAGGTCACACCGAACGTCAAGATCACGCATTTGGAGCGCTACCAGCGAGTAGAACATATCAAACAGCACTTCTGGCAACGTTTTGCTAATGAGTGTATTTCTACACTGCAGCAAAGGTCGAAGTGGAGCGCTGCGACAGGAACTCTAGCCCCCGGCATGTTCGTGCTGATTCGAGATAAGGCGCAGCCACAGCTTATGTGGTTACTTGGCCGGGTCATCAAGGTTTTCCCTGGCAGCGACGGGGTCACACGAGTGGCCGAAGTTCAGACAAAGACGGGCAGCATCTTAAGAGGCTTCAACTCTATCTGCCCCTTACCTCTTCATTGAAGTATTGCATAATACTTCAACCCGGGCATTATGTCGGCGCACGAGCACCGAGCAACGGCGCCGGAGGAGGACAGCGGCGCGGGGAGGCGGCCCTCTCCGTACGACATAACACTCCGCGCAGCACACCCGCCCGCGACACTCGCTACCATATAACTTGTACCTTTGATTTCTATAAGATCATTAAAAGTTATGTATACAGTCCACTCTTTTATTTGATCTCAACAATAGGACCCTACTTAACAAATCTCAAAATCCATGTATGGATCGAATATTGAAAATGGCCGTAAGTGAGTAAGTCACGAACGTTTGTAGGGAAGAGACTTTACACACCCTGCCTGGATGACTGTGTATGTTTCCTCCGATTCAAAATCAAATGATATTACGTTCCATTGTGAACGTACAATTTCGGTGGCCGATAAAATTGGCCTGCAGGTGTGATCACACTGGTTGTTTGGGTCAGAGTGTTCTTTGCGTCCATTGGTTGAAAGAACGCCAAAATCAAAGTGCATCTAATATCACATGAATTACAACACCAGGTATAATAATTCAGGCTTTATAAAATAAATATGATATAAAATACGTCAATATACATCTTCACCAAATATATATTATCATCATCGAAATAAAGGTAGATTTTGTTAGTACAAAGTAGTCTTACTTATTAATGAAATACCTAATCTCATACACTTCATTGCACACATGCAACTTTTAAATGCAGGTTGACAACACACAAAGTTTCTCATAGCGAAGCATGACAATTGACATTTATGTTTTAACAAATTTCGGACCTTTTGCACAGAATAATTTAGATCTACAATTCGAATATAATTTAATCCGTGTTGTATAAAAAGGCCGAAGTACATTATTATATTTTAATTAGGCATGATTTTCTTTACATATTCAAATTGGACGAGTCTGTGATACGTCCCATCAGACGCCTGACGCAAAAATGGCACATTATGCGTATGTTCACCAATAACCTCGGTAACCACCAGATCTTCTGTGGTGAGAACCGCCGCTTTGCAACCAGTATGGTATTGGGTGCAATACCACCTTAGCATGTTGTTCTTCGACTGTTTTCGACGATTATACGTGTACTTGAATACCAATAACACCTTGACACCTCGAGACATGCTTATTATCTTTCCTGTAACACACCGTACACAAGTATTATTTTTACGAGAATAGGTAGGCATAAAGAATCTCATAGACGATATATCGCCTTATACTGTATAGTATAAGACCATATCATCTCTGACTCATACAAAGAAAACAAAAATCAAACCATTAAGTTTCATAGCTGTGTCATTAAATAAAAAATATAGTAAGAATCAGTCTTTTTACTAAAAAATAACAAGAATCCTTTTTCATGGAAAATTAATTTCAATTAGGAATTAACAACAGAAGTTAATTTTAAAACTTCAGGTAATCGTAACGTTAATAAAGCAGATTCATATTTAGAGACTAGAAACAAACAAAGCAATATTACAACTACCCTAAAAACTAAAATAAATAACTCTCTTTTTAAACTTGTCTTCTTCCCTTTTGAAGTACCGTCGCCGCCTATAGATGTTATAAAAACCAAATTGCTATCGGGTCTCGATTAGTATCTTTCAAAGTATTAAAACATAAATGCAATACCAATTATTTAACAATAAGTAAAAAAAACAATCCTGTATTGAAATATAACAATTAAGAACACACCAGCTTAGGACCAAGAAAGAGGCTCTAAGAAAATAACGTCTTAGATGCTACGATAATACAGCAAAGTTCAGACCGGCAGCGAGCGGGCTTAGCTAGCGAGAAACGATGCATACTAAGCGAAGCTTCAAAATCTAAAGTATAGAGCGCTGAAAGCGACCGCCCCCTGCCGCCGCTGGTCGTGAACAGGCTTTAACGCTAAGACGATGCTGATCATCTAAGTGGTTCTATCATAACCGTCGGTTGGATACAGATAAGCACTATATGCGTATGTTGACCAATTGTCTCGGTGACGTGTAGATCTGGAGTAGTGACTATATGTAGCCGCCTTACACTCGCTATGATAGCGCATACAATACATATACCATCGAAACATGGAGTTCCTCGACTTCTGTCTGAGATTGTACGTGTAGCCATTTGTCAACACCGCTTTCACACCTCTTGACGACTTTACCAAGACCGCTGTAATTCATTCAAATCGTCTTTGACCAGATATAATTTAAAACAGAAAACTGAAATTGATAAAGTAGGTAGATAGGTAAAGCAGGGAAGATCTAAATAAAGTAAAGAAACTTGCTTATACCTCAGATGAAGTAAGATGAGGTAGATGACTCACTGTAAATAAAATGTTAAGGGACATACCGTCCACGTGCCTTGCCTGTGTTGCCGTGTATTTACTTCTTCCAAACTTTACCAATATGATTTTCATAATTGACTTTATCTCACTCGCAATACAGGCCGTGCGGTACCTACCTCTTTACTAAAAAAAGGTAAACTCTATTAAATTCACAAATACTTTAATAATTTAAGTTATTTATTTAAAAACCTTACCATCTAAAGAACTTATACAAATAACTGTGTTATATAATTTTCTATCACAATTGATAAACTTTTACACAAACGATAAATAATAACAAAAAATTCATTTACTATAACATAGACAAAAACTATTTTTTTTATTTAATCTTAGTAAAGAAACACACTCATAATACTCGATTGACCAAAATGACCTAAAAGAGAAGACAGAACAACTTTTATTTAAAAAATATTTCATGTCTCGATAATCTCACTTGGCATTAAATATATTTAAATAATTTGTGATTGATAATAATTATCACAGACAATACATTCTTCTAATAGAGACTCTCTGCTTTATATAATATGCTATATAATTTAAGCTTGCCAATATTTACGATGTAAAATGGCTTTGTCAAACATTGTTATTTGGTCCCGAGCTGCTTGCGTTCAACGGCATTAAATAGTATTATTTCGTCGCTAGTAGAAGTGCAATGTGAATGTAAATTTCGTGCTTCGTAATATTTATAATGTAAGTAAACCGGAATACTGACTCAGAAAACTGAAAAAAATCAGCTAATTTCAAATACTATCCGCTAATTAGCAGTTACAATCACAGATACTGTGTGTCTTTTTGTGACTGTTAAACTACGTTGAATGGTTATAAAGTTTAGCATCATAGGTCAAAATCAAATTTAAAACGATATCCCTGACCAGTTTCCAGTTATTTAATTTCAAAGCTCCTTTGGTAACATTATATTAAAACTACAACAACGAATACATTATATCAAAATATTTAACGAAACTTACGTAGTAAATTGGAATGTGCATTTTATTTTACACATAACATTAATTATAAAAATATACTTATTATATTTACACTTACTCTATGATAGCTCTGTGCACAAAACATCAAATTCACTTCATTTGGCATCTATAAGCCAACTCTTAAATTACTGAAAAGGATTGCATTTACAATTATAGATCTTTCGCTAGGTCTCTTTCCAAAATGTTACATTTACAGTAATGAAAAAATTTAAAAAATTACGTGCCGTCATATTAATATTATGCATCAAATATGTTATATAATTTAGAATTTTTTCAACTCTCAGTTCAAAAATTCTCAAGGCACATCAAATTTATTTTCTTTTTATCCAACCACACATCGAAGACACAATTTTTACTTTTACAGCGAACGTACCCCTTTATTATTTTAACTTTTCTTGCACGCGTATTTGATTTTATTCATTTAATGTGAATATAATGCAATACTGAAAGTGGTGTGATCAATATATTAAATTCGTCCACAACACTCATATGCATTTCAAAATGATCTGCAAATATGTGGATACTTACGTCATATAAATGAATGACGATATACGATATATTATTATGTGGTAACCTTAGCAAAATGCACAAAACTTATGAGACTGCAAGTACCAGTCTTGTTAATTCTACTAGCAGTTTCTTACAATTCCAAAATCATATCCTGTAAATTCGATAGAAGATTCAATATAGGATAGTTTACTATGTGATTGACCCAGTATAGAATATTTTAAAATTTCTTATCACCTAAGGAGAAATTAGACGGCTTGGTTTGTCATCAGAATTGTGGAGGCTATTTGGATGTCCATTTATATGTATACAATATGTAGATAGTACTTGTTTCATCAGACTTACTTAAAATTCAATTCAATCTTTATCACAAGGACTGAACTACGCCAGCGTTTTATGATCGCATAAGTTCAGTTTATATTTAGGTGTGTGAATGTAAACCAGTCGTAGATACAACAACGCCATCTATTGTGACCGCTGAAGCTTTGCATTTGTTTTTGTGCTTTTTCGCGCACGTCCATCTTATTCTGTTACCAACGAGAGATCGAGAATGTCTGAAGAATTTATGACCTCCAATATATATATTTGTGGTCTCCCTGTTGCAGAAGCGAGCTCTCAACAGCGCTGCTAAATATTCTGAAATGAAAAATAATATTAATATAAGATAAACAAATATTGATTAATTATATTTAACTAACATGTAAACTTATATCTTAATTGTTACCGATGTGACTCTTACCTTTTAAAATAATTTGATATTTTTTTAACCCTGTATCACTAACCATTCGTCAAAACTAAGACATACCTAGTGCGTTTTTAGTGTTTTCCTTAGATCCCGACCCCCGCCACCCCACCCGTTTCTAATACCTTCCTAATTCGCATCGCCAGTGACCTGCAAACACTCATTGCGGATGCACGCTCATTAGATCGAGATATATCGAGTGATCGTCGTAAAATTTACGAAAGGTTAGTAACTACGTAACTGTTTTTCAAAGTTGTGCATTTATTTATTTGTCAATTATTTTCAATAATTACTAATGAACATATTATTTTAATGTTATAAGAAGACGTAATAATTACTATACTTTAGAAATGACTAAAAGTTTTCCATGGTTTTTACAAAATTTTAACATTTTATGGGTCGAAAACAAACCGTACAACAACAAACCGTATCATGGGTCGAACCGGAATATAATCATAGATAATTGATTCACATCGGTTCCTCTGGCTGCTGAACTGGTGAAACCGCCATATAAGCTCACAGTGGTAGGTACTCTACGAAGCAATAAGCGAAAAATTCCCAAAGAAATGACGAATTCTAGAAATAGACGAGTAGGTACTTCCATATTTAGTTTCAATAAGGAAATGACTTTGGTTTCTTATAAACCGAAGTCAAATATGGTAGTTTACCTTCTTTCTACCATACATGATCAACCTGCCAGCAACATCGATTCAAAAAAGCCCGAAGTTATTGAATTCTACAAAGGGTGCGGTTGATACTGTAGACTAGATGTGCTCGATCATGAGTACCAGCCGTAAGACCAATCGATGGCCACTGCGCTCGTTTTACAACATCCTAAATCTGTCAATAGTGAACGCATATGTCATCTACGTATCTAATGCGATCCGAAATGAAAAAAAAAAACCCATGAAAAGGAGGCCTTTTGCCTTATAAATGGCGGACGAACTGATGAAGCCTTGGCTACAAGAGAGATTTCAGACGGTCACTTTGCAACGATTTGCATTGCAGATCATCGCGGAGACCCTGAAAATTGATGACCCTCAAGAAGGTCCTAATCAAGACGTTCCCAGAAAACGCAAAACTTGCAGTCACTGTTCTGCAAAAAAACCTCGTATGACCAACAAACTTCTGCAAGGGCTGCAAAAAAGCGATTTGCAGGGAGCACATTGTTTCTATGTGTAACCATTGTTCAATGTAGAATATTTTAAAACAGCTGATATTATTTGATTAATAGACAACTAAGACTGCTTATTAAGTTCGTTTTGTGTCATAAATAAAGTTGATTAAATAAATATAGGTGTTTCAATCTGTCGTAAAATTTTCGAATGGTTAGTAATAACGTTACTGGAAATTAAGGTTAGTGCGCTAGGGTTAAGTAAGGTACTGTAAAATACTGAATAGTTGGCATAAAAATAGTATATTGTATACTATTTTTATGCCAACTATTCAGTATTTTTAAGATTTTGCATGTACCAATAATAAAAGACATCAGAAGCAGGCTAGTTAGGAAGTAAAATAACAACCTCTACCTGACATCTAGTTTGCAGTGCACCTGCAATAATTAACATCCAATAAATAAACCACCTATGTGTGTTTCTGTTACGTTTATTAAAGAAAATTAATAGCAGTCACACAAAAACATCAATCATGGCTACAACTTGTTATGTATAAAATGTTTCGAATAAAATAGTCTCAAAAATATACACTCGTTTAGGTATATAGTATATAATTATAATGTTTATATCATTAGAAACCTCATTTAATTAAGCGTCTAATGATATGCAACATACCGCAATCGGTTAAGTTATCCGAGTTCCACAAACAGATAAGTGCGCAGCGGAAAAGCGTGCGCAATTTACAGTTTACGCGCTCATCTGTTTTTCCAAAAAGGTACAATAGACACTTGTGTGCGGTCAAGCAGTTAGGCATCAGAAGCAGCTAGTTAGGAAGTACAATAACAACCTCTACCTGATATCTAGTTTGCAGTGCACCTGCAATAATTAACAGCAAATAAATAAAACACTTATGTATGTTTCTGTTACGTTTATTAAAGAAAATTAATAGCAGTCACACAAAAACATCAATAATGCCTACAAATTGTTATGAATAAAATGTTATCGAATAAAATAAGTCTCAAAAAGATACACTCGTTTAGGTATATAGTATAAATCAAACCTATAAATATGATTATTTTCTTATATCTACGACGGTTATATGATACAATTTGAGATTCTTGTGGCAATTAAAAAAAAAAAACAAAAAAAAAATTTAAATGTAGCCTTACATTTGCAATGTTAAGGCCAAGAATATATCTCAATTTTCACGTTCAAATGATCCTAAAATAAAAATACTGATTTAATCACTTCTTTTTATAACTACTAATACATAATGCACTAATTAAAATAAACCATGTTATTCTGATATCTTTCGCGTCTTTTCCCATTCCGCCAAGCAACTGTCTCTTTAATATATTCTCCATTTTCATTGACATGGTATTTAGGCGGTTCATGGTTGTGTCCTTCTGACAAATACTTCAGAATATATCCTTGTTTGTCAGTTCGGGCTTTCGCTGGGCATGCTATAGTCTTCTTCCTTGTACAATACCAGAACATTGGAGTGTATTGTGAGAAGGTAAAGCCATTTATCATCAGCAAATGTCTCTTACCGTATTTGCTCGGTAGAACTAGCACTGGAAAAAAGGTGAAGGTTAAATAGATACAAGTTTCTATAATTATGTTGGCTTTCAATCTTTAATTTCGCAAGCACTCTATTAGTCAAAGTTCAGGCTATTACTAAAGTAATAAATCTACCTGCAAGTGATTTTTAGAACATGCAGTACTCTACATGATAAAATAATGTCTTATACAGGACTTGTTCATCACAAGTGATAAATAAAGGAATATTATTAATTTATTGTCATTTCCTTTATTCGTTTAAGATGCAAAAAAGTGCACACTTTTATTATTAATATTAAGACAGAATAACTAAACTTAATAAAAAAACATCAAATTATAACCTCAATGAAGATCTCAAATAAAATGAACGAGTCTTATTAATAATAGTTACTTACGAAAATATAAAGGCCAAACAAACACACGAGACTAAGGTAAAGTCTGACCTGTTTTAAGGCCTACAATACAAAAAATATATCATCTTAGGCTAAAAACTTAGCTTTACCTTATATAACTTGTTATTCGAGTGTTAATGTATACAAACTAAAACAAACTCAGCGAATAACCTAACCAAATTTATTTAGGTACACTTGCCGTTTCAAAACAAAATACGTAGATATACATCCAGATAAACTAGACGTATATACAGATACCAGAATTTAAAATGAAAGAACAGCTGGAATAAAGTAAAGATTGAAGCAGAAGGCAGAACATAAGGACGATTACATCCGAGCGGTAGAAATAAGATGAACAAAAAGATATGCATCTCATTTTGGTCAAAATATACAGAGATGTAGCAAAATCACCGCATTAAACATTTCTTGATTAATTCTATTGAGACGATTCAGGGTCTTCTAATCCAGCTTGATATACTCTCCAACTTGAGTGACGTGGTACTTCGGTAAAGCGTGGTTATGCTCCTCTTGTAAATACTTCAGAATGCTACTAGCATCCGTGCGAGCCTTAGACATGCCCGTCTAAGGCTCTTCTTAGTTCTTCTTAGGGCTTCTTCTTAGTGCAATACCAGAACATAGGACTGTATTGAGATATAACAAGGTGAACTATAGATCTAATTTTAGGAACAATGGATTTGGTGTTCCACAAGGAAGTGTTTTGGGACCATTTTTGTTCTTGATGTACATCAATGATATGCCCAATGTCACTCATCATAAAACTGTACTTTTTGCAGACGATACAACTCTCATCATAAAATGCGATAATATAGATTCCTATGAGCAAGAAATTAATGTTGCACTAACTAATGTTATTGATTGGCTCAATATTAACCATTTTAATATCAATTTAGAAAAAACTAAAATGGTCCAATTCCAAACATATAAGCGTTGTCCAATAGGTTTAAATGTAGCTTATAATGATACACATATAGAAGTTGATACAGTTAAATTTTTAGGTATTATGCTGGACAAACATTGTAACTGGAAGGCTCATATCGAATATATCTGTAACAAACTTAATAAATTTGTATATGCTTTGAAAAAGTTTCGTACGACGGTATCTACAGAAGCAGCAGTTAGTGCATACCACGGATATGTTTCTTCTGTTCTTGCGTATGGTCTTTTGTTGTGGGGAAATTCTGTTGAATTTGAAAAAGCTTTCCGTGTCCAAAAAAAATGTGTAAGAGCTATTATCGGAGCTTGGTATATGGATAGTTGCAAACCCATTTTTTAAAAATTAGGTATTTTAACCCTAGCATGCATGTATATTAAGGAAGTCTGTATATTTGTTAAGCAACATTCAGAATACTTCAAACTTCAATCGCAGATATCCAAAAGAAATGTTATCCCAAGAAATAAACATAAATTGTACCAACCACACTGTAATCTGGAAATCTTTAAAAGAAACTCTTATATTAATGCAATTAAGATCTATAACAAATTACCGAATACATTCAAAGATCTCCCCCTGACAATGTTTAAGACCAAATTGACGAAATGGCTTCTCGACCACTGTTTTTATAACCTCAATGATTATCTGACATTTAAATAATTTATACTTACATTATAATATCATTATTTTCATACAGTGTAATTTTTAAGTTTAAATTTGACATAAATAAATTAGTAAATTCATACCCTAATGATATCCTAATAGTAACTTTATATCCTAATATTCCTTGTTAATATATATAGGTTGTTTTTTGCATTGTTTAGTAAATTGTTAAATTATATCTTAAGACCTTTTGCACACCATTGTTATGGTAGAATGTACTGAACCAATACTGTAATAATTATTGACATCTGTTGTATGTACTACATTCTGGCAAATAAACGAAATTATTATTATTATTATTATAATTATTATTATAATTATTATTCTCTTTATTTACATAATTTTCCTATTTTTTACATTTTTAAATATAACATTCCAAACAAAAAATGACATTTAAAAATATAAAAATAGATTCCCACCGACGACGGGAATAGGATCCAAGTCACCGGCGGTTAGGGCTCCAGAGATAGGAATTTCCTCACAATGCGAGCCGTTTGCAGAATTACTGCCTTTTGCATCAAACTCTTGACCCAGCTGCCTAGTTTCAACCTCTCTAGATGGCGTTCGAGGGTTTTCGCTATAAGTCCATTAACGGACACAACTATCGGAACAATGATTGCCGAATCAATATCCCACATATCGACAATCTCGTGAGCCAAGTCCAAATATTTTTCTTGTTTGTCTTTTTCTGCTTTCACGAGATTGTCGTCATGTGGAATAGTGATGTCGACAATCATTGCGCGGCGCTCTGATCGATCTATTATCACAATATCAGGCCTGTTGCAAACAACAGTCCTATCTGTGACAATAGATCGATCCCAGTACAGTGTTGCATGACCATTCTCGAGAACTGGCTCAGGGATGTACTTGTAATATGGCACTTCGACGTCCACAAGCCTGTACCTCAGAGCCAGTTGCTGATGTATGATCCTGGCTACTTGGTTGTGTCTGTGCAAGTACTCGCTATTAGCAAGACGAGAACATCCGGAGACTATATGTCTGAGGGACTCACCAGGTCGATTACAAGCCCGACATAGGTCTACTGTGCCGTCCCTCATGATATATCTCCGGTAATTTCTCGTCTTGATAACCTCATCTGCAATTGCACAGACAAAACCTTCGGTTTCCCCGAAGAGATTACCGAAACGTAGCCAGGCCACAGAAGCTGGTAGATCCACATCAGGTCCGTGAAGGGCCCGATAGAATCTACCATGCAGCTCCTTGCTCTGCCATACAAGCCTGCGTTCGTCAACGCCTAAAGCTACAGGCCTGCGCCAGTTCTCTTTCGCCAATGAGAGCGGGGTGAGGCCACCATCAACTGCAACCACATCCCGATGCACATCCACGCTGCCCTTAAGAAAATATTCCCTAAGGTTGTACACCTCGCGGTTGTGTAGGTCCTTAGCGTTTAGAAACCCTCGGCCCCCACACTTCCGCGGGATGTACAACCTCATTACAGACGAACGTGGGTGAAGCATTCGAAATGTGGTCAACAGTGAACGGACTCGCCTATCAATCTCATCCAGTTCGGTCTGAGTCCACTTGAGTATGCCGAAAGAGTACATCAAGAGTGGCATGACCCAACCGTTACAGGCGCGCACCTTGTTGCCGCCTGAAAGAAGACTCTTCAGAACCTTTTTCAGGCGACCAAAGAAGCGCACCCGCAACGATTGTTTCATGTCTGTCTCGTTGATGCCCAAGGCTTGCGACATACCTAAGTATTTGTAGGTATCAGTTGCGAGGATCGATCTAAGCTGAGTGAAATCTGATAGATGTACTCCATCAGATTCCACTATCCTGCCTTGTTTTACATGCATAACTGCACATTTGTCTACACCAAATTCCATCCTGATAGAACTACTGAAGTTTTCAGTGACCCTCAGTAGCGCTGTCAGTTGGGACTCACTGCATGAAAATAATTTCAGATCATCCATGTATAACAAGTGGGATATACTTTGACCGTTCCTGCGCAACTTGTAACCAAGCCCCGAATCTCCCAGCAATGTGCTAAGGGGATTCAAGGCTAGGCAAAACCACAAGGGACTCAGACTGTCACCTTGAAAGATACCCCGCTCTATCTTAATAGGGTCGCCGTTTCCGAGACCCTGTCGACACCCTGGATAATGAAGAACCGTTCTCCACTGCCCCATACATGACCTCATGAAGGTGCATAGATTTGTATCTACTTTATACAATTCCAGCACCCTCAGAAGCCATGAATGAGGCACAGAGTCGTAGGCCTTCTTGTAGTCTATCCAGCATGTGGACAGACTCTTTCGGCTACGGCGAGCCTGTTGGCTAATGGCCATGTCTATGAGGAGAAGCTCCTTAGTACCACGGGCCCCACTTTTACATCCATTCTGACATACTGACAATTATTATTATTATTGAGAATACGTGAATCCGTTGATCATCAACAATTTTTTTTTCTTGCTCCTCGGACTTGGTATTATAGAAACTGAAAAATGTACGGAAATTATAAATTTAGTTACGTACCAAATATCATTAGCACTACATCTACTAGCATCACTTTTTCTATTTTGCAATTTCTCTTTAGTTTTTACCTTGTTGGCTTTCGCATAATATCTTAATGTAAGTTGTAACACCTGTACTTCTATAAAACTGTACTAGCGTTAATGTCTTAACGTTGAAAAAAACACTCATTGACTCCCATTTTAAAACTGGTACGATTATTATTAATCTTATACTAATATATAAAGCTGAAAAGTTTGTTTGTTTGGTTGAACGCGATAATCTCAGAAACTACTGGTCCGATTTGAAAAATTATTTCAGTGTTATCTAGCTCATTTGCCGAAGAAGGCTAAAGGTTATCTAAAATCACGCTATGAGCCACGTGAGTAGAGCAGTAGCCTTAAATAATGCGGGTGTAACCGCGGGGTCATCTAGTTAAATATAAATTTTATAAATAATAACAAGAAACCAAGTATATTTGTAAATATTAATTAAAATAATTATGTTTTATATTTATAAAAAATGTGTTGTACACGAAGGATATTATTATT
The DNA here is from genome assembly GCA_944739405.2 of Euclidia mi. Taxonomy (NCBI): domain Eukaryota; kingdom Metazoa; phylum Arthropoda; class Insecta; order Lepidoptera; family Erebidae; genus Euclidia; species Euclidia mi. The sequence continues at coordinate 95,503,570 of OX123186.2, read as the reverse complement.
CAGTAGTCATTTAAACTTTGTTTAAAATCATTATTTCAACAACATTTATTTAACATTGTTTAACTTTTTCAGATTGGTTTTCTAGCAATTATAATGTAATTGATTTTATCAATAAGAAGACGTCTGTCGTGTCATGAATGTTCAATTATAATGTTATTGATTTAGGGATAACACGATGCAAATACCATCTTTGCATAGAGACGGAAAACTCGACATCAAACCCTATACGACTGCCTCGTTGGTCTCGCGGCATAAATGTGCGCGTGGGATCGGTCCCGGGTTCGATTCCTGGGTCGGGCAGTGTTATTGGGTTTTTCTGTCACGAAATTCTCAGTAGCAGCACGGAGTCTGGAAACGTGCCCGGTACGGCAATAGGCTCGCCCCTTATTACGTGGGACTAAAGTATATCTGGCGAAAAGTGGGTGTAGAAATACACCTCTGTCTACCTCTTCGGGGTTATAGGCGTGAGACTATGTATGTATGTATTTTATCAATAACAAGATCATCTCACTTATGTTGTCCATCATGGCGACAAAATTAATGCAATCATGAAAGATATAATTCTGGAGAGATATGCCAGCCACTATGAAAATTTTAACAAAAAAGGGATTACAATATAATTACAAATGGCAGAATTCTGGGGTGACCGAAATCTTAGCGTTTTATTTGAACTTCAACAACTACTTAACCTTTTCTTTAGAATATTGCAGATAACCAGTAATAATGTACAGGTAGGTTCTAAACCATTTTTAATGTAATGGTAAGGAAATGAGTTTGGCACAAATTAAGTAAATAAAACCGGTAAATTTTTATAGCGCCTTTGAAAATGTCTTTTAGCGGTAAAGCTGCATTTTACATACATATACATACATAGGCTCACGCCTGTTTCCCGGAGGGGTAGGCAGAGACTACGGAACGCCATTTGCAACGATACTGACATACCTCTCTTGCTTCATTCACTCCCAACAAGCTACCTTTTATAGAAAGATTTAATATCCGTGTGGTTGACGGCATAGAATACAAGTGTCATCACCCCCTATCTTCCCGTGGGTGTCGTAAAAGGCGACTAAGGGATAACACGATGCAAATACCATCTTTGCGTAGAGACGGAAAACTCGACATCAAACCCTATACGACTGCCTCGTTGGTCTCGCGGCATAAATGTGCGCGTGGGATCGAGAGGTCCCGGGTTCGATTCCTGGGCCGGGCAGTGTTATTGGGTTTTTTCTGTCACGAAATTCTCAGTAGCAGCACGGAGTCTGGAAACGTGCCCGGTACGGCAATAGGCTCGCCCCTTATTACGTGGGACTAAAGTATATCTGGCGAAAAGTGGGTGTAGAAATACACCTCTGTCTACCTCTTCGGGGTTATAGGCGTGAGACTATGTATGTATGTATTTTATCAATAACAAGATCATCTCACTTATGTTGTCCATCATGGCGACAAAATTAATGCAATCATGAAAGATATAATTCTGGAGAGATATGCCAGCCACTATGAAAATTTTAACAAAAAAGGGATTACAATATAATTACAAATGGCAGAATTCTGGGGTGACAATGTTAAAGAATACAACAAAATTAAAAACATCCTCCTATGACACACAACAGCACGACAAATAAATAAAGAGTAGCCAATAGGCAGTCATATTTTCAAATATTATGGATAATTATTTGAAAATCGCTTATTTTTAAGTATCCATCACATTTGGAAGTTATGCATGATTATGGCTAAGTTTATACCTAACAATGTCATTGTCTACAGTGTATACAAAAGCTTTACAACCGATGGTTCTCGTGATACATCGCCAGGTTATTTGTGCACGCCGATTGGATCTATGCTTTGCAAACCTATGACCACTGTATAATAACATTGTATTCCCTCGAGAATTTTTCGCGAATACGGCAACTGTAATTTAAAGTATACAGGCATGTTTACGAGTAAATAATATAAAGGGTATTTGCAAGCATAGAAATAAAAGTATTAATATTGTTTCAATTAGAATTTTAAAAAATATTGCGTCTTCGGCTCTTAAAGTTGTAGAAGAATTATTACACGACATGCATGAATTCATTTTGTTATGATGTCTTAACTTAATTAAGTCTTTTATAAAACAAACATTTAATGGATAATTGATATGCAGTCGTAGTAAAATTATGTACCTAAAGTAAGAACCAACCTGGAAAATTACTGGTAAAATAAAACATCAGAATTACGTGGTTTGTTTTTATTTTTTGTCCAGAATCAACTTAATATGACCATAATAATGTATGTTATTCATAACACATCTAGCTATAAATGTAGAAACATAAAATATATTTAATCTTATTTATCAGCTATAAAATTTAGAAGAACACCCTAACGAAGCGATTTCTTAGATTTTTAAAACAAGCATTGAAATTCTTAGATATAATATCTCTGTACTGTCGTAGAGTTACCGGTTTATGTTCATGTTCGGCGAAATCAAGCCATATTGTATACATTTTGTACATACGCACAATGTTAAGACTACCGTCAAAATACATTTTGTTTGATTTCTTCTTAGCATATTCGGGCACAAATGAATTGACATGATCACAGACACTTTTAATCATGTCTGCGTTTATGGCTCTGTGATGATTATTGTGTCGGCCACGTCTATCTGGCTCTATACCTGAAGTTCCATTATTTTTAATATGAGCAGTACGAATTATACGTAACACACACAGTATTAATATATAACACTAACAGTATTCAAAAACATAATCTTGCAAACTTCAATAGTTTTCATTACCTCAGAATCATCCGAAGAGTATACAGGCAAAAAATATTTGTATGTATACTTTCTAAAATTCGGCATTCCGTTCAGACATCGTTTTTTATTTACTCTTTGTGTCAAATTCAAAACATACTTCCATTGCATGTTTCTGCCCTTTATCTTACTAAATGTAGCGAAGCAGTCTAGTCTTTGCTCATGGGTGATTTTTTCACGACACTTATAGCGACATTTACATTCCTCGCCCATTTCATGGTCTTTCTCCTTTTCATATTTATGATATCGAAGAAACAAAAGCTATTATTATCTGCTAGAGTGCACGGATTAATTACCAATGATGTGTTTGGGTAGCTCCGGGAGTCACACGGTCACACCAATGCAAGATATCATGTAAAATTACAATACAGGAAAATCCAACTACGAAATTAATACAAATTCAACAATTTATTTCTTTTATTAATTATGTATTTACACATGTTTGCCTCGCGCCACAACTAAAATGTAATGGCAATCTTATAATTTTTGCATAGCTTGGGGTTCTAAAACTCTTCTAAGTGATGCCTTCTACCAGAAGCAATGTAACGTGGTATATTTTCATATAAAATTCATGTAGATGTTATACCTACTGCTTATATTCCGTTCAAAACTTGATAATAATAATATTCTACCACATACACACATCACCATCTAGTCCCAAACTAAGCAGAGCTTGTACTATCGGTACTAGATAACGGATAAACATATATATATACTTTTTTTGTAAATACATACATATTATACATAGACACACCCAGACCAAGACAAACATCCATGTTCATACGCACAAATGTTTGACTTCAGCGGGAATCGAACCAGCGACCTTCGGCTAGCAGTCGCTTACCCTCCCGCTGCGCCAACCTGTCATCAATTAATATAATGAAACAAAAGTATTAAAAGAATCAGTATTTATTTATTAAAGAATGAGTATATCCATCGATTTTGTTAGTCTTTCTTTACAATATTCTAAATGAAAAAAATATTATTAAATGATTCTGCATATATACCAAAATTAAAAGAAAATGTATGTAATTACTGATAACAACTTTTCTTGAGATGTTGTAGATTGATCAAGATTATTGTGTGGGTCTTGTAAAACTATATTGTAAAACAAATAATTTCGGCATTGCAAAGGAACTTTTACTTCATAAATTGATCTTCATTAATTTTTTTTTGTACCAGCTGCCTGGTTTCTTGCAGAATATAATTTTGATTTGATGTTTGCGAACGGTGGTATATTTACCACCAAATTTGTTTCAGTGGCGGAGAGCTGTGATTTGAATTCGTTATAAATTTCTGTTATTGGGGTACAACCAGACTTCAATACATTATCTCGTAAATCATCCAGCTTCTTTGCTATAAAATTTTTGACTTCATCACGCTCGCAGCTATGATTCCTCTCATCGGAAATATTGCCGCCATCCTGTCAGAACAACAAAATAATTTTAAATATCAGCATTTGGATAAAATTTAATTAATACCTTTGTGTAGTGTAGTACGCCCTCCGGCTAGTGCCGGCGGTGGAGTGACGATATACGCAAAGTAGCTGGCAGCGACTGGACTCTAAAATCCGAAAATCGTACTCAGTGGCGTGCCATTGGAGTGAACTCTACCCAGTAGTGGATTATGGCAGGCTTGTAGGTATACATAATCTGATCATCGAGAAAGGCTACAAGGATTTTTATGAAATTTAGTAAGCAAGGGTCTTGGGGGCGATAAAACGAACCAGATAGGATTCAACATAACATAACATAACATAACTTCACACCTTTTATCCCCGAAAGGGTAGGCAGAGGAGTATTACACACCCACACATCGTCAGTTATGTTTCGGTACCAATGTAATAGGAGGCTAGCCTATTGCCATCTACCGGGCACATTATTATTAAGCGAGCGATAATTAGCATTTTTAATATTATAATGTTAGGATTCATTTACCAAGAAATTTAAAAAAGTCCAAAAAAATTCGGTCATAACTCAAAAGTCCATGTCATCATCATCAGCCTTTAACAGTCCACTGATGGACTAGGCCTCTCCTTTGAAAGGAGGAATTGGCCTACTATACCACGCTGGCCAAACGGGTTGGTATAGGGTTTGTATCAAGTTTTCCTTCTCTTACAGTGCTGTTCTCTGTATAATATGCTTCCTTTGTTGGCTCTTACGACACCCATGGGATGATATGGGATGGTGACATTCCGTATTCTAAATCCGTCACCACACGGACCGAAAGTCCATGTAAATAATAATTAATACCTTCATCTGCAGGGATCCCTTGCATCCCTGTTTGACATGCACGCATTTCCACTGGCTCCATCTATTTTTATAATCCCTCTTTTTTGTGTATTGGTAACCATCCCTCAATAACACCACACCACCATTTCTTTTTATAAAAGTTAAGCTTTCTGTATTTGCCGAAGATGTTATGGACTCATTATCAGCTTTTTTGAACACATCTAAATAGTCAATACTATGTATTTAACTTTTCATAATTGATTGAATTATGTTAACGAACATTTCCATAATATTTTATGTAAGAGAATGTCCAGTAAAGATTTAGTATACAAAATTGCAAGTAATGGCACATTAAATTTAATAAAAAGAAATACTGTCGCGCTCTATCTCGCAAGTAAAAAAATATAATCATTCAGTTAAAATACAAATCACGGTCAAACACCATCTCACAATTATAAAAAAATCGAAAAATTATTCACTTAAACTACTCTAACTAATTGATTATTATCAATTATTATACCTTTGTTAAAATATTGGCAAACAAATTAAAAAGTTTGACTTAGCTGACTATATGAAACTCAAGCTTAGTATTCGTTTCCACATTGCATTATTTAAAAAGTGTTATTCGTTCAGAATAGAACTCTATAATTCTATAGTAAATACATAAAAATAGAATACACAATATAAGATCTCTTATTTATCAATATTGAAATTAAATATTGAAATACATTAACATAACACTATCTAATTAACACAGAATAGATCAAAGATCACATTTTCGTAACATTTCTTTTCTGGAAAAGAAAATGCCTTAAAATATTCACTGATCATGGTTATGGTCAGTATATCGTATAACATTGTCCATATACGTGACTACTATAGATCGGCACCCATTGTTCCTCTTCACGCATCTCCAAGATACTCTGCCTTTCCTTTCATGAGCCTTGTTATATCTTTGATCCATGAATAAGAGAGTTCTATTTCCATAGCGATTGTGCTGAAAAAATTAACAGTTTAAATAAACGTATTGAGATATTTGTGTTATTAACAAGTGCAAGATCGAAATTTTGTTAAATCCAGTGTCCAGGCATTTGTCAAATAGATATGAAGATTAAAAATCAATATAATTTGCAAGGCACGTTTATCTACGCCAGATTGTAGAAATCAAATCATACGGACTTGTGCGTTCACATTGACCGCAATTCAACTCACTACATCGTAACAGCTTTACGTCTTTGAATTGCCGCGTTATTTTGTGGTTGGTTTTCTATAATCTTAATCTTAATGACACCTTAAGTTTTTGCTTACTAGAATGCTTTCTTAAAATAGCTTTAAATAATATAAAATTAAAAAACGCAACAAGATATTTGGTTTCCAAATCATTTAAACGCAAGCCTTAATTTTTTATTCTACACGCATTATTTACACATTTTCGAAGATGAACAAAAACAAGACATACAGAACACAACCACGATTTATAAAATGAATACGAAAATCATTTTATTAGTCATGTTTGTGTTCTGTGTACTGTATGATATTGTCCATATATGTGACAACTGTAGATCAGCAGCCGTTGTTCTTTTTTACACATCTCCAAGATACTTTGTTATTTCTTTCGTGAGCTTTGTTGTACCGTTGGCCCATAAAGTAGAGTGCTCTGTTTCCGCAGCGGTTGCGCATGAATACACCTGGAACAAATACATTTTACAACAATAAGAATGACTGTGACGCTGACAGCAAAAGCCGACAATTTGGAATCAGAGTCTACCGACATTTCATTAAACGATATGTTTCCGTGACAACTGTCACGGTAGGTATAAGTAAATTAAACTTAAATTGCCTTGCCTAACTAGGCAAGGCAATTTAAGTTTAATTTACTTATACCTATTATTTATTATTTAACACTTTATTGTGGACAGGGACGTCTTTTTTAAATACATACATACATACATAACGTAACGCCTTTTATCCCCGAAGGGGTAGGCAGAGGTGTATTTCTACACCCACTTTTCGCCAGATATACTTTAGTCCCACGTAATAAGGGGCGAGCCTATTGCCGTACCGGGCACATTTCCAGACTCCGTGCTGCTACTGAGAATTTCGTGACAGAAAAAACCCAATAACACTGCCCGGCCCAGGAATCGAACCCGGGACCTCTCGATCCCACGCGCACATTTATGCCGCGAGACCAACGAGGCAGTCGTATAGGGTTTGATGTCGAGTTTTCCGTCTCTACGCAAAGATGGTATTTGCATCGTGTTATCCCTTAGTCGCCTTTTACGACACCCACGGGAAGATAGGGGGTGATGACACTTGTATTCTATGCCGTCAACCACACGGATATTAAATTAAATCTTTCTATAAAAGGTAGCTTGTTGGGAGTGAATGAAGCAAGAGAGGTATGTCAGTATCGTTGCAAATGGCGTTCCGTAGTCTCTGCCTACCCCTCCGGGAAACAGGCGTGAGCCTATGTATGTATATGTATGTAAAATGCAGCTTTACCGCTAAAAGACATTTTCAAAGGCGCTATAAAAATTTACCGGTTTTATTTACTTAATTTGTGCCAAACTCATTTCCTTACCATTACATTAAAAATGGTTTAGAACCTACCTGTACATTATTACTGGTTATCTGCAATATTCTAAAGAAAAGGTTAAGTAGTTGTTGAAGTTCAAATAAAACGCTAAGATTTCGGTAATACATTTCAATATCGTTATGACGACCGTATATACATTTTAATCGATTTTATAAGATTTTCATAGGTATAATAAAATAATAATATATAAGTCAATTCATGTACATTACCTACTTTATTTAAAAACCTTTATGTGCTTTTCTTATAATTTAAAGATTAGCGACATATGTACAATGTAGTTTTTTTGCTAGAGAGCACCTCAGTTCGTGCATATATATCACAATAAGAAGAGACGAGATAAATTAAGTTATAGATAAGTAGCAACAACCTTTTGATTTGATCTGATCATGGACGGGAATAAAACACACAGATTGAATCCAGATCAAACACAATTTTGACAATTTTGCGCACGCAATAGGCTTAAATACACAGACCTATATAAAATCTATATATTCTGTTAATTTTATAAAATACAGCTACCTTACTTTATATAAAAAGTCAGTGGACAGATACGTCTGAAAAGTCATTATCACCATTTGTTTGAAAACACGATAGTATTAGAAATGGTCATCTATACATATGTATCCACGAGTTTTATTGCCCGTTCTTTCTCGTGGTTCTACCTATTGCATTGCGAACGTGGCAGTAAATGTAAATGTAGAATCATCTAGTAATTAACTTTAATCTTTGACGTTCATAAGCGTCACTTTGTGACCTAAATGAATAAATGATTTTGAGTTTGAGTTTGTATGTAGCTAGCATAAACTCGAAAGAATAAACAAGCCATTTTATAGTTTCTTGGCGACCATTCCATACTTTGTGCCAGTACTAAAACGTTTTGAACAGTAAATAGCCTTTCTAGGCTCTGAGATTGCACGAACCAATTGAAAGCTATAGCCAGAAATAAACTACTAGGAACAACCTCTCCCGAATAATCCAAAATTTCAGGAAGGATTTGAAGACCTAATTAGAACTTTATGCTTTATTCATTTACAATAAGCTACCAACGATATAGTTTGCTAATGATTATGAAAATTCTTGAACTCTAAGATCTCTTTCTTAGAGGTGATCACTGAAGCTTTACACCCTTCTTTCTTCTTGCTACAGCGCCAGAATATTCTTCCATTAGCTTGTCTAAACTTATTGTACCTCGCGTTACCCAGTACTAATACTCGTTGTCTTCCGGCATTTAGAAAAAAATTATGATTTTTTGGAAAAGGAAAATACCAATTAAATCACAGTTATCATGTTATAACTTAAATACGTAATTAACGAACCTACCTTATGTTGAGTAAGCTCACATGGGGTATGCGCGTTCCTCGCGCGGGCGACCGGCGGCGGGCGATCGGGGCGTGCACTCTGTAGTACAAAGTGAACGCTAGGCGCACGCCGAGCGCACACGAACGCACATGTCCCATATGGAGAAGACTAAATAATTATTGTCTTCGACTTTTGTCATAATTATACGCTTTCGTATTGTTTACTACTCATACTGAGATTTGTGCTTTTCAAACTGAGTAGATCACATTATCTTCTAGTGTGACTCTTTAAAACATATCTAGCTATCTCACTTTTAAATTTTGAACGGCAATTGGAATAAATTGACCATGAAGGACAGCGATAGTAAATTTTCGATTAAATATTTCATGCTTCAATACTTTGATATTCATAGTATTAGAAGTTGACTATTTTCGCCAGTGAAATCGTCTTGTTAGAAAATTTACGAAACGCAATAGTGCATTAAATATTTAACCGTTCATAATTGCGAAAGCATACACTGGCGTCACCAAATATAAAAACTTTAAATAAGAGTATTATATAAATATTAATTTTATTATTGATTTATACAATAAAAACAATTAAGGTTCACAATTTTGTAAAAACACATCTTTATTTAATCAATTAATTGTGATACATGTTTTGTCAAATATTATGTTCTCTTATTAATAAATCACCTATATGTATATATTTATATGCATCATAATTTGTTTCATACATTACTAAATATACATTTCGTTAAGTACCAAACGTATACAAATTTTAGTGATTTGCGCAACCTCATATAAATGCCATTTGCTGTCGTAAATGATTAGTCGGTTTTAAAGGAATTTACAGTTTTAAGGCGGTACATTTGATAATTATATACAGAATGTTTGGCGCATGGACCGACACAATTTTTTGGGGGTTAGGGGATATCCTAGTTCTTGCCCTGGGGTTCTTGAGGTGAGAACCTCAAGAACCCCAGGTCCTAAGTGTACCAGTACAGGAGATACGAATTTTTTATCATTTTTTTCTGAATTATCTTATTTAAAACGATATAACTGTTTTAGTTTGTAGTCATATTTTCACTAGATAACTTTTATTGGATTCCATAATGTATGATTCTTAAAAAAAAACATAAATCCTTGGGAATAAATGCAAAAAAAGTAATTGTCGAGCTTCAAAACTCTTAAAAATGAAGTAATGAGAACAAAATATGAAATTTTAAATTAATTATAAAAAATAACTAAAAGCTCTTTTGAACTACGATTACTTTAAAAAAAGATCTGTAGTACCTATACCCTTTCTAACGATGTACGACATGGCCTTAAAATCTTTCAATATGTAATCACAAAACAAAAATACTACCTAGCCAGTGTCAGGATAGTGAAATAACAGTTTAGGTTTCAAAATGTTTTATTGAATATGGTTACAAATTTTGTTCGAACTGACTCCTGAAACTTAATAACCCTAATCCCTAAAAAAATGTGTCGGTCCATGCGCCAAACACCCATATTGTGATTCAGCAGAATAGTTTATTATGGTAAATTAAATTCCGTTGGATTCATTCATTCTGAATAAACTATATTCAGAATGAATGCACTACACGACACATTCAGTACATATCACAATATTCGCTAAATACTGACGAATGGTGACGGTTGTCCGTGTGGTGACGGATTAAGAATACGAAATGTCACCACCCCATATCTTCCCATGGGTGTCGTAAGAGCTGACAGAGGGAGCATATTATGCAGAGAACAACACACAGGAAAACTTGATACAAACCCTATACCAACCCGTTTGGCCAACGTGGTATAGTAGGCTAATTCCTCCTTTCAAAGGAGAGGCCTAGTCCAGCAGTGGACTGTTAAAGGCGGATGATGATGATGACTGACGAATAACAAAATGAATCGTATATTTGAGGCTAGCAACAGTGGAGCACAAAAAGGATTTATTTAGTGATAAAGAAAATTGTAAGTTGGCTGTATTAAAATAAAACTGATATCTCAAAGACACGTGATATCTAAACATGATGCCAAAGCATCTCTTCTGAGACGGTTTAACAGTTTTCATGGCTGACTAACGCCTGTTTCCAATATTGTACTCGACTATGTACCTATATCGACTATGTACCTACTAAAGATAAGTAGGTATATATCTATAGTAAGCAGATCCATCGAAAAAATTTAAATGCAGACGTTACTATTATATTTGTACTGTGGAAATTAGGCAATCGCCTAATTTCCACAGCACAAGTTCAACGAATTAATATTTTTAGTAATAATGTTATAATATACCTACAAACCATGTAGTTTTAATCACTTTCAGATTACATACATAACAAGCAATTTTAGGAATGTTACCTATACCTATAAATGCCCTGTGAAATCGACTAACATTTGGTATATTTTGAATATTGATTCATAATTTGCATAACTATATACCTTTGTAAAATGATTATATTAAATATTTGTAAGCCAATGATATCGGTATATCACAGAGGACTGACACTATAGTTTTCTTATTTCGTTGTTCTGTTTTATATAAAAAAGACAATACTATAATAGTGACAACAAATAAACTATTTGGATTCGATTTGCAAAGCAACTGCTGCGGAATGGTTTGTGCTAATTTTAACTTTGAAGGTACGAGTTTGTTGCCGACCGCAGACCGCAACTGCAAATTTCGTCGGAAGGTATTTTATAGAAATACATAGACACCAGTATCAGCGACAAGTCGCTTGCAGTACCTAATTGCGGTCTGTGGTCGGCTACGACCTTGTACCGTAGGTGTAGTCGAGTGCTTATGGTTAACATGAAGACAGGAGGACGTCTGCATATTATATAAATTAGAGATTTAGACTTTACTGTTAGCCAAAATATCTACATAAGTATATTCAGCACGTAAGTTATTAAAATTAAGGTACCTACTGAGAGTAAATATCAGCAGGTACCTTAATTTTATCCATAAGTCGATTTTAATAGATAGCAAATATTTTCACTCACGAGTAATAGACCAACCAAGTAAAGTATTACTTGGTTGGTCTGATTAATTTCAAAACCCTGAGACGAGTAAAGAACCAAACATATGCTTATGAGTAAAATGGAAACCGTTCTCCTTCATAAAATCTTTGAAAATGAACACTCAGCACTTTAGATGTTATTTTCATACATGTTAAATGGCCTTTTTGACGCAAGCGCTACGCACACGCAATGCGTCAATTCTGGTCACGCGTCTCTAAAACGCATACGCTTGCAAACCTTATTGTAATTTAAGTCTTGTATACACCAGGTTTTCTCCGTGAAAATACAGCTAATTTGCTATGAAAACTAATAATGGTCAGAATTTTATATACATAGGACATAGCTCAAACAGTGAAAGTAGCCGTAGTACAAAGAATGGTCTGTCTCGCAAAGTTCGTCGACTAAAAAACCGAGTGTGTACATCAGACTTAACAATTTAATTATTTCTAAATAGTCACTGTGTGTCTAATTCTCGTGTCTATAATGTGTATCCATGTAGGACCATATATGTCATTATGTTTATCAGACATTTGATTACCATAGTACCTAGTGCAGAATCACATGACTGCGTGAGAGTTGTCTCATAATAATATAATTATGATAGTTTATATAAAATGTGCTTCACAGCTCAATTCACTGTGTCAACTCTACCAATGATTATGCAGTTATTAATTTTATCAGACGTTTGATTACCATAGTCCAGGATCTTACGACTGTGTTAACGTTATCCCAGAACATAAGCATAATTATAATATTTCATATAAACTACCTACAATATGCATCACATCTCAATTCACTGTGTCATTTCTACTAATGATTATGCACCCCGGCTCTCTTGATGATCTCTTGATCATACGTGATGACGGAAGCCTTACATCCAATAGATCTTCTCTTGGAACATCTCCACTCAATTCTAATGCCGTTCGCTCTCTTCTTGTGATATTTATGGTTGTTCACCATTAAAAAACAGCCGCGGAGAGTCTGCACCATGAATACTAGAAAAAAAATTTACTTTAAGAATAAAAAAGTAAATAACATACAATATGTTTACATGCAGTTTTTATCAAATAACATACTAGCACAACTTATACACACACATACATCTAATAAGAAACAAAGCAATGCTTGTATTATGGCAACCAGATAACTTATAAAAGTTACTCAATAGATTGATAAATAAAATAAGTAGGTGATAGATAAATAAATAAGGAAATGGATATTGAAATAAGAAACTAGCAAATGAGAAATTGTTTTTAATAGTATATAATTATGTACATGTAAGTACCTGAGTCCTTTTAATTTCTAATTACTAATACTTAAGTTATATTACGAGCCGCATATTCGGATGTTAAAGTTATATTTATAATGAGATTTTGTTATATTAGACCATTTGCACAATTTTCTATGCGATGAAAGGTAATATTAGCACATTTTAATATAATTTTTTTTTTATTTATCACACTCACAAGTACATCTACCATTACAGGTCGCCCCAATTCGATAGTGTAGTCAACTTTATCGCATGCACTAATTACATTTCCAATAAGGCTGTTAAAATAATTATCTATATACACAAATAAATATCAAATCATAAAATTCATAAATAAATTAAATTCATTTATCATAACATAAAATTCATCAATCGGACAATAGTTAATTACTTAAATACATACATATATAATAATTAATGACATAAACCGTCATCAATTGGACAATATTCCATTAAATTCATTTAAAATAACAATAATCATTTAAAGTCATATAATATAATTACACAACTATGTATTACAAAGGAAGACGTTGGTAGTCTCAAAATACTAATATACATACATAAATACGAATTTCTAAATTACGAAAGTTCAAAAGATCATATTATATACCTTTCAGGTAGCAATTTAGTAGTAGTACTAGTAGTTTGTGCGATAGATGACGTATGCCGTTGTCATATTGTATTTCATATTATAATATGGTATACGTTCTTAATATTAATTAACGCTAATGACTTAAATACACTTAGTATATTTCGATACACACATTCACAGTCCGTTCGTTACTAAACTAGTCAAGTCTATGGTTGAGTAAGTAATTTATTGTTTGACACATTTATTAAGAGCCCTTTGATTTTTGAGCCACTGGCGTTTGTGATGCGGAGGCGTGCGTTGAGCGTATGCGATACGCAAATGGCAAACACCTGTGTATGGGCCCTTAATATTTTAAATAAAATATTTATAAGAAAGTCTAAAACTCTCGGATTTGAAAGAAAGGTCCATGCTAAGGAGAGGCAAACAAGCTTTGCCAGACCTAGTGACTTTGTTGGGTTGTCATTTATCCTTCTCCTTTGTGGAAGTGTAATTGGTAACTGTCAGCTGATACTTACTGTCATCTTGGTGAAAAATCTCGCTTGCCACAAAGACCTACAAACATAAAAATGTATAAGATTATTGCCACTGCATCCCATAACAGTGAATAACAGATCAATTAAAACTTATATCATAATAATCTTACATAGTCAATTAAGCTTATAAGAAACAGTTAAAAAAGTAGAACAATTTAAATTATTATTCATAACACATAGACTAACGTACCGATTATTATAAACTTCAGTAATAACAAAATAAAAAAGTACCAAATAGGTATATTTTATGAGTCTCAACAGTAAGTCCATTCAGAACGATGAGAGAGCCTGTAGATTTAGGATGGTATTAGGTATATCGTAAGAGTCTAAACTTATAATAGTGCCAAACCAGTTTTATGTATCCTAAATGAGACAGCAAAATATTTGCAAAAAAACATAATAAACAACCACATGTTTTAATCCTTTGTTAGGAGCGACTCTACATGCATTAAATTAACGGCTAGATTAAACGCCTTTTTTTTGGTGTCTGGTTGGTAAATCCTCATGGAGTCCCTCCGCCCTGGGGGGAAGACTTAAAACCAACCCGTGCTCCTCATGTACCCATGTGTCGGAGGGTAGGGTTTCACCGAAGCATTCCTCGCTACACCCCGACGGGTATTGGCCCGCCAGATGATCAGGCGGGCCCCGAACGAACCCCCTTGGCGGCAGATGAAGGGGTTGCGCTCCGCCGCCAAGACACCCAGCGGCCGCAGAGGATAGGGAGGACGGCAACGCAACACCGCATCTCCTCTTCCTCTGCGGCCCCACTGCGACGCAACGATGGTGCGCCCCCATTTGGTCGCGGGAGATAGGGCGCGCGGCAACGCAACACCGACACGCCTCTTCTCCCGTGACCGCACACGACTGCGAGGGACAGACAGAACTGTCCCCCGCACCCGCAACTTGGGACGCATCCTACGCAGGCCTCACGTAAGCCCACGGGGAGCGTCCCCTCCCGGGATCCCGCTTAGCTTCACCGTCGGTGTACCTTAAACCCACGGTTACTGAGCCCCCCCACCACGACAAGGTGGAGATCCCACGGGGGATAGATTAAACCCCTGGACTTGAATTTTATAGGACCGCACAAAATGTTGTCCCTAGGGAATATCGAAACCAGCGTGCGACGAAAGGCTAAGAAAAATAAATATTTCTGAGCCCAGACCATAATTACAAGTATTGAACAATTTAGGAGTTTCTAGAATCTATTGTTATCTTACTTAGCTACCAATTGCTTTTATTTCTCAAAAATCTTAAACTGAATCCTGTTGAGACACAAGTAAACAAAATAATTGATCTATATTTCAACGATGTTCAACATAAAAATCACACTAGCGTTCTCAGAGCGTTTTCTCTGCAGTAAATTGACCGTTGCGTATGCGCTGCGCATAGGTTGGACAAACCTGAATGGATCCTAGTAATGTATTTAATGATTATGTACATCATCCCGCTTTATAATAGTGTTGTCAAAAGTCATCATATTGGCTCGGCAGCCCAACAGTTTCCTCTTGCAGCACCTCCATTCTCCCCTCATGCCTCGTAATCTCTCTCGCACGAACCTGTATCCGTTCGCGACGATCATTCTACACCCTCGTGGAGAAATTGCGTAGTATACTGGAATGAAAATAGAAAGATGTTACATTTTTTTGAGTGTATAGTACCTTTATAGTTTGACTTTAAAGTCCGTAAGCTGCCATTGTATTTCAGACAAGACAATCCTACCTATCCCACCCTAGACCTATGTCAGTAGACAACAAACTATCAATTCTGGCTAATGTAGAACAAATGTTGCGTCTCATAGAATCACATCGCGTCGCTTGTGCGGCATACAAGGTTAGTATACTTAGGTCATAGGTCTTCATAAATTTTAGAGAAGTAAAATAAATTACTTACACTTATTTTTTTTACTTACTACTCGTTAATATAACTCACTAACATAGTCGTTACGAACGATACGTCCAAACCATTGAAGTTTAATCAGTAGGTATTGGTGTTATCATCATAAGGCCCGTGTAAAAGTACTACGGGAAGACTCAATCCACCACGCTGGCCAAGTTAGGGTTGGAAGACTTAAAACTATTGCATACCAAATTGTACTGCACTCCTATGATCTATGAGAACCTATTCCTTCTAAATGAAGGAATAGGTTCTCATAGATCAGATCAGATTAGCGTAAACTTATATAGGCATCTTATAAAAATCGAGAAGGGCTTATGGGAAAGAAAATAGAAAGAAAACAATTGTTTGCTCAAATAATAAAGCTTCTTTTATATCTTCAGCTCAATAATACTTCAGAATCACAAACGTATAAAACCATACGCTATGGTACATTAATTGTATATACTATCTATCTATACTGGTTGTAAGGAACGACGTAGCGCCGGCGTACCGAAAACTGATACCAGTTATTCAGTACATCATATTGAGGCCTGTGGCGGTCGAATTAGATATATAAATAAATAACTATTTAATAAATACATAATCACGACATGAAATCTTTTATCCGCTTTTGATTAAAAGCTTTAGTTATTCCTCACAACAGCTCTTGAGCTATCTGATAGGGAAAGTTACGCCAAAATCGGTCCAGCCGATATAAAGATCAGCCGCAACAAACATACAGACAGATGGACCGATAACAAAATAAAATTTTTAAAATTGTATTTCTGTTATACCTAAGCATTAAATAAAGACTTTGATATTACATACGTAAACTTTAATTTTATTTATTTGTGATCATAAAGAACTTATGATATTCAGATCTGAATCACGCATATTTCTTTTTTCATCGCTATTTTTATATTTTATACCCACATTACTACCTCGACCCGACTGCCTCGTTGGTCTCGCGGCATTAATGTGCGCGTGGAATTGGGAGGTCGCGGGTTCGGTTCCCGGGTCGGGCAAAGTATTATTGGGATTTTCCGTTAGGAAACAAGGACTCAATACACTTTAACACTAGTTCTAGATATTAGTTTTTTATTTGCTTCGACTAATTGTACCTAGGTCTTAAAACTATTAAAAGAGTAATGACAAAGCTAGCACTTAATAATACATAATTATGTTTAATTCATGTTTCATAGTTTTAGAGCTCTAAACGAAGACAGTTATTTCTGGCCATGATTATAGCACATTTCAAATATTTTCTGTCAATAAAAGTCCTACAGTACAAATAATAAATAAATAAAACCCTGCACTTGCACGGGTATACAAAACCCGTTGATAAAATAGTATTTTATTATTTTTATAGATTCACGCCTGTATCCCCGAAGGGGTAGGCAGAGGTGTTATATTACACCCACATTTCGCCATGATTTTCTTAGGTCCCACGTAATAGGGGGTGAGCCTATTGCCGTTACCGGGCACATCACCGGACTCCGTGCTGCTACTGAGAATTCGGAAAAGCCCAGTAACACTTTTTCCCGACTCGGGAATCGAACACGGGACCTCCGATCAGCAGTCGCATACGCTATCCACTCGACCACGGACCCAGTCTAATAAAATAATAATATTTTAATAATTCTAATTATTGGTTGTGGTCTGCTCTCACTTTGAGAATGATATTATCTATGGTCATGACGAAAGCTTGGCAGCCTTTAGTCTTGTTTTGACACCGCCATCTTGTTTCTGGTCCTTCATTCTGGTGAACAGCAACAGTATACCGGTAGCCGCCAATATCCAAACAACGCTTCCCGTTGCACAACAATCACAAACAAAAAGTACCTAAGTATTTTTCTACAACTTGCATTTTTAAATCTACAATTCTTATTTTTTTGTATTATATATTACACTGAACACATCTACGCATGTCCGACGCACAGCTCATCTGCCGAATACATCTGACCTTTGGCGTTCCGTAATGCGAACTGACATTATTAGGTACCCTCTGTTTGACGCAACCCTCATGTATAGTACACCTGCGGGGTATTATACCGCTTGCACCCTTTGCAGTATACAGACATAAATGGAGTCTATGACAATATTGCAGCAATCTATGCAGTTTTGCGAAAAAACAATAGAATACATTAGCCAATCTAGAGGTATCGCTCTGTGAGGACGCGAATAATAGGCTGCCACGCAAAGTAAATATTCGACCCCACACGGAATCAGCGCGCACCACTGACTTTTAAAATATGTGTGTATTCATTCACTGACCATCGACACTGTCATTGAGAATCGCTAGACAAAGAATCGCCGCTAGTATGTGAGAGCTTTGACCTGACAATTGGATGAAAATATATATTTCAGAATCAATCGCACCCAGCCTATTTTTGGGATATCAGAATAAAAAAACTATGCGACAAATTAACATAATTTATTATTTTAACAATTTTATATATTATTTATTTTATCTTATTCTACGTGAAATTATATTAAACCAATGTTATAATAAGTTACTATTGATTGTTACGAAGCAATACAATCGACAATATAATATTAATTTCAGCTAATCAGACTTTGTCCCTTAATAACCTTAGCAAGGCAAACATGGTATTTTGGGTTCTATATTATAAGTACTGAATAAGTAATCATAACTCAGATCAAGCGAAACAGACATCTGTCTGTATCTACAGCACGGCCTTTCTTGCGAGTGAATAAAAAAATAGGAAGACCGGTGCACTGCACACGCGTACACCCACACATCAATAAAAGATCCTATTTACCACGGTAACAGATATATGCGGTTGTGTTTATTCCATTTGAAAGTTACATTTGGTGGAGTCACACGCTTGGTCTTGAAAAAAGGGGTGCAGATGGTTTTAAGCTCTATCTGGCAAACTATAAACCACATAAAAAATGCACAAACATGTTTTGCTGCAAATAAAATTCAATATAACTTTGCAAAAATGTTAGAAGATCATACAAAATAATTTCGTGGGTCTTAATCGCGTGAAACTTACTTAACTAACTTATTTATGGTATAATAGCTATTTGTTGCCGACGCTTTGATCATAAACGGGGCCTACACGGACTGGTTTAACATTGATCGTGGTGTTAGACAGGGATGTGTAGCGTCTCCTTGGCTGTTTAATCTGTTCATGGACAGTTGTTTGACCGATCTGGAAGAGTCTGAATGTGGATTAAGAATGGTTGGTGTTTAAGACCCTGCTATACGCTGACGATCAGGTTCTATTTGCATCGTCAGCGTTGGATTTGCAGCAGATGGTCACCACGATGAATGAAGCGTATAAGAAGAAAGGTATGAAAGTGAATGTTAACAAAACCAAAGTCATGGTCATAGAGAGGGATGATAGTGTAACTGAATGTGACGTAATGATAGGAGATGAAAAAGTGGAGCAAGTGAACGAGTTTGCGTATTTAGGGTCTTTGTTTACGAGAGATGGAAAATGTGAGGGAGATATTGAAAGGAGAGTGAAAGCAGGAAATTGTGTGAATGGCGCCTTACAGTCCATCATCAGCAATGGTATTTTCCCAAAACAAGCTCGCCTTGCTATACTGCAGGGAGTTTTGGCGCCAACACTGATGTATGGTAGTGAATCATGGGTATGGCAGAAGAAGCAATCTTGTTGCCAGCTACCTTAGTGATAGAATTCAGTATGTAGATGTTAATGGGAGTAGGTCTCTAGGTTTGGCAGTAGGAATGGGTGTTCCACAGGGCTCTATTCTCGGTCCATTTCTTTTTTTAATATATATTAATGATTTGCCGTTCTTTGTACAAAATTTATGTGATATTGTTTTGTTTGCCGACGATACGTCACTAATTTTTAAAGTTGATCGTAATTTAAGTAACTTTGATACCGTCAATAACACTCTTGCACAAGTATTAGATTGGTTTTCGACAAATAATTTGGTACTCAACTCAAGCAAAACCAAATGTGTTAAATTCTCTTTGCCTAATGTCGAAAGTGTTCCTACTAATATAATTTTAAATAAGGAAACAATTCAACTAGTCGAATCAACCGTATTCTTAGGTGTAACTTTAGATTGTAAGCTTCAGTGGGGCGCCCAAATATCCTGTCTCGCAGTAAAACTTAGTTCTGCAGCGTTTGCAGTTAGAAAAGTTAGGGAATTCACAGATATAGATACTGCTAAACTGGTTTACTTTAGTTATTTTCACAGCGTAATGTCTTACGGAATAATGTTATGGGGTACAGCTGCTGATATACAGACTATTTTTGTCATTCAAAAAAGGGCCATACGTGCAATTTATAAGTTAGGTGCTAGAGATTCTTTACGTGATAAATTTAAAGAAGTAGACATATTGACAGTTGCATCGCAATATATATATGCTAACTTAATGTACATTAAGAAAAACTTAATTCTATACCGCAAAAATAGTGATTTGCACAACGTGAACACAAGGAATAAGCATAAACTGGTGGGAACTAACTACCGTCTACATAAAGTTCAGAACTCATTTGCGGGGATTGGTATACGATTTTTCAACAAATTGCCTCTTGAAATAATGAATTTACCCATGCACAAATACAAACGGACAATTAGGAACTTTCTTTTACAAAGGGGTTATTACACTATTAAGGAATTTTTAAATGATAAGACACCGTGGGGATAGGCTTAGGCTTGTTTAACTCACAATTATTTTATTTACATGTTAAGTGGAGGTGCCTCGTGAACACATGATTTTTGCAGGATTTGGATATTTTTATGATTTGTTGAATGTAGTTTAACATTATTTATCTCTGATCATATCATTGTTCACTTGTCACCTTCACAGAATTCTTTCTACATTTGCATTCCTTCACGTGTTCCACTAACTTATGTTAATAATAACGATCTGGAAAATGGAGGTAATTGGCGGTCATGGTCAGTATACCAATAGATTGTTTCTTACTGCTGGTTCGTATACCGTTGTCGTCATGCTCACTAAAATGTCATTTCTTGTGGTGGCGTCGTGTGTCGGGTCATCCCTGTCCCTCTAATATGGCGAGAGGGATGATGGCTGGCACATGCGTCATACTCGTGAACGGGTGCTACTTGCGATGACTGGTCGATGACGGTCTTGCGGGCTGGTATTAGATTTTAATATTTAACTGCATCATTTCCATCATGGTTCTGATCACTTTCGCGGATTGCCTGCATTATTAGGTATATATAATGTAAGTGGATGCTCCTGTTTCACCATGTCTATTCTGAGGAGGCTAACCAAAAGTATTATGCTTGAGTATTATGATGTACAGTAAATATATACAAGTGATATAGAAGGTGTAACAGTTGCAGCACCTTACAAAATGTAAATTGTGTATTATGCAAAACCTGGCGATGAAAAAGAGTGACCGTGAGTTTTATTGCCCGTTCTTTCTCATGGTTCTACCTATTGCTTTGCGAACGTGGCAGTAAATGTAGAAGCATACAGTAATAATGTTTTAAATTTGAGTATAAGTAATTATTTTATAAATTTATTATTTTGACGTTCATAAGCGTCACATTGTGACCCAAATGAATAAAGGATTTTGAATTTGAATTTGAAAAAAAAAGAAGCATGAAAGTAGAATCAATGCTGTGGAGATGAGAGCTTTAAGGAGTATGTGCGGAGTAAGGCTGATTGATAAAGTGAAAAACAGTGTGATACGAGAGAAGTGTGGTCTAAAAGAAGATATAGTGACAAAGGTTGAAAAAGGAATGTTGCGTTGGTTTGGACATTTGGAACGGATGGATGAAAGAAGGAATACGAAAGGAGTGTATCGTGCGAGAATGAATGGAAATGTCGGTAGGGGACGCCCTAGGCGGACGTACGCCGACCAAATAGGTGACGTACTGAAAAAGGGCCAAATTAAAAGTACCTATAACCGACGCGCATGCATGATGAGGTTAATGAATGTCAAGGAAGCGAAAGAAGTATGTTTGAACCGAAGCATGTGGCGTTCTATAGTCTCTGCCTACCCCAATGGGAGACAGGCGTGACGATATAGATATATAGATAGCTTTGATCATCTTGCACCGATCGTGTATCCGAGAGAGATTATAACAAACCGCTACGCGCCAGAATACGTGACGATTATGTTAGAAGATGTTGGTTTACAGACTTAGCAGACTAACCAGTATCCACCGCATTCCGATGATTATTACGACCCCATTAAACACATGTGTACCAATGCGCGAGCGCGTGATTTTTGGCAGTGCTGTATTTACTTATTTTCTTGATTCACATTATAACAATAAATACAATTTAACTTTGGTAAAACTATCTAACTATAAACATCACTGTACATGATTGGTGTGCTCTCCCTTAATATTTACAATACAGTTTTCGTGTGTGAGTATAGTCATTTTACAGCCAGTAGCTTTTTTATGACACACCCAATACACTCGGGTGCCTCGACATTTGTTTCTTCTAAACATAACATTGTCATACACAATGTTATGCCCTCCTCTTTTGCTCTCGACGATAACAGCTTGAAACAACAGAAAATTAAAATAATTATAAATTAAAATTTTAAATACATTAATAAATTGGCTTATTAAAAACGAAGGAATTATTCGAATTATATTTTATTTATAAACATAAAGTGCGCGTTGGCAGTCTCATGCCTTTCGAAAACATCACAACAACATGGACCCTAGTTAATAAATGTGCATACATATATGTACATAAAAAGTACACATGTAATCACACCTTTGATCAATAATTAATCCTAATCGTCTTTTTAGACAATATTATCCATTTGATATTTTAGGTAATCTTCACAAAAATCTAAATTAGTTTTATACGTGTGTTTAAGGACCGTACCCAAAATCTTTATAAAACAACAACGATTTAACCTCTAGGCAATATAATTTTACAACGAAAAAAATAATATTTATTAGATACTACTAATTTACAATGTTGCGTTAAATACATATATTCTTAATTCAAAAATCGTTCAGCGTTTGTTGCAAAGCTTTCTTAATTAAAAACAAACTTGTTGAATCATCTTCGTAAAATACAAATATCTCAGTGATTAGTGTGATTTCCCTTAACAGTAAGTAAATTGGTGCCATTTGTTTGCACTGTCACTTGGCAGCCGTCCGCTTTTCTCCGACACACCAAGTAGGCTTTGGTACCCAACACCTTTGTTCTCGTGAACACTTGGTTGTTTAGCAATAGATTCCTACCACCTCGACGGGTAGTGACTATCACAGGGGCTGAAAGTAATAGCTTATTAAAACTCATAAAAAATCAAACATTCGTAAATTTTTCTCGATACCGCATAGATTAAGCCAGTGCTAAACCGGAAATTACAATATTACTGCGATTAGCGTACGAATAAAAAATCATAAATCTCGTCCAACATAACATTGCTACGTCAAAATACTCGAACTATTTTAGTATATTTTTAATAAACCAACCTTTTCCATTTTCAGTCCAGGTCGATAACAATAAAAAACACATTGTTTTACCTATTTGTATTTGGTCTCTTGTCGTTCAATTTTACAACTACTTTTAAATCAAATCAAATAATTTATTTTTGCAGAAAGCACTGTTACAATGGTGTGTCAATAAGATAAAAAGTTCCAAGTGTTTCAACCAGTTCAAGGCATGCAAAATTTTGATGGCAGTAGATCGCTAACATCGAAATATCATAATTAATACAAATATTGAAAATAGTAATTACAGTGTCACCATGAATACATAATAAAATATGGAAGAAAAAAATAAATAAAATCTTAAAAATTATTGCAATATTGATTAAAATGTCATATTAAAATATCAGTAAATTCATAATTATGTCAATTAGAGTCGTTAAATTAAAATTGGCAAAAAATTAAAATGTCATAAAAGTAAAATGTCAATAAATTAAAATGTCATGAAAGTAAAAGAAAAGAAAAGTGAAAGTCGTCCGTGTGGTGACGGATTAAGAATACGGATTGTCACCACCCCATATTATCCCATGGGTGTCGTAAGAGCCGACAGAGGGACCATATTATGCAGAGAACAGCACTGTAAGAGAAGGAAAACTTGATACAAACCCTATACCAACCCGTTTGGCCAGCGTGGTATAGTAGGCTAATTCCTCCTTTCAAAGGAGAGGCCTAGTCCAGCAGTGGACTGTTAAAGGCTGCTGATGATGATGAAAGTAAAATGTCAATAAATTTAAATGTCAGAAAATAAAAAGTCGATATATTAAAATGACATTCATTATCTATTTATTTTGAAGTTATAATTTATATAATCACGTATATCATAAAACATTTGTCTTTTAGCATAGCTTTCAGCTTTTTTTAAACATATTTAGATTTAGTGTCTTAATATCTTTCGGTAATCTATTATATATTACTGGAGCCATGTGATATACACTTTTATGCATCAGTGCAGTATTTGTTTTACGCATACACAAGCGATACATATCTCGTTGTTGTCTACTGTAAGTTTCAGAGGCTAAATCAAATAGGTTTAGGTTACGTCTCACAAACACTATAACCTGATAAATGTATAAACGGGGTACTGTTAAAATTTTGCATTTTTTTAAATATGGTTCACATGAATCCGTTGTCTGTAGCCCAAACATAGCCCTTACGCATCGTTTCTGAGCCTTAAAAACTACTTCTCTGTCCGTTGAGTTTCCCCAGAAAATTACACCGTACCTAAGAACTGAAACTACTAGTCCATGATAAGCAGTGAGCATTGTTTCTTCATTAGCAATTTTTGACAATTAATGTAGAGCATAAACTGATTTGTTAATTTTTTTACATAAATGTTCAATATGTGACTTCCACGATAGGTTGCTGTCTATATTAAGTCCAAGGAATTTTGTGGTTTGGACTTCCATAATGGGCTGACATTTATAATTAATTTTAAGCACAGGGGCAATAGTGCGTTGACGAAAGTGCATTAATTTTGTTTTTCCTATATTAACTTTTAAATTATTTGCATCTAACCATTTAATAATAGCGCTCAAGCTAACATTTATGTTCTGCTCGTATGTTTTCAGATCTAGGCCTTTGATTGCAACGGTACTATCATCTGCAAAGAGTGTAATGGGATTCGACGTAGCTTTTGGAAGGTCATTTATATACATTATAAATAGCAATGGTCCTAGAACACTTCCTTGTGGCACGCCATACAAAACTTTACGTCCGTAAGAGAGAAATGTGTCTTCCGTCTTTGTTTTGCTATTTTATGAATTTATGAATAGTAAGTGTAATTTTACTTTATATAAGTTGACCAGCATAGTGAATATTGATATATATACATACATACATACATACATAGACTCACGCCTGTTTCCCCGAAGGGGTAGGCAGAGGCATATTAAACGCCCACTTTTCGCCAGTGTTTTGATCCCACGTAATTGGTGGCGAGCCTATTGCCACTTATCGAGATATTTTGTTTGCCAGAGCCTCGTCCGTTGATCGGCAGGTGCACCACTTGCAGGTGAGGTTGGCTTGGGACCCTAGGTTCTTGGTGGGAACTCTATGCACGCACCCACACGCACACATTGATATTTATATATGAAGCAAAACACTAATAAGTCGAGATTCGCTGATCGTATAAGAAAAATGATCAAATACCGCAACAGACAACTAAACAAAAAAAAGTTGTTGCAAAAGAACAAGAAGTAAAAGTAAAGTAAAAGGTAAAAATATGTAGTTTATTAACAAAATTTTGTCACGCTACGGACAATTTTTGGTATGGGTTCCTTTTAGTCTTACGATCTCGTTCCCAATAGTAAGGACGGTCGCTGTACATCCATGGGTTCTTCTTCTGCACACCCAGTACACGTTCTGAGCCCAAGCCTTGTTCCTGACAAAATGGTATCCATCCAGCACCAGCTGCAAGGAGCCACGTGGTGTCGGTACTAATACTGGTTCTAAAATAAAAACTATAGCATATTACACTATACATGGAGCTTACTATCGCTATTCATCTATTGCACAGATCATCTTTTAAATAACTTAAGTTACACCAGTATAGCTACGATAGATGCCCTAGAGATAAATGTAGCTGGGATAGACCAGATGCGTTGTATCACAAATAGGTACATGTTTTTATACAATTTCGTGATGAGTAGATGCAATTACTAATTAATATTCGACGACCGGTTGGCGCCGCGGGAGTGTAAGCGACTGCTACGCCGTAGGTCGCGGGTTCGATACCCGCTCAAGGCATACATTTGTGTGCATGAACATGGATGTTTGTCTTGGTGTGGGCGTTTCTACGTATTATATTACGTATTTACAAAAAAAAGTATATATGTATTTCTATCCATTATCTAGTACCCATAGTACAAGCTTCTGCTTAGTTTGGGACTAGATGGTGTTGTGTGAATGTGGTAGAATATTATTATATTAATATCAATACAGATAGTACATTATCTTCTAGAAAACTTCTTAGAAAATATTAAAACATTTATTTTAGAGCTGCATCGAAATGAAAGAGATAAAACACATTGCCAGTTACTCATCCACGAAACAAATTAAAGTTATCAATCAGGTTCAGTACATTCCTAGCATATGTTCACGTCTTGAAAATGTGTATTCGGCATCCTGTCGAGAGAATTGAGTCTAGTTTGGTTCATATGTTGGCAGCACAGCAACTTATTTTTTTTATTAAGCTGTGTTTTCACTAGTTGTAGTCTCGGTCCGAGTGGCTGTTTAAACTCGCAACTCTTTAGATGGGTGACCGCGTATGGCATTTAACATCCGAGTGCTTCCGCATGTCGAAGGGAACGTTATGCTGTCGGTCCCGGTACTTGTATGAGGACAAGGATCATTAGGCCATATCGGGGTCAATAGGGCGCGACTTGAAAACTCCGATACCAGAGTTGGCCATATACGCACACAAAGAGAAAGAAAGAGACGCTCTCACAAGCTCATGCCGCTTCGTGCTTCACAGTGATGCAGCGTCTCCTTTTGCGCTTTATAGATTGCAACATCAGCTGGTTCTGGTGCTAACACCTACATGCGCAAGTGAAGATCAAATAATATTCTTAATAGCCGTTTCTCTTCAACTTGAACCAAAAATCAAAATAGAAAATTACAACAAATCGTGAAATGAATAAAACTCCTATTGTTTCATAAGTAATATTACTCTACTTTACCCAGAAGTAGTTTCATTAAGTTCTTTTTCCTCTGCATACTCTTCTGTCTTGCTAGCTTTTGTTTCCAGTACCGTGCCCTTTGTTTTGCAAGCCATTCGGCATATTTTGCTGGGTCTTTTCTTATTCTTTCCACTCTTGCTCGTTCTGCAAGACTCTTTTTCTCAAATTTTTCTTCGTTAGTCATTTTGCTTCGCACTTTCTTCACTGAAAATGTATGACATTTATTATGAAGGCTACTGAGCAATTTTGCCGGCAAATGCGCTTTGAAATATTGCTAGAACTATTCAACGAACATGTTTTTAAAGTGTCATAATATGGCATATGAAACATTAAATTTAAATAATAAATCGGTTATCCGCAATGACACGTTAGTCTATAAAATATCAATTTGATTGTATTTGAAATACTTATATCTATATAACCATCACGAGTAAATATTACCAATTCTAACACATGGTAATGAATACCTGTTAATTAAATTATATATGACTTAATAACAGTTATTGATGTTGATATTATCTCCATGGCATTATGCCATCTTTATATTATTTAAGGAAAGCAAACTCGTCACCAAATCCCGGACCAGCCCGGCTGTCCAGCGTGGTAGAACAAATCCTCCTTCTGACTTGTAATATTAATGTGACGCAAATTACGAGAGGTCTATGTCTAGCGTTGATGTATGATATTGTATGATGATGTGACAGAAATCTTGTTTCTACAAAATCATCAAAAGTTATCAATGATTTTGATGGGTAGCTGATATGGATTAGATGTTTATTCGGGTTTTTAAAAGTACTCACAGAAACTCAGATCCGTTTATATATATAACTTATTATGATAATGCTTGTATATTATTCTTAAATATCTTAGTGTATATTGAGTTTTTAAATAACAAATATTTATAGCTACATTTTCATAAATAATATTAAAACAAAACCATTGGTAAATAAAATCTATAAACTAAAACAAAAAAACAATGTATATAATTTATTTATAATCTTACATAATCATGTATTAAATACAAATAACATATTAAATGGCGACCACGTACCCAACGACGCTGCAGGGGTAGGCCTCCAGCAAGGTGGACCGACGATCTGGTTAAAGTGATGAAGTGGTTGGATGCGGTCGGCTTCAAGATCGGTCTTTGTGGAGAACCTTGGGAGAGGCCTATGTCCCACAGTGGACCACTCAAGGCTGACATATGACTTATGATTTCAAAAGTTGTGTGAATCAACAACTTTTGAAATCACGAGCAACCTATCGGGTCAATTTTAAATTACCAGAAGCCAATTAAAATACACACACCAAATTTCATCAAATTCGTTACCTATGTGTCAAACACACGTACTGAAAAATTATAATTATGATAATTTTAGTAGTTATAATTCCAGTACAGCTTTATAGGATCTGCGGATCAGAGGCTACTGCAGAAGCAAGCGTGGTATCATTCCACCCTCTATTATACGGATGAACCATAAAGAATTTTTCATGCGTATGATCTCCTTTTATCCTAATGACTTCTTTTCCTCTCGTAATGGCCGTCACGAAGCAACCCCGCCTTTTCATACTACAAACCCAGTATACAGTGTTGCCAGAACTCTTATTTTTATTAAAAACAAAATCTCCTATAATCATTTTCATTCCTCTTCTTCCGCTCAGGAGAATTTCTAGAAGAGACTATTTTTGTTAGTAGCATTATGAATAAACGGCAAAATACTTATATTACATGTTATTGTTTAATATTTTCAAGTATCGATAAAAAATCAAGGATTAATATTTAAATTGTACAAAATATGTATTCATTGAAGTTAATAGACCTAAGCAAATAATTTTAACATGATAGTTCAAAAAGTTGTGTTTATATAATATTTTGTTGTTGTTATATGGTGAACATTTTAAAACTTGCCGTCCTATAAAAACAATAGTTTACATATCACACTCAGAAAGACTTACCTAAAACCATTTTTATATTCTGCTTTGTAAATAAATGTCTGCCTATCAATAGAACTTCCTTCCTGATATAGAAATATATTGTTAGGAACTGTATGCTAAATATGACTAGTAATCTATCATTTAGCAAAAATAAAAACAAATCACAAAAGATAAAACTAGTATGTGTGTGCGTTACTTTATTTTATCACAGTAAACAAATCTTCAGCCAAACTTACATATTTTCAAAGACAACTTTTAATCAAAATGCAGCGATAAATGCCACGGAGCGCAACATACAAGTGAAGTGCGTATTAAATTTTTCATAATCGTTTGCCGAACAGTGAAACGAATGAGCAAGGTTAACATCGTGAAAAATCTACACGTCTGAGAGATCTCTTTAATGTTTCACATAGCACATTGCTTCAAACAATCGAATATTGCTTGCGTAACCCTTCTCGCAGTCCAAAAAGTCGCATGCCTAATAGCATACTTAAATACTATAAAATGTATTGATAATTTAGTATCACTCTTATATTTTAATCAGAATTGACAATTCAATGTAAAATAAACTTACATACTTATATCAAGGGCTTTGTACTAAATCAAGAGAGGAACATAAATTATGGTCCAACATGTCAAAATCGGGACATGTAAATTGTTATTATCTAAATAAATAACAATAATATTGTGAAACATAATTCGCTGCATTCAAAAATCCCCGCACACTTTCTTAATGTAATTCACTCATCTAAACGTAAAACACTTAAATAATAAATTAATTAATGCCCATTTCGTTCTGAATACTATTCAGGGTTAGTCCTGCCGAAAGATGGACAGACGATCTTGTTACGATCGCGGGCAACGGTTGAACGCGGGTGGCTCAAGATCGGTATGTGTCGAGAGCCTTGGACCTTTGCCTTGGACGTCTATAGGGTGATATGAAACTTTTCAGTGGTTATGACAGTTCTTTATTTCGGTCACATCATCACCCAAAGTGGCTATCATGGCGGGACAGCTAAGGCTACACCTTTTGCTACATCGCCACACTGCTCTTCTACCTTTCCTGTCTGTCCTCTTATTATACCTATATCCTCCTAACTCGATCACAGGTTTCCCACATTTGGACTTCAAAAACACAGGCAACAGTTCTGAAATGTAAAAACCAAGTAGACTTAGTTTAACATAATAAATATCGATTAATCTATAAAACAAGGTAATACGTTTATTCTTTATATTACTTACTATAAAACTATGCTACGCTAAATTAAAAGATTTACCAGAAATCCCTTCAGGTTCCGAATAGTCCGATGCTGCGACGTGATTTAGAAAGAGAATAGAAACTCTTCGCTATGATTCGACATTGTCAAAGAAGACTACTTTAGATGCTGTCAAGTGACTATTTTATACTAAGACAAGACTTATGTCTAGTCTTAGTCTGGAATAGTCAAAACTTGACTACTGGTTAGGTTAGACTAACTAGACCACCTAAAGATCTGATAGCTGAACCTTTTGACCGCCATAAGTTGACTAACCAAAATGCACCAAACACTAAGTGTCAGCTACATACTCTTTTATCTTATTTGTTTATTCATTAGCTAGCGCTAGGACTATAATGGTGTAAAATATTTGCTGAGAGACGGTAAGAGTTGAAAAAAACTAAAAATGTTCTCATGTGATGATCTCACTTGCTTAGCCACATATGTATGTACTATAATGACACCAAAAGACACATCAAAAAGTGTATAGCCAATTTACAAGTGCACAGAAAGGGTGACCGAGGGGTAATTTATTTCGATTTGTTGAATTATTCTAGGTAGAAACCAACGCCAAGAATAGATCGTCGATCAGAATAGAAAGATTGAGCCAACAATTAACGCTTTATATTTTAGGAAGAAATACAATGTGAACTAACCCGCAAGTCAGGGCGTGGTCGGTATAAGTCTTTGACGTCGCTTCTGTTTAGGACAAAAGAATTATCTTGCTTGTAGTCGCCAACCGAAAGAGGACGAGCTGACGCCGCACGTAGGTCCTTTTTGATAATCTATGCGTGCAAAAGTATCACTTTCTAATTGTGCAGTTCAAGTGTTTTAAAGTATTAGGCATGACACATGACAACATGTTACAAGAAGCCGAATCATAACTCATGATATTACGAGGTAGAAAAGACGGCATTTGTGATGTTTACTACAAGAAAAATAATATTTGAATACAAATATGAAAAGAAAATGCATTGTATTATTAAAAATGAATATTTTAATTAATTAATAAACCAAAGACCAAAAATATGAGAACAAACATAAAACAATCCTTAAATAGTTTAAACTTCTGGCGCAAATTGTCCACAAAGCAAATCGTCCACATAAGTTTTTAATTATTTTGCAAAATTGTACTTTGGATACTTCGTCTAACTCGTCAGTATTCGTCGTGTCCTTAAAATGTTTCAGTACGTACTGTATCGGTTTTTCGATCAGCAACTTTTTCATTACGCCAAACCTCAATAGTGAAAGAACAGAACAAATAAGCACCTGAACTCGAAATTGGTTGTGACTCTGTAAAGAAAGTAACTGGCTATGCCTTCGTACCATCTATATACAGGGTGGCGCTACCATAGGGGCACTTTTTGAACAGAGGCATAGCGTACAACATTCTGAAGCCTTGTACCAAAAAACAATTAAATCGGTGCAGTAGTTTAGCCACAATATCGATTTTAAGTTCCGCAATTTTTGCACATGCTTTGAATTCCACACAGCTGATACAAAACGGTCAACGACCCTACATTGCGCGCCGCGACTCACTACGATGCGGGCGCCGACTCGACGCCGCGCCAGGATTCCCGCATATCTTCGAGGACGCGCGAATGTTTTTTGTCAGGTTCAAGCATTTATGCTATTTATTGTAAAAAAAATATAGTTTATTTTCAAGTGCGTTAATAAAATCCTCTCCGCTGCGCTCCGTTTTATCTGCGCTGAGCCTAACTTCGGACGACGTCGAGGCGTCGCTTCGGAGCGAGTCGGGGCGTGCAATGTAGGGTCGTTGACCGTTTTGTATCAGCTGTGTGGAATTCAAAGCATGTGCAAAAACTGCGGAACTTAAAATCGATATTGTGGCTAAACTACTGCACCGATTTAATTGATTTTTGGTACAAGGCTTCAGAATGTTGTACGCTATGCCTCTGTTTAATAAGTGCCCCTATGGTAGCGCCATCCTGTATATATAGTTATAGCATCTAGTTTTAATAGTTATTCTTCTTTCCCATTATTTTCGTGCTTATAAAATGACACCAAAATTAACTCTGTATCGTTGGAGACTTTCCAAACAAGCAAGCAACAGAGAACACCCAAACTCGAAACAACAATTAGCCGATCGCACTAAGTAAGTATTGCCTCATGTGAA
The DNA here is from genome assembly GCA_944739405.2 of Euclidia mi. Taxonomy (NCBI): domain Eukaryota; kingdom Metazoa; phylum Arthropoda; class Insecta; order Lepidoptera; family Erebidae; genus Euclidia; species Euclidia mi. Next base: position 95,470,909 of record OX123186.2, on the reverse strand, counting down.
GATCAAAGCCAAAGCACTCGGCACAATGGAGGCCGCTATACTACTGCATTCGTGGAAATTAAGTATACACTAAATTGTGTTTTGGTTTGCCTTCATTGTGAGGTGCTTCATTTCCTCATTGTATATTACAGTGTTGACTCATAATGTCAATAGGTAAAACTGCGGTCTTAAAATTAGATGAGCTGGCCACACACTCACACAAATATATCTAAACATTTAAGGAAATAATTAAAACATTGCAAGCAATATTATAATATTTATTTACAATATAAGTAATACATACATACATAACGTCACGCCTTTTATCCCCGAAGGGGTAGGCAGAGGTGTATTTCTACACCCACTTTTCGCCAGATATACTTTAGTCCCACGTAATAAGGGGCGAGCCTATTGCCGTACCGGGCACATTTCCAGACTCCGTGCTGCTACTGAGAATTTCGTGAAAGAAAAACCCAATAACACTGCCCGACCCAGGAATCGAACCCGGGACCTCCCGATCCCACGCGCACAACTATGCCGCGAGACCAACGAGGCAGTCGTATAGGGTTTGATGTCGAGTTTTCCGTCCCTACACAAAGATGGTATTTGCATCGTGTTATCCCTTAGTCGCCTCTTCCGACACCCACGGGAAGAATACAAGTGTCACCACCCCCTAGGGTGGTGACACTTGTATTCTATGCCGTCAACCACACGAATCGAATCAATAAAATTTATAATAAACTGCGCAAGAACTTACATAGAAATCATGGTTTACTATTCACAACAATAATTGTACCTACTAACTATAATAAATTATACTAAGAGAAAGTGCATTTCAATTTATTTCTCTTTAAATTATAATTGACATAATACTTGGAATTAAGCCTTCGTTATAGAAAAATTGAAAATGTGACTTATTCAAAGTGCCAATATGCTTTGTTCTTTAATTGAAGACACATCCTCCCTTTTTGATTCTTCAAAATATGTACTTGGTTCCTCATCATCATCGGTAGACTGATGGTGATGAGGAACCAAGTACCAAGTACTCCACTGTTGGATATAGGCCTCTCTGATTGTTTTTGGTTCGAGGTAATATTTTCTTTTTTATCACCAAAAAGGTTATTGATGGTTGTGTGTGCTAGTCTTTTTAATAACAACTCCTTCGTACGTCGTGATGGAGGCAGTACATCTTAAGGTTCGTTTCTTCACGCAAGCCCAGCGGGTTTTCTGACCACTGGCCCGTTCTTTGTTGAAGCGAAACTTTTTTACGAGAATCACGGGGTTGCCTTGAAGAGATTTACCGAAGTGCGGCTCTGTCGACAGAACAAAATCATAGTATGTATAGTTAATAGACTAGACATAACATCCATAATATGATACGTATAAAAACAATCCTGAGAAGGTTTTCATAAGTTGAATGTTATAGACAATTTAAAAGGAACGTGAGATGGCATGAGGAAACGCATTTAAAACCATTAATTTATTCCTCAAATCAAACATCATAATAACAAGCTACGTGAAATAACAGTTAGTGTGTTAACAAATAACAACAAAACATCATCAATTCACTTAAATCTACTTGACTAGTAATTACATATAAAATCTTAGAATAAAATATAGTGAGTAAATTTTATAGGATTATAAAAGTTTTTGCGAGGTTTAATTATGCGAACCACTGGACTCCACTTTTGCAGAACTTTTTTTGTTTGCTTTAGCAGACCATTCCTTTCAACATATTTTAATTTAAGGCTTGTTAAGTAATGGTGAATTTATCTATTATTAAGAATATTTAATAGAAATTCGAAGAACAAGCCTGTAAAAATATTCATTTAAATTTAAGAATTGATAAGGTACGGTGCATCAGTTTGATCTCTAATTAGTGCAATTATGTATGCTTGGATTTGGATGTAAAAACGCCGAGCGGGCACGATTTGCATTTGCGGGCAAAATCTGGAGTAGCGGCATTTGAGGTAATTATAAGAGATCAAGCATGGCTGCTAGTAATAGTAAGGATCTTATATTAAGTTAAATCTGGTTAGTATAGTAAGCGAACCCCGGGCTGCAACTAGGACAACGCTAAGTAGATGATGATTACAGATCCAGCGTGATGACGTGATGATTGACATTTCTACGAAGTATACAAATCTCCGTTGGTTCAGTCAGATGGGAGAGTTTTCATCTTTATCAGAAACAGAGTCGAAAAACACGATGAAAATGTTTCCATAAATTGCTTTTATATATCTGTAAATTCAAATCATGATTTCTTTAAAATGATTTCAAGGTTTTCAAAAATGTTTTTACTTAAATGTACTTCAGGTCCAAAATAGAATTGACATCATACATTGACTTAGAAATCTTATTAAGCTACTACGACGTAGTGGCGTAGAATGATTTATAGAGAATTGCATTTCAATTTCTTGGAAAAAACTAGGTAAGTATATTATTATATTTTATTTGCACATTGCAACGACTGCTTCGAAAAAATTATAAGATTTAATTGTATTACAGTCACGGTTAAATGTTGCGACACGAATTGACAATTTTAAGCGCACGATTAAGGTGAGCTTGCGGTACTTTTTAAAATTTTTGAACGTCTGAAAGTCCCATGAACTATGATATTTTTAGTGAATAAAAATTAAAGTATAAAAGTTGAACATAAATTCGACCTTATTGACAATTCATGACAAACTTTTTTTTGTATTTTCTCGCTTTCTGGCATTATTACGTTAGTAAAATTATAAATTCTGACTAATGTCAATTAGGTTGAAAATCGCATGCACCTGTTTTTTGCATTCACTATCGATAGCTGATCACTTTCTGTAAGTCATTTGTTTTGTAGACGTTCATTTGTCTTGTAGGCGTTCATTTGTTTTGTAGACGTTCATTTGTTTTACACCTTAAACAAATGAACGTCTACAAAACATTCATTCGGATATATAAGCGCGATGTCGTGACACTACGAATCATTCCCAGTAGTTCTATTGAATACCCTTGTAAAAACATACATAGAACTAGACTGGGACATTTCCTATTACTTATCCCATTAGTTCTATTCTCCTCATCAAGTTGTGCTAATAGAATTAGGACAGTTCTATCATAGAACTGTTCAATAGAGCTACTGGGAATGATCCCACAAAATAGTAGAACTTGAAATTAACGAACTGAAATTAATAAACCTATTACACAACAATATTATCTGGGAGTACGGTTAAGCTTTAAAAGACCCACCATAACCCCAAGGGTACTGCCAGGGGTACGGTGGGTCGGCAGCGAAAACTGTGAAGTACAATCTACTTAGTTGTTTAATACCAACTATGGTTACTGTTTGAAAAAGGAGAAAAACAAGAACAAGTGAATGGACTTTGATTATCCGTCAATGTTTGTAACTTAAGTATGATTTTGTATTTCTATAATAATAATATATTGTGTTGATTCAGCCTCAAATCACTTTTATTACTTGACAAAAACACATATCAGTTTTTTATTATTACGAATGTCCCATCTGGATACTTTGTTTTTTAGTCTTTGGACACGCACAATACTGCTTCTCTTTTACATTCGCTAAATGCCAATTTTTTTATTCACTCTATTATTTGTGATACTGAATTTATTATAAATTGTAAATAAAACGTTGTAATACTCACGAATGAGAAGTGATTTCATAACTTTTAGTCATTTTCCTACTATAGTTTGTGCAAAATCTCATTACACACGACGGCATTTTCAAATGTAACGTACACACACGCGAGTAAAAGAGTGAGCGCGTACGCGACTAAAGCCAAATGAGACATGTTTTTAATGTGCCACTTTTGAAGTTCGCATAACTCATCTACGGTTTTTTTACTACTATATCTATGGTTCAAACCTAATCCAGATACACTCGAACACAATTGACTTACTGCATTACGCTGCGCTGTGGCACACGCACACACGAAACCCCCCCTCCCCTCCCCCCACTCACTCGCTGACGCCACCCCCGTGTTTTTGTTTTTTGCGGGGGGTGAGGTCGAGCTACGTACTGTACTGCAACCTCGCCAATCCTTATATACGAAGCGATAACATAAATATAAACATACTTCTATATGTGAGATTCAGGTTCTACATTCATGAGTTCTTGATATATTAGTCATGCTTTAATCAATGTTAGTACAATCACAACCAACCAAAGCTCAGCCTATAATTTAAAGTAATACAGTAGTTAAGAATTTTAGACCTAAACTTAGGTCTTCTTGTAACGCGGGTTCATACAGGACTCGCGTAAGTTGCTAATATGAAGATAGAAAGGTATTCAGAGAGACACAACACGCAAATACAAGAAGTACCAAGCAGGTTATTATCAGCGATACATAGGCGAGTGGAATAAGCTTGCTGGTACAAATACGCGTTACAAGAAATACATCCTTATTTCACGGAAATGCACATTTTAATTCTTAATAGTTTTTATGAGTATGTTTCTTCACACTGATCTGAATAGGTTGTCCTTCGTAAGTTACAATGGTGGCTGGGCATCTCATAGTCTTCCGTCTGCTGCAAACCTACAAAATCCGGTTGCCAGAAACCGTGATCTTTGTATACTGGTACCCATGAAACCAGAGGTAAGAACGGGCACCACGATCCTCGATTATAGCTTTCTCTGTTAAAAGTAAAATTAGAAAGCTATTTATGTACGACTTGGCTTAAATGTGATTTCGTTCCTGTGTGTCTTAAACGTTCCTTGTGCCATAAACCACAGCAGCATATTTTGTACTCCTCGCGTGTTGTTGACAAAGTCAACTTAATTAATAGCCCATTAAACCTTACAAACATACCAGAATATATTTTTAATGTTATTTCAAGGGCTTTCAAGGAAATAAAATTGTGGTTTGATGGGTATGACCGCGTTCTGAGATGTCTTATATAAAAATATTACAAGTGTATTTTGATTATGCGTTTGTGATTTATTTGTGTAATACCTTGAACATAAAGTTTGGGTAAACGAGAAGTACCTGGAACATTTATCATGAGCGTATAATCATCAAAAATGCCTTTGAGATTGTTCATAAATAAAAACGCAAAATCACTATTTCTAATTCTTCAAGCTCAAATACGCGGCAAACCTGCAACTTTAACCTGTGATATTAATATTATGCACTTAGTAGAGTCTAAAATCATGTTGTTTATGGTTGGTACATATATTTATATTCTGAATAACATTATTTAACAAATCAGTTCAATCAATCAATGCAGTCTGCTATACAAGTAAAAATATTAGGAAACAGGATAGTACTGTTAACTAACATAATCATTACGCATGATTGTTCTTTAACATAATATTATGCTAGAAAAGGTAGGCAACGCACTTGTGATCCTTCGGGCATTGCAGGTGTCTATGGACGGCGGTCAGTACTTACCATCAGGTGACCCGCTTGTTCGTTTGTTTTCAAAAAAAGACGCCCACAATAAAAATGTTGTAAATTCAATATTTCCAAGTTGTGCTTAACGCATGGTCCAGGGTTTCTTCTGGCTGATGCGAATGCTGTGATTTCTTCAGCAGTTCTCCTCCATAGGTCACTAGTGACCCTGAGCACATCAAAGAATCTCTCTTCGAGCAAACCCACCATACTTTGTCCCCTGACTGATTATTCTTCCTGTATCGGTAACCGTCGCAGTACACGTACGCTCTACCCTTATACTCCACAAAAGACACTGGAGAAAAAAATAACGAAATTAATATGGTATACCAAAACAATAATTTTGTAATTTGTAACTAATGAGGCGTAAGCAAACAATTTAGAGACCTTACTGGCGATATTTTCCTTAAATTTAATTTAGAAAGAAATATTATATTGACGCTTTGCAGGTTTGCACATTTGGGTAGGTCAGAATAGAATATAAAATATAATAATAAAATTATAAAAATAATTCAAAGTGTTTTAAACGGACTGAAATAAAACAGAATATAATTATGATAAAATTTATTGACAAACCGCCTATTTAAAGAAGTATATACATAAGTATATCCGAATTGATATCAAATAAAACAGGAACATAAGATAGAAATCACATAATAATTTGGCTTCCTAGTATAAAATCATTGGGAAAATTCACTGCGTATAATGTTGCAAAAGACTAGAAAATTCAAATGTGATATTACTTAATACAAATGCTTAATGATAACTGCACTAATCCTTCACTTATCTGTTTCACTGCTATAGGACATATTAAAAAAAACCTTTCAAATCATAGACATTTTTTTTTTGTAAAGAGACAACTCCCGCACTAGGACTAAATCCTGTGTCGCGGGGGACTTTACAAACATACAACTAACGGCCACAATGTACGCCCAGACTAGAAACAACAATTTATGAATTACACAAAGTGTTGTTTCGTGTGGGGATCGAACCTACAACACTCAGCGCAGTGTCAAGCAGCGAGGCGGCCGCTTAAACCACTACACCAATCGTGCAGTCACCACAATAATAATGCAATTCACAAAAACACATCACATCAAAAATCTGCTTATTATGTTAAGAATAGATTCAAAGAACAAGAAAAAAGGTTGTCACAGAATGCGCTATATTGCAAGTAAAGCAAAAACCGGAAGTATTGGAGCCACCCAGGATTATACACCAGAGCAAATAAAAAGGTAAATGATTTAATGTAAATGACAAACTGAAGTTAAAGTGAGTTCTCACTATATTCAGTATGGATAGAGAGCAAGCTAATGAAGTCGTGCCATGGCTTGCCGTTCGGATGAGTGTATTAACTTGAGGTCTGCCTTTTTGTCTTCATTAGCAATACATATTATAGAGCATGCTACATCTATATTATTTTACGGAATAGAGTTTCAGAGACATTTTCGGAAGAAATATTATGTATTCTATTTGATTTTAAATTGATCTGACATGTATCAAATATTTACAATGAACATTATTTATCGCACAAAGTATTGATTGCTCAATGATTACACTTACATCATACAGTGTAGAGTGACACGTTTAATTGAAAATCTATAAAATGTATAACACCAGATAATGAGGGTGTTTGAAATTTTTCCTGCCACTAATCGGCCTTTCATATGCGCCAGGTCCAAACGCTGCCTAGACGCGTACACACACATAATACCAATGTACTCTGTGACACACATGCAACAAACAAAGACAGATGTACCAAAGTGTAGGCGCTCTAACACTTTTGACAGAATTCTGGACCTGTCGCCTCAGTGCTGCTGCCTAGTGGGCGTCATTTCAGAAAACTCCCTTGCACACAACTTTCTAATCTTAAGAGCAGGCATGTCATTAAATGGAAAAGCCAAATGAATAAATACCCCGTTTCGGACTAATCGTGCATCGGCCAGCAAATGCACTGTTATATTATAATACCTAAGGCCCGTTGCGTCCTGACCTGCACTTTAAGAGCATTTAAACAAACAAAACCCTCCGTCTCACTTTTATATGTGACTAGTGCTACTGTGTCAATAATAAACATTAAAAGAATGGACTCCAGAAACCATTTCCATGTTTTCAGCAGTCACATAACGACACAAAAACACTGTACTTAGTTCATTATTTTATTATTTAGCTACCTACAATTTAGCTTAGGAGTCCGTCAAAATCTTTTTGCCAGATGTTTTTCTCATGTGTGTGTTGAGCGCTGATCTTCACAAGTTCGCCCGCATGAGTGATCACCGCGGCGGTACATCTTATTGAAGATCTCTTGTAACACACCCACCAGATAGTCTTCCCGAAAGCCTTGTGTTTCTTATACCAGTAACCTTTATGCCAAAGGTATGTTCTCCCACAGCAATTCTCGTAGAACACTACGACAATGAAAACTTATAGATATAGAATTTAGAAATAGATTAAGCTAAAACGATTACTATCGAACTTATTTGACTAAAAGATGGTTAGGTACCACAATAAAAGGCAGTTTGGTAGATTAGAATCCAATGTACTTCTCAAATTTTAGCAATAAACAAAACAATATCAAAACGTCGTAACAAATCGGGACGAAGATACATTATGACTAGAGTACAAAGCTATTTCGTATCATTGCTATGCCAATGATTACAATATAATACCCCTTGGACTATTCCCAAGTTTCATGTGTGTGTTGGTCATAGATTTTCACAACGACATTGTCAACGGTGACAGCTGAAGCTTTACATTTCCTTGACTGCCTTCTCCTGCACACCCACCAAATGCGATGTTCAGATTCACAATTTTTCGTGAAAACGTAACCATCGTGCACAAAATGCTTAGTCTTGTTTCTACCTTGTGAGAAAATACCTGAGAAATAAAATTTTAAATATAATACAACATCTAAGACCATCTTTATTTATACAAAATAAAGCAAACATTCTACATACAAATCTAGAAAATGCAAGAAGATATGAATCAACAGCTCAAAACACGCAGATATGATATGAAAAAAATAGGCAAGTGCGAGTCGGGCTCGCGCACGAAGGGTTCCGTACCATCATCTATAAAAGAAAATCACGCTTGTTGTCTGTATACTTAAATATATTTTTTTAAGTTTCTACCTGTTTATTAAGATCGAGTAACAAATTGCTTAAAAATTACGTTTTTTATATGGGAGGGAAAAAAGTAAATAAAATTACGTTTGTTGTATGGGACTCCCCCTTAACATTTTAGGTTTTTTTTATTTTTAGTATTTGTTGTTATAGCGGCAACTGAAATACATAATCTGTGAAAATTTCAGCGTTCAATTCAATCACGGTTTATGAGATACAGCGTAGTGACAGACAGACAGACAGATAGACATACAGACGTACAGCGGAGGCTTAGTAATAGGGTCCCGTTTTTACCTTTTAGGTACGGAACCCTAAAAACCATTACCTGGAGAATTGGCTACAAATTGGCTAGGGTTTGGAAAATAATTTTGAGTTGATGTGAATAAGTTTTATTTTATGGATGACTAGCTGTGCCCGCGACTTTGTTCGCGTAAATGTTGGAATTTAATTAGCATGACATTTATGCCAAAAGCATTAATATTTATAACTTTTATATGTATATTATATACCTAATATATATCTTTAGTGAATTTCTTTATACATAACATTAACTGTTTTGCCACCTTCACATAGAACTTGTAAATAATTTTTACCGCTCACTCGTGAACATACCACATAATAACTGGCCATGTGAAAAACAACATTTTCGGAGGTCGATTTTAACTATTTCAAGTGTCTGTCATTGCGATTTCTTTAGAAAATACACACAGGACTACGAATATCCAGCCATGCCGAAAGTAAGATAGCCCTGTTGAGTAATTCAAGAGGTATCTGAATTCAGGCTTCAGTCTCCCGCCCAAAGAATCCCACGTACGTGACGTGAGGAGCGGGAAATTGGGAATAATGAGACACCTGTATAAGAACAGAACACGAACGAACGAAAGAAATCAAAGAAACACGATAACATACAACAATCATAAATTCATAAGTAACGTCAAATATACAATCTAAGTAATCCAACGACGACAAAAGCAAATTATCCGAGAACCTCATCAATCTTCGGAGAATCTTAAAACCGCCATTCGTAAAATGACGTCATTTGCTCAACGAAGGTTGTATCTATTTTTATGTATTGGTACAATAACCAAAAGAACAGTGTTCGATGGGCAGGCTCTTTTTCGGATGTGTACAGGTTGCAGTGCGGAGTGAGGCAAGGTGGTCTGACATCGCCTAAGCTCTTCAACCTATAGGTACATAAATAAACTTATCGGTGAACTCAGCAGTGCCAATGTCGGGTGCTACATAGACGGAGTCTGTGTCAATAACACAAGCTACGCAGATGACATGGTACTGCTGAGTCCATCGATAGGAGCTTTACGGAAGCTGTTGAAAATGTGTGAGTGTTACGCGGAGGCTCACGGGCTCAGATACAAAGAAAAGCTAATTATTAGTATTTAAAGCGAGGGGCAATACTTACACCACAGTATCTTCACTTAGTTTAGCTGGTAGCACTATTAATAAAGTCACTCATTTCAAGTATCTGGGCCACTGGGTCTCTGAGGATCTTAAAGATAGTAAGGACATAGAGAGGGCACGTAGGGCGCTAGCTGTCCGGTGTAATATGTTGGCCCGCAGGCTTGCACACTGCAGTAATGCAGTAAAAGTAACACTTTTTAAATCTTATTGCCAAGCCTTGTACACATGCAGCCTGTGGGTTAAATAATACATTGGGAGCGTACAGCGCCTTACGTGTCCAATATAACAACACGTTTAGAGTGGTATTGGGGCTGCCGCGATTTTGTAGCGCGTTGGGCATATTGCGGAAGCTCACACAGATGGTTTTCATGCCGTTATAAGAAAGCAATGCAATCACTGTTAAATCGTGTCAGGTCCAGCCACAATGGCGTGCTAAGCGTGTTCGTGGATAGGTGGGACTCTCCACTACTGCGCCACTGGATACGTCTGCACACTGACCTTTGATAAGTGGGCAGCTTTTTCTCTTTGTGCTATAAATTATAAATGTTTTTTTTTCTGTGTTTGTCCTTTTTAATTTTCTAAATTTTGGCTTGTGTAAATTTTATAAGTATGGTTGTTGCTTGTAATTTTAAATTGTGTTAACCTATGGACTAATGTCTGAAATAAATAGCTATTATTATTATATTATTATTCAACGCCATCAACCACACCGTTTTAATGTTGACAACGGTTTTGCCGTAGGTGGTTATGGAGACACGACACCCTTTCCATGCCTTGTTGCATTGGCAGTAGGTGCGGTTGCCCATCATGTGCTTGAAGTTGAACCTGTACTGGTTTATATTCAAAGATGGCTTCCCGTGCACCGTCTGTGAGAATACTATCGCTGCTCCTGTTGAAAACATGTGAATCAACATCTTTTGTGGTATGTTAAGCTGATGCCTGAATTCCGACTGTTTATGGGGTAAGGAGCATACTGAATACGGGCACACTTTGAAAGAAGATTCACGGGTTAAATAAAAAGAGAAACAATTTTAGTATAAAACTAGTAAACAAGATCATCTGGTTTTACGTATTACCTCCGTTTTTAATATGTAAGTGCTGATTTTGCTACTTTGGGTTTAAGAATCCTTCTAGACCAATTCGGCACTCAGTGTATATAATGCCGTCAAGGCGAAAGCATATGCTTATCTAGGGTGGTAGTTAGGTATACGTGTCACCCAGAGATGTCTTTGTTGCATGATGTGCAAGGCAATCGGCCACAAAAAGTATAACTTATATTTTTCTAGAATCACTTGTCGCAAGTGGACATTTGTCGTAAAATGTTGTTAATCCCTGAATCAAATCAAAATCTAAAAAACATCCACAAACAATCAAATTACTGAAACGCTACCTTGCAGAATATAACTCTTTATGTACGTCGATGATACAATACATTCAATAGAACATGAAACTTTCTTTATCTTCTATCAGCTAGCAATGTACAACATCAGAATTGAGGATGTATGTGAAACACTTATTGGTGAATATGTATATTATTTGTTTTGATGATGATCCAACCCATGGTGACCACGGAGGCTTTACAACCGCGCCAGGCCTTGTTGCAGATCCAAAACCTTCTTTCACCAGTAACCCGTTTGAGGTTATACCTATTGTTGTTCATATTTAGTAACAATGATCCGTGGCTTGTATTCGAAAAGGTAAGTTCTGTTGAACAAATATCTGTTAAGTAATTTGACCGTTTTGATGCTGTGGTTTGAGGTTTACGAAAATCGAAATTAAATATTACAAATTAATATTTCTAGGATTTTTTTTTTATTTAAGGCTTATATCTGACCAATGCGGCTGCTGTATGCTCCTTCTGTCAACCATCAAATATCAACAGCTCTTGTTACTCGGCTGAAATGCCAACGACAAAATAGAACGGAATTTCAGCGATTACAACCCGTTTTAAAGATAAATTATTATGTACAGCTCGCAAACAATTTAAAAGTAGGAAATAAAAGACATATTTTATAAAAATATGTATTTCAAGGCAAAGGTTAACATAAATTTAATGATACTACAATATTGATTAAGATAATATTAAAACGCACACAGATGCACATGATAATAATACGAACGGATAGATAAGTTTACTTATATCAAATATTGTAGACGGATATAATTATCTTAGAACTCATATTATTATTTATATTAATAAGAAAAGAAGACTACATTTTCTCGTAATTCGAATATACTACTTAATGTATTAACTAAGTTAACATTGACACTCTCATAAATATACGATGATCCATTTCTAATCATATATTTCAGACATTGTTATATCTAATCCATACCTACTATGTAAACTCACATTTATCAGAAATTATTACTGCATTTATACTACGATATTGATTAAGTTAATGTGAAAATGCAAAGCATAAGATACTACAATTAATTATATTGTATCACAAAAACACTTACAATTTTGGAAGCTGTGCAACTCAGAAATCCTGGATTAAAATAACATGTGCAGACAAACACATTCATTACGTCAAGTGAATATTACCTATGACTTGATATAAATATCATGAAGAATAAAATTATGGTTTTCCTAATACATTATGTAAGAAACTAAGGGTGAAGTAAACCTGTTTGTTAGGAACCAATCCAATAAATTCATTACTTGATTTGCGGTACATCAGTATCATAACCTTGGTATCTACTGCGGGATTTGGGTCTCGAAAAGTGACAAAACCAATATTTCTTTGCAGTAAAGCTTTAGTCAATTCATCTAGACCAGCGCTTGGACTCATTTCAATTTGGAGTGCTTTACTATTTCTCAATAAACGCTGGGCATTACGAAAACTAAGTGTGTTATTTGTCATTAGACACATCAAAGGCTTTTTATAATAGTTGGTTACTTGCAAGTCCTTGTTTTCGGATACCATTCTACAATTCAAAGTTACGGTAGTGTTTTGATTCTTCCAATGAAGCGCACCAGTCCAGACAAATTTACTGTCACAGCCATCGGTTCTTGCGGTATCAATGATGCTATTGTCAATTGCCGCATGTAATGGGTCAGGTTCAGATAACTGGTTAGGTTCAGATGATGGATCAGGTTCATATAATGTGGCACTCTCAGCTGATGGGCCAGGTTCATCGGTCTGAGTGGCCGTTGGTTCTGCAGTGAAAGCAGGAACTGAAGATTTATCAAGCACATTATCTGTAAGAAAAATAATTAAAAGTTAACATCATAAAGAAATGAAGGTATTATATTATTATTAAGCGAAGATAGCTCTACGAAGTTGCCAACATCATCAACATTCCCATTCCATAAATATTTGGACACATCAGATAGATATTTTAGTGGACACTAAAGTAAGCGTATCTACGGCAATGAAATAATTCCTTCTGCGCAGACAATAATTATTATTTATTATATTGTCACACATAAAATCACATTTAACACCAAGAAGTACACATATCAATAAATAATTTATCAATTTACTTAAACTAAATTTTGGGGAGCAGTATTATGTGTCACTTTGTTAAAATATTATATTGTAATTAGCGTATATAGACGATTAATAATAAACTAATTATACTAATTTATTGTTTAGATAATCATGCTTTTCTAAGCACATTTTATGTGTCCTTGTGGCGGCATGATGTGAGCACAATAATGTCTTCGTAAGGTGTGGGTCTCGGTCCTACCCACATCTTATTTGAATTTAAAAGTTCAAATAGACTGCGCTCACACCTTTTCCTCGTGACCGACTGATCATTGTCTAATAAAGAGTTGGAGCGCCATGTGAGATTTACACAAGTCGATTTACGTGGCCAGTCTGGGCGATAAAAGCTGTTTCGAGGCAGCCCTACTGACAGCACAAGAGACTAAAATCGTTGGCGCTTTTGACTAGAAAAGAAATGCTGTGGAGAGTATACGACGCCATTATTTCGTAAAAATTGTGAATGTATGCCAGGGCATGTAATTGTAGGAAATAATTAGTACTTTAACTTGAACTTGCTTTATCGCACTGATTACCGCAATTTGTAGAACCCACGCTGCAGTAATAAACTGCGAGGTGACTGCATAAACTATCTTTGGCATACGTGGCAAAATCGAATACATTTTCAGCCGACTGTGTAAATTAAGTAAGTATTATGTGCCAATTTGCTTAGGCATCGCTTGACATTGCTAACGTCTACAGAAAAAAGTTATAAACAGTAGAGAAACTATAGTTAAAGTACACAGCTGAACTTCTTATGACATTATTAATTAGTCTAGGCTATGACTTTTAGATCCTTAACTATAACGACTATCGGTACTATTTTAATTTGACGACGTTCTGACCTAGGAAGTCAGTAGTATACCAAAAACAACCTAGTGCCCACATCAATCATTCGTGTATTAACTTAACAATTAGAGATTACCTTTCATAGACTATTACAAATTATTTAACAAGAAACTATTCTTACGTATAACATTGGGTAAACATACAGATAATTATGTGTTTGAACTACTTGACATTTATACTAATTATTAAAAAGATTTCTGATGAAAAGAAACTACGAATATACGATGATTTAATTTGATAATTTAAATTTTTTGAATTGAATAATGTAGTGAATGGTGATTATCTTGATAATATATAATATATATCATTATGTTGATGTATTTACCTAATACGTTGTGCCTTTTTTCCTAAGAAGATGAGAGATTTTATAGCAAAATATACCTGTTTATTAGGCACGAAGCTGAAATACTTTTTTTCAATTCTACGATACATAAAAAGCATACGCTTTGCGTCTTCTTTATCTGATGTGATTGGAAATCTCACGAGACCAACCAGGCCGCTCCTCAAAGCTTTAGTAATTTCATCAAAGTCGTCACTTGGGGTTATGTTCATTTGAAGTATTTTGCTATCCATCAATATCTTGATCCCTCCAGAGTACTCAAGAGTCTGCCTGGAGACCATAGTAACTACGGGCTTGTCCGGCCAATTATAAATTTCTTGATTTCTCATGACTGATACCATGGTACACTCTAATTGCTTCACTGTAATTTGTTGTTTCCACAGAAAAGCGCAACTCCAAGTAAATTTGGCGGCGCGCTCTTCATCTGTCTCAATATTGGGGAACTCCACAAACACTGGGCTTAAGTTTTCTATCTGGCTAGAAGACAGACGCCACAGGGAGTTACCAGGAAATAAAGAGTAATCAAGATCATCCATGGGATCTTCTTCGTCATCTGTCGAATCAGTTTCCTCAGAATTAGCGTTATCTGCAGATTCACCATCATCCATCGGTTCAACGTCATCCCTACTCGTACGGGCAACAGCATTCGTACTAGAAGGTTCAACGTCATGTCTACTCGAGCCGGCAACAGCATGCGTACTAGAGGGTTCAACATTGTGCATACTTGTACCAGCAACAGTATTCGAACTCGTAGATTCAACATTAACTCTACTCGTACGCGCAACGGCATTCGAACTCGAAGGTTCAGCATTATCCGTACTCGTACGAGAAACAACATTCATGATCGTAGGTTCAGCGACATCCCTACTTGTACAGGCAACAGATTTCGTACTTGTACGGGCAAAAAAACTCATACGTGTTCGGGCAACAGCATTAATACTCGTCGTAGGTTCAATATTATCTGTATTTATAGGTTGAACATCACCTGTCCTTGTAGGTTCAACAAAATCTGTTCTTTTAGGTTCAACTTCATCGATCATTGAAAGTCCAATATAATCTGTTCCTGTAGGATCATTATCAGCCATCCTATTAGAATCAATATCATCTGTCCTCGCAGTTTTATCATCATCTGCATCGGATGGTCAGCAGTATCCGAATTTGTAGGTTTGACGCCGTCGGTCGATTGAACACTGTCTGTGGCAATAACAGCATCTGTAAAGAAACATTTGAAGTCAGTATTTTTAAGGGACAACACAGAAAAATCTATTTCCTTAATAAGTGCTAACTTAAAGAATCTTTTCTACTCAAATAAATTCAAAATTACAATTAAAATATCATATAATTAATTTAGCTTGAGATAAAAATAAGACATCTTTAATTATATCAAAATATTTCTTTTATTCCGTATACCAAAACCTCCAATCTCAAGACAATCACTAAAGCTTAAAGCTTGATTGCTGTTGAATGTTATGGATGCGTCAAATCATTGTCATCTACAGAATATAGATTTTTAATTATGTATTTAAAAAGCGATTAAAGTGAGACCTGGTAATCCATTAATTAACTGTACAACATTGAATTCAGTAACAAAACTTTACGTTCAAAAGCAGAAACAGATGTTATACTTTAGATATTCCTGAATACAATACAATTAAATTATCAAAAAGGCACAATTTACGATGGCTGGGAACTGATTTTAGCGTGTAATGACAGCGAAACGGAAGCGATTACGGAGCGTTAAGCGGAGCGATAACAACTGTTTCGTTTGCCATCCATCGTCGAGAACTGCATGTTATTAATGACTGCGTTGAATTTCTCAAGCTCAAATATTTCTATCACACATAGATATTTACATACTCTTTGGAAAGTCAGAGACCCTAAGTAAACTGTTTTAAAGCTGAGTATCTCCGTTGAGAAGATTTCAGTAAGACGCTCAGGGATACTCAAAGACGTTTAGTTTATTTTAAATTGAACAATTTTCAGTTTGTAGAAAATGAAGACGATGTAATTCGTTAATAATTAGGTATTATCTTAAATTTATTTATTGCTATTTGAGTTAACTTTTACAATCTAATTCTCATTTAACATTGATAATGCTACAATTAATCAACATTGTGCTCAGTTGCACAAAGTTTGTTGATACATGCTGAATAAGAAAGAAACAACAATAATAGTTCATATTGCCGAATTATTTATGTCTTGCCCACTCCGCCTTCCAATTCAGTAGAGGCCACGGCGGAATACAGAGCTAGCTAGTGATTATGTTGTTTTTAATTATGCATATTGTATTGCCGTCGGTGACTGCTGACACTGGACAACCATATGCGTCCCGATTACAACGCCAATATTTTTGTTTCCAGTGAGGCTACCATTTTTATAATTAAACTTCCAAGTTCCAATCTGGAGACCTTCTTAGGCTTTCCTTTAAGCGTGGTCGAAAACAATACTAAAAAGTTTGTTAGAAATGCTGACAAAATTAGATTCACCAAAACTCAATACTTTCCTATCCAAATGGATGGCTAAAGCTGTGTCAGATTTTCTGCAAATAGAAAAATCAAGAGCCGCTGAAAATAAACCTGTGTTTACACCGGGCCACTAACAATCTTAACTAATCATTCCTTGTACAAGTCTGGGGTAACCTAAGCCGAAACTTGACAAACAGCAGGCAGCAAATATGCAAGCTTTACTTTCGAATAATTGCGCCATTGAGCCCCATCTGTAAATGTACACTAGTAAATCGAATGTATATTAGTAAATCGAACTTAAAAGCTAGCTTTAGCTCAACTACATGACGTAGTGTTCGCCTAACAGTAGAAGTGAAAATTTGTACATAGTATTTATATGGAGCTAACCTCAGTGATCGACATGCAGTTATACCGCATAGGTACACAATTACACAGTGTCTTCACACACCCCTACATAATCGATTGGGACATAAAGTAAATAAGGTTTTTAATAGCCCTTTTCACACCTCCATTACAATAATTATAGCAATGACATCTATTCAATGAGTAATAGCCAATATTTTCTTCTTTGTGTCGGCGACGTGAGCATCACTTTACATTAATGTAACTACTTAATTTCACAACATGATTTTATTATGACAAACATCAAACATTTATACAGTCATAATACAGTAATTATCATATAGTGTTTAAAAAACAGTCCACTTAATACTAAATTCTGTAATTTAATCTGACCATTGTGTATTTCATAAACATAAAAAAAACAATAAAATTTATATCAGATGGTGAGAACAATATAGCATTTTCTTTCATAAGCTAGGGACAAGTAAGTATTTTGTTTATATTACTTATTAGACAGCTTAGCATTTTTTATCAGTGGCTAGTATCATACAATACGACGGTTTCCAAGTTATATAACATTCAAGTAAACCTTGTTACATTTCAACCGCGTATATTTCTATATTTCAAAGACTTTTTAAATTTACATCGAACATGGTGTAGTCAGACACTCCACTGCTGTGATGTGAACGTCAATATTAAACGTGTAAAATATTTCAGATTGGACGAAATTAAAATAATATGTAGGTACACAATAATATATATTATACTATGTGTAATTTGATATTTATCATACACTTTTTGTGAATCCTATATCACCGTAAAATCAATAAAAACTTTGATGTATCTTAAAAATTATTTGAAAAATTATACACACAATATTCATAACAATTCCTTAAAGACTACATATTCAATACAAGCTTAACTTAGATTTATTAACAGATTCAAGACTACGAAGAATTTTACAGATTGATGAAATTTAATTAATTGATTGTGAAGTAAGGTTTCGTTTTTAGTTTTGTAGTATATTTTTTAAAATGTTGTATTGTTTTGATAATTGTTATTGGCTTTTCTTAACCGTTATTCAAAGAAATAATAGTAGCGATTCTGATTTCAAAAATACTTGGCCTTTTGTATATGAACTATGGAATTATGAACATACATACACCGCTTTCTGTTAATCTGTGTGAATCCTTATCTTCTGCACGATCTCAATACGGTTTATTTCTAAAACTGTATACTGTAGTCACAGAGCAATTAAAAAACCCTGTTTTATATCTCAATGACTGTAGTTAAATCGCTTGTTCGCAACACGTTTTACAAACGGCGAACCGCCAGAATTGTCGTAGTTATATGCCGCTTATCGGTTTTGTTTTGTAATAACTGTAGTGTGCCATGAGTCATTTTGGTAATACAACATGACACCGCATTTTGGTTATAGGCTGTGTACTGTATACGAGGACAAGCTCTTATAACGACCTATCTTTAGTCAACCTGGACGTTCACGGCAAATTGGCGGCGTATTTTTTTTTTGGCGTGTGGATAAGAGCTCTATAAGTCTATGTATTCAAATCTTCTGCACACTTTAGGAGCAACAGTCAATTATAATTTCTTAGTGGCGTCCGTGTGGTGACCGATTAAGAATACGGATTGTCACCACCCCATATCATCCCATGGGTGTCGTAAGAGCCGACAGAGGGAGCATATTGTGCATAGAACAGCAATGTAAGAGAAGGAAAACTTGATACAAACCCTATACCAACCCGTTTGGCCAGCGTGGTATAGTAGGCCAATTCCTCCTTTCAAAGGGGAGGGCTAGCCCAGCAGTGGACTATTAAAGGCTGATGATGATGATGATGATGACGTCAACAAGGACAATCAGTCTATTCAGTTGCCTTCTTACTTTATCCATGGTTATGTTCATTTTTGACCTTGATGATGACGTCATCATAAGTGACGATAGAGACCCTGCAGCCTTGCGGTGCCTTATTGCACACCCAATATGTCCTCGAGCCCAAAGTCCTCTTGCAATTGTACCTGAAGAATTTCTTCAGGTACAATTGCAAGAGGACGAATCAGCCTTAGAAGAGATTGCTCGAAATTCCCACGGGATTGAGTGGAACGGTCAAATTAGGTAAATCTGCGGGTCTCTGGCTGCGAGGCTCCTCTAGTGAAATATATACACGCGATGACTTGTGATTGCTGGCATTCCCAGAAGATTTTTTATAACGGCATAAAAATGCACTATTTTGCAATAAAACATCTTACATGTCGTTTCTAATAAATTAAATCACTTACAGTAACAAAGTCTTGCGCCGCGTCGTTTTTAGGGTTCCGTACCTCGAAACGAAAAAACGGAACCCTTATAGGATCACTTTGTTGTCCGTCCGTCTGTCAAGACCCTTTTTCTCAGAAACACGTGGAGATATCGAACTGAAATTTATATCAAATAGTCAAATCTACGGTTCCTTGAAGCTGTGGAAAAATCAAACTTCTAAGCCAACGCACTCAAAAGATACAGTCGTTTATGCTGCAAATTTCCGCAAATATTCGAAACTCAAAACCTACAGGGTACTTCCCGTGAACTCAGAACCTTGAAATTTGGTACGAAGCAATGACTTATAGCATGCATAAAGGAAAAATTGCGAAAACCGTAAATTTTTAGGTACATCATATCATAAAAAAAAATTAATAATTTAAAAGTTATTACCACTTTCTCATGAACGCGTAAAGATATTAAATAGAAATTCATACCAAATACTCAAGTCTATAATACCTTGAAGATGTCACAAAATTAAACTTCTATGTCAATGTAATAAATAGAAACAGCAATTTAAGCCGCATATTTTCTCGCAACTACTCGCAAGGGAATCAAAACCTACAGGGTACTTCTCGTGAACGCAGAATCTTGAAATTTGGTACAAAGCAATGTCTTATAGCACAAATAAAGGAAAAATTGCGAAAACCGTAAGTTTTTAGTTACATCATATAAAAAAATATTTGTATTAATTTTAAAGTTACTACCTCTTTCTTCATGAACGCGTAAAGTTATTAAATTGAAATTCATATCAATACTCGGGTCTATTATACCTTTAAACTGTAAAAAAAATCTAACTTTTATCTCAAAGCAATCAAAAGAATCAGCAATTTTACTATATTTTCAAACTCACAACTACTGGCAAGGGAATCAAAACCTACAGGGTACTTCCCGTAAACTTAGGTTCTTGAAATTTTGTACGAACCAACGTCTTATAGCACAGATAAAGGAAAAAATTCGAAAACCATAAATTTTTTGTTACATCATATTATTGTGATAAATGAAAGAAATTTAAAATTACTAGCCCTTTCCTTATGAATGCATAGAGGTATTAAATTGAAATTCATATCAAATACTAAATCTAAAATATCTTTAAGCTGTAACAGAATCAAACTTCTAAGCCAACGCAATCAAAAGATACAGCTGTTTATGCCGCAAATTCTCGCAAATTTTCGAAACTCACAAGGGAATAAAAAATTACAGGGTACTTCCCATGAACTTAGAATCTTGAAATTTGGTACAAGACCACTACTTATAGCACAGATACAGAAAAAAAAACCATAAATGTAAATTTTTATTAGTTACATCATATTATAATAAAAACATTTTTAAAATTTTAAAGTTTGTACCTCTTGCACGTGTAGAGTTATTAAATTGAAATTCATATCAAATACTCAGGTCTGTCGAATTATTAATTATCGCTTGTCCCGTGCCTAGGAGAGCATGTTTAGCCTTCGGTCTCAGTTGTCATGACGATCTTTGACAGTCGTTACAGGGCGTCAGTACCTTCTTAATCAACTGACACTAGTCTTAACCATGGAATATCGCTATCCCTTCGGGTTGCGGAGGTCAGACAGGCAGTTCCTCTGTGGAAAAGCTAATATTCAGCCAAATCCGGTTAGACTAGTAAGCGGACCCCAGATTGAAACTGGGGTAACGCTAAGAGGATGATGATCAAATACTCAGGTCTATTACACCGTTAAGCTGTAATAAAATCAAACTTCTATGTCAACGCAATTAACAGAAACGGCAATTTAAACACATTTTCAAACTCGCAACTACTCGCAAGGGAATCAAAACCTACAGGGTACTTCCCGTGAACTCAGAATCTTGAAATTTGGCACGAAGCAAACTCTTATAGGTAGCATAGATAAAGGAAAAATTGCGAAACCCATAAATTTTTAGTTACATCATATAATTAAAATATTTTTTATAATTTTAAAGATGCTGCTTCTTCATCATACATCCGCTTGGTGATGGATTAAGAATACGGAATGTCACCACCCCATATCATCCGATGGGTGTCGTAAGAGCCGACAGAAGGAGCATATTTTGCAGAGAACAGCACTGTAAGAGAAGGAAAACTTGATACAAACCCTATACCAACCCGTTTGGCCAGCGTGGTATAGTAGGCCGATTCCTCCTTTCAAAGGAGTGGCCTAGTCCAGCAGTGGACTATTAAAGGCTGATGACGATGACTTCTTCATGAACCCGTAGAGGTATAAAATTGAAATTCATATCAAATGCTCAAGACAAAACTAAAGGGTATTTCCAGTCGACCTAGAATCTTGAAATCTGGCATGAAGCAACGTTTTATAGCACATAGGAAAAATTTTGAAAACCCTAAATTTTTAGTTACATCACATATTTTTTTAAATAATTATATATACTTACAGGGTTGTACGGAACCCTCGGTGCGCGAGTCTGACTCGCACTTGACCGGTTTATTTCGCGAGAAACTCAAAAACTACAGAACCGATTTTTATGGAGTTTTGTTTTTCCGTTCTCGTATATAGGTAATACTGACGATAACTGAGTGGCGAGTAGTTTAATATTAGCTACACATAAATAGATTTAATTGAGCTAAGTAATTATTCATTGTGGTATAATTTTATTTCTTATAATATAATCCATTATTATGTTAGTTATTTGTAATTCTTAAAATATGTACTATTTTATTGTCCTTATTATACCTACACGTTATCACTATATTAGTAGGAGATATATATATATATATATATATATATATATATATATATATATAAAATGTATCCTTATACCTACTAGTAATCTAGTTTTGTCGGTCACAAGTTCGCTATTTGAATAAATACATTTTATTACAGCGTAGTATTTTATTTTAACATTCATGTTTCCTCCTACGCAAACACATAACGTTTAGAATATACTTTAAACAGTACATAGGCGTTTACTGTCCTTCAAAGTTAGATAGGAACAAACGTGTGCAATAGAACATAAGACACCCAAACTAATTATATAGACTATAGACCATGACGAATTTCCCAAATGGTGAAGAAGTCCGGCGACAGCTTATGTCACCACACCGAGTATTTTGGTATCGATTCTCACACGTCAAAATTGCAAAAACAACACAAATAGTTTTTTTTTAGTTTAGAAATAAATTTTCTTGGTAACCGTTGATTGAACATTTTTAGATGGCATGGGTTAGTTCATTAGATATACTAATTCAATCGACTTTCGTGATTTTTCTGTAGGACTAGCTGTTTCCCGCGGTTTCACCCGCGTCCTGAGGGAACTACTTCGCGTACCCAGTTAATTTATAACCTAAGTTACTCCTTGTTTTTTCAGCTATCCGCCAGTGAAACAGATAGACAGACAGATAGTCAAAAATTTAAAAAAATGTCATTTCAGTATATGTGTATACATCCATATCCATTAAGTAAAAAGCGGTTATCTTAACATTACAAACAGACACTCTAATTTTATTTATATGTATAGATGTATAGATAGTCAAACAAATTAAAGATTATTGAAGTAGACATTGGAAAAAGCACAGATATTTGCTTAATCCACCTGAAAATTAATAGAATTGAGGTTTTAGATAATAAAAATACAAGACAATAATTAGATAGATATACTAAAGTAAAGAAATACATTACAAATGTTGTAACTAAAAACTAAACCCAGTAATATAACTTATAAAAACATTCAATATTAAAGCTACTTTTGTATACAGAAAAATTCAATAAACCTTAAACGATATATTTCAAACAGGTAACTGTTTGAAATATATCGTTTAAGGTTTATTCAATACACATAGATTAAATAACAAACTGTAATTGTACTTAAATATAGAAATCATTGTTTTATTTTATGTGTACATATATTATATAGTCACCTAGTAATGGTTTTATTTTCTTAAATCATCATCATCCTCATCCTCTTAGCGTTATCCCAGTTTCAATCTGGGGTCCGCTTTCTAGTCTAACCGGATTTGGCTGAATATTAGCTTTTCCACAGAGCGACTGCCTGTCTGACCTCCGCAACCCGAAGGGCTAACACTCAGTCAGTTACTAAGATACACAAAGAAATAGCTTCCGAAAACGTCTGTGTTAACTTCCATAAAATATATAATGTAAATTTTATATTTATACTAGAGGACGCCAGCAGCTACGCCTGCATTTTTTTCAAATTTACCCGTTTTGACCGATCCCGTGGGAATTTCTGGAAATCCCTTCTTAGTGCACCCCTACGGTCCCCAAGGAACATACATGCCAAATTTCAGCTTCCTGCGTCTAATAGATTCGGCTGTAGCGTGTCTGTCAGTCAGTCAGTAACGCAAGGATTTTATATATTAAGATTAGATAGAAATATGCAGCTCTAGGTGCTCATGACATATAATGAATAATTTAATTATGAAATTATACGCACTTATTGTTTGGTATCCGCACTGTATAGGGATTTTAGCTTTCGGATATATGAATTTCACATTGTGTTTCGGATATTATACATCCTTGATCATAACACTTGCAGTGCCTTAATATCCCACATATGAAACAGTAGCACAGAATATGTTATATTTATTATGCTATCGACGCTTATGGCACAGTGGTTTAACCGGTCATTTTTCGCCTAGAAATACTACAGGTGTTGTAGGTTCGATCTCCACGCGATACTTTCGTGTCCCTCTAACTGCTTTTTAGTCATGGTGTGCAGTCCACCGCAGCACTAATTTCCTGTGCGGGATTAATCACTAAACAATCAAAAGAAAATATCCCAAAAGACAATGTAAAACTTAAGTCAAACATTTTCAATGATTATGAACAACTTTCTCTCTAATAATGACGTCATTAAATGTCGTTATAGTAGCCCGACAGCCGGTGCTCACTCGGCTACACACCCAGAAAGACCTGGGACCGTTACTTCTATTGTTGCGGTTGAATCGGTATTTTCCCATTTGAATCGCCGGCTTGCCAAAGCGAGTCATCGTGAATACCGGGCCTAGAACAAGAAAATGTTTAATACAAATCGAAAGCTATTCGAATTTAAAGAGTAATGGGCCTAGAAGCGTACCCTGCGGTACCTGCAGCTAAAGAAGTTGATAGCTAAATGTTATTATGACATGTATTCAAAATCTGAAAACAGCGTGAGGAAACCTGCATGTCAGAGAGTTCTCCATAACGTTCTCAAAAGACATGTGAAGTCAGCCCACCCGCACTTGGCCAGCGTGGTGGACTATGGCCTTACCCTTCTTGTAATGGGAAGAGGCCCGTGCTCAGCAGTGAGACAGTACAAAGGGCTGATGATGATGATTCAAACTAAATGATATTTTCATTAGACTTTGTATATTCAGAAATAATTATTCAGAGTCACCAATGATTTTCATCACTTTTCAATTATAAATATATATTATTCTAATCAATTGATAGTAAAGGAAAATCTAAGGTCTTTGTCAATTGATTTATGAAGTGTGACAATATGTGTAAAGTATACAGCATGATAAAATTAATTTAGCATTACAAACGAATTGTCAATTTAAAAAAAAATACATATGATAGAAACAAATATTTATTACATATAAAAATCAAAGACATAAAATCAGTGGTTATGTTCATTTTTTATGCCAATGATAGTCTCATCAACGGTCGTTACGGAAGCCTTGCATCCCGGTGTGTCACCGATACGTCTGCCATTCCTGATACAAAGCCACGTGGCCTTGGCACCACGACTGCGGTTGTTTTTGTAATATTTGTTGTTGTTAATGAAGTGTTTTTAGTCATCTTCAGCACCACTGCCATGGGTAGGCCTGTCCTACCCATGGCAGTGGTGCTGAAGATGACTAAAAATGAATATTTTGTCGGTTAAACGTTCAAACATTCTAGCTCTTTGATAGGATAGTTGCTAAGATGATTTAAAGTCGAATTTAATTTGAAATGTGTAATCAAAAATCGTTGTGTTCGTTTTTGTGGTATACAATGATGTCATTAAGGGTGGTGACAGATGCCCCTGCATCCTGGACGAGTGTGACAAAACCACGTGGCTTTTATGCCACGACTTCTGTTGTTTTTGTAATATCTGTTTGTGTCAACGATGAGAAGAGGCTTGCCTGCACGTGTGGTACTGAAGATGACTACAAGCAAATATATAGTTTTATTGATACATCAATGTTGAACTATTCTAGCACTGACTATTCTGGGTTTCATATAAACAGGTATGATTGGATTGACACTAACATTTATTTGAATATTATAAAGATGAGTGAGATTATCAAGATGAGTGTGATTACGTAAAGAGTACAAATAACTAGAGATTACATACGAGTACATGACTAGATCCCACACATAATCACTGCGATAAGTAGACATCAAAAAACATTTAAAAGTATATAATTAGGAATGGTTATGCTCATGGTTGACGCTGACAATTTTCTCGTCGATTGTGGTGACGGATGCCTTGCATCCCTCGAGTTTGTGACAGAACCATGTAGCTTTTGGACCTCGGCTCCTATTATTCTTGTAGTATCTGTAGTTTTTTATAATGAGAACGGGCCTGCCATTGCGAGTGGTACTGAATATGGCATCTGTAACTAAAGATAGGTTTAATTGATGCCTAGATGAATTAAAACTGAACTAAATCACTAGTTTCTACTCTACTAGGATGCAAACAATATGTGACTACATAGTAAATACGGAAATACTAAGATAGATAACATAAGTAGGTGTCTATTTGAACTCATATCGTCCCTAACTAAATCAACATCAACATGAGTAATACAAATGGTAATAACGCAGTTATGTCTTTTATTTATGTAGCAAAAGCCTGAAAATAATACCGCAATACAAATTATTTAATAAAAGATGTTTTGAAACATGTAACCATTTTATTGATAAACCCAATTGAAAAACAAGCAGTTGGACATTTATAAAATAAAATAAAATATTTATTTATTTAATTATTTATTGTACACCAGTAATTACAGAACAAGTACAGTAAATTACTTATATACTAATGGTAAGTACGAGGGCGCTCTTATCGCATAATGCGATTTCTACCAGACAACCATGGACGGACAGTATCGTCTACTACGGAATTCAATATTCGAATTATAGATAGATCTGTAGATTTTAGATTAGTTTTTGACAGTTTTTGACATAAGTTCCATACAAAATATGTCAAACACGAGTCTAAAATCTACAGATCTAACTATAGTTCGAATATTGAAAATGGTCGAATGGACAAGTAGTATGCGGGCGTACAATGCTAAGACTAAGACTAGCTACTTAAATATAAAATTAACCTAACTAAACTAAATTAATATAAACAATATTTAGATATAATTACATACATACATAAATAATATATATTATACATAATCCATATAACAAGTACATAAATAAATAAATATATATATTATACATACATATATACATACATTATGTATATTTAACATACATGTAACAGGATTGGTTGTTGTTACAATGACAAGTAATGTTCTTTTGCGAGCTTTTTAAATATTGGCAGTGTTTTTGATCGTCTTATATCTTCTGGTAGTGAGTTCCATAGTCTTGTCGCTAGCACTGTAAAGGATTTGTCGAAGAACACAGTATAGTGCACAGGATTTTTCAACTTAAGATTTTCTGATGATCTCAAGTACTTTGAATGTGTGTCATGCAAGAATACAAATCTTTCCTTGAGATATAGGGGATATGACGGATTAAATAGTACATTATACAGGAGACAGAGAATGTGACTATTCCGGCGAAAGCGGATTGGCAGCCATTTGAGCTTATTTCTAAATTCAGAGACGTGTTCATATTTACGTAAACCAAATATGAACCGTATACAGAAGTTTTGGAGTCGCTCAAGTTTGTCCAGCTGGTCCTCATTGAGATTTAGATAGCTGGCATCGGCATAGTCAAGAATGGGAAGAAGGATAGATAGCGCAAGCGCTATTTTAGTGGCAATTGGGAGAAAGTTGTGTAACCTTTTCAATTATGCGGCAGCAGCAAATAGTTGTCGACTAGTGCTTTGCAGTTGGTATGTCCAAGAAAGTGTTCTGTCAATGTAGATCCCCAAGTTCTTCACATTTTTACTAAAAGGAATATCGGAACACCATCAAAAGATACGAGGGGAAGCGTTGACCAGTCGATCTTGGCAATAAATCTAGAACTACCAACCACACTAACCTGGGTCTTGGTAGGATTAACCCTTAGTCCAAACCTATTTGACCAACTACTTATTCGATCCAGATCGCTATTAATTACTGTAATACCATGTGGTAAGTTCTCAGGCTTAGTCTGATAATAAATTTGCATATCATCAGCATAGAGGTGGTAGGAAGAAGAAATATGGTTGGAGATAGTATTAATAAAAACTGTGAAAAGCAAAGGAGATAAACGCCGCCCTGTAGTACGCCGGCAGAGATATCACACCAGGTGGAATAGGTGTCATCCAGACGGACTCTTTGACGGCGACCAAACAGGTAACTACGAAACCAGTCAATCACCGATGGAGATATGTTAAGAGAGCATAACCTGGCAAGGAGAACGTCAAAGTCCACAGTGTTGAAAGCGTTACTAAAGTCTAGTAAACAGAGCACTGTGAGATTGCCATCCTCCATGCCTCTCCTGATATCATCCGTAATATTGACAAGGGTGGTACAGGTACTATGTCCAGGACGGAAGCCAGATTGAAAGGGATTCAGGATATTATTTCTAGATAGGAAAGCATTCAGTTGGTTATGGATAAGGCGTTCAAGGACTCTGGAAAGGAAAGGTAATATGGATTTGGCTTTTTTGGTAAAGGGGTGACTTGAGCATTTTTCCAAGCAGTTAGCAAAATAAGAAAGTTTCAACTTATAATAATGTAATTATTGTAGTTAATTCAGAATCTGCCCTATCTTCAGTCTATCTAAGTTAACTTATTAAATAAGAAGCTAAAGGCGTGAGGACACTATTAATTTCGGTACAGTTTTCTTTCCTGTTTTACCGCTGAATTCAAGATTCCTTTCCTGAAAAGCTCCTCAGCGAATTTTATAAAAAGAAACCTTTCTCCAAAACCAGTTAAGGATACCTCGGTAATCGAGTGCTCGATAAGCGTGGATTCAACTTCTTCATAAATTTATTAATTTCTAGTATTTAACGTAAACGATGGAAGACTACGGAAACTATGTCGAGTGATATCCCGACTAGTTCTCTTGCAGTGAGGGCGAGGGGTGCTATTTTTACGAAAACAATAAATGATCGCGGATTTTCAATTGCCCCATTTATGGTGTAAATGAAATATATAAAGGACAAAAATACTGATAAATAACAAGTACAAACAAACTGTAATCGCGAGGACGACGTACGACACGTGTTAGAATTATCAATCCATCAATCACAATAATTATGACATTTTCATAAACTGTCAAAACGCATTGAGAGTCGTCTTTGCAGCTTACTTTTACTTTGTACTTAAACACAAGCCAGTCCATTTCTAATACTGCTGCTATACTTGTATTGAACAACAGAACAACCTTCTGTAATATAAATCAAATGTCGTGAGAATGAGAATGTCGTACGGCGATTATAGTACTGCCGGCTACAATAAGTGATGCCCGACAGCCGAGGCGTCTCTTGCTGCAGAACCAGGCAGCCTTGTATCCGCTGCTTCTGCTATTCTTATAGTAGCGGCAACTGCCTAAATCTAGAACTTGACCACCGTGTCTTGATAGTGTGAACCTGGGTTCAGCGTCCGAATTAAACTGATCCCTTGCTGGAAAACAAATAATAAGTTTAATATCTTATTCTAGCATATTTCATATATCGGCACCAAAGCAATTTGTTCTTTGTATACGTACTAAAATTGAAATAAAAAGAAGCCTATTAGATATTCTAATGTAGGTATAAATAATGTTTCTGAGAATCAGTAGTTGTTGCGTGAAAGACTAACAAATATCCATACATATTTTTATACCTCTAACAATCCATGTTCACACACCTTCGCGTTTATATTATAGTAAGGAGTAAGATATTGCCACACTTTATTCAATAAACAAACTTCGTGGAATATCGTGTTTAAATTCACTTCCGAAATATCAGTATGGGTACTGAAAAAATGACATTCAAAGTTGTAGACTTTTATTTACAATAAATATGCTATCACTAGTTATTGTGTAAATTTAAAATAAATAATATTTGAAGAACCTTCCACTAAAATATATACCTTATTTATTTATCAAACATAATAATTATTATAGTTTTGTTCCCGTTATATTTTCAACGAATTATATCAGTGAAAAATTATCGTTATAATTATAATTATTGATCTATGAGAAAATATTAGTTGGCAGACTTTTGTTTCGCATGAAATAAATATATTTTATTTGGATTTTCATTGAGAGACATTTTTAATGATTTAATTCTGAAAATATTACAAAAATTTTTTAATGCTAGTAATAAATAAAATACACATTGCACATAGTGAGATAGGAGTAGAAAATAAAATAATTAATTTACTCATTGTTAAACAAATAAACCGAATTAAAAATAAATGTATAGTCCCAGAATATCTGAGGTTGTATTATCTGTCTCGTTGTTTTATTGCATAATGCTTCACTTATGCAACAAAATAAAGTATGTAATAAGATCACGATTGATTCTAGGATCTGACAACACACAGGCATAAAATCGATGAATTAATCACAAGTTATTATTAGTATTGCAAACATTTATGACATGAGGACCAAGGATGCCACTTTGGAAGTACAAAATTAAAAACCAAATTACTAAGCCAGGTTAGCCTTCGCGTCAATGAATATGTGTTCCCTTGATTTTGATGATGACGTTGTCGTAAGTGGTGAGAGTGGCTGGACAACCGCTACTCCGTGCGCGGCTGCATGTCCAAAATCCATTGTGCCCTCGACACCTGTTGTTCTTATTGTATCTGTACTCTCCCATCAAGATCACGGGTTTGCCAAACCGTGATGTGGTGAAGATGGCTGCAATGAATTATTCAAATAAAAAATATATTTAGGCAAAAAATAATAGAGCATCTTATTAATATCCACCCATTACATGTTTTACCAAAAGTGAACGACTTACCGAAAACAGCTGCTCTTGGTTTTGAAACTCAGTAAGAACAGTTCAAATTGTCCATTACATTAGATGTTAGTATGTCGAAGCCAAAACATCCAGCGCACTATAAATAGTGACAGAATGATCATTTTACCTATATGGAGGATGGAGGAGTACAGGAGTCTACCCATAGCCATTTGGTAATTTGCGGACTGAAATAGGTACTCAAACATTGCTAGCCCAACCACCGAGTGTGTTCGTGCATTGGAAGGCATCCATTACGCCAATAAGCCCACGCATTCAAGTTGCCACAAATGTTAATAGATTTACAGGAGAAATGTGTGGTGAACTGTTCACAAGACACGATTCTAGTTCTCACCGCTCGCCTGCTCACTGCACATCATCTTCATTCGTGCTGCACCACAACTTAAGAGTAACTTCACACCGCTCGTCTCGTAACGAATAGTTATGTACGGTTATGGTTATGTTATAGCCGTCATTTACAAAGCCAGTCTCATTGATGATTTTGTAACTTGTACATTCTCTTTCACACATTTCCTTAGGTTGAAAACGTTGCCAACAATCCATGTTAGTATAAAGCATGTCGTAAGTTAGTTTGTATAGTAAGCTCACTTCATCCAGCCCAGCTAAACTCGGTAACATTGAATGAACCATTATTATGTATTTTTCGTGCGACGGGGATATCCAAGTGCGGCATATATTAAGCACGAAGGATAATTAATACAGCTAATTGAAAGTTACCAATTTTTTTTCTGTCCTTTTATATTTTTTGCAAAATTGTTACAGAGAAACATACACCTAAGCGTATTCCGTAAAGCAGTTTATTATTAGATAATAGCTCCATTTAAAACAGGGATATAAAAGTAAGCAAGACAAAGTGATTAGTAAAAGAAATATCTTTATTGTAAGGTTGGTATTTACATGCATGCTGTAAGCATATGTTAATTAAGCTAGTATAATTACAACCTGAGTAAAATTGTTACATATAAAACGTGCAGTATATGAAAATGGCTGTCGTGGTTTCGTCTGACTATACAGTACCTCTGTTTATGAGAACGCGAGTAGTGATAATTTCCCTTTTTTATATAAGTACAAGAAATATATAGCGATAGCCGAGTGGATATACCAACAGACTGCCATGCAGAGGGTATCGGGTTCGAATCCACGGCGCGCACCAATGACTTTTCGGAGTTATGTGCGTATTGAATTGTTAATTATCGCTTGTCCCGTGCCTCGGAGAGCACGTTAAGCCGTCGGTCCCGGTTGTCATGAAGATCTTTGACAGTCGTTACAGGGCGTCAGTACTTTCTAATTATTTTATTATTTTATTTTAACATTTTAATTAAACTGACACTAGTCTAAACCATGGAATATCGCTATCCCTTCGGGTTGCGGAGGTCAGAGCGACTGCCTGCGCTCCGTGGAAAAGTTAATATTCGGCCAAATCCGGTTAGACTAGAAAGCGGACCCCAGATTGAAACTGGGATAACGCTAAGAGAAAGAAGATATAAGTACAAGAAATCTTCAAAAAGATTCCTTGGACTTGTAAACCCGAGTTATTTTAAATGAATGGGTCACAGTGGATAAGCTCTTATATTATATTATTATTATTCAATTCTTGTTCAAAGAAAAATCCTTTAAGTAATCTCGCTCAACAACTTTGTTGGCAACGTGAGTTTGGTAAAGTATAACAATTTATTGAAAACTAAGCTATGGGAATGACCAATCGTCCACCGGATTTTTATAACCACTTACTGCCCACCAAAACTTCCTCAGTTTATCCTTTTAATACATCATCCTCATTTCGCTTCCATTATGACAAAGAACCATTCTCTTTCATATTTTAGAATCTTATGACCCCCAAAAACAAGACTTCATTTTCATCTGACTAGTTTTTTGCTAATTCTTTCTCCACTAATCGCTCCTAATTAGACGTAGGGTTCATCTCTTTCTTATCCTTATATGTTTTAAAAGCTCTTACCGCTTTCATTTAGTAAAATACTGCATACGGGCTGGAATGGTTATTTTCAATTTCAATTCAATTTTATTTATCAAAAAACACAGATACATTAAAATATAATTTTTACATAAAATCAAACTTAAGGCTAAGCGGTTTATTAATAAATTAGTAAGAACACCACTCCTGTACTAGTTAAAAAACTGTATCACAGTAAGTGGGTTCTCCCTTTACAAATTCTTGTTATGTATTTTAAAAATACCACAGAATAATTATAATATTCGTAAACAAAAATAAAAAGGTAAAGCATTAAAATCTGTTTCTAATTAATATGTACATATGTATATAACATTGACGCATTTATTATTAAAATTGCGTGTTGTGCATTTTGTAGAAAACTTAAGTGTAACATATAAAACTACGAGTCAGCTGAATCGTGAACAGTGTTAGTGTGTTAGTAATAGTTGTGTTTAGCATTTATTTATAATAATTACATAATGTGCGTTTATCCAAACTCGATGAAATTACATATAATCTTAGCCTACTAAGTTTATAACTAATGTTGAAAGATATAATTATGATAACCAAATGATTTGAAAGTTAGTTAAAGCGAGTTTAGTATGTAGCAAGTGGAGTGAAGCCTAAGTATCTCCATAATCAACGGTGTTGATATATCTCCTCTCTGCCATCATTTTCGCCGGACAGTCAATAGAGCCTGTGTTGTGTTTGCTTGGCTTTTTGTAGTGCAAGCAGGTAGCGCACGTTGGTTCGTCTGCCTTTTTCGTGCATTCCTTTATTGAATGTCCACGATCACCACAATGTCCACAGGTGTATGTTGTCTCCCGGCAAGTCTTAGCTGCATGACCATATTGCTGACATTTGAAACACCGAGTCACTAAGGTCAAGTCTTTAACAGGGCACGAAGACCAGTTTATAAAAACTCGGTCTTTTTTGATGAGGGCTTTCCTTAACACTGCAGAGACTTCTATGATGAAGTTGCAGGTCTCACCGTCCTTCTTGCCTGACTTCTGGCTTAGTTTGTCGCTATTAAGGAATGTTTCAAGGTCACAATCTGGCATCACTTCGGCAACATTTTGGTGGTATAGGCAGGAAAAAACTTCCCTTTCTTGCATACAAGTGGGCACACCTATTATCACCACCCTCGGTCGTCGCTTATGAGGCTCATCTATCTTAAGACCTGAGCTCGTGAGCTGCACTGATTTCTTGAGCTTCTCAATGTCATCTCTGGAATCAGTACTAATTATGACACCGCCATTTTTTATTTTGTGTAGGCCCCGTACGTGCAGTTTCATCTGCTCAGGGCTAATAATCTTTTGGACAAGGGATTTTGTGTCCTCATTCGACTTCAATTTATCACCAGGATAAATGGCTACTGAGTTCATTTTCTTCGGCTGTATAAAATTATTAGGTCCTTTTTTTACCATGTCCGCAAATGAAGTGGTCTCGGGAGGTTTTGATGTTTCTTCAATGGTCCGGGTGAGGTCTTGTAGCCGCTGTGATAGGTCTAACTGATCTTGAAGTGACTGTACAAATGTTTGGGCTTGGACGAGTCTAATCTTCAGGGCCTGGTACCGTACCGCCATATGCGATGTGGCAGTACCCACAGTACGGCACAAATTGTTGATGCGCAACTTCTGCTCTGAGTTCATTTTGCCCTCAGCTACGATAGCGCACACCCCATTGAGACTTTCTTCAATCACGGTCATCCACGAGTGTATTTCCGGTGTTTGCATCACATCGCGAACATCTTCACCTTGGCTCGGCGGATTAGGTCTCGTTGCGGGTGCAGGTGCAAGCTCTGCCGACGGTGTAGGAGGCGGGGAGTGCAGGGTCCTGCTACTCCGGTTGAAGGGGCTGTGGTCCATTATGGGTGTTGATCTACTAAATTCTCTTAAACACGATCCATATTTAAAATTAAAGTTATATTCATTACACTGGTAAGTTTAAAACCGATCGCCGGCAAACAAGGTCACGATTCAGCACTTTATATGTTTATTTTAATTGATTTTTAACACGTCTGTACTCAACGAAAAGTGCTAGATTATGGTTATTGGTGATCTTAACCACGCCTTCGCAAATGGTGACAAGACAAGCACGGCAGTTAATCACGCTGCATGGGGCAGCGTGATTAATTGCCGGGCTTGTCTTGGCACATCGCCATTGCTTTTTCGTCGTGTTCTTAGTTTTTTATAATATGGCGGCAAATTATTGTACCTGTAGTTGTTGAACACAAGCGCTGGTCTTCCTAAACGAGTCTTCGTGTAAAATGCTGCTGAGGGAATATTGTGTTATTAGTAAACTAACTATTATGTTTCGAATCAAAAATTTCTTCTACTTCAAAGCATCTAATGAATTACCACATTCAAGGATAATTAAATAGAATCAGAGATTTTTCTAAATTAAGCTGATACGAGTGTTTCTAATTATTATTAAGAAGCCTTTTATTCCAATTACTTTCAAAATATTTTAATCGGTATACATTTTGGAAAATCTAATAAACTAATAATACCTACGTTTAATTTATTTTATATATAAGCATTTCAATATTATTGAAAGTAATCTAAATGCAATAAAACTGTTGATTATAATAATCTCAATTTCAAATTTAACGGTTAAATAATAAAAAGGTACGGGCGTAGCTGCGGAGGACCCTCTAGTATTAATATAAAGCTTCGAAATGTATTAATGATGATGTCTGTTGATAATTTTGACTAGTCTCGTCGAGAGTAGTGATGGTCACGCGACACATGCCTCTCTGTCACTTGGCGCACCGCCATTGTCTTTTAGAAGTGTCGATGCAGGCGCTAGGGTGCATAGGGTTCCCACCAAGAACTTAGGGTCCCAAGCCAACCTCACCTGCAAGTGGTGCACCTGCCGATCAACGGACGAGGCTCTGGCAAACAAAATATCCCGATAAGCGGCAATAGGCTCGCCACCTATTACGTGGGATCAAAACACTAGCGAAAAGTGGGCGTTTAATATGCCTCTGCCTACCCCTTCGGGGAGACAGGCGTGAGTCTATGTATGTATGTATGCAGGCGCTGGGCTTGTGCGGTATGTAGCGATAGTTGTTGTTCACTATAGCCGGTCGGCCTAGCTTCGTACTCGTGTAATAGAAGGTTCCTGGGAAAAAAGACCAGTATTTTTTAAATATGTTGGTATGATTAACGGAGATATACCTACAGAGATAGGTACTTACCAAGATTATGTTTCAATGTATAATAAAAAGAACGAAATAATAAAGCCTTCTTCTGGTGTCGGATTAAAAATACAACCCCCATTTTATGCCGTGGGTGTCGCAAGAGGTGACTAATCAAAATATACAAAGCATTATTGCGGCAACTCGATCAAACATGTTACCTACCCAGACGGGTTGGTATCGGGTTTGATGGTATATTATACCTGCCAGGCGGTATAATGCAGAGCAAGGTATAATAGACCAATTCCTCCTATTGTCTCAATACTTCTGTGATGCAAATCAGGTCCAGCAGTGGACTGAAAGGCTGTATGATGAATAAAGATAATATGAAATAAAACAACTTGATAGGAGAATAAACTATACCTACTCATAATTTTTACTACACACTACAATCTCATTACCTAGTACTTTTTACTTTGGCACAATTTACACAACCACAACAACTTGATCAACTTGGAGTATACGCCTAATTAAACTTCTGTAGTAGATGGACAGAGAGTATCACGCACGAAACTTCGGACTCTAAAGGCCGGTTTTAATATACGATCCATCCATGGATTTGGTTAGTAGAACGACGTATAATATAAAATATGTCAAATGTGTATCTCAAGTAACAAAACTCATGGACAGATCGAATATTGAAACTATCCTTAATAAGTATTGAATCGCATGTAGATCGCATTACATTTCGATTGTAGGATGATCAAATTATGTTTATTCAATATCGCTCATAATCTGTCCGGTGATATATAATGATTATGATCGTTGGACATTTTCACGATATCACTTTCAATGGTTATGATCGATGCTCTACAGTTCCCGGTACTCCATTTCACACATCGCCATATTTTCCGAACATGTTCTTCTTTACCTCTCGTGTGGTACGGTATGTAGAGGTTGTACCGATGATTCTGAAATAACATCACCGGCCTTCCCAGTCTGGAACTTGTATAGATGGGTCCTGTAATAATAGTATATTTAAGTGACAATTATTTGGTAAAAAAGTAGTAAAAGGCGGCACAAGTCGCATACAATAATAGATTTTAAAAAGCTGGTTGAAATTAAGTCAATAACAGTTATAAGAGTCAGTGGAGTAATTAAATATCGCTTGTCTCGGGCCTCGGAGAGTACGTTAATCCGTAGGTCTCGGCTGTCATGAAGATCTTTAACAGTCGTTATAGGGCGTTAGTACCTCTAAAATAAACGGACACTAGTCTCAACCATGGAATATCGCTATCCCTTCGGGTTGCGGAGGTCAGACAGGCAGTCGCTCCGTGGAAAAGCTAATATTCAGCCAAATCTGTTTAGACTAGAAAGCGGACCACGGGTTAAGACTGGGATAACGCTAGGAGAATGATGATGCCCTACTCCGGCTAAGGATTTCTTGTATGTATAAGTGTGAAAATTACACACTCAAAGCAAAACAATACATATTCTATAACAAACTTTTATTTCACTATTATGAAAATAAAAACCACATTTCTCGTCATCATTCTGCTCCATTTTGGCAAAGGTGTCAGTCGTTGCAATAGATAATGGCTATACCTACAATGTTAATTACTTTACAAACATAGAGCATAAAAATCAACGTGGCCTATAATTAATAAATAAACTAAACGAATTATTACAACCCATATTACTCAATATAAATGAAATATGAGCATAGACTTTTCTCACATATAGATTGGCAGAGTATTTCAAATAGGTACATTCAGTCATAATATATTTCGGACATTAAATAATTTTACAATATAGCAGTAAGTAACAAATTAAAAACATTTTTGTACTACAATTGCTACACGTCAAGAAGTGCACGCAGAGCTAAATAATGAGTTTGGATATTCGAGGATCATATACAATAACGGTTCTTGTCTTGAGACATGAACAGGGACCAACAGCTTTACGTGCCCTTCGAAGCGCGGTAGTGTTGTGAAGCTATAGCCACACGCGGACACCCATCCACCTGATCTGTGCAAGTCTCACTTTCCTTTACCGACCTCTAACGAAAGCCAAGTACGTATTCTCCACTGTCTATAGATGATTGTGCTCATTAGCTGTCTTTAGAATAGTTTCGTCGACGGTGGTAATGGCCGCTCGACAGTTGCTCGACCCCCACTTGACGCAGCGCCATCGTTTTATATTAGTGTTAACTTTACTGTGCCTCGCACCCGCGAGTAATGAGGCACATACAGATTGTACCGATGACTGTTCAATTCTGTAACAGGCCTTCCATATCTTGAAATTGAGTAAACGGCAGCTGAAAATTACATTTAAATATTTATAATTTCTTGTAATTTACAGAGGTGCCTAATAAACAAAATATGTAACGAATCTTTTAGTTTAAAAAAAAATAATGACAAACAAAATATCCAAAGACACAAAGAAAACTTATTTATACATTGAACAAAAACCAAATTTATTAGCAGTAGTATTTTAATGAAATAATTTGAAAATTCGTACTCGAAAACTGACGTGTGCAAGATGGTATCTACCACATACACATATAGGATACATATAAAACAGCATATACACACAACACCATTAAGTCCCAAACTAAGCAGAGCTTGTAATATGGGTACTACACAATGGATAAACATACATATGTATGTACTTTTTTCGTAAACACATACATAGATATTATACATAGAAACTCCCAGACCAAGACAAACATACATGTTCCCACGTACAGATTAGTGACTACAACTACAACATAATATAATTTTATAACATAACTTCACGCCTTTTATACCCGAAGGGGTAGGCAGAGGTGTATTACACACCCTCACTTCGCCAGTTATGTTTTGATCGCAATGTTATAGGGGGCGAGCCTATTGCCATCTACCGGGCACATTATTAAGCGAGCGATAATTAAGATTATTTTATATGAGTTGATAAATATTTATTTGCAATGAAAATTGACTAAGGAGACTACTTAAACATAAAATAAGACAATAATTTCTATACTTAAATAACTAACAAATAAAAGCAATACATAAAAAGAGAAGAAAATCGCCGTAAATTGGAAGCTTGCCCAGAATGCTGGCATCATTACCACGTTGTGTGGCAATGCTGATCGCAAAAGACGCCAAATACAGGCCAGCCTTCTGGTCACGCGAGGCGTCAACAAGTCTCTTTGAGTGATCTCTAAAAAGAGATGCTGCACTTGGACCCCATGGCCCCAACGTTTCGACTTTAAACGACTCAAATAAATAATCTCCTAGACCTGCAGCAGCAGCGCCCGCACAACCCGCTGTGCTAGGAAAATTAGATGGAACAATTTATATTGTTTCTATGTTTAATGATTATGCTCATTAGTCTTAATAATAGTTTCATCGAGAGTGGTGATACGCGCTCGACATTGGTTAGTCACCCACTTGACGCACCTCCATTGTTTCTTAACGGCTGCCGATACGTCTCGCGAGTGATGATAAGGCACGTACAGATTGTACCGATGGTTGCCCAACTCAATAACAGGCTTGCCGAATCTTGAAATTGTGTAAACTATGGCTGAAAAAACATTTAAAATTAAATAGCTTTAATTTTAATTAAATAGCTTAACAGCTTCGCCCGTACTTTTTTTAATTTAACTGTTTTAGCTCGATCCTGTAGGAATTTCGTAAAATGCCTTCCCAGTGCACTCGTATTGCAAGAAACATACATATTCTTGCAACCAATAGTTTTGGTTGTGCGTTGTCTGTCAGTCAGTCAGTAATGCAATTCTTACTAACTTTGACTTTCACAGTCCACTGCTTGAAATAGGCCTCTCTTAATTTGTTGATTCAATAAAAAATAGCCTTATTTGACGCGTGCCAACCATGTTCATGCAAAGCAAAAAAGGTATCCAGATAGAGGAGAAAATCAGACAAAAGTTTGGATTATTTATACACAATATTATATGGTATAAAATCGAGAGAAAAAATACAACAAATTTGATTCCAAAAAAGCTCAACATTTCTGATGGCACATAAGCTATCCCCAAATACTCCGTAAAAATAGAACTGGATAAAAATTACCTTCGTCATCTTATAAACACGGAAACTTTTTTAACCACATAGACATTCTTGATTATAATTTCTTTAGATCTAACTTTGTATAATAAATCTAAAAGAACAACATAATATCTTAAATCCTAAATTTACGTAAGTTGAAATCAATAAGCAATCACAAAATCTTTAGTATACATTAATAGTTTTGAAAATGAATGAAAATGCTTGGACCAGAATAAAGGCTCTAGGCATGTTTTTGCTCCTGCAGAGCGATCGAGATCGTACGAATCGTACCTTACAATTAACACTCGCTTACGTATTAAGCGTAAATAATATTTATAAGCGATCACAACATTCATTTTAAGACTAGAGTATTTTGTATTTTTTCTCTACACAGCGATATATAGTTAAATACGTCAATAAAGGTACTTATGCTAAAAATACGCACAATATCATATAAGCGATCACAGCATCAATTGCACCTAATACCTAAGACTAAAAAAAGATTCCATGCCTCCTAAACTTTCGCCCGCGAGCGTTTTGGACTGCGGTGAGAATACCCCAAGTGATCTTTCTGAATAGGTCTTTCCGCACTACGGTGCGAATCACGCAAAAAAAATTCGTGAACTGATTACAATACGTCTTATGACTAGAATATATATTATATTAAAGCAATGCCGTAATGTACGGGACGCATGAGCCTTGACTTTGTAAGTCTTTTGTCTCTTCGCGTATCTTTTCCACGATATCAATCATTATGATCATTTTTACTCCTACCTTTTCGTCTTAAATAACGAGTCTTGCCTGTTCTTAAGTGAGCTTACTGTTCCTGTATCATTTTATCAATAGAAATAACTTACAACTAAATTATGTAAAACATACAGTTATTTTAATTTATAAGCAATCACTACATCCCTTACGTCAAATAGACTAGTAATATGAAAAGTTCTTTGGTATAGTAATATCCAAGTGGGATACTTGAAGTAGACTGGTGGATGATATTTTGGCTCATCAGAGCGATAGGTACATACTTACGAAGTAAATATTCATGTTAAACAAATAGGTTACAGGTAACACTAAAGTTGAATATTATAAGGAACTGCAACATCTATTATATCAAATGTATCTATCATGCATGTTTATTAAACGTCTCTTAATCCCGTTT
Source organism: Euclidia mi (assembly GCA_944739405.2). Taxonomy (NCBI): domain Eukaryota; kingdom Metazoa; phylum Arthropoda; class Insecta; order Lepidoptera; family Erebidae; genus Euclidia; species Euclidia mi. The sequence goes on along the minus strand of OX123186.2, from coordinate 95,429,816 downwards.
TGTTTTTAGCGTTTCGATCAGTTTACATCAGATAGATATGATTTTGTGAGATGAATCAAATGTATATAATACCAATGATCTTGTTTTGAAAGCGAGAGACGGTTGGATGTGGCAACTCAAAATCGGTCTGTGTGGAGAGCCCTGGAGCAACCAGTTGACGTCTTGGACGTCTGATATGATGGTATTTAGAACAATCAGTTCAATGACTATGACAATTAGTAATTTTAACAATTCGATTATCAATAGTGAATACTGAAGCGCGGCATCCATAGCTGCATTTGACGCAGATCCACAGCAACCGCCGTACTCCGTTACGATATCCACTTTGCTGAAAGAAACGATGGCTACCCATCTGCACCATCGGCTTCCCTCTGCTCGACATGACTATCTGTATTTCTGTAGAAATTTATTTGTATTAATCGCTTAGTACTTGATGAAGCTGCTAGATTAGTAAAATTAGGGTATCATAATTATTATTGGTGCAAGCGAAGAGGCATTTCGTAAACGGCATGATGTTTAGCTTCAAAGTACATGCACAAATGTTAGCTTCTGTGTTATCAGTACACCAGCGCTTGAGATCGATTAAAATGAAGCACTTTTCCGCTAGTTCAATATACACGTTAACAGCTCCTTTAAATATAACCTACATACATACATAGACTCACGCTTGCTTCTCCGAAGGGGTAGGCAGAGGCATATTGAACGCCAACTTAAATATAAAAGTCATAAGAAGCGCTCATAGAGAGATTTGGTTTGTCGTTCGCAGTAGATCGCCAAAGTTAAGCAACGCTAGCACAGGTCGCCGCTTGGATGGGTGACCACGTATGGTATTTATATCGTAGCGCTACCGTGTTCGGAGGGCTCGCAAAGCTGTCGGTCCTGGTTGTTGTCTAAGAACAACGATCGTTAGGCAATGTCCGAGGCCTTTTTGCGGTCTGTTACTACGACACCAGAGTTGGCCACACACCCACACGAAAAGAAAAAAAAGATAAGAAGCAAGGTATTGAAAGATGACAATAACTCAATAATGATGAACTCAATAAAAAGTGAGACTTAGCAACTTATAAGCCAAGAAAACCTGGCCTTGGTACAGCAGTCAGTTCTACTAGACGAAGTTACTAGACATATGACACAAGGAAATAATTGAATACGTGGATGCATTTTTAATAAGTGTAAACTTTTTATCTCTGGCCGACTAGCTTGCCATTTATAATGTGGTAAGCAGTAACGCTATCTCAAGAGACGATAGCATCTTAGCATCAGATCAGATATAATTCTAAACGATTAATCGACGTCTCACGTGACCAGAAGGCTGGTTTATTCTTTGCTCAAAGAATCAGCATTGCCATCCAGCGTGGCAATGCTGCCAGCCTTCTGGGCACGTTACCCGATGACATTGATGCGGAGGCATTTTACGACGCCTAAACCTTGTAAATATTTTCACTTTTAGATTTGTTTTATGTTTTTTTGTATTAGATTAGCTTAGATTAGATTAGATTAGATTAAGCTTCAGATACAAAATTATGTTTTATTATTATGTCCCTATAAATTGATCATGATAGAAGTAAATACATTATAATAAACATACATACATGCATACTTGTAGACTCACGCCTGTTTCCCAGAGAGGTAGGCAGAGACTACTGAACGCCATTTGCAACGATCCTTATCTCTCTTGCTTCATTCACTCCCATCAGATTTCTCATACATGCTCTTTTGTTCAGGGTACTTTTAATCTGTCCTGTAAGTTTAAGGATGTCTCCGATCTGCAGGCCGATTCAGAATGTCACGACAAGTAATCGTACGATATGTCAAATTATTGTCCTCGTCTTTTAGCCGCATATCACAGTTATTTTGACCAAATATTCATTGAATTCGGTTTATTTATTAATTTACTTCATACTGAATGCATAAAATTGATAGGAAATGCGATAGTTTTGACAAAAAATGAGGTAGCCCGTTTGACAATTAACGGAATCGAATGTCAAATGAGATATCGAACGATTCTGAATCGCCCTGCTGGTCAGAGAACGTCCGCCTAGGTCTTCCCCTTCGTCCTATCCTATTCACACTTGCCTTGTATATCTGTTTTGTCAATCTTTCGTCATCCATCCTCTCCACGTGCCTAAACCACCTTAGCATATCTTTCTCGATGCTTGTCACTACATCTTATTTTACCCCACAACACTCTATTATCACATAATTCTTTACACTGTCAGTCAAAGACACACCAGACATACTTCTCAGTGCTCTCATTTCTACAGCATTTGTTCTACTTTCATGACTCTTCTGCACTACCCAACTTTCACTACCATACATACTACTAACACCCCTCTATGCACAGCCAAACGTGCCTTTTAAGACATGTTTTGACTGTTCATAAATGCCTTCAGAGCTCCTTTCATTCTGTTAGCTGCATTAACTCTTCTTTCAATATCTTCCACATTCTTACCATCTCTTGTAAACAGCGTACTTCACTTTCATTCCTGTAAATACATCAATAGCATCATCGACATAATGAGGAAGCGTTTTTTTATTAAAACACCTACCATTATCTTAATATATAAAATCCTTGCGTTACTGACTGACTGACAGACACGCTACAGCCGAAACTACTGGTCGTAAGAAGATGAAATTTAGCATGTATGTTCCTTGGGCACCGTAGGGGTGCACTAAGACGGGATTTCCCGAAATTGCCACGGGATCGGGCAAAACGGGAAATTCGAAAATATGTGCGTGCGAAGCCGCTGGTGTCGACAAAACAAAAATATTCATTATATTAACATTAAAACATATTACTCATTCGCTCGTCTATATTTTCTTGGTATATTTAAAAATAATGATACATCACTATGGCATTTGTATATTAAATTCGACTTATGAACCTAGATACGTCAACTGCAGGACATAGGTCTCCACTAAGGCTTTTTATTTAATATAACATTAACATAGGTATAAAGTTGCTATTCTATTGAATAAATCGATCGGAAAAAGGGAACTATTTTCTTATATTAATTTTAATATGGAATTGTAAGTAAAAACAAGACGCAATAATACACATAATTACTTAAAAACTAATAACAATAGTAACAGCACATTTAAAATGTCCCATTTAACGTATAGCTACTAATTATTATATTATATATTAAATTACACTATTAATCTATCCCAATACGTAACTTAATACAATAAGTTGTCTTAAGTTACTTACACTTTAACGTAATTCAAATTGTAGCTAGGTTTATGGTTATGTTGGTTCTTCATTTTAATAATGGTGGTATCATCAACTGTGATCACAGAGACCCGACATCCCGACGAATATCTTGAACACACCCAGAGCATCTTCGGACCTTTCTTTATATAACTGCTATGTTGACTGAAGCGGTACGGACCAATCTGCAACATCGGCTTGCCCTTGATTGAAGTAATGAGGCGTACATCTGGAAAAAGTTAATTAAAATTAGTATAACTAAGATAAAAACAAAATCTCATACAACATTACGTATAGCCCCAAAAATTAATAATTGGCATAAATTAGATGTAGAATACAATTCAAAAGTATTTAAGTACTCGTATTAAAAGGTAATGCATTTCGTATGACAAATAATTCAAAATGAAACAAGTTTCTGGTATTTTGAGGTTAATTTTATTTTAAAAACTGTTAATATCTACCTTATAATCTACCAGTATTATTACACAAACACATGAAAATCAAACTATTTCGTTAAGATATAGGTTATTTCTTCAGCTTAATCCATCCATGTATATAATTTAATGTTTTTTAAAGCTTGGTTGCAACCCTCATTCTGCTGTGCTTTATTTTCGCGATGGAAAATTCTAGATGCGGGCCAATATTGATATGATAATTATTGGGTTGAGTTTGGAACCTGGTGAACCAGGTTCCAAACTCAACCCAATGATTATGGAGTTTAGAGACTATCGAAGGAAGTGCGAGCGACTCCTGAAAGCTGTTCGACCCACGCACTAAAAACAACTGAGGTGTCCCCCGACTTCCTTTAGTAGCGGGGCTACGTGTATCCGTATAACACTTTCACTGTCCGACCGCAGACACAATAGAAATTCAATTGTTATGAGCCACATGTGGCTCATGGGATTGGGAATGGGTTAAGCTACCACAGTTACGTATTTTTAATATTAAACTTATAGTAACATAGTATCACTTCCTAGTGTATCAATCAATACATTTTTACATCCAAATAAAAATATGTATTTCGCCTCTAAAGAATATTTACGTTAAAGAGAATATTTTATAATTATTAACGCATATAAATAAATCATAAATTCCTAAGTATAACTCGTATAATACTTATATGTAGATGATTTCTTCTTTGCTCAGTTCTGATGTCTAACATGCGTATGAGTTGTATTCATTTTGATAACTTCGTTATTGAAGGTGGTTATCGAGGCCCTGCAGCCGGTACTCCATCGTATGCAGATCCACAGCACCCTAGGGCCTCCGTTCCGATAGCGAGCATGCTGGTTGAAGCGGTATTCACCCACTTGTAACATGGGCTTGCCTCTGGTTGACTGGATCATTCGGATTTCTGCAAGAAAGGTAAGGGTATAATTATTTAACTTTATTTATATTTTCTCTTTTTTGAAAAATGGCTCCGCACTATGTTCATATCCTGTGACACGGGGAGCTTTGCAAATGTACGACAACGGAAAATAAGTACACCCTAATTAATAACCCAAGTATACAAAATTAAATAGTCAGGTATCATCCTGATAACTGCTACTATCAATATTTATTTAAGAGCCAACCTCTTCTAAAGCATGTCACTGAATTCAAACAGCTATGTAGGGTAGGGGTGTGCAGGACTGCGCAGTTTAGAATCAACTTCAGTCTTTATTCGTTTATTTAGGTTATCTGCCTGTTAAGAAAAAATATTATAAAACAATTATAGGTAACATTTTAGGAACTATTTAAAAAAATTGCTGCGTCCTAAATGCGCACTCTTGCAGAAAGTATGCGGACAAGAGTGCGCGGCCCGGTGTGCAAGTTTGAGCATATTGGTCAATGCGCATTCCCTACTCACAAACATCACATTATGCTGTGCATTTGTCGTGCCACCATTCTTTGCAACAAAAACACTCAATCCAGTCTTCGGTAATTGGCTCAATGTACAGTTCTGAGCAACCTGGACCTGACCATAATTATGTTTTTCTTGGGTGCATTGGCTGGCTTCTTTGGCTTAGCAATTTTATTCTTTTTAGGTAAAGGCTTTACACGTTTCTTTTTAGCTTCTTCTTCGAGTATATTTTTGTGTGGAGAGCTGCTTAAAATTCTCGGCAAAATCATAGGCCAACACACTCAATTTTTTTGCAGTTATTCCATAGAACATTGCATCGAGCTTTTGGATATAATCAAGCATCACCTTCCATTTGTGGGGTAAAGGTACATCTAGAACTACCTAAGGATTGGGGTGAAGATTTTTTCTTCAATCTTAATCTAAGAGTAGTTTCAGGCATACCTAGTTGTTCTGCTACCTGGCGCTTGCTTTTTCCATCTGCAATCAATTTACGAGCTTCTTCTATTACACTCGCATCCACATTTTTCTCTGTGTCTTCCTTTGTCTTTGTGACATCCCAAAAATACATAAATAATAAATTAATAAGCTTAACAGCTTACATATAGCTAATGAAAAATGAATTCCAAAATAAAATATGCTTCAGTGTACAAGAATGCGCGCGCAGTCTTGTACACGATAGCTATGCGCATTCTTGCACGATGAGTAATAAACAGCTTTAAAATACCACAAGTGCCATCTATTCACTTGAATGTCGTACTGGCTCAGGCGAAACACCTTTCGAGAGTAATTTGATAGAAATAAACATATAAAAACAGCTTAGCTGGTTTATATTTACTGCAACCACGTTAATAAAATACCTAAATTATGTAAGACTGGTATCAAATTTAGTTATTTTCAAATAAAGGACCATGGGCGGAATCATCCCCACCCATCAACAGAAATGAAATGTAGCTCAATCGACGCATCTTGGCAAGGTGATATTTTTTTTACTATGGCGACAATGCCCAAATGCATGGGGTTGTCATAGTAATTAACGTTTAAAGAAATATTTTGTTGACGCATTATTGAAGAATAATTGTAAAATACCTACTCATTTATCTATTATAGGAAGTAATGGTACATTCTACCACATTCACACAACACCATCTAGTCCCAAACTAAGCAGAAGCTTGTAATATGGGTACTAGATAATGGATAAACCCTTTTCATCCATCCTTTTTTTTTGTAAATACATACATATTATAAATAGAAACACCCAGACAAACATCCATGTTGATGCACACAAATGTTTGACTTGAGCGGAAATCGAACCCGCGACCTTCGGCGTAGCAGTCGCTTACACTCTCGCGGCGCCAACCGGTCGTCAATATAGTATATAAAAATAGACCAGTAATATTAACACTCTATTACTATTGTTATTTGCCTACTACGAGCATTGTAAGAATGAATATTAGAAGACAATGAATTTAAATGATTCATTCATTTATATTCGTTATATTCTAATTTTTCTTTAGTGTGTACTGTCCCACTGCTGCGGCAAAGGCCTCCCCCAGATCTTTCCACGCCCTTTTGTCGCCTGCAATCTCAAGCCAACTCTTATGGTAGGCGTCTAGGTCATCTCGCCACCATTTTCAGGGCCAACCCCGGCGACGACGACCATTTTCTGGCACCCACAGTGTCGAGATTTTCGCCCAACGATACTCATGTATACGGCTGACATGGCCCGCCCCGTTCCATTCAAGGTTAGCAGCCTTTTTCCCACATCTTCATTTTTTTTCGTGTTATTCGTTCATAATCATTTCAATGTAAGTATATTATTAAAAATACACTATTTTTATTTTGTATCGTTACTAAATCATGTTTTGTACTGTAATATAACCATAATGTTAAAATAACGTGCGAGTGTAAAATGAAAATATAGGTTAATTAATAATAATCAATTGTGTTTTTATGGGTATATCCCATGGATTTAAGTAAAAAGAAGGATTTCAATCAAATAGTGGATACTTAAGGTACACATTGGCATCAGTTCCATGTGTGTTGGTATATGGGGACGGAGCCCATACATTTTTGCCCATAGTCCTTTCAGGAAATTGTATTAAAAACTAAAGTTTTTGTGCCGGTTCAGTTAGAATGTCGGTAGAAGATGATAGATGGCCACCAACAACTGCTTCCTGATTGGATAATCGCTCCGCGCAATCTTATACACCGCGCAATCTTGCACACCCCTACCCCTGCTGTTCTGCACGGCGTTCTACAACGATTTTGCCTTGAAGCAGCCCCAAGTAATAGAAGGTTATCCTGACGACGAGGAAGTCACTGCGTGCAGCGATAAATGATATTTATGCGTAATAGCATAATTTATACAGATTTACTAAACAGAGGCATTTGTTAGCACAAGACTAATACGGGCTAATTACTGATAATGATAGGCACATACATACAAACCAGCTACTCAACCGAGACACCACAGACCTATTGATGACTTTGAGTCTCCAATTAGTATCAGGTAGATTAACATACATATGTATGCAAGACTGCTTCAAAAGAAATGAAAAATCTTTGTGGCAAGAATAATCAATTTAATTTAATAAATAAATCATATCCTACCACATACCTACACACAATACCATCTATTCCCAAACTAAGCAGAGCTTCTAGTTACTAGGGGTAATAGACAATGAATAAACATACATACCTATATATTATACATAGTAAGTGTACATTATCATAAATTGGTAATCATTAATGATTATGGGTGTTATTCACTTTAACAATGGTATTATCAATAGTAGTGAGGGATGCGCGGCATCCTTTGCGACATTGCACACAGACCGAGAGAACCTTGGGCCCTCCATTACGGTACAGTCGGTGCTACGAGAAACGATAGTCACCTATCTTTATCATCGGCTTGCCCCTTCTCGACTCAATCATCACAGGTTCTGTTGGAAATCAAGTACAAAGGAAGTGAGTAGTTTTACCAAAGAATAAGAGAAAACAGACTCACTCCTGTATCCCCGAAAGGCTAGGCAGAGGTGTAATTTTTTCACATTTCGCCATGTTATAAAGTTTAGGGCCCACGTAATAGGGGGCGAGTCTATTACCTTTACTAATTACCGTTACCGGGCACTCTGTCAGACTCTGTGCTGCTACTGAAAATTCAGCGAAAATGGTTAAGGTAGTTAGTCTACTTGTATACGCTCTGTATGTATAAAGTGAACGAATTAAAACATAACCAGGCATTCAGTCCATTCTCTCTTACAAAATTTTACGGCTGGTCCCAATATGCGATCGATCTATACATAGATTAGGCTTGCTACAGACACATAATTATTTGACATATTTTTTATGGAATTTATGTCAAACATGTATATCCTAGTAGCTAAATTAATGGATATATCAAATATTGGGAACATTGGGGTAGTTGACATGCATGAAAATAATAACAGGCTATTGCATTAAAGAGTCAATAAGCATAAAAAATTATCAAATGCTGTTCTTGTTGTTTTTATTTCTCGTTGTGCTTATTAGTATTACTAGGTATATAATAGGTATACTAGAGGATGCCCGCGGTTACATCAGCGTTATTTAAGGCTACTGCTCCGCTCTCGTCACACAGAGCGCGATGTTATATAGCCTATAGCCTTCCTCGATAAATGGCCTAACACTGAAAGAATTTTCAAATCGGATTCGTAGTTCCTGAGATTAGCGCGTTCAACCAAACAAACAAATAAAAAAACAAACAAACGAACTCTTCAGCTTTATATATTAGCGTAAGACTAGACGTCGACAGCGGCTTCGCTCGCGTCAATTACTCGTAAAAACCTTCCTCTTGAATCATTCTATCTCTTAAAAAACCGCAATAAAATCGCGTGCGTAGTTTTAAAGATTTAAGCATACATAGGCACAGACAGACGGAAGACAGACTTTGTTTTATACTATGTAGAAATTAAAAAAGAAATAATTAATATAAGGTTGGCTATGTCACATGTCTTGTGACTCTAGAGGCAAAACAATGAATGGTGCACCGACGATCATTCTATTCAACAAAAATAAATAAGAGAAGTCGCAATACAGGAAATATAACCGCACTCTGTGGGTCTCATGATAGACATGTGAACAAGAATCATTTTATTAATATTTTAGTCCCAAACAAAGCAGAGCCTGTACTATGTGTACTAGACAATGGATAAACATACATAAATACTTTTTATATACATATAGCAATAAAACAAAAAAATATATGTATATCTTTTTATTTATCAGCGTTAGTTTTAGGGACTGCAATCTCGCAAAACGGGATCCCGCATTCCCGCGGGATCTCGCACCACTTATCAATCTGGTGGATTCCGACAGTTCAACATTGAGACATAGTTTAAGACACTTTGTTTAATTTATAATCTAGTCACACATCAACTCAAGTAGATATCAGTTAATTTAAAATACCATTTATGACATAAGTATGACACTGACATTAGATCGAAACTATTTTAAATCGCATTTTAACAAATATATCGAGAATTGGGCTGTTCTGTTATCAAATGTAAGGGTAAAATTAAACAAAACTTGATGCCAAACAATAAAAGAATCGTCTCTAATGACTGAACTGATTACTAATTACTCATAGTAACTTAATTCTAATTTAATAGTTATTTACGTAAAGCGAAAAATATGAAACTGGTTTTATACACTAGCATGCAAAGTAAAATATAGAACATATTTTTGTTTAACAATTAAGTAGTTGGGTATGAGGAGAAAAATAAAAATAAAATAATCGTTAGGAGCAAGAATGTGTGTATAAGTGTGTGAGTTTGTGTGTAAGTGTATCTATGTGTATATGTGGTTGTGTAAGTGTAAAAAATATGTGGTATGTGTGCATGAGTAAAGTGATTGTGTGTCGACTGAGTTGATTACATGTGTGTAGTATGCAAGCGTAAACAAGTCATAGGAGTGAGTGTTTATGTTAGGGATGCAATAATGATTTTTTTATTATTTCAGTAATGCTTCCGTATCTTCGTAATTGTATGATTTTAGCCAGTCTCTTATTACAGTTTTGCAAAGATTCGCGGTTAACGAATAGATGTTTTTTGATTTATTTGTCTTGTTGTAATGTCGAGAAGAGGCTATGTAAAACTGTTTTCTCGCCAATGTAGTTCTGTGAGGTTTGATTGTGCATGTACCCGTCTTTCTACCCTCTTTCACCAGGTCACGTGAAATGTAGCCATGTTTTTTTTTAGAATTGTACGGAAAATAGACATTTGCCGCACTGTGAGTACCTCACTGTCACTGTATAACACCTCTGTCGGGTATCTGCGGGGTCGACGTAGCATAACTTATAAAATTGCTCTCTGGGCTCTCTCCAGACGAAGCATACAAGCCGCGTCTGTACCCCCCATGATATTACGCAGTATTGAATCAGTGATTGTACCAGCGCGGAATAAACCATCAATAGTGTTTATGAATCAGCACATCTAGACAGTTTCTTGAAGATCGGTATAAGTCTTCGAATGCGGCCTATGAGACCGTGTATATGACTATGCCAAGTAAATGTGCTATCAAGAATTACGCCTGGATATTTAATGTTACTAGCACGTGTAAGCTACATACAGTTGCAAACTTGCAACCGTGAGTCGCAGACATGCGCCTTTATATTAAATGCATCAGTTGCAGGCTGGTAGTGGAGTTTGTGAGAAAAAGTTACATATTTTGTCTTTTCAATGTTTGGAGTGAGCAGATTTTGTCTAAGCCAAGTCATAACCTTTCCCAGAGCATATTTAGCAGACAAACGTGCCCGGCCCAATCCGTTCCATGCGATATCAGAACAGTATCGTCAGCGTAAGAGATCAGGCTGCACTTAGGTATATCCATTGAACAGAGACTGTTGATATAAGGGTGCTTGTACACGGTGCATGTAGTTGGAGCAAGTAAAGGTGCGGGTTATACGCGTGAGTAATATGCGCAAGCTACTTGATCAAGTTACTCGATTGTACTTGTACGTGGTGCAAATAACTGGAGCAAGTAAAGACGCGGGCTACTTGCGCAAGCTGTGTGTACAAGTTATTTGTTCGTGGTCAAGAGCTAGGTACATGTGCATGCTGTTCGCGCGGTAGCTTTATGACTTGAATCGCGTCAAAATATCTCGACGAACGAAAATTCTTTTATAATCATACGTTATAAATGTAATTTTAACAAGTAACATGCGCGAGTGATCCGCGCGCGCCGCAGAGCACGCGAATTACTTGCGCGGGTAGCTCGCATTGGTACATGCTCGAGTCGCTGGACCCGCACATCTTTTTAAACGATATTTTTACGGTGCATATAACCTGCGCAAGTGCCTCAACATGCTCAAGCTACATGCGTCGTGTAGAAGCACCCTGAATAAGGAACAGCGTTGGGCCCCGCACGCTCCCCTGCGGAACACCGTAACTCGGATATGCTGCATTACTTGTGATATTTCCTATTTTTACTACTTGGGTACGATTAGTTAAAACTACTTTTTGTATTAGGTATAACTATAACAACTACTTATAATTACTTATATGTAATGATGCTCTTTTATAAAATGAAGCGATAAAATATTTTATAAATATAAATATTTGCATTTGATTTCGCTTAATAACCCTTTCCTATACCTATAGACCTGCTATATGTACAGGAAAGGGATTATTACAGAACAGGTAGCGAAGCAACCGTTTTTGAATTTAGCTTGGTCGAACCAAATTAAGTTAATAGGTATACGCCGCGTTAAACTTAATGCGAACTACTAACGTAGCCGCGAAGAACAGTGCGCCAGAACTGAATTATTGAAACAATTACACAAAATTCGTCAAAATTAAAACCATTTTCCAAACAAATAACTCAAACGAAATCTAATGATTATGAATATTATTTATTTTGACAATTTCTTTTTCCACTGTGAATAAAGTCGCTCGGCAACCAAAACGGCATTTGACGCAAACCCATAACACTTTGGGACCTTTGTTTCTATAGCTACTGTGTTGGGAAAACCGATGTTCACCCATTTGTAAAATTGGCTTGCCTCTTCTTGACACAACTATCTCGAAATCTGCAAAAAATATACCTATACCATAGATAAATATAATACTTTACAGTACAGATGCCGCAAGTCGTCCATAAAAATTGGCCACGTTAGATCCTTAATATAAGACCTTTATTTTTATAAGTACTTGTTAATACCGTAAATAATACAACAGATGGCGCTAGCGACGAAAAAATGGGAGTCGATGGTAGCGACATCTTACGTCTCATTTTGTAAGCAATGTTATTTTAAATTAAAAAGAAGAGATGGCGCTATAATAAAAAAGCATTCTGTCTAAAATGTAGAAATATTATGTAATGATCTTATGATATTTCACCTTGTCACCCAAGTGTGCCTCATTTCAAGGTTAATAACACGATTAACCGATCTAGTAGGTACCTATTTTACGTATGTACCGGTGGCGTTAAAACATCTAGCGATATTTTTATGACTTCGTGTCTTTCCGTTCAAAATTTGGAATGCACTTTGTACACTGTTCCATAAAGCTGATATTTGACATACTTACGTAAGTTTGGTGGCTATGTTACGGTAACATTGAAATGGTGCAGTGATGAATGACCGTGTGAATGCACCTTGGTCTGATGATGAAGCCGGGAAGATGGTTACAGGAACTTCTAAACTACATATTATGATAAACTACTCGTGGTTGGGCTCGTTTGAATTGACTTGACAAAACCTATGTCCCTGTGAGGTTGCCTTGGTCTGATGATGAAGCCGGAAGATGGTCACAGGAACTCCTAAACTACACGTGATAAACTAGTAGTGTTTGGGCTCGTTTGAATAGACTTGACAAAACCTATGACCTTGTGAGGTTGCCTTGGTCTGATGATGAAACCGGAAGGTAGTCACAGGAACTCCTAAACTACACATGATAAACTAGTCGTGTTTGGGCTCGTTTGAATAGACTTGACAAAACCTATGACCTTGTGAGGTTGCCTTGGTCTGATGATGAAGCCGGAAGGTGGTCACAGGAACTCCTAAACTACACATGATAAACTAGTCGTGTTTGGGCTCGTTTGACAAGACTTGACAAAACCTATGACCTTGTGTGGTTGCCTTGGTCTGATGATGAAGCCGGAAGGTGGTCACAGGAACTCCTAAACTACACATGATAAACTAGTAGTGTTCGGGCTCGTTTGACAAGACTTGACAAAACCTATGACCTTGTGAGGTTGCCTTGGTCTGATGATGAAGCCGGAAGGTGGTCACAGGAACTCCTAAACTACACATGATAAACTAGTCGTGTTTGGGCTCGTTTGAATAGACTTGACAAAACCTATGACCTTGTGAGGTTGCCTTGGTCTGATGATGAAGCCGGAAGGTGGTCACAGGAACTCCTAAACTACACATGATAAACTAGTCGTGTTTGGGCTCGTTTGACAATACTTGACGAAACCTATGACCTTGTGAGGTTGCCTTGGTCTGATGATGAAGCCGGAAGGTGGTCACAGGAACTCCTAAACTACACATGATAAACTAGTCGTGTTTGGGCTCGTTTGACAAGACTTGACAAAACCTACGACCTTGTGAGGTTGCCTTGGTCTGATGATGAAGCCGGAAGGTGGTCACAGAAACTCCTAAACTACACATGATAAACTAGTAGTGTTTGGGCTCGTTTGATTAGATTTGACAAAATCTATGGACCTTGTGAGGTTGCCTTGGTCTGATGATGAAGCCGGCAGGTGGTCACTGAAACTCCTAAACTACACATGAGAAACTAGTAGTGTTTGGGCTAGTTTGAATAGACTTGACAAAACCTATGACCTTGTGAGGTTGCCTTGGTCTGATGGTCGGTGGTCCCAGGGTCTGTGGTGCATGCTACAGATAATATAATAGGTACATTACTATACTAGGTGGTGCTTTCCTTTGAGTTCTGCTTCGTGAAAATTGTTATTATTTATTTGTATTATTATATTCTTAATTAAATTGGTATTCAGGCGAAATTAATGTAACCTAAATGGCGAACCCCTGGCGAAGCGAACGTCGAGATTGCAAAAGGGGAATAGGTAGGTAACTATTAAAATGTAGAAATGAAACAACAGTTCATTTTATTTTTTTATTTATGAAACCATGATACTTCGTCAACTAACAAAAAATCTTGCAAAAACGTTGGAATTTTTTCTCTTCAACTTTCACGGGAACGAAGTCGCGCGCAAAAGCTAGTCATTACAATTGGTTTATTAATTCGGCCAAGCAAGTTATGCAAACGTGCAAGTTAGTTATTTAGATAATTAACTCAAATCCAGATGTTGGCAAATTAATATTTTTAAATTGATAAATTAGGTCGTTTTTTATTCCTCCATTAAAATGGATGAACAGAATTAGATAAAAAACTAAATTTAACTATTATTAAATCATTTATTTTGTAGGATTCGTAATTTTGAAGCTGATTGTAACGATTTTTTTTTTAAATACTTGCAACACTTTCAAAGTATTTCTTACTTGAATTAAACGTACGCGATCGCGTCTCGCGTTTTGCCGATCCACGATCGTAACGGAGTACTTTAAACCTTTACTTTCATGGGATATTATTCCTTACCGCCATACATTTACGGAACTTTGTCGGCAAAACACTAAAATATTTGCAACACTTTCAAAGTATTTTTTACTTGAACGTACGCGAACACGTTTCGCGTATTACCGACTCCCGACCGTAACGTAGTAGTGTAAATACGCTAAATGTCGGCATCCTTACGGTTTTTCTGTTTTGGAATCGGTCTGGCACCATCAATTTGCAACGAAAGGATAGCTTCCGATGCGGTTTTGGATAGTTTGATAAATCTATTTCATGTTTATGGGCATAAGGTTGACATTTCTACTACAAGGAAAAAGTACTAAGGTTTATATGCGTCGAGAACGAAAAATCCCTAAAGTCGGCCATTCACGGGCCATGGTCGGTCGCGTTTTTCCCAAATATCGGCCGGGTATAGGATGTTTTAAATTAAGACGGATAAATATTATTAATATGATTTATTTTGGCAGGAGTCTCACTAAGTATACGTTATTAATCGTATTTGTTTAATAGTAGGTAAAGTATTTTTTTATTTGCACTTAAATAACGTTAGGTAGTATTACAATTTATAACAAAGTAAACATCAAAATAATTATAATTAGTTCTGGATATCTTTTCAAAAATAATTCATACCATTTTTGGCCCAGAGTATAATTATTGAATATATTTATATTTTTAAGCTACGTAATTAACATGGGTTAAGGTAGCAAGTTCCAAAGAGCAATTTATATCTTATATTTCCATACCATAATAAGCTAATATAAATGTTTTCAATAATATCAACTCCTACATTTAAACTTAACTCTTTATATTATAAATAAATAAACGTATAATAAATATTTAATTTTGAGAAAATAAGAAAAGTAATCAGCTTGTATAGTTGGGCTCGAAATAGAGGCTGGTCGACATTACGATCTTTAATGTTTCTAAAGCCAGCCTCTATTTTGTGTACATTATTTCTCGACATTCAACTAATATCACCCCGGCCAGTATTTGGCGATTAAACGTAAAATAGATTTATTTGCCTATATGCGTTGCAAATTCTCTTATTAAGGCAATGGAATTAGTACAATTGGAAATTATAAAACAGACTGCATTTACTTTTAGTCGGCCACGGCCGAGAATCCAGTTTTAATTCAAAATTGGTATTCTATTGGCGGCCTCCTATTTTCCCTTAAAACAATACGTTAAACATTGAAAAATCTATCTCAAAATATAGTAAAAATCACTAATTACTAATAATAATGCTTAAAACAATAAAAAAGGAATGTCTGACCGTTCTAATATCAATCCCCGAAGTGTGGGTATTCACAGCAAGTAAGGTACTTTAAATATTAAATTGACGCTTCGACGGCGCAATCGCTACTGACGCTCAGTGTGCGAAGAGTGTGTAACGTAATCGGAAAGTAACGGTTGTACATATAGATCATGAACTAAGATTGTAATTCGAGTGGCAAATTTGTAACTTCAATACGTTTTAAATGAACGCAAGCCGAAAATGTGCAGACGGCCGAAGTTTGGGGAGGGGCCGACGTATGGCGTATTTACCCTACAGATACTTTTATGAAATAATATTCCTTACTGCCATACATTTACGGAACTTTATCGCACAAAACACTAAAATACTTGAAAGTATTTTGAGTACTCAGGAATATAAAAATTGCAAGGTTTTGCGCGACAAAGTTCCTTAAATATATAGTAGTAAGGAATAAATTTCCATGAAAGTATTTAGAAAAGTCCATTACCAAATTTTGCGATAAACATCCTTAATCATATTAAGATAAGGTTTATTTTTCAATACAAACTTGCATTACCAGGGCGTCACACGAAGTTTTCTATACTCGAGTGCCCAAAAACTTGCAAGTATATTGATACCTGGTTTTCGACCCTGGTATTTTTATAGAGACGCACTTGGTGTATTTGGTACGCGATTTTGCAACTGTGCGACTCATGAAGTCATGACTATCGGCATAGATAAATTTAATACTATACCTATCGGGAACCAAGCGAATGAGTTCTAGACTTCTAGAGAAGTCGGCTATCAAAGTTTAAAAATGCGTTTTGTTTTTTTCATTAGCTTGATTTACAACATACTCAACATCAACTGTTTATTATTTGCTATTGTCTGTTCAAGATACCTACGAAAAAAATAAAAGGTAAAAAATATACAGTATCATTTATGAATTGAAGGGACAGGCGTATTTTTGTAAAACTAACTGCATCTTTCGCTTGGAGTATTTAACTTAAATCTACTTTTGTTGCGAAGGCGACATTAAAAGAACCATTTTATGGTTTGTTTACATTTTATTTTTTCGTATCTTGAACAGACTATAGGTAGGTACCTATAAATGTAAGACGCATATTGATTAACATAATTTATGAAAATTTATTATATAATACTACTACAAACACAGTAAGTTTTTATTATGTATAAAATTTAAATTACACTACTTTTACGTACTTAAATGTAATAACAAAACGCAATCGCTCGACTAGGTACCTATACAGGTACTTTTTAAAATAAATGCTCATGGCCGTTCATTGGTTAACATAATATGTCACTTTTTCAAATATTTGATGTTTATTTAATAAATATTTTTTTTTACCATCTACAGATTAATACCAAATTAAATAAAAATAAATATATACATACGTAAAAGCGCCATCTATGAATGCCGAGTGAAAGTTAACTCATTGTAACGTTTTACTACAAGCTAGTACGTATTTTGGCCACCAGAGCAACGAAGTGCACATCATATTTTTCAAAAATATTCATATTCAATTAAATGTTTCATTTTTTTATTTAATCGTAATAAAGGGATTTTTTAATTAATAAATATCATATTTTAGAACTTTATTTTCTTATTTATCATTTATGCATGAAAGTCATTAATAACAATCGATACTAGTAAAGCCATCTGTTGAGAGAGTTAAGAATGACGGAAAACGTTCTAAGGAATGAGACCCCATGCCTATACTCAATACTTTATTGCATTCCACAATGTTGTTATACTAGATGGTAAGTTAGGCAGTACAGTGGTTCAATTGTGGACCCTGTCGGGCACAGCAAGTGTAGGAGAGAGGAGGAAGCGCGCTGTACTCAATAGGTTACTATTTAAATTTGATTAAAGATCACTTGGTAAGTAAATAACGTGCTGTAAAACCAATTCGACCCACAATAATATAATTGTCAGTAATTAGTATTTAGTCATTCAGACCGTTAAAAAGAAATACTTATTTTCAAACATCTTTTAACCTTACATTTTATTATATAGGTAACAAAAATATCACACAGAAATTAGGGCATACCCGATGAGTTATAATCCAAGATTTGACATAGCAGCCAACGTCAGACGATCTCCAAAGATTTAGCAAATATTATTTGATACCGATACGCAACACTTAGAGCTCTTTTCTCTGTGGTGCACATTAGCGCAGCGCACACGCCGCGTCAACGCAATGCTTGCGCCGCGCACCGTCTCGTCACAGCGTCCTTTGCAGTTTATTGAACGCTACTACGACAAACGTCAGTATGAAGGATCCTTTACATATTTTCGTTACGCTGTACACTAACATCACTCCGTTGATGACTGTGCTCATTGGTCACTTTTGCAATTATATTATATTATTACTGTAACAATGGACGCCCGGCACCCAGTCCCCCATTTGGTGCAGACCCACAGGATCTTAGGCCCACCGTTACGATACTTGCTGTGCTGATTATAACGATACTCCCCCATTTCTAACAGTGGTCTGCCCCTGCTTGACATAATTTTGCGTATTACTGTAACAGATTTCAAACATTATAGTAATTTAGTGCGCGCTTCATTTATGCTAATAATATAATGCTTTTTACGTCGTAAAAGGACAAGAAAAATAATACAATATATTGTTTTGATCAATGACTAGTTTATAATAATAATAATAAACCCCTCCGGGGCAGCCGTTCTCTCATCATGAGACTAACGCAATCTCAGAGGGCAGAGTAACAGCTTTCAAACATAACCTTCATCGTGTAATATAAAGAAAAAATGTATTACAAGATGAAAAGAAAGCTTACAACCGCAGGGCAGCTTTGTGGCGATGTGTGTAGCGACACTGCGTTCCCGAATGATTCAGAGAGTCGATCGGTGCCTCGTCTCCGGCTTGCCTTTATTGGCTGGCCGGAGTGGATTTCCAAGAGTGCCCGCAGGACTCTTAACTCTGGCTTGTCTTAGTCAGCCGGCCAGAGGGAAGCCGCAAGAGCTATTAGCTCGGGGTAGGAAGTATCATTCTCAAGGGCGTAGCTACGGGGGAACCCGCTCCGGGTTTCCGTTGTCATGAGGCACGCGATGGCGAAACCGGTGCCGCACTGCTCGACACACCTAGCCACTCGCACCGGTGTTGCCCTCTGGCTGCCTTTATGGCAGAGTTTGTTTACTTTGAGCGGCTGTTTAGTGAGTTGGCGAATCGCCACCTGGCACGCGGACGGATGCTATAGGAGTATTACTGGCAGGTGCCGTTTGTTATCCATAGTCTCATTTTTAGTCCATTCAACCCCCATCCCCATAATCCAATTAAATTAGGCTCCACATCATTACAACGCTTACGCTAAGACTTGGGATAACTTGAAGCTGAATAGAGGTCTGCCGCATAGCATAACCGGTGGAGTTGTGCTATAGCCTTTACTGCCTGCTTTAAATACCATGAATTCGCTCTTTGGTGCATTATATTTAAGCCCATGGGTCCCAGCGTAAGATTCACACAAGTTTATCAGCTTCCTTAATGCCCTGATCAATGGGCTCAGCAGAACCATATCGTCTGCATGGCTTATATTATTAATCCGTTCCACGATCCTCAGACATGAGGGATCGACTCCAAAGAGAGAGGGTTTATTAATAATTATGATATTTGTTTTGCCATACGATCACATTTTTGAAAGTAAAGATGGACGCGCGGCATCCCGCACGATACTTCACACACATCCACAAGGTCTTGGGTCCATCATTGCGGTAGCTTGTATGTTGGTAGAACCGATAGTCACCCAGTAGTAACATTGGCTTGCCATTTCTCGACACTACTATCCGTGACCATGTAGCAATTGAAAAAGAAGGGTAAGAGCGTGGCGTCCTTATATTTAAAACAGCTACAAATTCCAAAACATTACTCATAACATCATCTGTATATATAAAATTCTTGACTTACTAAGTGACTGACAGACAGCACACAGCCAAAACCATTGGGCGCATGAAGCCGAAATTTGGCATGTATGTTCTTTGGGAACCGTAGGAGTGCACACAGAAGGGCATTCCGAAATTAGCCCAATGCGCTTTAAATGACAATACACAATTATTATGTTTATTTATAACTGTTTTAGTACTGACTATATCTAATAATAGTAATAATACATAATTATGCACCTATCACGTACACATTCAAAGTTCAAATACATACGGCTTCGACCAGATAACATGGTAAGTGGTTACCTGTAAACAAATCTACCACGAAAAATACGATTTCACACATCTGCCTAAGTTGTATACATAGGCAGGTATGTGAAATTTCATTTTTATAGCTACTGTACTTCGTTCTGTACAGAATATATTTTATTTATCAATGACTGTACCTTATGATGTTGCTTCTGTTATTTATTGAATTTTAATTAATGAAAATTCTGCACTTTGATAATTTTATTAACTACGTACCTATATTTGTGCTTAAGTATTCTTCAACTCAAGTAAAAATCACCACATTAAACTCAGTCAACTCCTGTACTAAAAGTTATTCTGCGTCTGAGGCTCGATGGTTTTTATAAATTATTCAGTCAACGCACACAAAGGAAACTCATACTCGAATCAACACTTTGTGAAACATGCAAAGTGTTGTCTGGCGAGGGGATCGAACCTGTATAAACCAATACTATTCACGTGTAGTCAAAAGTTTGCTTCTAATATGCATATAACTACATACATTTGTTTAGTTGCCAATCTAAGCTAAAAATGCATATCAAATAGCTCTACATTTGGCATGATCCTAAAATCGAACCTGCGATATCTTTTACGAACGACAGGCGCACAACTATATATATAGTATATTAAATTGATTACCTCATATAATCCTATACGTAATTAGGCGATTTCATTTGACTAGAATATAATTATTAACTAAAATTATTATTACTTACTTTGATCAACAGAAGCATTTTATTGCGTTGTCCTACCCCCTCCACCTCTATGTGGGTGTATTACAAGGCTAGTGCTAACATTTAAACTTATAGTACTCCGGTACGATATAAACCTACTCCTTTATGCTTTCTCCCTGACAAAAATAAAATACATACATACATAGACTCACACCTGTTTCCCGGAGGGGTAGGCAGAGACTACGGAACGCCATTTGCAACGATCCTGATGTATCTCTCTTGCTTCATTCACTCCCATCAGATTCCTCATGCATGCTCTTATGTTCAGGGTCCTTCTAACCTGTCCTGTTTTTAGGATGTCTCCAATCTGGTAAGAGAACGTCCGCCTAGGTCTTCCCTTTCGTCCTGTCCCATCCACACTTGCCTTATATATCTGATTCGTCAGCCTTTCGTCATCCATCCTCTCCACGTGCCCAAACCACCTTAGCATACCTTTCTCGATGCTTGTCAATACATCTTCATTTACCCCATAACACTCTCTTATCACATAATTCTTTATTCTGTCAGTCAAAGATGCACCGCACATACTTCTCAGTCCTCTCATTTCTACAGCATTTATTCTACTTTCATGACTCTTCTGCCATACCCAACTTTCACTACCATACATAAGTGTAGGTAATAACACCCCTCCATGCACAGCCAATCGTGCCTTTTTGGATACGTTATGACTGTTCATAAAAGCCTTCAAAGCTCTATACACCCTATTACCTGCATTAACTCTTCTTTTAATATCTACTTCATTCTTACCATTCCTAGTAAAATATTTTCTTATTAGATAGCCTACAAAACATTTTTATTTGTTCTTAACTTACAAGTGTTTTGTAAACACACGCTTTAGCCCCTTAATTACTAGGTTTCCATTATTTTTTTCACAAAGCACATCTCTTTTGCTAAGGTCAAAATAACCTAAGTTACTAAGTTGCGAAAGTTCTATAAAAATAATCTTAGATTGTTCGGCTCAAACAGACGAAAAAAAAATTTTTGCAACATTATATCGTTAACGTTTTCGTATACATTGAGTAAATAACTCTTCTCAATTTTGTTTATTATTATATATAGGTAGGGCTGATTATAAAGAAGAACCCGTATTTTTAATTAGCTTAATAAGGATACCGTGAAGTCGAAGAATGGTTGTGGTTGTTCCTCATGTCTATAACTTGCTTATTATGGGTCCTTATAATTGCTCTGCAACCGAATCCCTTCTTGACACACACGAAATATCCGTTGACCCCTTTGCTGTTGCTATGCAGATTGTACCGAAAACCTTTGTAATGGATCACAGGGTTGCCAGATTTCGTAGTGGAGAACATTAGACCTAGAGCTAAAATTAAGGTATAAATTATTATATGCTTAAAACTAGAACTATTTGGTTATCTAAATACTATGACTATATTTGCGGCAATGCTTCGTAATGGTCTTGTTAGGTTTGCAGAAAGCTGCTGGATGCCGGCGGCTCAAAATCGGCCTTAGGGAAATCCTTTGGGCTTTCCAGCAATGAACCTCTAGCTAAAAAGACGATGTCGATCTTGTATTAAAATGTATTATTATGGCAACATGCTATATTGCTTATTAGTCAAGTAAATAGCTAGACAGCATGACGTTTATTAAGAGTGAAGTCAACAATGGAATACCTCCTAAATTATACGCTTTTGGTCGAAAAAATAAAGCCCAACATACACACATGCATTATCATATTTTAAATAAAGTTTTCTATGTACGTTGTGTGTACATAATATATGTAGGAAGTGAGCGCGTCTATTTGCCCTTGAGTTGAACTTTATAGTAAGAAAATGTACTATTACAAAGTTATATTATCAAAACTGCTTCGCAATAGTACAACATTATCTTACTACTAATCTATTTAATACACTATACAAGATATGACTAACTTCATTTATTGTTTTCAGAATGGATAACATATCATAAATCATTCATAAAACTATGGATATCACAATATCAGTAAAACTTATTTTAGGTAATACTTGTATCTAATCAGTTATTATATAATACGTTATTTACATTTTTAACACTACATTTTATCTTAGCTACGGCAACACAGCTGTATACCTATGTAATGATATTGTATCATCCCAAAAGTACCTACCTATATTATTTCAGTATATTTTATCAATCCAGTTATTATTATTTATATAGCCGCAATGAAACAGAAGAGAAGCAAAACACATACTTGAATTATAAAATGATGATTTGGTTATATTGAGAGAATTTTGGCTAGGCGTCTATTTTTGGACTACCGATAGCTGCCGTTACACAAGATCTTGGAAAACTAACGAAATACATTCGATAATAATTATAAGTATTATCAACATCTTAATCTAAATTACTTAAATGATATAAGCTAGCCATAAAAACTTAAAATCTCAATTCAAAGGCGTATATTTCTTTTATTTTTTAAGCTATACATACCTACATATTACCTACATAGGTATGTAGTACGACAGTCAATGCGTTTGAATGTAAAATACGTAGGTACGTATTTTACATTCAAACGCATTGACTGTCGTTTTTTTAAAGTCTAAATTGCGATTATTGCAAGCAATCACATCACATCCTTTCTTTAATGAAGTTAATTTGGATTCAAACACACAGTAAAAATTTAAACATATCCGAAAATACATAAGACAATGAATATAACAGTTAAGGATCGGATAAAAGGACTTTATTTATAGACTAGTATAAAAATATTTTGACATTCATGAGTGTTAGACCGTAGGTCGCCCAATTGAATCACATAGTTTGGGTTTGAATATTACCAGCTAGTACCTAGTGCATACATACATACATACATATACTCACGTCTTTTTCCCGTCGGGGTAGGCAGAGACAACAGAACGCCACCTGCTTCTATCCTTACAAACCTCACGCGCTTCCTCTACACTCATTACTCTTTTCATACATGCTCGCCGGTTTCGGGTACCTCGAACCTGGCCGTTTTTTAGGACGTCCCCAATTTGATCAAGGAATGTCCGACGAGGTCTGCCGCGACCGACTTGCCCACACACATTTGCCTTATAAATCTTATTCGTCATTCTTTCTTCACTCATTCGCTCCACGTGTCCAAACCACTTTAGCATTCCTTTCTCAATCCTAGTCAGGACATCTTCTTTCAGACCACTGCTCTCTCGTATAGTTACGTTCCGAATTCTATCGATCAGTCTCACCCCACACATACTACGCAGTGATCGCATCTCAACTGTGATTATAGTACCTAGTGATTATGACAATTTCTGATTTGTATTATTTCGTTATTCTAGGTTCGTATAGAAGCTCGGCAGCTCATAGGACCACTTTTGGCGCACACGAAGTAACCCCTGTCTCCCTTGGTGTTGCTGTGTTGATTGAAGCGGTACCCTTGGTTGCCTTGGTACAGATTCACGGGCTTACCAAACTTGGATGTCGTCATGACGATACCTGAAAGGAGAACTGTCATGGCCCATACAAAATTTACCCAGGCCCGACAGAAACGAAACATACCTCAGTATTTTTGTTATATTACATATAACAAAAATATCGTAACAGTATTTTAAATAACAGTGGTTAACAACTATTTATAGCTATTTGACTTTACTCAGGCGAAATATTTAAAAACCATTTATTTTTCACTCAATAGGAATTGTATCCATTTAGAATGACCCAAAGTTATTACCAATAGGAAATATAGACATGCACCCAACTTTTATCTCCATTAGAGCAAATATAAAATATTGGGAGTAGAATATACTTTATCCGAAAGTGAAAAAAAAATACATGTAATGTGTAATCTTAGGTTTAATACCTGCTTTGGATCAGGTAACAGAAACCAATCGTGGTTACTTACTCTTTCATTAGAACTTGAATAGCACGGGTCCGACCCGCGCTATTCAAGTTCTACGGGGAGGGTCCGTAGGTACGCGGCCACAGATGACTGAATAGGCGAACAAAGCGCGTGCGCTGACGCATCGTGCTTATCGTCGCAGTCCTTCGCTTCCCTGTGTTGAGTTAAGATCTGTGCGATTCTATTTCCGAGGTTATATTTTACGACCACTATATGCATTCTTCTTACCGGACTTGATTATTTGCTTTACGAGTGGTTCGTTGATATGGCTGACGATAATTGTGCTGATTGTGAACGTACATTACGACATCGAGATAACTTTGAACTTAGAGACATAGAAATAGAAAATGAATAAAAACAGATTTTCAGAATTATTGTTTTTTTATTTATCAGTATTATATTCCACTATCAAGCTCCCAGATTTGTAATGATACCTTTATTTTTACCTTCGAAGATTTAAATGAACCTTTAACTCGATTGATTTAACTTACTTGAAGTTCAAATATTATATAATAGTTACGTATTATTATTTACTAGAACTTTAGGTCATCTGGATAATCCAATCACTACTTTATTATACAAGTTTTTGTGAGTAAATAAAACATATTTTTAGTATGAAAAGTTCAAAAGTAATTATTTTGTTGTTTTGAATATAACAGTAATACATATTTGTTATACTCAAAATAACAAAAAGTCTGGGATATGTTTCGTTCATGTCGGGTCTGGGTCACAAATGACAGTTCTTTGTCCATTTAGGTTATAAAATTATAAAGATTATAATGCTTGCGGGAGTCAGAATGCGTAGTGATTGTCTCTGCGATCACCATTCCCTTATTCTACTCAACTTAAAATTGTCTAGACTAGGTTGACAATAGAAAGGCAATATATATTTAAAAAATTGAACGTTTAATTTAAAATAATCTTTGCAATTTTGCCTTTTGAAATACTTACCTGTAAACTATTTGTAAATGTTTAGATACATTTAATTTCTTAGAATCATTAATTATCAGTTCTAATATAAAATAATCTTATACAATCAAATCAGAAGAATCAAATATTTTGGTGGAATGTTACAGAAACGAGCCATCAATAATGTACATATTCAGAAGAAAAATTATGAACTTAGTATATTGGCTACCTTAGAAAGAAATGTACCCAAATTCTCAAATGAACAATTAATTTTTCATCTACAAAATAATGCATGACACGTCGGAAATGAGGTGGGTGTGGTGGAGTGACATGGTCATCTTACAACCAAGCAGTATTTATTATTATCATCACTTATAACCAACTTGTGACCAATTTCATATATAGCTTCAAAATCTTCGGCTTCTTAAACAATTTGTTCCAATGTCATGTCTAACTTCAGTAGTTTGCGCTTTGCGATGATATGTCATTTAGAACAAGTTAGTTTATATTGCTGGTTAGAGATTTTATAAAAATGTAGTTAATATGTGCTGTCTGCTTTAAATATCTTAACGTGTAATAAATATTTAGTGTGTATGTGGCTCTCGATAACTGATAATCTTTCGATCGAATGTTTGTACCAAAGCTCGGCATTTTAATGGACCAGACCACTTGACACATCTCCACATCTTCTTTGCAGCGTTAGGATTCTGTAGGTTGTACGTGTGTCCGTTTAAATACATCTTTGGTTTGCCGCATCTCGATTTTATTGTGAGCAGTGCTGAAAGAAATAAAAGATTTTATTAAATATGTCTAACTAGCATAGGATATTTATAGCAAGCTAACATTCACTCGCAGCATCATCTGCCATAAACTTTCAAGCTCTATTCAACACCATAGAGTTTGGATATAAAAAATCTCTTCATAGTTCGAACCTACGTCAGAAAAGCCAACCAGCTAATTTTAGTGTTTCTAGCTTCATTTATTTGGGCTCTGCGATGATATACCAGCCAGAATAAGTAATTTTATATAATCTTGGCTATGGTTTGATTGAAATTTCAGTTGGGAGCTTGGTTCTAGCTGTCAGAAAATATAAAAACGTTTTAAATTTAAAACTAAAAATAAAAATGCCAATTTTATTTGTTTATGTATATACATGTATTTGATTAATCAGTCCTTATTTACTGTACATATTTTGTAGGTAAATCACTTATTTGTATCGCTTAGTGTGTTTTCTCTTTTGGGACTATCTTTGTCTTGGTTATTCTGTTGCTCTGCTACTGCGCCTTCTTAACACTTTCACTGTCCGACCGCAGACACAATAGAAATTCAATTGTTATGAGCCACATGTGGCTCATGGGACTGTGAATGGGTTAAGTGGGTTGTGAGTTGAAAATGCATCTTTTATTTCGATTAGTTATTCTCCATTTCCTGAATTTCTGGTCTATCAGTGACATGAAGAGGAGCGAAGTCAATATCAGTAAAAATATTACGATTATAAGGCCATATGCCACTTACTGAAAACCCAGATTTAATGTTCTGAGGAGTTGTAGCTGGTGGTAAACTAGTTTTGACGATAGCGGGAATATCATTAATAGTCATTGTTTTGCCAGGATATTTCCTGCCCCAGTCATCACAAGCAACACTGACATGCCTCTTCAAGGTTCCGTAAACACTGCGGTCCAGCGGCTGAAGTTGAGGAGCAATGAGGTGGAAACGACAACATAATAACGCCGTTTCCTTTGCAATAATCTAAAGTTTTAATAGACAGATGGGAATCGTGGTTATCCAAGAGCAATAACAATGGCCGTTCAGAGCTGCAGCCAGTGTATCGTACAAACTGTTGAATATAGACGTAAAAGCGGTCTTCATTCATCCAGCCGGATGGGTTGGCGCTAACTGTCGATCCATCTGGTCCATTGGCGACAAAGTGGTCTGCAAAAAATTTTCGAGGAAAAACAAAAAATGGTGGTATGCTGTTTCCTGTAGCTGACACGGCAATAGCAATCGTAACAAGTGTTTCTCGTTGGGCAGATGTTAAGGCTCCAGTCAGATTCATTCCTCTTCGTACGACAAGTTTTTGTGGCTTTTGAACAGTAATAATTCCAGCTTTATCAACATTCCATATGTCTTGACCTTCAAACTTGTATTTCTCTAAATTTTTTCCTAAGCTATCAAAGAACAAATTTACGTAATTTTTTTGTAAGCTAACTGGTCGTGCAGGGCTAGTCACGAGTTTTCAAATGCTTAGTTCTTGATGTCGCCTAATAAAACTCTTAAACCAGTCTTCACCAGCCATGGCATTTTTTGTCCAAGCTTCAGGAAATTTTCGATCTAAAGCTACAGCATACTGATAAGCTAACTTACGGATTTCTATAGGAGTCAACCCAAAGTATATATTAGCTGCTCTTTGTAAATATTCTGTCAATATTTCTTCATCTTCTTCTTTAAAAACTTGCTTTACTTTTACGTAGCCTACAGAAATCAAAGCGTTCTTCTCTCTGTGTTTATATTTTTATAATATGCAGTCAGTGCCCTGTAGTTAATATTGAACTCTTTGGCAACACTTCTTATCGAATTGCCAGGTCCTACCACCCTCACCGCTTGAATCATCACCTCGGCAGTCGACTGGCCGCGATCGGTGAGTCTTTTTCGTTTTCCATGCATTTTAACTACATGAAACAAAAAACGAAAAGCTTGTTAAAATATTATAATTTTACCTGTGTTTAACAACAAGCACAAAAGTTTTTTAAACAACATATTAAAAATAAAATAAAATACCTGAAAGTAAAAAAAAGATTATGAAAGAAATATGCCTCTAAAGAAAACAAATGATAACATTGTCCATGATATGAGTACCTATAAAAATTATATTTTTCAAACGTATAAGAAACGAATGATATGAATAGTCAATAACTTAAATGTGATGTTTATTGTCTAGACGGATTTCCCTTTTAACATACATTGGTGCAAGTCTGGCAGGCATGACAGTTTCTAATTTTGGTAGCATTCAGGATGCTACCAAAATTAGAAATGTCGATTTGCCCATTCCTTAAAGAATTTTACTTAATGATCTTATGACAACGAGTACTTGAGACAACGATCACACCCTTCCCGAAGAAAAAATAATAATAGTTATTTTTTGTATATTTGTATTAATTACACGCTGTAGAACTTTAACATATATATTTTGATATTAGTATTATAAAAACATTATGTGTTATGCATTTCGAGTAGATTGCCAAGATTAAAAAAAAACATCGAACACATAAACCTTAAATTATAATATCACACATAATCTTTAAAATTCAAGTTATGGTTAGTTTCAAAATGAAATAGTATCTTTATATAATCAAATTGCGTGTTTCATCTCAAATTACCAAAAATATATTTATTTTTAACATAAAACAAGATATACAAGATGAATATAAATATATGCTGTGCCTTAAATATCAACATCATATTTTTCTAAAAATATAAAATAAATATTATTATAACCGAATATAAACAATTTCTAGATAATCTTTAAGTAATATTACCAAAAATCTTAAATTATTATTAATTCACACCGCAGTAGCTTTCTGTTGAGCAACATTTGAGAATATGTGCACAAGATTTTATAACAAAACAGTCGAGGTATTGGAATATATTGTTGCTAAATGTAATTAAATGTAACCGTATTTCTACATGTTGCTCAACAAAAACTAAACGCTATGTGGATGCACCATTAATAGGAAATTGCTTATAAAACATTCGACTTGAAAATTTACTAATGATAATATATACATACGGTATTTGTACATATTTTAAAATGAAGTCTCCTTTTCGTTCTATCTGTCTGTGTGATAGCGATACACTCAAAAACTACCTAAAGGATTATTGTACAGTTTTCACCTATAGATAGTGTGATTCCTGAGGAAGGTTTCGGTTTATAAATACCGCGATCGGAGCAGCAGGAAAATAATTTATAAGGAATTCTTTTGACTAAGTTACAACATTTTAAACATCGATTTGAAGGGCTATCTGGTACTTTTGTCAGTCAGTGATTATGGCAGATATTGGATTTGATTATATTGTTATCTATCGTGGTCATGGAAGCCCTGCAGCCTTGCACCCAGCGGCTACACCTGAACAGTTTCTTAATAGAGTTCCTAGAGTCATGCTTCAGCAAGAATCTGAAACCGCCGTAGTGTATCGCAGGAAAACCCTGACGGGTGAACTGGAAAACTGCTACTGAAAAATAAGCAAAATATTCATTACAATATTAACCATTAATATAATTCTGAATTATGTGTTCAATAAAAACGATATTTCTTTAATAATTATGGAATCAGTTCGAAGAATTACAAATAGATTAAGTGACGAATGGAATAAAATTTACACAAAACATTTTACACAAATTATGTTACTCCCTGACAACGCAGTCTTACAAATAGTACCTACATCTATGTATATTCTGATACCCAGTTGCTATACTGTAATTAAAGTATGATTACCGAAAACGAATTAAAAAGAAATCTAAGAATGTCGATACAGTTTATTTGTGTAAATAGCATATTACAATAAGAATAAAGAATACTACAAGAATATACGAATATAAACAATATATAAAAACAATTTATGATTTACAATATTGAACTACACAATAATCATTATTTTCCTTCAACGTTTTAACAGTACATCACATTAAAAGCACGTTCTTACTTTCAATCGGTTTCAATATTCGATCTATCGAAGGATTTCGCTATTAGACATAGGTATATAATTGACATATTTTGTATGAAGCCTATGACAATAGTAGATTAGTAGCCAAGGGCTGTAAGGCGCCAATTGCAGCCTGAGATATTAAGGCACACGAGCACAGCGCGGGCGCCTATAGCTCGAGGGTGCAATTGGTGCTTACACCAGAGCTAACTATTCTGCTTTACATCTCGATTGTGAGGTAAGTAGAAAAAAACCGGCATTACAAGAATAAAACATTTTATTTGTTGAAATTTAGAGTGAAATGTTTTGAAAGCTGAAATATTTAAAGTAAAAGGTTTCTATTCCCGCCTTTTTTCATTAAAAAGAATCAAGTAAAGAACTTTTTCTTCAAGAACGAAATTGAGCTTCGCCGTTATTTAAAATTGAAGACTATTATTATACTCGCACGAAGACAAGGCTGAATAGCAAAGCGACCTCTTTGGTCATTGGGCTGAATGCATGATGTCTATTGCCAGTATGATGGTTAGATGTACGAAAGAAGTGTCTTTTTTTAATCATTTACCACCCTAGGGCTTTTCTAGCTTCATCATTACCCTAGAGCGCTAATTAGTCACCTACAAGCCCCATTTGGAGGTAATAAGAACCTACTTACCGAACACGAGAGATGTAAATATATATTGCTAGTAGCCAAATCCATGGATACATCGAATATTGAAACCGGCCATTAGACGATACATATTTGACATTTAATCTGTATATATAAAATCCTTGCGTTACTGACTGACTGATAGACAAGCTACAGCCTAAACTATTAGACGCAGGAAGCTGAAATTTGGCATGTATGTTCCTTGGGGACCGTAGGGGTGCACTAAGAAGGGATTTCCCGAAATTCTTACGGAATCGGGCAAAACGGATAAAATAAAAAAATACGTGCGGGCGTAGCTGCGGGCGTCCTCTAGTATTGTATAAACCTCATGTCAAATATATTAATACGTAATATATCTAGTAGCTAAAATTTCAAATGTCGATCATGATCGTCGGTTGTTTTTAAATCTATGTACAAAGATACATTTTTATATCAATATCTCCTAATCGTGATTTTTTTATTTCTGGACACCGATAGTCATAAATATGTGAATAGTTTGGTGAACTGTCAAAATATGAACAAACTGATGACTATCTTCTACATTGTATGACCTAATTTTGGTGTTCTCTGCAAGCAGCACTGGACACCATAATTAGTTCCTTTCAGATCTATGCGCAAAACGCTTCTTAAAACAGATGTTGGAACATATGATTCATGTGTAAGGGTTCACGATGATTATGTATCAATCTAGACCTGATAATATCGTTTTCTACAGTAGTTATAGTAGCACGGCATCCTCGATCCCAGTAACTGCATCTAAATATTCTTTTAGTGGAGTTAATAAATTCTTCTCGTTCTTCAAGAAAAACTTTAATCCACCACACTCAATCACTGGGTTGCCATGACGAGTCACAGTGAAAACTGCAGCTAAAATGCATAATCAAAATTAAGTCTGTATATTTCAAAGGATAGAAAGTTTGTAACTAAATATTTCTCAATGTAACCACAAGGTAAAGTTAGTAAATGAAAGTGAAAATATGTTATCCCATTAATTTGGTTTCGTTATTTATTGTATAATATCTCGTACCACAACCAAATACAATTTGGTTTATACAGGAAGTTCGCTTATAAACTCGACATTTTAATGTAATAGCATAGGTACTACTTCGTCTACTATACTTCTGATGTCTGTTACTCGGTTTATAGTTAATTTATGCTAAAAGCACAATGATTATGTTCCTTATTCACACGGACGATGACATCTTCTACGGTATTGAGAGTAGCTCGACAGCCGGCGGAGGATCTCACGCATTTCCACGTTGCCCTAACGCCCTTACTTCGAACGTACTTATTGTATCTAAATCCTCCTAATTGTATCACTGGTTTGCCGAATCTTGACGTCAGGAACACAGGTTCTGAAAATTAAAGAAAATATTAATTTATTTTTATAGCTTTTATTTATTTTTGGTTGAAGACCCTTACTTGTAGCAGTTGTAGCTACATTGGATCTACTAGTGATGGGTCCTGGAAGCATAATGACTAGCTACTGTCACGAGTCGTAAGCATCATTAGCTTATAGCCCCCAACTGAATGGGAGTAAGGACCAGCGGGCCTGGACAAGTGGAATTAACCCCTCATTTCTAATTTCGCTATCGTTATCGTATCATTTGGTTACGATAATAACATTAACTATACGTTTTTCGTCAACCATGTGACATATCAAAAGCGTATGCCAGTGCCATAACTTTTTTAGATTCGGGATATTTGTAATCGAATGCCACGTCTATGAAGACATATGTAGGTAATTATGAAATAAAACATCAATGTTATAGATCTAACATTTTTATTTTAAACTTTATTATAAAATATTTAATAACAAACATTATGGACTCAATATTTAAGACATTTTCTGTGACAGTCAAAGGTCGACAGATATCATTAACAAGTACAACATGAGTAAATAAATCTGACTTAATTAATCATTGTATTTGTTTAAACTGGTGATTGTCCAAATATTTTATAATCCTTCTTGATCTAATAGGTAGGTATATAGGCACATCCTAAAATAAATCTATGTATGTATATGCCATTATTTAGTTTATACCCTACAAACGATTGCACCTTGAAACTACTTATAATTTTATTATTTGTCCATTACAAAAGCACTGTACCTTATTAGGTAGGATTATTGCGAAACAATAATCTTAATATATTCAGCAATACATAAGTAGGTATGGTACATTACTCATGCTTCTATTGTGTAGATATATGATTTATCGATGATTTAAATCTATGCGTATCACTGATTTGAAAGCAAATTTTTAGGAGCCGAGAATGTGTACTTCAGCACTAGTTTTAAGCTGACTTCCTATGTTGTCTGCATTGCGGTATAAGAGCGGTTAGAAGGAAACGCTAAAAAGTGTTTCAATAACAGGCAAAGATACCCTACCACTACTTAAGTATGATAGTACAGCTGCTACTACAAATTCTTTATGCACACTCAATCAAATCAATCAGCCTATATTGTAGTCCACTGCTGGACATAGGCCTCTCCCGACGCGTGCGCACAATGACCGGTCCTCTGCCTTTCAGTTTTTGCTATGGTATAACATTGTTCTTGACCAGGCACTTCTGTAGTTCCTTCCGCCTCCGTTTAACGTTATGGTCATGTTCATACCTCATCCCTATCACTTGATCTTCAATAGTGACGAGTTTTGCTCGACAGCCGACGGTCGACTTGACACATTTCCACATTTTTCTCGGACCAGTGTAGTTTGAAATCTTATTATACCTGTGTTGTCCAATTTGAATGACTGGATTGCCAAACTTTGAAGAAGTGAATATTGGCACTGGAAAATAGAAACGGATATTTATTGATCTTTGTTTTATGAAATTTCAAAGTTTGATTGAACCGATTTTCACCGGTCTAGACCGTATAATCGGTGTATCAGTCCTAGTTATTCGGTTCACATGCAACTTACATCACTACTAACAGCAGACTAACATCTGATAAATAAATACTGAAGGCACAATCAAAAACTAAATAATCCACTATAATAGGGGTATATTCGAGTTTATTGACAATGCATAAACTTATGACAAAAGCACCTAAATATACGGTATCCTTTTTTAAATATACCTAATAAAGCATAAAGTAACAATAAACATTGCGTCAAAAAACCAAACATAAATAAAAACTGTAGCAAATCAAAACAGCACAGTACAAACTTAGCACCAATAGGGACGAGACATCGATTGTCTTCGATATTATTATACATGGTGATAAAAAACATACCATAACAAAACTTAAACTTAAAGCAAAATATAGTAGTAAGTATACGTAACATAAACTAAATAAGCAATACTATTGGAAAGTATTTTTGGAAGAGAAGGTAGCCTTTAGGGTCGGCGCAAACGGGCCACCGACCACAGCCACTGGTGGCCAGCGACAGCCACTTAACACACTTGGTTTGGCGCCCGGCTGTGGTCGGAGGCCCGTTTGCGCCGACCCTTAAAAAATTACCACTAGTCCTACTCAAATACATTAAAATTAGCTACCTGATATCGCAACTAGTGGTTATGTATGCTGATATATTTAACTATAACGTCATCGTACGTCACAAGTCTTGCTCGACAACCAACACTCGCTTTAACACATGCCCAGTGCGCTTTGGGACCCTTGCTTCGGTAGTACTTATTGAAGCGGTAGCGACACATATGTAATACAGGATTGTCACGCCGAGACACAGTGAAATATGGAACTGAAAATAAATAAAATAGAAAAGGGCTTTAACGAATCAAATTATTGCCTGAAATATTTTTACTGCTTTTTTTAGACATTTTACCTTTCGAGATCATAAACACAATTATTTCATTATTTTTCGATATTATTCTAAAAGTGCAGATTTACCAGATAAACACAAAGGCACCGGATACCAATGCACAAGTATTTTTTGCTCTCTCCTACCTTTTAATTGGCTGCATAGCAAAGTTGTACTTAAAACTTACCTACGTTCGTTCACTGGTGGACATAGCTCTACACCAGACTTTTTCGTTTATCTATCTTACTAAAAATAATAACGTTGAAACATAAGTTTCTTATATAACAATTTAGTAACAATTACGAAGAACACATCATATTTCCTCCAACTTAAGATCCGGTATTTTAAGTAATTAAAAATACATGCATTTTCTTAACTTTATATTTTCTTAGATTTTTCAAAACATGCTTCTATTATTACTATGTTGTAGAGTCTTATTTACCTAATAGTATGAGCTAAAGACAAGCAACAGTGTTCTAAACTATCCCCACTAGACTTCACTTATTACACTCGAAACATCTTGACAATGTCAATAAACATAATGATATTATTATTTAAAAAACAAAATTTTATTTTATACAAGGTTATATAGCGGGTCTTACTCGCGACGGTCACGGCGGGACTCCCGCCGCGACCACGGCTGAAGCAAGTCAGCCGAAACGTTGGCAAAAAACCGAGGTATTTATGCCTTAAATATAAGATTTATCGCGAGTAAGACCCGCTATATAACCTTGTATAATGTATACTAATCGCGAAAGTTTAAAATCGTTTATTGCAAACCGTTACGGGCCGGAAAATTTTATTTTATTCAATGATTATGCGGTGTTTGCTTGACTATCACATCGTCAATAGTAATGAGGGTAGCTGGACATTTGTTCTTTACTTTGACGAGCCCGCGGTCCGCGACTGCCTACCCACTTATTGTAGCGATACTGACCGACGACTATCACTGGTTTGCCTCTTCGTGATACTCCGAATACTGGCACTGGAACTAAGTTAAATAGAGATTATGGAACACAAACATTTTCGCATTTAAAAAGAATTAACTCATGCGTTTTCAAATGCTATTTGTGCACATAGTAATGTTTATATGACTGGTCTCAATCGGGTGTAAACATTTCAGCATAAAACGTCGGTGTAAATAGAACGACAAGTTAAATAATTATTAGTATGTATGAGATATGAATATACAATACTCATGAGATATGAATAAATAGGTAAATTTTACTCACTAGATGATTTGTTTTTAATCAGTAGTTCTATTTTTTTCAAAGGCAAGACAATCGCAGCTAAAATTTGGATTACAATATTGACAATTATAAAATATTACATAACACTTAAAAGTAATTATTATAATTTTATATACTTTTGTATGACACAAACATATTAACTATATAAATAATAGGGGTACAAGTATCCCCCCCGTAGGATCTCCACCTTTTCGTGGTGGGGGGGCTCAGTAACCGTGGATTGCTCACCCGCGGTGAAGCTAAGAGGGATCCAGGAGGGGACGCTCCGCGTGGGCTTGGAGGGGCCTGCGCAGGATGCGTTCAACGGTGCGGGTGCGGGGGACAGTTCTGTCTGTCTCTCGCAGTCGGGTGCGGTCGCGGGAGGAGAGGCGTGTCGGTGTTGCGTTGCCGCGCGCCCTATCTCCCGCGACCAAATGGGGGCGCACCATTTGATGCGTCGCGGTGGGGCCGCAGAGGAAGAGGAGATGCGGTGTTGCGTTGCCGTCCTCCCTATCCTCTGCGGCCGCTGGGCGTTTTGGCGGCGGAGTCCAACACCTTAATCCGTCGCCAAGGGGGTTTTGTTCGGGGCCCGCCTGACCATCTAGCGGGCCAATACCCGTTGGAGGGTGGCGACGAGTGCTTTGGTGATGCCCCACCCTCCGACATACGGGTACATGGCGGAAGTCGAGGTGGTTTTTAGTGGAAACACCACATACTCCGGCTCTTATTTCCCCCAAGAGTCGGAGATCCGAAGGGATTTTCCACCTCGTAAAACAAAAAAAAAAAGGGGTACAAGTACATAGACTCTACATGGTTTGAGGTTTTTGAATGAAACTTTTTTATTTCTATTCTCAATCGAATCTATATTCGTTTCTATGATGTTCTTATTTTAAAATGTAAAACTTTTGAATATCGACTTTCAATTGTTTTTGTATTCAACTTAGACAAGAAAGATACTGCGAAAATTCGATTGATTTGATTTTTAAATACTAGTTTCGACGCGGAAGTAACGCGGCAGAAAACATGAACGACATTACTTACTAATATCTTATATTTTATCAATATAAGTAAACACAACAAACATCATTATTGATAACACAAATACTGCAGCTTTTTTTCTCAATAATGATGTTAACAAATTACTTAACACCGTCACGGTAATAATATCTAACAGTATTGTAACTCCATACAAACGCACGAAACTCGAGTTATACCTACGCGCCGCGAGCAGAGTACCCATTAGACTGGGCGGACTGTACCTACAGTACCCGCAGCCGCTATCGTGCCGCAGCTCGCATGCGGCACGTCTGGTAGGTATATAACTCACGAAGACGGCCGAGTTACAATACTGTTAGATTATATTACCGTGACACCGTACTTGTAATTTGACAAAGAAAAATTATTTCTCCTGCAGATCCCGCCACAGATCGCAGTCATATGCATATAGTTAAATGTAATCATTGTATTTTATGGTAATAGTATTATGG
This sequence comes from Euclidia mi, assembly GCA_944739405.2. Taxonomy (NCBI): domain Eukaryota; kingdom Metazoa; phylum Arthropoda; class Insecta; order Lepidoptera; family Erebidae; genus Euclidia; species Euclidia mi. Next base: position 95,392,441 of record OX123186.2, on the reverse strand, counting down.
CATGGTAACGAGGCCTTACTACAGAACGAACAAATTAATTATTTATATTATAATCGTTAACAATATGTTTCAACATCATATAAAAAAGGTCAAATATACAAAGTAGGTTGATAAAAGTTATAACACATGAAAACCTAACATATTGTAAGGATTTTAGGCAGTAGTAAGTATTACGAAGAATTAAAGTGGAATGTTTATAGTTACTAACAAATCAAAACAAAGAAAATAATTAAACGAAAATGTTAAAACAAGATGGCCGAGTATTGGCCGGAGTCAGTGTGTATGCACGCCACCGACTTGCACAATTTGATCCTCAATAGTGACCAAGATCGCAGGACATCCTGCTGACCTAGCTTTGACGCAGCACCATCTAGCTTTAGGACCTAAATTATTGCTACGCTTGTTATATCGATGACGCCCCACTTCAATCACCGGTTTACCGTATCGAGAGTATGTAAATACTGTCACCAGGTCTGAAATAAAAAAATAAGATTACAATTACTTGATGTATTTTTATATTGGTATTTTAAGTACATATTCATAAACGTATATTGAAGCATACATTTGAAAAAAGACAGTAAAATTGATTCTGAAAATACTGTATTACTTCTAGTTACAGATATCTTATAATAAAATTGAGATTCATATTACGTAACAGTACTCGTATAAGAAAAACTGTAAAAGTTGTAACCACAATACAACAGCGAGACACTTCATCACAAACTAGTTTTTACGTGACACGGCGCGAGAAAATAGTATAAATGATATGGTATGATATTATTTAAAAGTATTATAAACTATATTCTCACTAACGTAATAATTATGTATATTCATTTATATTTTCACCAGGCTTTGCGTAACGACACACCTACTGAATTCACTTGTACGCTACGTAATTTTCACTGATGTGTCATAGGAGATTTGAAAAATACTCCCGAGCGTATTGAGCCGAACGTTCCGCGCTTATTTAAAGTTTACCAAAAGTTGTTTACATATTCATTTTAGAGAGCATACAAGTGTTTGGGCCTTATAACTTACTGTACAACCAGCTATAGGTAAACACCGCATGCAAAGGGTCATGCATCTTATATCTTTTTTTTTTATTTACAATACTATATCTAAACCTTCGTCTACTATACTTCTGATGTCTATTACTGGGTTTATCGTTAGTTTGTGCTAAAAGCACAATGATTATGTTCCCTATTCACACGGACGACGACATCTTCTACGGTAGTGAGGGTAGCTCGACAGCCGGTGGACGATTTCACGCATTTCCACGTAGCTCTAACACCCTTACTTCGAACGTCCTTATTGTATCTAAATCCTCCTAACTGTATCACTGGTTTGCCGAATCTTGAAGTCAGGAACACAGGTTCTGAAAATAAAATTAAATATTAATTTATTTTATAGTTTGTATTAATTATTTTTATGAAAAGCGATAGCTGAGTGGAGAGACTGACAGACTGCTACGCAGAGGGTCTCGGGTTCGAATCCACGGCACGCACCAATGACTTTTCGTAGTTAAGTGCGTATTAAATTGTTAATTATCGCTTGCTAATCGGTGAAGGAATACATCGTGAAGAAACCTGCATGTCTGAGAGTTCTCCATAATGTTCTCGAAAGACATGTGAAGTCTGCCAACCCGCACTTGGCCAGCGTGGTGGACTATGGCTTTACCCTTCTCATACTGAGAAGAGGCCCGTGCCCAGCAGTGGGACAGTAAAGGGCTGATGATGATTATTAATGTAGGCGGCGATAGCCGAGTGGATATACCAACATACTGCTATACAAAGGGTATCAATCGGGTTCGAATCCACAGCGCGCACCAATGACTTTTCGGAGTTATGTAATTATCGCTTGTCCCGTGCCTTGGAGAGCACGTAAAGCCGTCGGTCCCGGTTGTCATGAAGATCTTCTAAGAGCCAAAGCCGGTTAGACTAGGAAGCGGACCCCAGGTTGAAACTGGGATAACGCTAAGAGGATGATGAGTTTTTGTGTTTGACGAGTGTACCCGTACTTGTAGCAGTTGTAGCTACATTGGATCTACTAGTAATGGGTCCTAGAAGCATAATGACTAGCTACCGTCACGAGTCGTAAGCATCATTAGCTTATAGCCCCCAACTGCATGGAAGTAAGGACCAGCGGGCCTGGACAGGTAGAATTCGCTCCTAATTTCTAATTTCGCCATCGTTATAGCATCATTTGAATGCGATAGTGACATATACTATTAGTTTTTCGTCAACCAAGTGACATTTCAAAGCCTTAAACCAGTTCCATACATTTCTGGATTTAGCGATATCGGTAATCGAATGCAACTTGTCTAGGCCATCTCGACTGTTTAGAAGCGCAATGTATGCACTTATTTACGACTTGACCGCTTGATATACAAAATAGACTAGAAGTCAAGCTTACGGTATTTATTTAAGAAGACGAAGATGTAAAATAAAACATTAATGTTACAAATTTATTATAAACTTTATTATAAAATATTTTATAACAAACATTATGGGCTCAATATTTAAGGCAATTTTGTCACATTCAACCTTTGGTCGACAGATAATAATAATAATAATAACCCCTCTGGGGCAGCCGTTATCTCATCATGAGACTAACGCAATCTCAGAGGGCAGAGTAACAGCTTTCAAACATCACCTTCATCGTAATATCGTGTAATATAAACAAACAATGTATTACAAGATGAAAAGAAAGCTTACAACCGCAGGGCAGCTTTGTGGCGAGCTGAATGTGTGTGGCGACACTGCGGTCCCGAATGCTTCAGAGAGTCGGTCAGGGCTTCGTCTCCGGCTTGCCTTTGTTGGCTGGCCGGAGTAGATTTCCAAGAGTGCCCGCAGGACTCTCAACTCTGGCTTGCCTTGGTCGGCCGGCCAGAGGGAAGCCGCAAGAGCTATTAGCTCGGGGGTGGAAGTGTCATTTTCAAGGGCGTAATTACGGGGAAACCCGCTCCGGGTCCCGACCCGCGATGGCGAAACCGGTGCCGCACCGCTCTACACCCCTAGCCACTCGCACCGGTGTTGCCCTCTGGCTGCCTTTATGGCAGACTTCGTTTACCATGGTGGCTATTTAGAGAGGGCCCATCTAGTGAGTTGGCGAGTCACCGTCTGCCCCTTTCCGACGTACTATAAGAGTACTTAAGGCAGACGCCGTTTTTCATCCATAGTTTTCATATTCATTTATCCATTGAACACCCATCACAATAGCCCAGAGTAATTAGTTTCCATACAAGTAGCAATAGTCCTACACCTGCTGCGGCTAATCCGTGGCTGTACTTCATAGTGCAGTTATGGAGGCTCCTCTGTAGGTGTCCCACCACATTCTAGATTAAAATTCTCAAAGGGCCTCTGCGCGTTGGACCTATGTCTCCGTGTACGCCTGCCAAAGGGCCGTGTACTTTTTTAACATCATTATGTTAGAAAAGTACGCGTGAAAGAGAAACAAATAATAATAATAATATTCTACCACATACACACATCACCATCTAGTCCCAAACTAAGCAGAGCTTGTACTATGGGTACTAGATAATGGATAAACATACATATCGTCGCTTAAGTTCTAACACCGCGGAAGTCATTTTTTGACCAAAACACGTTACGCATGTCATTCGATAGATAATCACAAGACGCATCGAATGATCAATCACACGCGACCGTTTGAACCAATCACGAGACGTTATTCAAAAAATACTAACACCGCGTGTGTCAATGTTATACAGAAAGCCACTACAACTGCGCGTAAATCAGTTTCATTCCGTACGTGTTCGTGTCGCGACAAGTGCTCCGAAGAATTTTGTCGAAAACAAAGGTAATTATGATTGTATTATTATTGTAATTGTTTTATTAGATTATCTGAATGACCTTTATTAGTTACTGAGTGTTAGTTTTCAGTTTTAACTTCTAATAAAACCAAAAAAATTAGTTAAAATTACGTAATGATTTACGCGGTGTTTCAACTTACTTGTTAAATGAGTTGCGCGGTATTTTGTGCTGGTTTTTTAATACCTATTTTTTGTTGTTCTAGGGTATAAACACTATGGAATTCGAATCTAGTGATGAGGACGATCTTCTTTACTTATGCAAGGAATTAGGCATAAAAGTACCAAGGGGCATAAACGGCAAACAATGAATATTGAAAATATTGATATAAATAATCTGCCTGTGGTTTTAGCGACTGAGGAGATACAGCCTCAAATCTACGCACCACCTTTAGAGCAACCTCTTGAAATATACAGTTCCAGCAAGTTGCCGGCCATTGATGAATCAACAAACCAGCATCTCCAATCGTATAATATATTACATTCTGTATCAATGGATTTATCCTCCTCATGTACGTCTACACCGGTGGAAGTATCTATATCAACCGTTGACGCTGTATCGTTGTCAACATCGCCACCTAATGTCTCATTCATTGAGTCTGTAGAAACTATACCCAAAGAGTGTGAGCCAACACCTATTGTTAGCTCTAACGAAGTTGAAGAAGAAGGAAGACCATTATCTGTTCAAGATGTTATTGGACATACGGTACCAGCTACTGAAGAGACTGAAGAATACGGCGATCTTCAAGCCAGTAGAAAGAGAAACTCAAAAGGTTGCGCAGACAAGAAACAATGGACCAAAACATCTAGCAAAGTTTTGAGAATGGAAGGCAATGAATATTTAGGATATCGCCGAGATAGTAAGGAGAAAAAGTTTAAAGTTATTCAAGACACGATGAGACCAGCCCGACAAATAGGTAATGCATGCACTTCTCAATTTTGTAAAAAGTCTAAGTTTCGTGCCTGTGATAGTTTAGCAGAAGAAGAGCGAATGCAACTATTCATAACTTTCTGGAAAAAGATGACGTGGTACCAGCGAAAGCAATACGTTATTTCGCATGTCGAAATGTGCCCAAAAAAACAAGTTAAATCTTCCGAATCTAGACGTGGCGAGAGCAAACAATATTTCCTGACAACTTCAGGTGGCCGTGTTCAGGTGTGTCAGAAGACATTTTTAAACACCTTTGGCATCAAAGAGTGGATAGTGAGATATTGGTTATCAACGTCGGATTATGGGATGGCAAAGAAGCCACAGCTTACTCACAAAGTTTTAGAAGGACATTCAAAGAAAGACGATATTTCTTTCCTAAAGGATTTTTTCAATAGTTTGCCTAAAATGCCTTCCCACTACTGTCGAGCTACTACAACCAGGCAATATTTAGAGCCGATTATAGAAAACAAAAATCATCTTTACAACCTATATTGCAAAAATTGTACTGAAAATAATAAGCAACCTGTTAGTCGCTGGTCGTTTGATAAGATATTTACAGAACAAAATCTAAGTTTATTCCAACCGAAAAATGACCAATGCGATACATGTTGCGCTTTTAAAGCAGGAAACTTAAATGAAGATACCTATCAGAACCACATTTCACTTAAGGAATTAGCTAGAGATGAGAAAACCAAAGACAAGACACAAGCCCTGGCAGGAGAAGTGCATCTGTTTACTCATGATCTGCAGTCTGTAAAGTTGTGTCCTAAGTTAAATGCTAGCGCACTATATTACAAAACTAAATTGTGTGTACACAATTTTACTATGTTTAATCTGGCTACAAAGGACGTTTATTGCTACTGGTTTGATGAACACAATGCAGGTTTGGTGGCTTCGGTATTTGTGTCGTGTATCATTGATTGTCTAAAGATAACTCTTCAACAAAAACTTTTACCGATTATCTTATTTTCTGATGGCTGTACGGCACAAAATAGAAATGTTATACTATCTAATGCTCTGTTGGAACTAGCTATGGAATACAAAGTCGTAATAACTCAGAAGTTTCTAGAAAAAGGTCACACTCAAATGGAGTGTGACTCTAGCCACAGTGCAATAGAATGCAAAATAAAAAGCAAGGAAATTTATTTGCCCTCACAATACGCACTAATTTCTAAAGAAGCTAGACCTAAACAACCTTTTCATGTAAAATTTTTAAATTATGATTTTTTTGAAGATTACTCTAATAAAAAAGATTTTTTGTATGAATCTATTCGTCCCGGTCGCGTTGCTAATGATCCTACAGTTACTGACATTAGAGTATTGGAATATAGTCCCACTGGTATCATCAGATACAAATTAAAGTTTAATGATGAGTACAAAGAATTACCTAGAAGATGTAAGTTAAGCCAGAAGCGACAAGGTCCAAGGCCTAATCTTTATAGTGATCACCTAAAAATAAATGAAAGCAAATGGAAACATCTGCAAGAATTGAAGGTAGTTATCCCTTCTGACTGTCACGACTTTTATGATAATCTGCTCCATTAAGATCTCAAACAACTTGATATTTTCTAATAATAATGATTATTCTTTTTAAAACTTACAATACTTTCACTTTTGTTATATTTTTTAAAATAATTTAGTTATAAGTCTCAGAGACTGAATTTTTATGTAACCCAAGGACTGATTGTTACGTAGATAACGTATGATAAATTATTTATTTAAGAAGTGTAATTTTGTTTCTGTTATTTTTATATGTCATGTAGTTTATAAGATCTGTCATAAAGTTAAAATTTTAATAAAAGCTACTACTGTAATATTCAATCGTATTTCAATACGTACGTTTACCGTAAGTCCTCCTATTTACGAAAGAAAATTGACATCACCGCGTAAGTCATAATAAACATGAAAAATTCATGAGTTTAAAAAAAAATATTAGTCTACGTAAATTAAACACAATTAAATACCTATTAAATGCAAACATAGCTTTGAACAGCTGTTCAGTGTTATAATAAATAATTATTTTACTCTCCTGAAAAGTTGCGAATTATGACATCCGCGGTGTTAGAACTTAAGCGACGATATATACTTTTTTTTTTTGTAAATACATACATATTATACATAGATATAAATAACACGTACAATATAACATAAGTAAATAAGTCTAACTTAATTATATTTGTTTAAACTGATGATTGTTCAAATATTTTAAAATCCTTCTTGATCTAATAGGCATACGTAGCACATCCCAAAATAAATCTTTATAGATGCCATTATTTAGTTTATACCCTACAAACGATTGCACCTTAAATCTATAATTATCTGTCCATTACAAAGGCACTGCAATAGGATTATTGCGATACAATAATCTTAATATACACAGCAATATATATGGTGTACCATACTTATATATTGCTGTGTATAATACTCTATGCTAGCGTGTAAATTATTTATTGATGATTTAAATGTATGCGTGTCACTGATTTGAGATAACATTTCTAGGAGCCGAGAAAATGCACTACATCATTCGTTTTAAGCTGATTTCCCATGTTGTGTGCATTGCGACATAAGATGCTAAAAAGTGTTTCAATAACAGACAAAGATACCGGCTTACGCGGCTTTGGTATCATAGTATAGCTTGTACTACAATTCTTTATGCACACTCAATTAAATCAATCATCCTATTGCAGCCCACTGCTGGACATAGGCCTTTCCCAAGATGCGCCACAATGACCGGTCCTCTGCCTTTCAGTTTTTGCAATAGGATTAAATTGTTGTTGACCAGGCACTTCTGTAATTCCTTTCGCCTCCGTTTAAGGTTATGGTCATGTTCATACCTCATTCCTATCACTTGGTCTTCAATAGTGACAAGTTTCGCTCGGCAGCCGTCGGTCGACTTGACACATTTCCACATTGCCCTCGGACCAGTGTAGTTTGACAACTTATTATACCTGTATTGTCCAATTTGAATGACTGGCTTGCCAAACTTTGAAGAAGTGAATATTGGCACTGGAAAATAGAAACGGATATTTATTGATCTTTGTTTTACTTAATTTCATTTAACTTTAATTTCAAAGTTTGATTGAACCGATTTTCACCGGTCTAGACCGTATAAGCGGTGTATCGGTCCTAGTTATTCGGTTCACATGCAACTTACATCACTACAGCAGGCTAGTGTCTAATAAATAAATACTGAAGACGAAATCAAAAACTAAATAATCCACTATAATAGGTGTATATTCGAGTTTATTGACAATACATAAACTTATGACAAAACCACCTAAATGATTGACATACCTTACCCTTATTTAGGTATACCGAATAAAACATAAGGTAACAATAAACATTGCGCCAAAAAACCAAACATAAATGAAAAGCTGCAGCAAATCAAAACAGCACAGAACAAACTTAACACCAATAGGGACGAGACATCGATTGTCTTCGATATTATTTTAAATTTCATGGCGTTGTGATAAAAAACATACCGTAATAAAACTTAAACTTGAAGCAAAACATAGTAGTTTAGTAACATAAACTAAATAAGCAATACTATTGGAAAGTATTTTTGGAAAGAAGGTAGCCTTTAAAGAATGACCACTAGTCCTACTCAAATACATTAACATTAGCTACCTGATATCGCAGCTAGTGGTTATGTATGCTGATGTATTTAACTATAAGGTCATCGTAGGTCACAAGTCTTGCTCGACAACCAACACTCGCTTTAACACATGCCCAGTGAGCCTTGGGACCCTTGCTTCGGTAGTACTTATTAAAGCGGTAGCGGCCCATTTGTAACACAGGATTGCCACGCCGAGACACAGTGAAATATGGAACTGAAAATTAATAAAATAGAAAAGGGCTCTAACGAATCAAATTACTGTCTGAAATATTTTTACTGCATTTTTTAGACATTTTATCTTTCAAGAGCATAAACACAATTATTCTATATAACGATATTATTGTAAAATTGCAGGTTTACCAGATATCTCAAAACAAAGGCACCGGATACCAAAGCACATGTATACAGACTTTTTTCGTTTATCTATCTACTAAAAATAATAACGTTGAAACATAAGTTTCTTAGATAACAATTTAATAACGTTTACGAAGAACACATAATTTTTCCTCCAACAAATGCTGCGGTACTTTAAGTAATTAAAACTACATGAAAGCCAGTACGACGATATTATTCAATTGAGTGCGTGTGTATGCAATAGTTAGGAATGTTCTGTCTCAAACTAGCTTAAATTAGTTGCAAAATATATATGTACGTCTATATGACAGAGCAAAGAGCGCTAATAATTGTATAATAATTGTAAGACCAATGTATCTACCTTTGTTCAGCAAATAAAATTATGATTATTGATTATTATTTTTGATGATTTTTCTTTATATTTAATTAGATTTTTCAAAACATGCTTCTTTTATTACTACGTATGTAGCTGTGTCTTATTTGTCTAGCAGTATAAGCTATAGACAAGAAACAGTCTTCTATACTATCCCCACTAGACTTCACTTATTACAGTCAAAACATCTTGACAATATCAATAAATATAATGATATTTAAAAAACAATATTTTATTTTATTCAATGATAATGCGGTGTTTGCTTGATTATAACATCATTAATGGTAATGAGGGTAGCTGGACATTTGTTCTTTACGCAGGTCCATCGAGCCCGCGGTCCGCGACTGCGTACACACTTATTGTAGCGATACTTGCCGATGACTATCACTGGTTTGCCTCTTCGTGATACTCCGAATACTGGCACTGGAACTAAGTTAACAATAAATTATGGAACACAAACATTTTCGCATTTAAAAAGAATAAACTCATGCGTTTTCAAATGCTATTTGTTCACATAGTAATGTTTATATGACTGGTCTTAATCGGGTGTAAACATTTCGGCATAAAACGTCGGTGTAAAAAGAACGACAAGTTAAATAATGATTAGTATATATGAGATCTATAACAACCCGTTTGGCCAGCGTGGTAGGCCGATTCCTCCTTTCAAAGGAGAGGCCTAGTCCAGCAGTGGACTGTTAAAGGCTGATGATGATAATTTTGATATATTGTTTTTAATCAGTAGCTCGATTTTTCAAAGGCAAGACAATTACAATATTGACAAATTATAAAATATAACATAAACAGACAAATTATAAAATATAACAAAAGCACCAGAATTATTTAAAAGTATCTAGTTATTATATTTACTTTTGTATGACACAAACACATAGACTAAAATGAATAAACCTGTAAAATTTATATTATATAACTAGCTGACCCGACAGTCGTCATCCTGCCTGTTCTGCAAATCAAAATTGTAATAAACAAATTATGTAAGTGTCTAGACACACTATGCTGAACTTACGCGACCGAAATTACGTTCCGACGTATTCGGCCGATATGACACAGAAATTCCGACAATCGAACCGAATTTCGGTGGCGTATAATGTGTGCTCTACTATTAGTATCTTCGTCAACAATCGTACCGAACTTCGGTCGCGTATAATGTGTGCTCTACTATTAGAGAAGTTGCCGCCGAACTTACGCGACTACGCCCGACTGTACATTAAGATGTTCCATGCTGTTTCAATGATTATGTGACATGATCTCCTTGACAATGACATCATCGATGGTGATCAAGGCAGCTGAACACTTGAGATTCCTGGCCTTGTCACAAAGCCAACGTGTCTTCACACCTCTACTGCCCGACCATTTGTTAAAGCGGTACTTTCCTACCACTATGACCGGGTTACCACGCTGGGATACTGAAAACACAGGGCCTGAAACCAAACCAAACCTTATTTTGAAGTTTTATTAAGTAACCATCACGTTATTCAAAAGCTAATATTCTGTCAAATCTAACTAGACCAGTGCGCAAAATTCTAAATCCTAGCCGAAAGTCTTGGTTGCAGCCATGACAGATGCCACCAGCTTACTAGAAATGTTTTTATTTTTTTTTAAATGCTTTTTCCTGCATTACAGGCTTTTATATCTCCATGACTTAAGGTGTCGCCATCAACAAATGTGTTACGCAAGAAGAAAATGTTACGATATTTGGTAAAAATATACCTAATTATGGAATAGCAAAAATAGAGTGGATCCATCATGAGCAGGTAGTATACGACTCCGCCATACATTCTTCATACATGCTCTTAGATTTATACATGGCCCTGCAACTGGATTATTTAAAGACATCTCTTTGTCATACAACTCGATTTTACACAGGTACCTAGTAGGATAGCAATTTTAATAAAAATATAGTTGAAAATGCTTATTATTATTTCCTTACATGCATACTATAACATAAATAGTTTTTAAACTGCCGTGGCTCAGATTGCCCCATATTTGTCAACATGGAATACCCTCAATGTCTTTAACCTTGTGCTCGATTTTGGTGAAGAGAGATATAAGTACGTTTACAAATAGCATTCGAATACGCAGGAGTTAAAATATTGTTGGTGTTCCATAATTTATTTTTAATTTAGTTGCACTCTTATGAGTGTCAATTACTACTATTCTAAGTTCACGATCGAAGATGTATCAACGGTTGTCTGATTTGCTACTAATATTTGTAAGAGCTGTCACGCCGCCCGGCGTAGTTAACGAATAGGTAGTATGGTAATAAGGCGATCAATTCCAGTTCGACAAATATCGGTAGATCCTTACTCTAACAATTTAAAGATAGCTTATTCAGTATGTATCTTATTAATATTTGTTTATTCATTCAGTCTAAATCACAGTAACCATACTTCAATACAAATTTATATTCAGCTTACATACAAGCAGTATAATGCGATACAATATAATACTCAATTCACTTTGACTTTCTTCTTGTTTACTCCATTAATGTATATTGTTAAATTGTTTTTGTTCTTCATTTTATATAGGAACATCATCATCCTCTTAGCGTTATCCCAGTTTCAACCTGGGGTCCGCTTTCTAGTCTAACCGGATTTGGCTGAATATTAGCTTTTCCACGGAGCGACTGCCTGTCTGACCTTTGCAACCCGAAGGGATAGCGATATTCCATGGTTTAGACTAGTGTCAGTTTATTTAGAAGGTACTGACGCCCTGTAACGACTGTCAAAGATATTAATGACAACCGGGACCGACGGCTTAATGTGCTCTCCGAGGCACGGGACAAGCGATAAATAACAATTCAATACGCACATAACTCCGAAAAGTCATTGGTGCGCGCCATGGATTCGAACCCGATACCCTCTGCATAGCAGTCTGTTGGTATATCCACTCGGCTATCGCTGCCTTATAGGAATTTATATAGGAACATATACATACATATCAGAGAAACAGAGCAAAAAAAACACATCCAAGTAATAAAAACCATCTCAAACGTTCAAAAAAACCTTCAGTTTGAAGCATTCTATTAGGTACCCAAGAGTACGTATAATGAAAAGCGTAGGTAAATTATGTATCATTTTGAATCAAGGTCATTTATTTGAAAATTCACCACCCAAGTAAATCAGAAAACCTAAAGATCCCATCCTCCGGGAGCATTAGACATAACACAAACTTAGACATAACTACGTTCATTTAGCATCATCATCATCATATAAGCCGATGAACGTATGTAGTCCACTGCTCGACATAGGCCTCCCACAAGGCTCTCCACATAGACCGATCTTGAGTCGCCGACATCCATCCGCTGCCTGCGATCCCAACTAGATCATCGATTCACGTACCGATTATTCAGTGATTATGAGGAGTCTGTTTGAAAATGACGTCATCATATGTAACCAGTGAGCCGGAACACTTCAAAGAGACCTTCACTCATATCCAGCGGGCCCTATGACCCCGGCTACCCACCCACTTGTTGAAGCGGTAGTAGCCAAGAATTATCACTGGATTCCCTCGATGCGATACGGAGAATACTGGGACTGAAACCAAATAAAATTTAGTTTATATAAAATCACATCGAAAACTTTAGAAGCCGGTCTAAAACACAGATATAAATTATTCTTAAATTCAGAGCCAGGAACGCCTTGAATATTTTCACTTTCCTTAATTTCACGAAGTCTGTTTTACTTAGTTGAATCACAGTCGAAACTTCTGGTTAAGGGCACGCATTCGTGTTCGTTTTCGCACTCCATCTTTTTTATTTCTATAAATTTTTGCACACCAAAACGAGTATTAAAAGAAAAATAAACATTTGCTTCGTTTTATAATCAATTTAATAAAAATACCTTGTATAGTAATATTTATAATAATTAACTAAACAGGACGCTAGTTTTTCGGATCGCTTCATGTCACTGTCATTTCATAAGATCTCAACAGATCATTGACGAGTATTTGAGCTTCTTTCATTAAATAATGAGTTAATTAAAAAAAATACCTACCACTACCACCACGGCTACTTAAGCCACAATATTCACATTATTAATTACTAAATATAAGTTTAAACTAGGATAACGTTTATTTTCTTCGGCATACAGTTTCACGATTGACTGCACTTCAATGTATAGATGAGACTGATGAGAGTTTGACCAACCAGCAAAGCCTTTTGAACTTAGCTAAATCCTTTCGAATTCCCGTGCCGATCAAACGGAATCGTAGGGTTAAAGTTCTCTTGAACTATTCATGATTATGGTCATCTACCAACAACACAACGATGTTGTTCACCGTGACGACCTTGGCTCGGCACCTCAATTGTTGTTTCACGCACGCCCACCGAGCCTGCACGCTCTCTCTGTTTTGGCAAGAAGACTTCAAATTGTATCTGTGGTGACCAAGCAACATAACTGGCTTGCCGTACCGAGACTTTAGATACACTGGTTCTGGAAAGAATATAATATTACAACAATTTCATCGAAAATTTTAATGCCGTACGAGAATGGAATCACATAAAAAGATAATCATTTGATAAAGAAAAATAATGGGTGCATTTTAGTCAAAAGTATAGTAGAGAGTTTGATATATTTCTTCAACATAGTGAACATCTACGTTTCAGTATAGATATGACCGAATAAAACCAAACTTACTCACACACTTTCTGAAGAAAACAAACGCACATATTTTTTCAAAAATTAAGTATTATCGCGTTTCATTATGACATCTAATGATTATGATTATCATTATTCAGAACGATAATTTCATCCACTGTGATGATTTTAGCGCGGCATCCTTTGTGGTCTTTCCCTGCGACCTCTACTGCCGCTCCATTTCGTGAACCTGTACTGGCCCACTTGTATCGCAGGTTTTCCTCGACGAGTCACGGTGTAAATAGGGTCTAAAACATTCATAAAAAATACTAATTCTGCCTCTTTGGGTGAACGGATTAGCGCAACCGAAGCACGGTTAATCGTCTGTTGTGGACCTGGCCATCTGGCTTGCGATCATTAGATCGTGATTTCGATCCACACCCCTGTCAACTATACATCCACAGACTAGCAAGCTTAAGCAACAAGTCAACTGCTATAGACAACGAATGGACCGTTTCAACCTGGAACGCACTACAATTTTATGGAAAGGCAACAATATGCATACTGTACCATCATTTAGAATTAGACTCTTTCTATCCTGCACGATCTGTTGTGTATCAGCCTCTGCTCTTCCATGGCTGCAATTTGAAAGCAACAATATATTGACAGCAAACTCACATGGAAGCCACGTATTGATGCGTTCTGTAAAAGAGTCAGTTGGTCCGTTTACGCGCTACATGAACTGACACAAATAGCCAATTTAAATACTGTCGTGACGGCATAGCATGGTCCGGTCGGTTCTATATTAAGATATGGAATAGCTTTCTGGAGAAACTCAGTGAATAAGGACTTAGTTTTCAAGATGCAAAAGAGGTGTATCAGAGCCATGTTTGTATTAAAAAGTACAGATAGCTGTCGACCATACTTTCTTAGGCATAAATTATTAACTCTGCCATGTTTATATTATATCGGAAGTAGCTTTGTTAGTTAAACGCAATCCACATTTGTTTAAGCTGACTTTAGACCTATATAATAGACGACAACGAGACGTACATAGTTCACATGGCATCTATTATATAAATAATAAATTGCCCAAAACTATTAAAGAAGCACCATTTAATATTTTTAAGAGAAGACTCAATGAATTATTAATTAATAAATGTTATTACACTGTGGCAGATTACATGAATGATAACTTACAGTAGCCGTTTAATTAAATTTAATATTATCTTGACAATTTTTATAGTATAATTTTTAATGACATCATTTTATTTTTATTTTAATTCGTTGTGACTATTCTTAAAACTATTATTATAATTTTCTTCTGACATCCAATCCAATTATTTTTATTGATTTAGTGTTGAATATTTTTTTGGCTTATTGATTATAATCCTTTAATTTATGTAATAAAAATAATATTTGCATGCCGCTATAATGCTGGTCAAAATACTTGAATCATGTATGCATTGCTTTGTAACACAATTTGTAACAGTATTATCACAAATAAATTTTCTGATTCTGACTCTGTTCCATCCAAGAAAGCGAGACCTTGGTGTTTCTTCTTATTTCCTCACTTTTGAAGACTATCCACTCGAATAAGTCCTTAAACTGCCACGTATTATCCTGAATACGAATCCTAGACAAGAACCCCTTGAAAGGCATACCAATATGCCATGCCTTACAGACAAAATTGGGACTGACCATATTTGCCAATATGGACGTTCGGTAAATTTCCACCGAATGGCAATTATAAAGATTTGGGTTCAAGTTAATGTTGCAATGGGTACAATTAAATCCCAAGATTCGATGGATCGGTATAAATAAAATAAAACATCTTCAAACAAGCGTATATTTGTAAAATATTTTTATTACCATTATAAACTATTGATTTCTTAACCCAAATGCTTTCATAACATATTGTGCAGATAGACGTTTAAAAAAATAACAGCAACAAATAATAACTAACTAATGTATTAAATATTTGTAAATAGACTGCCTCCGTGGTACAGTGGATAGCGTATGCGACTGCTGATCGGAGGTCCCGGATTCGATTCCTAGGTCGGGCAAAAGTGTTACTGGGTTTTTTCCGAATTCTCAGTAGCAGCACGGAGTCTGGCGATGTGCCCGGTAACGGCAATAGGATCGCCTCTTATTACGTGGGCCCTAAAAATTCATTGCGAAATGAGGGTGTAATGTTACACCTCTGCCTACCCCTTCGGTGATACAGGCGTGAGTCTATAAATAAATAAAAAAAAATAGACTTTCTGGTTTGGATAAATTCATTCATTCATTATATTACATATATAAAGTTTATATATATATGTATGTTTCATAAAGACTTCAAACTCGAAACAATAACTTTATTGATGAATTACACAATGTGTCGTCTTGTGAGGGACTCAATACAACACTCGGCGCAGTGTTAAGCGGCAAAGGGGCCGTTTAGGCCACTGCACTATCCGTGCATTTCAACAGTATTGAATTATCAAACTATAAATCCCAACTAATTAACATATTATAAATAAATTAAACATTGTTATATATATACCTATATACTACAGCTCTGCAGAAGTTTTTCTTAACACAGAGCCATTGAATCTTAGGGCCTGCGGTACTAGAGTATTGGTTATAACGGTATGGCCACAATATCAGTACTGGCTTCCCAAATCGAGAAGTTGAAAACACCGGTGTGAAATCTGTAAAATAAAAAACAATAATTATTCAACTTTAATACAATAGAAATATATGAACAATAGAAATATTGTGACCCATATTATTATAGTTTTCATTACCTTATAGAATCAAACTCAAGAGATTTACTGTTCAGTTGACTACACGACAATGTGTAGTTTTTGTTTGTTTGTTTTTCGTGTGAGTATGTGGCCAATGTGATGGGTAGTAAAAATATATCCTAAAGGGAATAAGAGGCAATAGAATTTTAAACAAGGTTCTAAATAAAACAATGTTTGTGAATATAATATATTATACACACAATAATAATATATAGGATGAGTACTTCTCAATGATTACTTCAATATTATTGCTATTTACTGTATATAGGAATCACAGTGGAATACTGACCGATGAAACTAAAATTCTAAGAGCCCTTTCTCACTTATAGGAACCGGCTGTTCGCCCGTACTATTTAAAGCAGCGGACGTGCCAGTGGCAGTACAATTTGTGTGACAATGTTCACATTCAGACGGAGCGAGAAAACAAACGGATCATTTCAGTGGCTGAACAATTTATATGACACTGTTCACATTTAAATGGATCTAGAAAACATTCGATCTGTAGTAGTGGGAACGGGCTGTGACAGGATATTCATCTCTATTGAGTATAAAATTAGTATTTCTCTCACAAAGTATCATACAATATAACACTTGCACTGAACAATATTGTTTCTTTGTAGACTGAAGAACATCTTACAGAAATTTCGAAGCTGTTCATATCACAAAAAACTGTCGATGTTGGGTTCCTACAATCTAATTTAAATAACTATTTACGACTTTTCATGTTTCTTTTTATTATCTACATATTATGTTCAATAAATATAGAGATCTAAGTCTATAGACTTTGCTGTTGCCAATATAGGCTATGGCTAAGTTGCCTCTATGCCTCTATCGATATATATATAGACGTGAAATGTAAGCATATAAAATATCTATGAAGCCCCGGCGAACTCTCTGACTATCTATTAAGGCGCTTTCAGATTAGACGGTTGGTGACAGCCGACCAGGTGTCGTGCAATATAAGACTGTTATGCTTTTCATGCAAAAGCAATTGCATGAGTTCAATGCGATGTACGTGTTAGTCCGTATGCATAACGTGCTTCGCACTGTTGTAGAATTGTCGGACTATCTTGTGTCGAGTACTTTATCTAAAATCCAACACCAATCATTTCATTTAAAAGCACGAAATAACAATATTTTAAAACAAATGCTACTCTTCTTCTCAATAATAATTAAAACCTAATAATTGCAATAAAATAAAATCTAAAGTCAAAATATGAACTATAAATGACACAAACTGTAAGAATATATATATATATATATATATATTCTTACAGTTTGTGTGATAAACATAACTATAATTACTACTACTACTAAACATAATTAAATCTATAAGTGTATCATTTTAATAAGTGTATCCTGGTATGAAATATGTTTACAAATTGCAATCGCAAAAGACAATTTTTTTTCATACTCAGCATCAATTGACAAAGAATGATCAAAATTATCAAATTTAGCCGCCTATGTATATATAGGTAAACCAATGTATGGTTTTTTATGATTATAATTTTTATTTCACAGCATGAATCAAAGATTCATGTAATAAATTACGCAATAAATAACTAGGTATTTACTTTATAATGTAACTGTGGCAGTCAAAAGTATACAAAACGAGACTTAAAAATTACAACACATTATGATGTCTGATTAAAAAAATACTGCTTCATTTAACTGCAAATCATTATAAAACTTGCCAAGTATTTCAACGATTGACATAAAACAACACCGATAACAAATGTTTGCAATAAATAAAATCACAATTTAACTGACATAACCCAGTTTCAAACTGTCCGTTATCCTAACATGCGGTACCGGTAGCTGTAAGCAACAACCTAAACATTGGCAATGAGAGTGCATTTCGATATATCAAGGGGGAATACTAACAAAATGCTCTGTCCATTCTGAATTGCTGACCAGGGCTCATATTTTGGCATTCATTACAAGGATTACAACCGCTTTTTTTAAATAAAATTTTAATTTGAAACTGTAGTGTCCTAATAATTAGGACTTGAAGGCGCTTTAAAATATACAGTTCACGATTTGCGCATTGCATATTGCGTCTAGTACTCACGGCTACCCCTAAAGTTATACACTTTGCCCTTTGTGCCGTTCTTAAGGTGTAGGAAATAAGTATTATAATCGTACTGTAAGTTATAATATAGCTTCAGTTGTAGTTGTGTGCACTTTGTATGGTAAATATAAAACAACCGACCGCGCGTCGTACGACACCGCCGTCGCCGGTGTCATACGGCAACGGTCCAGCACTAGTAGTGTAAAAGACCTATTAATTTATGATCAAGCAAGATTGCGTAAAATAATAGTATTACTACAAACGTAAGCTGGAATTTCGCCAAAATAACATGGAATCGTTATAAAGTACATATTCTTTAAACAATTACTTTAAGTCTGAAAATATATTTATACCTATAAGCGATTTTATAATTTTTTAGTAATTCATTTCTCATTTTAGCACGACTCGAGTAATTTCACGACGTAGGTAATTTTATTAGTGTATATTTATTTTTTATTTATTTATAGACTCACGCCTGTATCCCAGAAAGGGTGGGCAGCTGAGGTGTAATATTATACCCGCATTTCGCCATGAATTTGTGAATGTATATAGTTTTGGTACATTATGGTTATACATATACAATCAGTCATGTAATACGCCGCTTTACATTGCTTTTATAGATTTAACTAAAGCATTTGATACAGTAAGCAGACAGCGTCTACACGTGCCTGGAACACATCGGCTGTCCACATAAAGTATTATCCTTAACCAGATCTTTCCACGAAAATATGCAAGGCAGCATTGTCTTTGATGGTCCTTATCAGAGCCTTTCTTTATGCGTACTGGTGTCAGACAGGGATGTGTTCTTGAACCAACCCTGTTTAGCATATTCTTTTCAATACTACTAAAAGTAGCATTCGGCCGCGATTACCAGGGAGTTCATTTGCACACACGAGCCGATGGAAAATTGTACAACATTGCGCTTTTAGAATCAAAACGGCATCGCGAGGACCTGTAAGTCAATAAACTTTATTTGCAGACAATGCAGCTCTTGTAGCCACTTCTGCTCACGAACTTCAGGTCCTCGTTGATCAGTTTTCCCGAGCGTACCAACTGTTCTCAATGACCATTAACGCTAAAAGTCAGACGGGCAGACATGCCATGATCTTATCTCAGAGTTGTACAGATCCACCAATCATACTGCTAGGTCGCCTCTGGAGGTTGTCGAAAAATTCTGCTACTTGGTATCAACTGTGTCAAACAATCTTTCACTAGATGGCAAGGCGGCAACCATTTTCGGAAGGCTCCGGTCAAGAGTATGAGACAATAAGCACTTGACAAACAAAAGCAACGACTTAGTCTACCAGACTTGCATTCTTAGTATACTCTTGTACGGGGCCGAGATATCGTATGCGCCATCTCAGAAATTTCCTTGGTATTCCGTGGACACATAAAGTCACCAACGAGAAGGTTCTGGAAATCGCACAGCTGCCTAGTCCAGCTCTATCTTTAAATAGAAGCGTTTACGATGGCTAAGGCATGTTCACCGTATTAAACACTCCCGTTAACCTCGACAAATTCTGTTAGGGGCCATAGCGCATGCTAAGCGGGCTGTGGGTCGCCCTTTACTGCGCTTCAAAGATTGTGTCAAGCGAGATATGACCATCTTTACAATTGACCACAAAAACTGGGATAAACTCGCTGAAGACGGCATTGAGTGGAGAAAATGTTTAAAATACGGGCAGACATGCCATGATAAAACTGGATCGACACATTGACAAAATAAATAAACAAGCTAGGAGACATAACCGCGATCAAAATCCTCCACCTGTAGCAATACACATCTGCCCTAGATGTGGACGCTCATGTCTGTCACGGATTGGCCTACACAGCCACGTAAAAAAATGCCACGCACACTAATTAACTGCAACTATAACACTCCACAGATTTTGTTAATATCGTCTAAAAAGACGATTATATAAAGGTCTATGCGGCCTTTATATAAACAATCAGTTACAGAATTACAGCACGAATAATAAATAAAAATAACATCCAGCACTGCAAAGCTTGCTTAGAGAATAATGTAGAAAGTAGATCTAAAGATATTCGCATAAAATTGTTTCGAACACGCTTGTAAAAGCAGTAGTACATTTTTAAGGATGATAAATATTTTATAAACCAGATCTTATTAGATTCTATCTGTGTTTGGCAAGTTTTAAGTATTATATAATAAGTTTTCATTGACAAGATCCATAATTAATCAAGTACGAACGCAACGCAACACATTAAAACATTTTGCTATTTATGCTATCATTTAATTAATTTACTTTAACAATCGCTAACATTCATTGCACAATACATTTTTCAGGCTTAATGCATAAATAGCGTTTCATACATTTCTGACATAAATATATTTAAAAATGAACTGACCAAATGACCGTTTGTAAAAATTATAATTTGAGTTACCTAAACACGACAAACTACTATCATTTTAAGAGAAGAATAAATACAATAAAACAGAAGAAAGTCATCAGAATTATATACATATCTTAACAGAAATAAAGCAGGATACTGTATGACAAAAATCCGATAAAATATACGACTAGAAAATGGCAGAAAACAAATGATATGTTTCCCAATAAACGAAATAAGCTGTGATAAATATGATTCAAAAGTAAAATATAAATCAAATTACCATGACAACTCTTAAATAAAGATCTCGGGTTCGATTCCCGCTCAAGTCAAACATTTGTGTGCATGAACATGGATGTTTGTCTTGGTCTGGGTGTTTCTATGTATAATATGTATGTATTTACAAAAAGAAAGTATATATGTATGTTTATCCATTATCTAGTATCCATAGTACAAGCTCTGCTTAGTTTGGGACTGGGTGATGTGTGTATGTGGTAGAATATTATTATTATTATATTATCTCTTCTAGAAACTATTCATCATACTGTGTAAAACTCAATTAAATTGTATTTGAGACAACAGATATAATTTAATGATAAATGCTTAGACAAATGATTGGTATCGCTTCGCTGTCAGAGCGAGACCAATCATTAGTCTATGGATAAATGTTTCGGGTGTAGGCTGTCAACGGGTATTCTAATAAGGCGTATGAGAACCGGCTATAAGAAGAGCCGAAGTTCATTACTACGTCAGTCATCCGAATTATGACGTTTTACGTTTTTTTATGTTTGCCAGCCTGTGCCAGTGACGTAAGAGCACTAGTAAACATATATACCTACGCATTCATTGTATCTGTACATACAAATCGCCTGTTTACTCATCTAATTAAAAGCAATGCGATCCCAAAGTAATATAAAATGAATGTTTTTCACATATGCGTATGATAGTTCTTAGTCCTAACAATGACGTTATCGATGGTTGTGATAGTGGCTCTACATCCCTGCTGGTTCTTCACGCAGGTCCATCGAACTTGAGCACCTTTGCTGCCGCTCCACTTATTGTACCGGTACTTTCCTACAATGATGACGGGATTGCCAAAACGCGTCTTTTCAAACTTGCATGTCATGAAACCTGGAAACAGATAAAGCGTTTGTTTTAGTTTTAACTGTACATATGAATTTGTTGTGGATAGGCTTAGATAAACTAATAAAATAATGTGTAATTTAAAGTAAAAAAACAACAGAGAAACCTTAAGCATGAAGATATTGAATACGTAACTTAAAATCAATTATTTTTCTTACCTGTTTTACGCCATGTTGCATACCTACCTGACGTAAAACAGGTAATAATAACGTAATAATTGCTGTAGAAAATATTTCACCCAGACGATTAAAAATATTCACAACCTGTGAAAACCACTTATTTATATATAAGTAATAAATTAATAAATTGTTCCAATAGATCTTGAGAATTCGTCTTGACAAAATCCATAAAAAAGAATTACACCAAATTGAAATGTTTTTATTGAACCATACAGAATGCTACAGAACAGAGCTGAAAAATAACAACATTCTACTAAAACTCTTTACACTCTGTAATATCTATATAAGTCATCGTCATCGACATCGGGCTCTAAGGGCTTGGGTCGCAACCGAGACAGCGATAGAATGACGATGATAAGAATATGACGCTACCATTACGAATGATTGTAGCTGTTCGACACCTTGTAGATGACATCATCAATGGTATAGATCCTGGCCTTACATCCCGTTGCCACCCTTACGCATATGTCCATCTAGCCTTGTGCTTGGTGCCGCCACTTGACTGGTTGTAACGGAACCCGCCAGATTCTATCACCGGTTTTCCGTATCTTGAAAGCAAAAACCTCGGCGCTGCGAACGATTTGGAAATATCAACATCGAAATTAGGCCAGTAATTTCACCACTATTACTTGTTTGAAAATCTATATGACGTAACATTCAATACACATAATAATTATACTTACCTACATAATATTTGCATATTATGACCACTTTGTCTCCTACGTCTATGGATCTGGTTTCTAGAGATAGATATTTGACATAATCTCCATACAAAATATATCAAATATCTTATTCCGGTAGGCAAATCCGTCAAATAAATAGAATATCGGAAACGGGCGTTAGAGGTCAGATGACGGCTGATAATGATAACCAACATTGCGAAAAAAAGTTGGCAGATGTATCTCTACAGTTGTACTGTACGGCATGATTGTGGCATGCAAATTTGTATGTTCTGAAAAGTAGCATGGAAATGGTGAAATACACATGCGGATAACATAATGAAACCTCCCTGACCATGACCATTGGAAGCCGGTCGAAAGACACAGGTATATAATATAAAAAGTAAAACAATAAAATTAAATAGA
Source organism: Euclidia mi (assembly GCA_944739405.2). NCBI lineage: Eukaryota > Metazoa > Arthropoda > Insecta > Lepidoptera > Erebidae > Euclidia > Euclidia mi. Next base: position 95,369,121 of record OX123186.2, on the reverse strand, counting down.
ACCAAACAATATATTATAAGCAATAAATCAATGAGTGTGGTTGTGCAATATTCTGTGTATCTTATCTTCGAGTAAAATAATAGTATTTCTGCACTTATACTTGCTGCGGGCTTTGTTGCAAACCCACCGGGTCATGGGCGGCCTACTCATAGCGTGTCTTGCGTAACGGTGATCCTGATAACACAGCACTGGGTTTCCCCAACGAGACGTGGCGTAGGAAATATCTGTAACATAACGTAACATTTAAGAGAGAAGTACCAGACCTCAATCGAAAAACGTAACCTTAAATAAAGACAAAGTTCTGCCAAATGTGAAGAAAGAGCGACATGAGTGTCGTCCAGGTTCATTTCGCAACCCCACAGTGTGACTGCTGTTTAAAAAAAGTCTCTGAGAACCGGTGTATATTATAGAAACCATAGTAAATACAAACGATAACTTATTATACACATTTAATTTTGCTTATCTGTACACTGTATGTATCAATTGTTTGCGTTATTGACTGACAAAGAACGCACATCCAAAACGAATGCACATCAAAAGCTTAACTTAACTTATTAAAGGCTTATTGTAGACTTATTAGTATACAGTTAAGGTAAGCAACAGGTGACTAATTAAATACTCGCATATAACACGTAATTTCTTTAAAAAAAAACAATAAACTTACAGGTATAGTAGGTACATACATATAGTAAGGCACATTTAATCACAGCTCTGAGACAAATGTAAATAGACATATTTTATTACAGTTCCATATTCAAATCCACACAGTCGATGGTAAATTAACCAAACGATCAGGTAACCATCATAAGTGAAAATATTTTTCAGACAATATATTTCTCCATATTGATATATATTTAACGTGGAATGTAAACACATTTTATATATAAGTACAGATAAAGTACCGAAATTAATGAATAAAAAATTAATGCATCTCCTTGCGCTAAATTACATATATTTAAAAGTTCAAGCACTTAGCTCTAATACTAATCAATTAATTTAAACTTTGGTGGTCACTATTGCATATTGCCTTTTGGGATATATACTAGCAGAGGACATTCGTTGTCATGGCGCTTGGAGCAGCTTCGGTGCTTGGTGCCAAAGTATTGGATACTCGAAACAAACGTTAGTGGTAAATATCTCTAAAGACAATATAAAGTCCTAATGTTGATGATTATTGAACATTCTTCACTGTGATGACGGTGGCCCGACAGCCCGCAGTCTTCCTGGTGCAAATCCAGCGGATTTTCGGCTCCCGAGACGAACTGTGGACTCCGTACCTATACTTGCCCATTAGCAGTATCCTCCTGTTACTCCATGTTTTTATGATGCGAAATTCTGTAAATGAATTCGACGGCAGAGTAAAAACTTAAAAAGAGTAACGTTTTGTTTGTGGAAATATTTGCTAAATTACAAAGTAGTAGCTAATCTTTACTGTACGGGTTTTTTATACTATTTATGTTAAGATAATGCTTCAATAATATTCATACACTGGTTCACCGATTTCAACAAAATCCTTTAAACTTATATAAATCTATATAAACACCTCACGTAAAATATGACACATTGGAGAATAAAATTAAAAACCATTCAAACTTAACCAAACAAAAAATTATGAAGGAACTTCTTTCAGTTTCTTTGCACCCAATGTATATTTATTTATTATATATATTTATACACTGACCTGTGCACAGGTTAAATGTATATCTTAAGAAATATTCTATTTCTCATACATTAAACAGGTCTTGTTTTACTTGCGATACTTATTTATTTACGGTAAAAATATCTCCTGACCAACACTAACATTAGTTAAATATCGCGATTAAGACCCGTTTTAATAATATTATTTATGATGTATACAAATCGTGAAAGTTTTAAATCGATTACTCTATTTCTAAAAAGCCTTATCTTCAAAGTAGTAATAACGTATGTATAAAGTACATATTTTGGTCTCTATGCGCGACAAGAATGATTTGACTAATTTACCATATAACTTCAGGAATATCATAGGCGAAAATATGCATGAAATATGTTTACTTATAACCTATATCCAGTAGTGGACTATGGCAGGCTGATGATGATGATGATACCTTTACTTAAATACATTGATATACTTATATGTATAAGCACCAAAAATAAAAGCATTAAGACAAATACATCATCGCATTTGTATCATGAACTTTGTATTTCACCTACATTATGCCCATGTCACTAATAATAAGACTCCATCATATAAATCTAGCAAATTATACCAAATCAAGTAGTAAGCAACTTGAATAACAATTATTTTATATCTAGATTATAACACTATTGAATAACACCAAAATAGATTAGACTAACGTTCGTCACCTTATGTGATTTATATTTTTTTATGAAATGAAGTAGGCACACAGAAAGCGAATTAAGTACAAATGCAACGTACTGCCTTATACAAAAACACAAAAATCTTACTAATTTAATTTACCTCTTCTATGTGAAATATTTTCTTTAATAGTCGTCAATTTGTCACAAAATGTTTAGTACTAAGAACATTTTATATGAATTCTAGCTAAGCTACTTTGTATGCCAGCGTCAACTATAAAAGTATATCACTTTTTGCTATTATTGAGGAGACATGGATAATTTAATTACCTACGTATTCAACATTGTTAACTAAAAATAAGAAAGACTCACGCTCTGAATCTTATAACTTACGAAACTTGTATATCTACCCTGTGCAAAATAATATATGTGGATATATCTAAAATAAGCAAATATATTCAAAAGGTCACCATACTGTTGCATTAGAGCGGCTCTTTTATAATAGTGGTAATGAAAAAGATAAAAAAATTAACAAAATGAATTAATGCATTTTATATGAATGCTTTCACTTAGTTGAAAAAGCGATGATTGCACAAATCCAACAAACAGCCTTTCAATTAATAGAACAACGCTCTTTAACATATTATACTATTAAATCAACCAACAAACTAACATTTCATACCACGTAACATTATTTTGTATATCGCTCTTACTTAAACTTGAAAACATGTTAGTTTTCGTTTTGTACCTAATCATTACTGAAATTATTTTACAGTATTTACTTACGTAATTCAAATATTAAAATTTTAATTCAATCTTTTCATAGCTAACAGTTTCAAAAAAATATGAAATACCATAGTATCACTTATCACTAAATAGAAAAGAAATAGAACTATAACTATCAAGTTCGACACTTAGAACTAGACTATTAATAAAACTAAACTCAAACGTCATTTATGATTATGATCCCTGCATGTCCCGATAATGACGTCATCTTTGGTGAAGAGTGTTGCGTTGCATTTCCTATAGTTGCACAACCAACGTTGTCCATGCCTAGAGAAGGTGTGCTTATAAAAGTTGTGTTCGCCCACCAAGATGACCGGCTTCCCCTTTCGACTCGTACCAAACACGGGCACTAAAATAAAGCAACCAAAATCGTGCGTTTAGAGGATGAGAGAAACAAAAAAGAAAGCAATAATAGATGGGATAAAATAAATAAAGTGAAAACAAGATATTTTATATGAGGTGCAAATGACGAGATCTTAATAGTATTATTATTATTATATTTTTATAATGGTCAACATGAATTACAACAGTAATATATAACAGATAGAACAGATAGATTAGAATTACAAATGAGTTGGGTAATTAGGTATGTTACTTTACCAATTTGCTACTTTATCAATTGACTAATGAATAAATATCATGTTCAGCTGTGGATAATCTAAAAAATGATGACGATGTTCTTTATCTTCGATATTTTCTTTTATTTAATTGTCCTGTTATGTCTGTATTATGATTCTCATAGTCTACTATATCTCAGTTGACTACATTTTACTGACAAAAATAGACATAATTATAAACAAGGACAGTTATTACTAAGATCGAAACAGAGTCTGATTCCGTTCTGACATTTGTTGTGCGCTCTGGTTACGGATTTCAGTCTAATACCAAAAGTACAACGCAGTTTAGCTTATCCTAAGGGGAATAGACAGAATTTATAAAAGCTTTCTATTTATGCCCAATCAAACGAAATTAAGTAAAAGAAAACCAAAAACCCATCAATATCAACGTTTATTTATTAATTTCTCTCAATATTAATTTTTAAATATATTTCACAACAACGAAAATTAGCCTCAAAATTTATATTGGATACCAATTCTACACCAAAAATAATCGCGAATAGGACAGAAACTAGATATGTACATGTACAAGAATTAATAATAGACAACTTCTGGGAGAGTGAGTTGTGTACTTCCAAAAGACCGTATCTCTTCATAGTATTTTCAGCAAAATCCATGTGAATCATGTGTTCCGTTTAAGGTAATCGTCTTTTCTTAAATTCTTTATTGGACTCTTGGTACAGGAGAGTAATTTTCCTTTCGTGCTGTATATATGAACTGAGATCCAATATTTGATGGCGGTGCTTTCCTTTATTACTTACCCTTACAATTTTCTTTATGAAATACAGGTTTATTATAAATATAGGTATTTCACCTATATTTTCATTAAATTACACTGTATAGACTCGTTAGAGAACATTAGTATAAGCATATTATCTGCTATTTGCTTCTCTTACGGCTTTGGCTTTATTTTGAGATTCGAGATTCGTGTTTTACTTGTTTTGTGTGGAGCTTATGTCAAAAACGAATCTAAAAAAGGTTAGATCGAATATCGGATTCCGTAGTTACTCGCTTCCCGTTTTTACCCGTGGCGTGTCGTTGAATAATATAATATAATAATATTCTACTACATTCACACAACACCATCTAGTCCCAAACTAAGCAAAGCTTGTACTATGGGTACTAGATAATGGATAAACATACATATATACTTTTTTTTTGTAAATACATACATATTATACATAGAAACACCCATACCAAGACAAACATCCATGTTCATGCACACAAATGTTTGACTTGAGCGGGAATCGAACCCGCGACCTTCGGCGTAGCAGTCGCTTACACTCCCGCTTCGCCAACCGGTCGTCTGTTCTGAATGTGCCGCTAGTTTGGTCACTGCCGTATTATGTGTAAGATCTAGTTGTTTCTTTTGATTGCACAATCTCTGACAACTTTTTTGTATTAGCTGTTCCACTTTCAGCTTTACAAATAATATTATTTTTCATGTTAGCTCTGGTTTCATTCGAGACGCTGCTTTCGTGGCAGTTCTTGCGATTATGCGAACTGTTAAAGGACATTTATCTTTATCAAGATTTCAAACAATTTTACTAAAACGGTTCTTACAGGCAATATTTAACTATTTTAAGGTAGAAATGCCTCTTTTTAACCGACATTTCCGGCAGGTCAATATAACTGTTTTGGTGGTTTTAATAAAGTGATGCATTTATATACATTTCACGATTTGTATCGTGAAAGTTTATAATCGAATATTTTATCAAGATAATTTTGCGAGCTTTGTCGTGATTACGGAACAGGACTCAAAGGTCATCGTTTGAACTAGTCGGAATATTTACTCTATCAAATTGATTTAACATTAATCTAAGTATCTACAATGTTTTTATAGAAATTGTTTGAGTATTCCTTTCAATTTTTGCGAGCTAGATTTTTTTCAAGAGCCGACATTTCAGATACTAGTTTCTTTTTGCCTGATTCCCTCATTTTTAAATACCTTTCTCTTCTTTTTTCTTTATAGGCCTCTAGTCTCTGAGGGTCGTTCTTAATTTTTTCGTATCTTATTTATTCAGCTATTCGCTTCTTTACTAATATTTCTTCTTTAGTCCGTTTACCTATAACTTCGCCATTATCCCTGTGCAACAAAACATACCTAATATAAATAATTTAGTTTAACACGTAAATGTTTACAATTAATTAAAATAATGTCTTGGTAAACTATTTTATTTTATTCGTAGTTTAATGTTTTAATGCATACTCTTGTAAATAATCTAGCACAAAATCGATATCTTAATAAATAAAATACTTGCGTTACTGACTGACTGACAGACACGCTACAGCGGAAACTATTGGGCGCAGGAAGCTGAAGTTTGGCATATATGTTCCTTGGGGACCGTAGGCGTGCATTAAGAAGGGATATCCCGAAATTCCCACGGGATCGGCCAAAACGGGTAAATTTTAAAAAAATGCAGGCGTTTCTGCTGGCATCCTCTAGTTTTACTATATACATAAAAAAAAATCTAGGAGCATCTCAGTATCATGGATCGCACTTAAAAATAGGACCTTGAGACCGGTTTCCTTTAAATAATTGTACCGATTGTGTGACATTTACATAGTTCTTCGGAAGGAGAGGCCATTTATGTCCGGAAGGCACGTAAAGCCGTTGGCCCCAATTATTGTTTCAGGGCAATCCGAAACCAAAATCGGACATAATATATTCACAAGGAAACAAAAAGGATCAGAAATTTGCTATCTCTACTGATAACGGAGCCACATTCCTTGTCGACCACGCTACTGGGCTGATTAAACAAAGCACGCAAATATACATAATATAATTATATTCTTTTACTATTTCGAATGCCGTGTGGTTGACGGCATAGAATACAAGTGTCACCACCCCCTATCTTCCCGTGGGTGTCGTAAGAGGCGACTAAGGGATAACACGATGCAAATACCATCATTGAGTAGAGACGGAAAACTCGACATCAAACCCTATACGACTGCCTCGTTGGTCTCGCGGCATAAATGTGCGCGTGGGATCGGGAGGTCCCGGGTTCGATTCCTGGGTCGGGCAGTGTTATTGGGTTTTTCTGTCACGAAATTCTCAGTAGCAGCACGGAGTCTGGAAATGTGCCCGGTACGGCAATAAGCTCGCCCCTTATTACGTGGGACTAAAGTATATCTGGCGAAAAGTGGGTGTAGAAATACACCTCTGCCTACCCCTTCGGGGATGAAAGGCGTGACGATATGTATGTATGTATGTATGTACTATTTCGAATGGCTATATCATACGGTAAATAGCCTAGCCACTATCTGCTTATTTTACAGAACAGGAACCTAACATTAAATCGAGGAATCCCTAAAAATTAAACAACATTTATAATAAAATAATGTATTTTACAACTAATAGGAACCATTGTTTAGTCCTGTCATTTTCAATCCACGGATGATGGAAGTAAAAGACACATTTGAAATTAAAGTTCCAATCCCTGTAATAACTCCTAACTATTCAAAATGTACTGTAACAGTTCAAATATATTCACATTTTATAAGGCACATTAATACAAATGGGTACCCAACTAAAAAAAATAAAAAGCAATTACAATTGAAACAAAAATAAAATGTTTTCTGCTTAATACGAGCCTCTACTTGTTAACTATCTATTATCACTAAATATAAAATGATTATAATAAAAAATAAAAGTAATGCATATTGAATTAAGAAATAAGTATGACCTAAATGCTCTGCAGTGAAATCAGAAATCGAGAAACACTACACTGTTATCTATATTTATATCTAAAAGCCTCGTCTTTACTGACACATGCCACATCAAAGCCAAGCCTGTGTTTTACTTATCCTGAATCTAGGAACATAGGTTCGTTTCATAACGTATCTTAAGTAAAATAAATGGGAAATTGTGTTTGAAAATATGAAAAACCCACAAAGCTATTTTCTCGAGCTCATACATACACCAAGTCAAACAATAAATCAATAAACAAAAATCTTAAATAAAGATAACCATGCAATTTAAAAATAGAACAAGAACTAATGCTGATGTTCATTGGTTGTTTTGACAATGACGTTATCGACGGTTATAATGGCGGCTCGGCAGCCATTGTTGACTTTAGAGCACGCCCATCTTCTACGACGTCCGCAGCCGTACACATGTGTCCGAGAAAAGCGATAAGGGCCAAGCTCTATGACAGCGTTACCGAAGCGACTCTCGCCGAAGACAGGGGCTACGGAAACAAAATAAATAATATTGAAACAAGTAGTCTTAAAGAAAATTTGGCTCTTTAGAATCCTACTATCTAGTTTCTACTATACAGAGGCCTCTTTTTACTCGCACTTTGAGAAGGGTTAGTCCATAGTCCACTACACTGGTCAAGTGTGGGTTGGCAAACTCCACTCATCTTTCGAGAATATAACGTAGGTTACCGCATAAAGTTTTCCATCACCGTTATCAAGCAACAATTGAATATGCACATTACTTCCAAAAGTCAAAGGTCATAAGTGTGGATTTCATGATTAACCCTGTTAGTCTCTCATACATTTCCATTATCTTTAATGTAATGTCGTAAGCATTAAAACCAAACCATTAAAAAATGCTAATTTTTATTGAAATAAATTTTATTTAAATACTGCATCTTATTTTCTAGTACATTATTGTTTTTTATACCTAATACTTTAAAGTGTAAAATGAGTACATTTTGCATCTGTCGTATGAAACATGACAGACGGTGACAGAAAACAAAACACATTTGCCTGAGAGCACAATGCTAGTCTAACCATACGATCAATCTCAATTCTAACAAATTAGTGAACCATACAAAGCTAAAATAATACTGAAAACAATAGCGTCAGCAACTCGACGTATAGTTTGTAAAGCTGTGAGTAGGTAATAATAAATTGTTATATAAAGACTTGATCGACGTTTTATGAGTGGTTGTGCTCCTTTTTATGATGTATGATGACATTGTCAATAGTATAAATAGGTGATCGACACCCTCCAGGAAACTTGACGCAAGTCCACCGCATCTTATGATTCGTACTGTTACTAGCACGATTGTATCGGTACGGGCCGAAATTGATCAACCCAGTGATCAATTTTGTGCCCTTTCTCGTCGTACCGAAAACTGGATCTTAAAACAAAACTAAATTATGTACTTACAAACTCAGTACGTCACATTACATATATTTCTAATAACAAACTAGATTCAATTCATTATGAACATTCGATCCATTTATATTGCTTTTGTTTGTATACACAGGGAAATTTCACTTACTGAGAAATTATCTCTCTGCAATTAACCCGCAAACGTGACATATTTTTTGGGAAATAATCGTAGCATCATAAACGCCACGTTTTCAATTCGATCTTGATAAATACAATTTTATTTACTTACTGTTTCCTTTGTGTAATTATTTTGACTACAGAAGCAGTGGCTTAATTAAGCACAAAATAATCGAAAATGGTATAGTTATTTATAATAATTTATGAAAAATAGCGGTTCTTTTTATATTTCGGCCTTTATTTTAAAATCGAATACTTAAGTCCTAAACGAAATTTAATTAAAATACATAATTAGTCAGCAAGTCCCACACACATCAAATACATACTATTATAATACATTCATACAAAATTTTAAGACTGGCGATTCCAGGCGGCTTTTCATACAACATTTGAACTACCTTGTCAACATCACAAATTAAAACCAACCGTGTCAGAATCGGTATTTTTGCATTCATGCCTGAAACTATGTAATGTTAAACTATTCATTTAATTTTAGCGTTCAACGTCGGAAACAGCCATTTTCAAAAAGATTTGTCATTTTCTAACTAAGCTTGTTAGAATTGGTATTTGCATTTATTCTTTTAACGAATGTTAAATTATTCATTTAATTTGGGTTTTGATGGTCCAAAACAACAGCATTAAGAATTCACCATTTCAAAGTAAGCTATCAAATGTGTACCAATATTTATTGGATACTATCTTATTCCAAAGACCGACAACTTATTAGTCTTCTCCATCAATGATTATGCTCAGCTCTATGATGAAGTATCACACTATCAACTGTTATAATGGTGGATCTACACCCGGTCGAATATCTCGTGCACACCCATCGAACTTTAGGCCCCTTGGCATTACTAGCACGGTTGTATCTATAGGGCCCAACTATAATAACGGGATTCCCAGCTTTGGTTGTACTGAAGCTGGGCTCTGAAAAAGGAACAATAATTTATCACGAACTCATATAGAATATAATTGAGATATTTCAGGAATGGTGTCTTACAAAATATATGTTACTTGCTTTAAGAAAACAAAACATAAAACACCTACAAATGTACAATGTATCCTCGCTAACCTCAAAAGCATGCCAAAGATATGAATTCTCCGACGTGTTCCTGGGATAATTTCCTAATAGGGTAATCTATCAGTTGATACCTCCGACCTAAATAGTCGCCTAGCAAGAGCGAAAACGAACTGTTGAAGTTCTGTGTCAATTCAAACGAGCAGTTTGGTTTGCTTATTTTTTATTGTGAAACTAAAATAATCATTATCTTAATAATAAAAACGCGGTCATTACCTACAAAGACTCTAAAAGTATTTATTCCAACTTGAAACATAACGAGACACATATAATATTATACATAATATAAATAATTTCATAAACTAAAATAACTCTTTTTTATATACTATTTTATTGGTGATTATGTTCCTTTCTATGTGCATATATCTCATTGTTGATTGTAATAATAGTTGATCGACATCCTACAGCAGATTTGGTACAGACCCATCGGGCTTTTGGGCTGTTAGAGACACCAATACGAGCCCGGTTGTAACGATATGGACCTACAGTTATAACTGGGTTACCGAGCCTCGTAGTACTAAACACGTAGTCTGAAAAAATAAATACATATATTTAAGAAAATATTTTGCAAAAAGGAAATAATGGTAACTTTCCTTTCTGAACACCACAAAGCAAATATGTTTACCTAACATGCTCATTTACATGACTTATACGTTTTCGTTTGTTTACCGCGTGTCTTTATTTCGAGTATCCGATATTTATGTAAAACTTGCAAATGAGACCATGAATTTATTTACAAAAATAGTATCACCCCCTTTGCTCTGCCCGGGGTGTCGTAGAAGGCGACCAATGGGCACATGGGACCAGTTGGCATTTGTAACAGCACATTTGGTCACCCGAGCGGTGGCGGGTAAACCACCAACAATAACATTCCCAAGGAGGGTTGGTGTCAGGCAGGTGGCCGACTGTGAAATCCTTGCCAAATCTTCTTGCAGAATGTGTTTAAATGATACAATGCGCGATAGGGCTAGGGCGTACCCCATAGGCGACGCGCCGGGGCAGCACCCGGCCGCGGTGAGAAATGAACAAGGGTTGTTGCACCAAGCCAGGTGGGTGCAACGTAAGAAGCTAACCCGGCAAGTGAGAATGAGGTATACTAGTTGGAATATTGGGACGATGAGTGCAAGAGCCAGAGAATTAGCGGATGTACTGAAAAGGTGACGGATAAATGTGGCGTGTCTACAGGAAACTAAGTGGAAAGGCACGAAGGCGAGGGAGATTGGTGAGGGATACAAGTTTTACTACAGTGGAAGCAATGGAAAAAGAAATGGTGTGGAAATTGTTTTAGATGGTAATTTAAAAGAAAGTGTGATGGAAGTTAATAGAGTGAATGATAGGCTGATGGTGGTAAAAGTTATGTTAGGAAATGTGATGCTGAATGTTATAAGTGCATATGCCCCAAAGGCAGGGTGTGATGAAAGGGTGAAAGAGAAGTTTTGGGAGGACTTTGACTCTGTTTTAATGAGTATTCCAGTGCACGATGAAATCTATGTAGGTGGTGATTTCAATGGACATGTAGGAAGTATGAATAGTGGATATGAAAGAGTGCATGGAGGATGGGGAATTGGTACTCGTAATAATGTGGGCGAAGTCCTGCTACAATCGGCGATTGCGTTTGACCTGGCAGTGGCCAACATATGGTTCCAAAAAAAGAGAGGCCACTTAATTACGTATAAAAGTGGCATCCACAACATTCAAATTGACTACTTCTTCGTCAGACGCAACAACCTTAAACATGTCAAAGACTGCAAAATAATACCAGGAGAAAGTTTAGTATCGCAGCACAGGCTCCTAATTTATGGAAGTTGCTATAGCAGTTCTTTGCAACAGAAACAAAGAGCGACCACACCCTGAAATTAAATGGCACCTTTTGTAAATGCCAGAATATGAAAAGGAATTTAGAAAGCGATTGGTGGATAAAATGATAGCGATGGATGACATGGAATATAGAAGTGTGAATGAATGTTGGAGTGAAATGGCAGTATTTATCAGGAGCGCAGCGAAAGATTTTTTGGGAGAATCAAAAGGAAAAGGTACGATAGATAGAGATACATGGTGGTGGTCAACAGAAGTACAAAAGGTTTTGAAGGAAAAGAAGAGGAAATTTAAAGAATGGCAGGGAGTGGTTGTCCGTGTGGTGACGGATTAAGAATACGGAATGTCACCACCCCATATCATCCCATGGGTGTCGTAAGAGCCGACAGAGGGAGCATATTATGCAGAGAACAGCACTGTAAGAGAAGGAAAACTTGATACAAACCCTATACCAATCCGTTTTGCCAGCGTGGTATAGTAGGCCAATTCCTCCTTTCAAAGGAGAGGCCTAGTCCAGCAGTGGACTGATAAAGGCTGATGATGATGAGGGAGTGGAAGATATTAATTTGAAACAAGAAAAGAAGGTAAAGTATGATGAGTTAAGGAAGAAAGCTAAGAAAGTCGTTGCTCTGGCAAAAGAGGCAGCTCAGGAGGGCTTATACAATAACCTAGAGAGCCCGGCGGGTCAAAAACAACTATACCGCCCTGCTAAAGCTAGAGCGAAGAAAGCAAGGGATGTATGTCAGATAAAGTGTATAAAAGATGAGACTGGAGCGGTACTGTCCGCGAATGACAAAATTAAGGATAGATGGAGAAATTACTTTGCGAGACTAATGAATGAAGATAATGATTGGAGTGGTTTGCTTGAGAAGATACCTGTGAATGAGGGGCTGATAGGAAAAGTAAGTGAGGAGGAAGTGAGAGTAGCAGTAAATGGAATGAAGAATGGAAAAGCTGCGGGGCTGGATAGTGGATACCAGTTGAAGTATGGAAGACACTCCAGGTAGATGGATGGAAGTGGTTAGCTTTATTCTTCAATAAGTTGTTGGTGGAAGAAGCCATACCTGATGAATGGTGTAACAGCTCGCTGGTTCCATATATAAAAACAAAGGTGATGTGCTGGAGTGCAACAACTATAGAGAAATAAAGCTAATTTCACATAGTATGAAAGTTTGGGAGAAAGGGGTTGAACAAAGATTGAGAGAAGAGAGTGTCATTTCACAAAACCAATTCGGTTTTATGCCTGGTCGAGGAACAACAGATGCCATTTTTGTGATCCGCCAGCTCTGCGAAAAATACCGAAGTGCACACAAAAACTTGCACATGGTTTTTGTGGATCTCGAAAAGGCATATGATCGTGTACCTCGTGAGGTTTTGTGGTGGGCTCTTAAGAAGAAAGGTGTGCCTGGGAAGTATGTACAGTTGATCCGTGCGATGTACAGTAGATGTACAACCTACGTCCGATCTACAGCGGGCAATACCGACAAATTAAATGTGGCTGTAGGCTTGCACCAAGGGTAGGCTCTTAGTCCTTACCTCTTCCTGCTTATAATGGACGCTCTCACGGCGGACATACAGGAAGAGGCTCCCTGGTGTATGCTGTTCGCCGACGACATTGTGTTGATTGCCGAGAGTGCTCCTGAGGTCCAGGGCAGACTGACAAAGTGGTGGCAAAGGCTGGAGAGTGTTGGCCTGAAAGTCAGTATACGCAAAACTGAGTATATGTTTTGCGGCTTCGGCGGTCTCTCCAGTCCCGCGCCCATATCCTTTGGTGGAGAGTCCATATCGGTCTGCTCCGACTTCCGGTACCTCGGGTCACTTATTCAAGGGGACGGGGAAATAGACCGCGACGTCACGCACCAGCTCAACTCAGGTTGGATGAAATGGCGACAGGTCACAGGAACAACTTGTGACCCACGGATGCCCCTTAGGTTAAAGGGCAAAATCTACGAATCTGTAATAAGGCCTGTCGCACTGTATGGATCGGAATGCCAGGCCTTGAAGAAGACGGATGAAAAAAGATTGCATGTAGCAGAGATGAGGATGTTGAGATGGATGTGTGGGGTGACAAGGATGGATAAAATTAGAAATGAGTTTATTAGGGGAATTCTGAAAGTTGCACCGGTGCAAGAAAAGCTGAAAGGAAATCGTCTATCATGTAATGGGCATGTGATGAGGAGGGATGAAAATCATGTGATTAGAAACATTTCTAGTCACATGATTTTCATCCCTCCTCATCACATGCCCATTACACTGTGCATGTGATGAGGAGGGATGCATTACACTCATCACCTGATGAAGATGAGAGTTGAGGGATATAAGGCAAGAGGAAGACCAAAGAAAAGATGGATGGATTGCGTGAAGGGTGACATGAATGAAAAGGGAGTGAATGATGAGATGACGTCTGATAGGAGAGAATGGAAGAAAGAAACATTCTGCGCCGACCCCAAGTAATATGGGAACAGGGCAGGCAGAAGAAGAGAACCACCGAATGGTGAACAAATTTTTTTATAACATATTAATTAAATCAATTAAGATAACCAATTATCTTTAAGATAACCAATTATCTTAATATATTTATGCCGAAATATAAAAAATGTTACAATTTTACTGACAATCAAAGCTAGTAACAAACGATTTCAACGCGCTCCGGAGCTACCGTTTGCAAGTTCAAGAGTAATCTTTTGAACTTTTACAATACCACTTAACCAATACAATACCAGTGTTGCCACTGGAAAGGTATTATTTGCTGGTGTTGCAAGCCTTTACTACTATTGTTATACAGTTTTCGAAGTTTTGCCACAGGTGCATGTTTGAATAGCTTAAACGTTAAATTGATAGATTAAAGCATTTAGAACCTACAATGTTTACACCGACAAGACATATATAGTTCTCAGGTGCTCAGGTCTCAACATTTCAATATATATCTTTTCAGATTTTTTTTTTATAGACTCACTCACGCCTTTATCCCCGAAGGGGTAGGCAGAGGTGTAATATTACACCCACATTTCGCCATGAATTTTTTAGGTCCCACGTTATATATAGGGGGCGAGCCTATTGCCGTACCGGGCACATTACCAGACTCCATGCTGCTACTGAGAATTTCCTAACGGAAAAACCCAATAACATTTTGCCCGACCCGGGAACCCAAGACATCCCAATCCCACGCGCACATTTATGCCGCGAGATCAACGAGGCAGTCATCTTTTCCATAAAATGAAATATAAAATTTTCACTGTACAAGAATACAGTGAATATAATTATGTGTATCTCGAATTAACTGACTAAGTTATTTATCAAGATTAATAATCATGAAATGACAAAATAAAAACAGCGTCAATAAATAATTATGGTTTAATAAAATCAGCCTTCAAAATAAAATATACTACACTCAGAATGACTAGATGTGGATCACATGAAATGTTGTTCGGTGTGGGTATCGAACCTACATACTAGGTAGCGTTTCTGCTGTGATTAGGTAACCTTAAACCACTACACTATAAGCGAGCAAGCATGCACTTGTTTACTATTAAATGAAATACAAGCTACTGAGAAGTTTCTACTACTTACATACTACTACATTAGATACACACTTGGCATGACTCGATCACATATGGCAAGACTTACAAACTAAATGATTCCTTCCACATTAGTGGTTATGTTCAATTCTATGATTAATGATCACATCGTCATAAGTGATGATAGTTGACCGACATCCTTTATTTGTCCATGTGCAGGTCCATCGGGCCTTAGGACCTTTGTTAGTGACACGCGCACGATTGTATCGGTATGGACCTATTATGATCACAGGGTTCCCGTGGCTCGTTGTGCTGAAAACGGGCTCTGCAAATAGAATTATTTAATTTTGTTCTGTAAGATATAATTAACATGTGTCTCGAAAATAAAGTTGAAAAGACTTAAAAAAAATACAGCCACAAATGTATTTTAAATTGTTAAGTACATAGGCGACTGCGAGAGTTCCATATTTCAGTTAAATGACTTTCTAAAACTCTTTGGAATAGCCTTTTACGACGATAGATTAAGGCAAGTGACCTACATTAGAACAAAATAAAAATAAGATAATTTAATTATATTCTATTATAATTTAATTAGCAACATTATAAAATAAGTTAATTAGCAAAATAAAATAATTTAATTAAAACAAAATAAAAATAAGATAATTTAATTATATTCTATTATAATTTAATTAGCAATGTTATAAAATAATTTAATTAGCACACACAATAGTAGAAGCGCCAATAGTATTTACAAATTATATTATTAAATTGTATCCACATTTGAGGATAATATATGTATATTTTTATAGACTCACGCCTGTATCCCCGAAGGGGTAGGCAGAGATGTAATATTACACCCACATTTCGCCAGGAATTTTAGGTCCCACGTAATAGGGGGCGAGCCTATTGCCGTATCGGGCACATTACCAGACTCCGGGCTGCTACTGAGAATTTCCTAACGGAAAAACCCAATAACATTTTGCCCGACCCGGGAACCCGAGACATCCCAATCCCACGCGCACATTTATGCCGCGAGATCAACGAGGCAGTCATCTTTTCCATAAAATGAAATATAAAATTTTCACTGTACAAGAATACAGTGAATATAATTATGTGTATCTCGAATTAACTGACTAAGTTATTTATCAAGATTAATAATCAAGAAATGACAAAATCAAAACAGCGTCAATAAATAATTATGGTTTAATAAAATCAGCCTTCAAAATAAAATATACTACACTCAGAATGACTAGATGTGGATCACATGAAATGTTGTTCGGTGTGGGTATCGAACCTACATACTAGGTAGCGTTTCTGCTGTGATTAGGTAACCTTAAACCACTACGCTATAAGCGAGCAAGCATGCACTTGTTTACTATTAAATGAAATACAAGCTACTGAGAAGTTTCTACTACTTACATACTACTACATTAGATACACACTTGGCATGACTCGATCACATATGGCAAGACTTACAAACTAAATGATTCCTTCCACATTAGTGGTTATGTTCAATTCTATGATTAATGATCACATCGTCATAAGTGATGATAGTTGACCGACATCCTTTATTTGTCCATGTGCAGGTCCATCGGGCCTTAGGACCTTTGTTAGTGACACGCGCACGATTGTATCGGTATGGACCTATTATGATCACAGGGTTCCCGTGGCTCGTTGTGCTGAAAACGGGCTCTGCAAATAGAATTATTTAATTTTGTTCTGTAAGATATAATTAACATGTGTCTCGAAAATAAAGTTGAAAAGACTTAAAAAAAATACAGCCACAAATGTATTTTAAATTGTTAAGTACATAGGCGACTGCGAGAGTTCCATATTTCAGTTAAATGACTTTCTAAAACTCTTTGGAATAGCCTTTTACGACGATAGATTAAGGCAAGTGACCTACATTAAAACAAAATAAAAATAAGATAATTTAATTATATTCTATTATAATTTAATTAGCAACATTATAAAATAAGTTAATTAGCAAAATAAAATAATTTAATTAAAACAAAATAAAAATAAGATAATTTAATTATATTCTATTATAATTTAATTAGCAATGTTATAAAATAATTTAATTAGCACACACAATAGTAGAAGCGCCAATAGTATTTACAAATTATATTATTAAATTGTATCCACATTTGAGGATAATATATGTATATTTTTATAGACTCACGCCTGTATCCCCGAAGGGGTAGGCAGAGATGTAATATTACACCCACATTTCGCCAGGAATTTTGGTCCCACGTAATAGGGGGCGAGCCTATTGCCGTATCGGGCACATTACCAGACTCCGGGCTGCTACTGAGAATTTCCTAACGGAAAAACCCAATAACACTTTGCCCGACGCGGGAATCGAACCCTAGACTTCCCATTCCCACGCGCACATTTATGCCGCGGGACCAACGAGGCAGTCTATATAATATTATATTATAATAATAATTATACTATTACTAAAAATTTACAATGTTATCGAGATAACATGGATTTAAAAGTAGTGCTCATAGCTAGACTGCTTGTCGTTCGTAACAGATCGGCAAAGTTAAGCAACGCTTGCACAGGTCGCCACTTGGATGGGTGACCAAGTGTGGCATTTACATCTGAGCGCTACCGTGCTTCGGAGGGCACGTAAAGCTGTCGGTCCAGGTTCTTGTCTTAGGATAAGAGTCGTCAGGCCACTTCAGAGGCCTTCGGGCGGTCTGAAAAACTCCGACACTAGAGTTGGCCACACACTCACACGAAAAACAAAACAAAGCAATGAATTTAAAATGAAGATCAAATAAAGTACCAAGATTTCAACCATATGCTTCTCCTATAAAACTCTCAGATCAACGGCAAAACTGTTTTTAATTTGAATAATTTGATATTTATCTATCATTGACATTGAAGTCGAAATGATATTTTAAGAATATCTAACCTACTTACCTAATGTAAATAATACTTGCCAAGAGCTTACAAACATAAAAAACAACTGTAGGTACTTATTATTTCTTCGGTTCTAGATTTCAATATGAAATATTCAGATATTCCTAACTAAAACCACAGGCAATGTGGAGAGAATATTTTTATTTATATACTTGTTCTAAAACGTAAGTAAACAAAATCTATAGAAATAGAACTAGTTAGTTTAGGGCTTATATATTTGTACACGATTATATAACTAAGAGCACTCTTAATTATCAAGCTTTGACATAGGTATCCTCTAAAATACTAATAAATATGTAGACATGCATGTATTGTACTGGGATTATAAGCAATTATTTATTGCAAAGAACCAACTTATAGATACCTAACATTTATAGAAAAATATTTGTTTTCAGTAAACATAGTTGGCGTAAATACATAGTTATTTAAGAAATTTTAAGATCACTATTTACAAAAACAAGCACAATGTTCTTTGGTAAAACTACTGCGTCATACAAAAATGCACTACAAAATATATTCTTAAATTGACATCATCAGTGACAGTATAATAGCTACTTAAATCTCGATTTACTAATATTAAAAAGGCAAAATATAAAATGTTATATCACGAGCAACGTAGACAATTTATTTAAATAATAATACAGAAATCAAGAACAGGTCTCTACCTCAGGCACATATGTAAGCTACTTGAAATTTGAATTTTGCCTATGAATACAACGCAAGTACAGATTGGTCTCGTAACTAACCCCTTATACGAGTATAGGCAATTAGTCCTTGAAAGAACCAGTAATCCTAGATAAAATTTGACCGTTTCATTTTGTTTGTTCTGCACACTTATTATAAATACAACATTACCCAAATATGAACACCGGTACATATTGTACTTCATTGTATGTGTGGGTAGACATATTTACATGTACACATTAACAGCGAAGAAGTCTTATAATACTAAATTATAGTGTAAATTTAAATATGTCTACTTGTAAGAAAGTCACAAGACGCATGTAAGGAGGTTTCAGGAGGTTTCAAAACATTCAGAAATTCTCATGCCAAGAACGATTACTTGTGGCACATGTTTCAATCAAAGGATGAATCCTTTAGCCTTGGTGACTTAGCCAAGCCAGTTAGATCAAAATCCAAGTCTCTCAATCGGTTTAGCATAATATATTAAATCAAGAATTCATTCACACAACGGAATACAGAACGAACGACATATGCTCGCTAAAATTGAATGACTCATATACACTAGTACACATAGTGCTTCACTCTCAATCATAAATTTAGTTGTTCTGTAGGTAAGTAGTAGGCTGTACAAGTTTATATTTACAATAGGAATCAGTAGATGGTGTTATTACCCATGAACAGAATAACGCAGTTGAAACCGTATGACAGGTAGTAATGTTATAAATATGTATAGATACTTTCATATTTAGTGGTTATGTTCGTTTCTATGTTGTATAATTGTGTTGTTGATCGTAATAATGGTAGATCTACATCCCAGCGAAAGCCTGCTGTAGACCCAGCGTGCTTGTGGCCCCTTGTTCGTCCTGGTGCAGTTGTAGCGGTGCTGACCTATTATAATAACGGGGTTACCGGCTTTGGTTGTACTAAAAATAGGCACTGCAAGCAAAAAAAATACATTAGTAGGAATTAAAACTTGAAAGCAAACCCATTCAAATATATTATTTATTTTCGAATGTGAGTAAATAATCAATATTTTATTTCTATGTCCTCATCCTCGGCTTACGAAATCCCATGCATGAACTTAACATCTTGGGTATTTCTCATCTAACTTCAAAATTCTGTTTAGCTGTTATTAAAAAAAAAACACAATAAAACACTTTGCTTACGGACTTTTCTTTATTTTCCATAATCTTATTTTTCGCGTTCAGAATAACTCGGCAATTGTTCAATTGCTAATAAGATAAGCTATGGCTATAAACCTTCTGCTGGAATTTGAGATGTTTCATCAACTATTATTGGTTATTTTATTTCATGTTATATCACTATCACTATCTCGTTTTTCTCTGTATACTTTACTATTATTTCTCCATTGTTTTCGTTTCTGCCCAGCTTCTCTTGTATTCATAGGTTGTATGATTTTACCTGACCTTTCTCCTTTTTCTTTAAATATTTTATCCTTTCACTCTCACGCAATGCTTCTAAAGACTAGCGTTGCTTAACACTTGTAGCCGCCTCTTTTTGTCTTACTCTTTCTTTCTTAATATCTTTTCTTGGCAACTTAACTTCTTGACTTTCCCTATTCTTGACTCACATATATCTGATAAAAAATGAAATACCATCCGATATGAACTGCAAAAAAGGCATGTTCGGAATGAACATTAAATGCTCACTTTTGTATAGAGTGATGGAATTATAGATTCAAACAAATGGCGTTTTAACCACAAGTACCTACATAACCACACATTAAGTAAACATTGTACGACGTTATTAGCGGTACCGTCTAATTTACTAACTAGCAGCATGAGAAGTATGGCAGCCCGTTAAAATAAAGGTATATAAAGAAATTTAATATTATATTAAAGTTATTTTATTAAGTAACACATACGCAGTCAATTATACATTGTAAATCAGGATCCTATCAGAGATCAAGATGTAGAAAGCTCTATTGTGATTATATGAGATGATAGCAGGTATCATCAGATTTGATTACAATTTTGACCCGTAATGGCAAGTTATAGTGCATTCTTTATCTTGTATTTTAGAATAAAATAATAACCATAATTTTATAATAAAATAATAATAATAATCTTTAAGTAAATATATTTTAAGAAATTTATTCCATCTTTGTTATATTGCACAGACTCCGCTTCAGACCGGTTATAGGAAATTACTAACTACGACTATTGGGATTCCTACAAACAAGTCTACAACCCTAGACTGGCAGCTATGATATGGCATTGTTAGAATTTATCGCAGAAACTGGCACATTGCTCAGTAAAATGTCTGGTATGATAGTGGCTAGGTATGAAACAGCTGACTAGACACAGCACCCTGAGGGAAGCAGGGGACAACATTAAGAGTCTGCTGGCCTTCCTCGAAGAGATGGGGTGGCTCAAGTGACAATAGTTATTACCAGGTGTACGCAAAATACACGCCAGGACGTGGAGTTGCGGAAACAGCCCGTGCTACCAGTACCAAATAGTGGCTATGTGTATTTATTCCATGTATCGTTAACGATATACCCGCCGGTAAGGCAGTCGCAATTATAAAAGGAAAATATGAGCAAAATGTTATACGCGCTGCAATAATGGACAAGCTATTTAGACGGCATTTCATTCTGGCACAAGAAACTTGCTTATCACATGCGAGCATATTAGACCACTGTAAATTTTTACTAAAATTGGCCTATTCCTCTGTTGTTATCTGTACTTATTATAAAATTTAGTCCCTTTTTCGTCCTGTAGGTTAAAGCGTTCATACATACAGTATAAATACGATAAACTCAAAGACTACACGTCTAATTTTTGTATAGTTTTTACCAATCGATAGTGTGATACCTGAAGAAGGATTGTGTTTATAATTCGAAGTCTAGTATTTGATGAAACTGGAAATAATAACTGGAAGCAAAGAGGATCTAGATATATAATTAAGACTAAACTATACAGTCTTGTGTATAAAGCCTTGACATACACATGACGCCCTAAAGGCAATTCAGGCCGTATGTAAAGCTGGCCTCCTACGGTGCGTGGTTTTGCGGACAAGACGCGCACCACACTCTTGAATTTCTCTCGCAGTATAACTTCAAAGGTACGGGCCGCGTCCGTCCAGCCAGCAAGATTGGCTTGATCTTTATTTACACAACTTCTTACATATCAAAATATACATAGGCGGAATGCATACCGTAGGCAAAACAATTCGTGTTTAAAAAGACTACTACTAGGAATAAATACTGTATCGCGGAGGACCTTACAAACAGACTTACAAAACTCGAAACAACAATTTATTGATCATAAAAAGTGTTGTCTCGTGAGGAAATCGGACCCTCGACACTCGACGCAGTGTCAAGCGATGAGGCGACCGCTTAAACCACTACACCAACCGTGCAGTCTATATAGTACCTATAGTTTTATAATAATAACAATATTCTAACGCATTCACACAACACCATCTAGGCCCAAACTAAGCAGAACTTAAATTTTTGATACTAAAGAATGGATAAACATAAATATTTTTTTTACAAATACATACATTATACACAGAAACACCCAGACCAAGACAAAAACCCATGTTCACGCACACTAATGTTTGATTTGAGCGGGAATCGAACCCGGGACCTTCGCGTGGCAATCATTGCACTCTCGCGACACCAACCGGTCGTCAATACCGTAGGTATTAAGTTTTAGTGGTTATGCTCACTCCTATGCTTAACAATGATGTTGTCAATAGTGACGATTGTGGAGCGGCATCCCTTCGGCGTCCAAGTGCACGTCCACCGCACTTGCGGGCCCTTGTTCATCCTAGCTCGGTTGTAGCGGTGCCAAAGGTGCGGTTGCAATAGGCCACTATTATTATCACTGGGTTGCCTGCCTTCGTCGATCCGAAAATGGGCACTGAAAGAAAATACAGATAAGGTTAGAATAACGGCTTCGAAAGGTACCTTTACTACTTTCTGATACCATCTTTGCTTTTCTTTAAAATGTCTTCTCGCGCACTAGGAATAAATACTGTGACCCGCAGGACTTAAATATTAAATTTTAATATTTAACTGCATCATTTCCATCATGGTTTTGATCACTTTCGCGGATTGCCTACTTAATTAGGTATTTATAATGTAAGTGGATGCTCCTGTTTCACCATGTCTATTCTGAGGAGCCTAACTAAATGAACATCAAAATTAAAATTAAGTAGGTATTATGTTTGTGTTTATTGCATTATTATGTACAGTAAATATATACAAGTGATATAGAAGGTGTAACAGTTGCAGCACCTTACAAAATGTAAATTATGTGTATTATGCAAAACCTGGCGAATGCAAAACCTGGCGATGAAAAAGAGTGACCGTGAGTTTTATTGCCCATTCTTTCTCATGGTTCTACGGCCTTGCTTTGCGAACAGTAAATGTAAATGTCATTAAGTAATTATTAATAGATGAGAGTCATTAAGTAATTATTTTATAATTTTATTATTTTGACGTTCATAAGCGTCACATTGTGACCCAAATGAATAAAGGATTTTGACTTTGACTTGACTTTGACTTGACTACACAAATATACATTAACAGACACAGCGAACACCCAGCCAAAACAATTTATGGATCACACAAAGTGTTGTCTCGTGTAGGGATCGAACCCACAACACACGACGCAGTGTCAAGCGAGGGTGCAGTTAAATCACTGTTCATTCATCTTTGGAGCCAGGTTTACTGACAATCTGACATAGCCATAAGAATATCAACCTACATGCTTGGGATAACACGTTTTTTCATTTCATGTTCACATTACCCCTTACCCTATAACAAAAAGAAAGGTTTAATCTCTTTAAGGAAGGAATTATCAAAAATCCTTTCTTAGTAGGTACGCCCCGACTCCCCAGAAAACATTAATACCAAATTTCAGCTTGCACCGTGTAGTTTCGGCGGTAATCTGTCAGTCAGTAACGTACCTAATATTTACTTATACAGATAGTACTTATAGAATTTTATTCTCAAACCAAATAGTAAATAAAACAACTGCAGTTCAGTTATGATTATGTGCATTTACTCCACACTTGAACACCACATTGTCGATAGTTACAAGACTTGACCGACACCCGGCCGACTGTTTCACACAGATCCACCGCGTCTTCGGCCCTTTGTTCAGTCTGGCACTGTAGTAGCGGTACGAGCCAACTATGAGCAGAGGTTTACCCGTGCGTGTCGTACTAAATATTATCCCTGGAAATAAAACATACTACTGAGAAGAAAATACAAATACTTTTATAATATAAAGATACTGGCGGACCCAGCAGCCGGCGCCCAAATAGAATTTGACACGCCGGATGCAGTGCCAAACTTGTATTTTTAAACCATCTAGGAACCCATTTAGTTATAAACACAAAATGTCATCCAAATGGGTTGAAGCGGAGTGCACAAACACACGTACATAAAAAGAATACATAATTATATTAAGATAAACTGTCTAAAATAATCAAAACAGAGCTTTCATTAAACAAATTTACAAATGAAAGAAATTTTTACGTGGACAAAAATAATTTATTTTCAACAAATACACACACTGAATATTTCCCTTAGGTATAGCCTACATTTCCAAAGATAATTACTGGACTAGACAGATTTATTTATACTTAAACCCTGCGTCTTGAAACATTTACAAATATACAGGTACAAAGCATACTAAGAGTTTTAAGAAATATATATGGTTTAAACCCACAACATTATAGTACACTGCCAATGGCTGAATGACTAGAGCACAATTACTACAGACTAACTAAGTAACTAGTTTTATAAGTTATACTAGAGGACGCCAGCAGCTACGCCTAATTTTTTTTTAAATTTACCCGTTTTGACCGATCCCGTGGGAATTTCGGGAAATCCCTTCTTAGTGCACCCGTACGGTCCCCAAGGAACACACATGCCAAATTTCATCTTCCTGCGCCCAATAGTTTCGGCTGTAGCGTGTCTGTCAGTCAGTCAGTAACGCAAGGATTTTATATATTAAGATAAGATTATTATTGTAATTATCATTATGACTATGTATATTTCTGATACATCATAATTTCTACACTTCAACGAACAATGGAATGAATTCAAATACAATATTTACTTTAGAAAATACCACTAACTTTTAACAATTTTTGACTACGCCCGTAGTTGTAATCGAACTTGGCCATGTCGTGGGCAACTTTACAAATATTTAATCTACACCCAGAATCGGAACGACAAATATTTTGTGGATCTCACAAATTGTCTCGTTTGGGTATCGAACTTACAACACTAGACATAATGCCAAATACATCAAGGCGGCCGCGCGCTATGCTATACTTACAGACAATTACCACTAGGTTTTACATACGCACATGGTTTAATAAATAATTCATCTTTATAATCATCATCGTTTACTGGTACACTTACAGCTACCATTTTTTTCCTACCAATAATATCTACCCAAAGGTTACCTGGTAGAAATCGCTCTTAGCGATAAGACTATAATAATGTACAATAAAGTATTTAAAAAAAAATAGCTACACATCAATAATGGTTGTGTATATTCCTATGGCTGACGACAGCATTGTCAATAGTTATAATAGTAGATTTACAACCAACTTTCTTGCGAGTGCAGATCCATCGCTTTTTCATCGACTCGTTGTGACTTACAGCCTGGTTGTACCGGTAGCGACCTACTATGATTACTGGATTACCATTTTTAGTTAAACCGAATTCGTAGCCTGCAAATAAAACATTGATTTTATTATTAGCATCTGTAATACTCTTGCATCTGAAGGGGCGTTATTACATAACTTTACTATTCTTTGTAAAAATATTACATGCATTATTTTTCTTAAGACCTTTTCTTTTTACCGCACGACGTTTTCGCGTTCTTTGTTGGCTTTAACTCTTATTATGTTAATGTATTGAAATGTCAATTTTATTATATAACAATAGATTTTTCAACCAAAATAAGAAAAGGTAAGAGAAAACTGAAAGAAAAAAAAGGTAAGAGAAAAATGGAAGCTTGCGTACCCTGATTATCTACGAGGCCTTTCTCTTGCTTTGACAAAAGTAATGAACAAAATAAAACAAGATCATTAAAAATATAATTTAGTAAGCGATTTATTAAAATATATATCCATTTGTCAGTCGGTATGATTGTGCACTAAACTGCTGCGTAGAATGATGCCTCCCAAAGTGATCATGAACGCGGAACATTTAGTGCGACTCCTTGTAGAACATTGCCATCGAGTCTTTCTGCCGTTCACGTAAGATCCGGAAAACTTAAAGCCTTCTGCCAACAGCATTTGTGTACCCCGATTCATTACCATTTCTAACACAGAAAACACAAACATAAATATACATGTTCATTACATATTGGCATAATGAAAAATATTCAAAATGTGTGTATTTAA
Organism: Euclidia mi; assembly: GCA_944739405.2. NCBI lineage: Eukaryota > Metazoa > Arthropoda > Insecta > Lepidoptera > Erebidae > Euclidia > Euclidia mi. The sequence continues at coordinate 95,342,748 of OX123186.2, read as the reverse complement.
AATGTTTCTTCGGGAAAATTTTATTTATTGTTTGCGGACTCTACTGACGCGGAACCAGTATTCTTTATCCCCAACATTTGAATCTCAATAGCCTTAGAATTAATATGTCGCAATAACATACCAGGTGACCTATAAGTAAAAAACAAATAATGAAACATGAAAAATATATTATGATTAGATACAGATATTATAATCTTATAACGTAACAAATAAATATATTTATTTGTGTATCGGCAATCGGTTGTTACTATTATAATTAGATTTAATTAACATAATTATATTACATTAATTTGTATTTGTACCTATGATGTGGCAACCAAAAGTGAACCAAAAGTGATTTGCTTGACAACAAAATGTGTTTATGAGGTCATCCTCATAAACACTTTTGATATAACAAAAACAATATGTGCCTAGCAAAAAGACAACTAGTCAGAACATAGTAAAGAGATAGTCTTTACTAGGTATGTTCATCAAGAAAAAGGCAAGAGTGCAGGTGTTGTAAAGAAAAAGACGTTTGGTATTTTTCGAAGACTAATGCTCTACATAAAAATGAAAGATATAATTAAAATCAATCAATAATTACTATTACATAATGCAATAAATTTGAGATCAATAAAACACCCAAGTAAATACGAGTGGAACTACCATTAGCCTATCTCACATAATTTTATCTAGTAATAGCCGTTTCCCGCGGTTTCACCCGCGTCCTGAGGGAACTACCTATCTACCGTACCCGTAAAACCCAAAATAAAATATAGCCTATGTTACTCGCAGATAATGTTGCTATCTAATGGTGACAGAATTTTTAAAATCGGTCCAGTAGTTTTTGAGTTTATCCATTACAAACAAAAATACAAAGTTTTCCTCTTTATAATTTACCTAGTATCTAGTACTTATCATTAGTATTTTTATCAAAACAAAATAAAACTGACTTCAATACGAAGAAGAGAAGCCTTAGTGGCTCCCTAGACTGTTATAGATTTTATGGGACCAACTAGAGGCGTATATAGCTGCTGACACACGCCTCTGGTCGATCCCATAAAAGGACCTGGTGGGCTGTAATAATTGTTTGTACCTACACTTTCATTCTAAAGTAATATAATAAGAGCTAATAATGTTATCTATCATCATCATCGACGTCGTCCAGCGTTATCTCGGTTGCATCGATACTTTGGAGCCCGTGGTCCACTTACTAGTGTAACCAGCTTTGTCAAAATATAATCTTATCTATGATATTGGAGCACTGTCATGATTATGAAAGAGGTTTGTTTTAACAACTTCATTCTCAATGGTTGTGAGGAAGGCCCTACATTTACGATGTCGTCTTGCAGCGCATTGCCATCTCGTCCGAATGCCATTGGACTTCTCCTTGTAAAAACGGTAACCACCAAACATTAACATCATTTTACCACGATTTGTGTACATCGTCGTGACTGTAAAGATAGCAACGGGATCAGACATTTCTAGCCAACATTTTTGAAAATCACAGTAAGTTTTTTCTGTTTAATAAAAGGAGATATTTACCTTTTTAATTTTTGTCACTAAATCTAAAGTCTTATCTAGGTTAAGCAAACAAATTTTTATCTGCATAATTAATAAATTATGAATTGTCTAATAAATATTAAAGCTTCATATTAGTTTAACAATACTCTTTATTTCGTGCGCCGTATCAAAGCCTCCTTTGATAAATATTTTAACACGTAGAGCGTGAACGTACTAGCGATTGGCCGCAATGTGGCGCAACACATGTGGCTGACCGCACTTCCATTTTTGTAATGAAACCGCACGATTTCTCCTTACTGACTTGCGGCCACTGCTTATACTGTAGAGCATTCAGGCTCATAGCTCAATGAGACTAAATGCCTACGTAAAAATACATAATAATAAAAATACATTGGTAAAAATAAACTTTTTATTTATGCTAAACGTAAAACACAATCTTAATATATAAAATCCTTGCGTTACTGACTGACTGACAGACACGCTGCAGCCGAAACTATTGGGCGCAGGCAGCTGAAATTTGGCATGTATGTTCCTTGGAGACCGTAGGGGCGCACTAAGAAGGGATTTCCCGAAATTCCCATGGGATCGGCCAAAACGGGTAAATTAAAAAAAATGCAGGTGTAGCTGCTGGCGTCCTCTAGTACAATATAAATTACGCGAAAGAAAATAAGATTGCATTAGACTAAACTAGCATTATTTTTCCATAATTAAGAACTTAAATTAGGGGTTACTAACAAACGAAAATAATAGATAAATAAAAGGCATAAATATCGTTTATTAAATACGATTTATGCCATATAATAAATACTTTAACTCATGATATAACGACTGCTTATATAAGTCATAAAAAGAACATTAAATTAACAAATGCTAAAATAACAATATAAAGGCATATAGAATAGAAATCATATAGATACATAACATTCCTTTACGTTTCTTTGTTCAATATTGTATTGTTATATTTGTATTTTCTGTTATATCATTTATTACATATAAAATCACATCAAAAATCTTCAGTTGCCTTCAAATTAGTTAGAACTGAAACGAATTCAGGTAGCGAAACAGAGCTTTTAGAATAAGAATGGTTGTGTTCAAAGTTCGTCCTCAATACTGCATCGCCAATTGTGATGATGGCAGCTCTGCATTTAGTCCTTTTAAACGAACAATGCCACCTAGTCTTCGGACCCAAATCTTTGTCCTTATAGAAACGAAAACCACCAGCCACTAATATTACAGAACCTCTTTTTGAGATGTACTTACTAACTGAAAAAATAAACAAACTATTAAAAAAGATACACACGACAAAAATTACACAAAAAAGGCAGACAAAATAAAATAAATAAATCGTTTATCAAGTACATTTAAAAATAAATGCTATATCGTATTGGAAAATACAATATTTAAAATATAACCAACATAATTATTTACTTCTATCTTAAAATTTATGTATTCTGTTCTCGTTAAGCGTAACTAACTATTAGTACAATATTAATAATATTAAAAAATACATGTTCTTGGTCCTCCTATTTATCATATTGATATCTGCTAACTCATTAGTTTTCGCACTTATTAAAATAACAATGCCTTTTTCGAATTTCTTTAATCATCAAAATAAATGATACTTGATCTAAAAGTCTAAACTACTAACGTCAAATTCGGTTTTGTGGCTTAGCCATGCAAAGGCATTATTTATTTATTTACTCACATCCAAGTTACCACCCATGGCTCCATAAAACTTTAAACACGGTATAACTATATCTGATAAGAAATTTTAGAGCACACTTTAATAACACAATGAATTGTACGTACAGCAAAAAAAATCTCAACCAATTTTTTACGTGTAATATTTTTAGCTTTTCTCGTAGATTCATACGCGCCTTTGGCTTATCACAACCACATCGTCACTAACTCAGATTTATCGCAACATCTGATGCCTTCAGCCTACAATCCGCCTACCGATCAGATAACTACATCATCGATGATCAAGCAGCGTTCGAACATTCTTGTTTAGTCCGTGAGTAAAAGGTTGAATGGTCTTTCGCTTTTTATGGACAGATTAAGATTTTATGGATTATGGTTATGTTCTAAACAACTTTTGATTATATGGTCTTCCATGGTGGTCAAAAACGCTCTACACTTGGTCCTAAATCTGACTGAACACTGCCATCTAGTTTTGTAGCCCACTATCTTTTCCTTGGAGAACGGGTACCCTCCAATGAGTAACATCAGTGTGCCTCTGCTTGTTCTGATCTGCGATACTGGGGAAATAAAACAGACATTACTTGAGGAAACTATATTTCTTACACTAGCGTTTTTTATTTACCAGCTTTTGGCTACATTTACATAGCTACAAAATCAGAGGTTTTCAATAAAGTTTCAACAGATATTTACAATTGTTTCTAGCTAGCTTCAATAGTTAAGGCTTGCGATGGTACTCGTATGTCAGTCAGGAGAAGTAATATTCTAAGTAAAATTAGAATCACAATTTAGTCTGACATGTGTATTGCATATCCATTAAAAATGTAACAGGCATACATCATTACTCTTCACCCAATGTTCAACAGACCCAAAAGCCATAAGCAAAATACAATAATAGGTATAATCAATATTCATAATAATTTATTTGTGGAAAATAGGTTACTTACAGATATTAACGTTATGTTATAGTACCACTACATCCTACCAAATTTGCGGTGTACAAATAATATGAGATAAAAATAAAATAGTTACAATCCAATCAATATTACCAGCCCCCTTAGCCAAATGGTATACGATTAACGATATCGCTAATCGTTAAGTGCAAAAATATATGGAACTGACATAAGCTTTCGTGATATCACGTGGTCAACCAAGAAGGAATCCCTTATGTTGCCATGGCAACCAAGCGTTAGCGAAAGTAGATATCAGAGCGAATGCCATTTGGCTAGGGCCTCAGGGTAGATAATTTTTGAATCGAAGTAAAATTATAGCAGGACGAAACCCATTGGAGAAGGAAGAGAACATGTCAAAAATTCAAGGGAAAACAAATATTAGTATCTGTTTTCCCTTGAATTTTTAATAGTAGTATTTTAGCCTGTTTACCTTCAAGTAACCAATTTTGCAACAAAATCGTTATAAAGCGATACCATGATTGAGTCTGTTGAAGCGAACTCCGTGAATGCACAGGACGTGCCGGGGTTACTGTATGTCCCCTTGGTCGCCATCTTACATTTATTTATTGTTCTTATCCTAGCTATACAATTGCAATAGGTTTACCCAATCTTTGATGTAGCAACATTCAATTCAACAAAACCACGTCCAATAGTTCCTGCTGCTACATCGTTCATTACTATCTCAAGAGATACTTGGCCGTGTTAGAAGATGTAGATATCTTACAGTTAGTAAAACGAGTAGTTTACACATTCGTGTATATTTTTGTTATTTAGGTTCACTGTGTATGACACAGCATTTATGCTTAGGTACAATAATTCATGATATAAATAAGAAATAAATTAATACGTAGTATATTAATATCGCTCGGTAACTCGGTACTGCAAACGAATGGTACTTAGAAAATTGAGTTAATTACCTATATTAAATACGGTTTACGATACATACGATTAAATATTATAATAATTGGCTCACCTATCGAAAGCAAAATAAGTAGGTATAAAAGAGACAATGTATATATTACCCTCTTTTAAATTCATCACAAAAATCACTCTCTTCCATATCCACTATCACATTTCAATAAATTCATCCATTCATTGTTTTTGACACATATTGAATAGTTTGTTCTGCTTGACGATTAATTTCTTTTTAAATAGGTAGGTACTGTTATAAATAATCATTTGAAAGTTCAAAACCATCTGAATCAATACCGTAAATCTAAACAACGTTATTTAGTATGGTGCAAGCCTCTTAGTATCACTCATATATTTGTTATTAACAACATATTTTCTTCAAATTATTGTATGTCCTGAAAGGGCTGATTGATGTTACAATTTAAAACCTAGGAACAACCGTATTTACTTAATCAAAGACAATAAATATTCACTTTACTTTACTTTCTGGAACGTTGCTGAAATAGAAAAATATGACATTCCATACAAAATTCACCTCTATAACATATATAAAACAGCTGTTTATTTCTCAATTTCGAAATTGAGCCAGTGCAAACTTTGGTTATAATGATTAGTCAAGTCACACTCTATGAGATTTGCTCTATACTACATACATACATACATATCGTCACGCCTTTTATCCCCGAAGGGGTAGGCAGAGGTGTATTTCTACACCCACTTTTCGCCAGATATACTTTAGTCCCACGTAATAAGGGGCGAGCCTATTGCTGTACCGGGCACATTTCCAGACTCCGTGCTGCTACTGAGAATTTCGTGACAGAAAAACCCAATAACACTGCTCGACCCAGGAATCGAACCCGGGACCTCCCGATCCCACGCGCATATTTATGCCGCGAGTCCAACGAGGCAGTCGCATAGGGTTTGATGTCGAGTTTTCCGTCTCTACGCAAAGATGGTATTTGCATCGTGTTATCCCTTAGTCGCCTCTTACGACACCCACGGGAAGATAGGGGGTGGTGACACTTGTATTCTATGCCGTCAACCACACGGCTCTATACTACTTGCGTTCAAAACATTGATTTCTGGTGATATAGACCTTTCGCTCCTAATAATATTAAGATTTATTTTCAAGCCTTCCTTACTAATGATTATGTTGTAAGTTACTCTTAATAACGCAGTTCTCGATAGTAGTCAGAAAGGCTTTGCACTTGTATGGTTGTCTTCCGGCGCACTGCCATCTTGTACGTAAACCACTAGACTTCTCCTTGTAAAACCTTATCCCGCGGAACATTAACATCGTGTTACCTCTACTTGTGCAGATCATTCTCACTGAAAGGTAAATGTATTTATTATTTTGAAGAAGACAATGAAGGTAAAGATATAGCTAAATAAAGAGGTTTTGTAATATATTTGTTCGTCAATATACCTAGCATATTTGTCTACTGACGCCAACTCAACAATAGACGACAGGAAACGTTGTTGAAGCTAATGAGAAAAATAATTGAATATCTTCCAAAAAGGACATATTATCTTCCTAAAGCTTTAAAAGTTCCTGTTAACACTTTGCTAAGTATAATTTTCTCCAAATCACTCGAAAGGTACATGTATATGAGGCAAATAAAGGAAATGAAACATTCTTTTATAAGAACGCTTTTTTTACTTTTGTTGCAATAATTTATATAATATAACTTTAAAAATACTATGGGTGATACAACCATCAAAAGAGAATATTTATTTATATCCATATTTTTTTATCAAAAGTATACATTAGGTAGGTACATATTACTATTCCGTAGATTAATTAATAAAATTTTGTCAACATAATGATTAAAAAATCTATTTAACCTTCACACGAGAATGACACAAATTTTATTATAAATAAGCTAAACATTTATAATTATTTTTAAATAATTATTTTGAGTTAAATTCATTACTTAACATACCCGTACACCAGAAAAAAGTAAAGCTTATTATTACTAACATCTAGAGAGCATTATATTAAAAAACTAACCGCATAATCCATCTATACTAATTAAATAAATCTGAAGAGTTTCATTGTTTCAACCCGGACCCATACCAATCGAATAAGAAAAGGTAATTTTGCAGTTGAGATGCCAATTGTCTTGGGAACAGTATTACAGAATAAAATTGCCATTAACGGGAAGTTAGATAGAATTGAATATAATAATCAACTGCATAAGCATAATTATTTCAGCGTCGCAAACTATCTCTCACATATACATATACTCGTAAATGAACCCTCAATATTAACGGCTGCTATAAAAAAACACTTTTACGTTTCGAGAAATCATCGAGGACAATTCTTAAATAAAAAAATATGTATTATAAAACCAATATCCTAAATTTTTTGACATATTATTCAATAACCTAAGACGTGAGATGTGGATAGGCCATAAAATATGAACTTTAAATATTACCAAAAATACAGATATAATTGGTTAAATAACCAAATAACATATAGGTACCTATATATTTTTGACGAGTTTTTAAAGAGTATTTTTGACGAGATGCAGGCATTTTAAGAATCTACTTAATGCGGTCACAAAGTCCCGCCTTACTTTGAGTTGTATAAAAGTTGCAGAGTTAACTAGATTATAAAGCAAGATTTTTTACTCAATAAACTAAATCTATACTATAATAAAACTGTAGAGGTGAAAAAGTCTGTACATTAAAGATATTTTGACGAAAATTAGCTAAAAAGTCTAGGAAAATGCTAAAAAGCAATACTTGAAGTTTTTTAGAATTTATGTCTGTCTGTCTGTCTGTCTGTCAGTCTGTCTTTCCCTATGTTGCTAAAGATCTCTAAAATGGCGAAATTGATTTCAATAAAACTTACACTCATGAACAAAGGATACTCAAGCCTATAAAATAGTATATGTTACATCACAATCGGTTGGGTGGATTTCGGTGTACAGCTTGACCTCTCCTTTGTACGTAGTCCCAAACAAAACAGGGATCATCTAAAACTGTTTAATACATATATGGTGCTATCTATGATCATTACCTATAAGTTTGTTAGTAAAAGTATAGTTAGTCTAAATAGGTACCTTCAAAGTGTTTTATGGCTACCTACCGACCGATAGATGTCACTATTTTAAAATTATTTTCTAGCAAGATAAATGTTTCTTGCAAAAAAGACAATAATTATGTGTCTGGTATCTTTATGTTATTAAAAAATAATAGAGTATAATATTCGGCACTTTCATAAACAAAAAGTCTCTGTGTCAAAATTTATTACAATGTCCACTTAATATAAACGGTCAATCTCATGTATTTCAAATTATTATGTTTGTATAATAGTTATATAATCATTTCATTATTCGTTATTTTAAAATAATAAATACAATGAATATGAATCCTTTATTCAATAAATTGTCTATTAGTCCATAATTATTATTTTCTATCTCGGTCGGTTTGTATATGTAAACATAGAGGGCGTTGACAAATGATTTTCTGAATACACCGCCATTCAGAAAATCATTAACACGTTAACAGTGCAGATATAAATTTATTGAAATACCCCTCACGTGCAAGTATTTTTTGCGGAAATTTGATAAGATAAGTATAGGTAATGACATATACGAAAAAGAAAATAGAATGCACCTTTACCTTTTTTATTTTTCAGGTGGGCCACATGTGGTGCACTCACGTGCACGCTATAGATTTCGTGCCCCATATATGTGCCACTCACGTGTACTTTGTTCTCATTCATAAAAATGTGGGTAGAATTTAACATTTATGCCGACCCATTAGACGATAACGCGCGTATGAGTAAAAGTTTTCAAAACTAAGTAAGTTTTTACGAATTCGTGACGCTCCGGTCATAGCAAGTGTTGTCGATTTCTTTTATTTTGGTTTTCATCTTGGTTCTTTATGAAACGTTCGAGGCCGATATCTTCATTGCCTTTGACCGAAGAGGAGTTATGGAGGATGATGGAGGATAACGATGGTGAAAAGAATGTTGTAGAAGAATTGGAGGAGTCAAAATATAGCTGTCACAATAATTAGTTCATTTGTTATTTCATCTTTTAATTAATTTTTTTTCTATAAAAAATTGGTTTCATTTCCAACCTCGATTGCCTGGCAACACTGACGAAATTTCGGTCGGTTTTTTGGACATTTTATTATATGGTTCATTGTTCATACGTGTATATCATAAAAACTGGCGCAGTTGGTACGTGCAAACTCAAAAAAAGCATTCCATTGATATAGACTCGTAGCCCATTTGTGGTGCACGCACGTGTGATGATGTCTTCATAGTGGCCCACATGTGGTACATGCACTGTGAACGTGGATTCTCCGAGGATTGATCAGGTCCTCGGATAATTTGCTTTCGTCGTCTTTGGAATACTTGGATTGGTTATTTGACCTTACTTATGAGTTTATGATTGTTGAATGTTATCGTGTTCCTTTGATTTCTTTCGTTCGTTCGTGTTCTGTTCTTATACAGGTGTCTCATTATTCCCAATTTCCCACTCCTCACGACACGTACGTGGGAATCTCTGAGCGGGAGACTGAGCCAGACTGAATTCAGATACCTCTTGAATTACTCAACGGGGCTATCTTACTTTCGGCAGGGCTGGATAGTCGTAGTCCTGTGTGTATTTTCTAAATAAAATAATAAACAGACACTTGAAACAGCTGGAATCGACATCCGAACATGTTGCTTTTCACATGATTGGTAAAAATAATTTGCATGTTCTATGTATGGTAGTGAAAGATGGGTATGGCAGAAGAGTCATGAAAGTAGAATAAATGCTGTAGAAATGAGAGCACTGAGAAGTATGCGTGGTGTGTTTTTGACCGACAGAGTAAAGAATTGTGTGATACGAGAGTGGTGTGCGGTAAAAGAAGATGTAGTGACAAGCATCGGGAAAGGCATGTTAAGATGGTTTGGACACATGGAGAGGATAGATGACGAAAGACTGACAAAGAAGATATATAAAGCAAGTGTGAATGGGACAGGACGAAGGGGAAGACCTAGGCGGACGTTCTCTGATCAGATTGGAGACATCCTAAAAAAAGGACAGGTCAGAAGTACCCTAAACAGAAGAGCATGAATGAGAAACTTGATAGGAGTGAATGAAGCAAGAGAGGTATGTCGGGATCGTTGCAAATGGCGTTCCATGGTCTCTGCCTACCCCTCCGGGAAACAGGCGTGAGTATATGTGTGTATATATGTATGTTCTATGTGAAGATGGTAAAACAGTTAATGTTGTGTATAAAGAAATTCTCTAAAGATATATATTAGGTATATAATATATGTACATATAAAAGTTATAAATATTATATACTCTTAGCATAAATGTCATGCTAATTAAATTCCAACATTTACGCGAACGAAGTCGCGGGCACAGCTAGTCATTAATATAGGCACTAAAATCGACTCATTAGATATTTACTTTATTGCAAAGATAATCTTGCGCTCAACTGAGCTGCTTAAACGTGACTTATTTCTAGTGTACTTTCATACAAATAAGTAGACTTTTAATTTATTATCATGTAACATAAAGTTAAATTTAAAAAAATACATTCTTAATACAGAATTTGATTCATTATTCTAAAATTGACATATAAGTCACAGTAGTTCCACAATAAACACGCAACAATTGACATGAACAAAAGAAAATACATATCTAAATATGTACATATATTTTCACAAATCCAGTTAGGTACTTTTATTGAAACCCGAATGCACTCGATATAGAACGACTGAGTTTTAGGCAAATATAACCACATACCAATTTACACGCAATAGATGTAGCAAAAAGGAACTAGGTTCATTATAATCAAGGAAGGCAAACCGGATAAAGTTGCAACACGGTTAAAATATTTATAAGAAAGTAAGAAAAACAGTTCAAGCTTTATTCACTAAACAATTATATTGATGTGAAAACAAAACTCAATTATATTAAAAAATTTGGATATGATTTGGCGATTACTTATTTTTGAGGAGACCGCTGTCTGGGCCGACCATTTGGATCAATTTATTACTACTGCATTTCAGAAGTGTAAACATGGCTCGCGGCTCAGACTTGTTTCTAATCCAAACAATGTTCTTTGTCTTACTTTTGTTTACAAACTAGCTGTTTCCCGCATTTTCATTGCACCAGTTTCAAGATCAGCGTATTTGTACCGACTTTATTTGAAGAAACTTTCTATCTCTATTTCACCTCCTTGGGGGTGGAATATAAAAAATCCTTCCTAAACGAATGCCTACATAATAAAGTAAAACATCACTCCAAGTTGCCAGTCAGGAGAAGTGATTTTATTTTATTTATATAATGATGATTATATAAATAAAATAAAATTAAAAATAAACGTCCAGCAGTGGACGACTCTAGGCTGACATGATGATTATAGAGGGTTATGTCCAAAATTAATCTTGACAACGGTATTCTCCGTCGTAGTGATGAATGCTTTACATTTGAACATTTCCACCTGATCTTGTTGACTAAGACCTTCTCCTTGTAGAAGCGAAACCCTCCGGCCACCAACATAGGAGTACCTCTGTTGGTGATATAGGCAACTTGAAAGAAAATGTTACTAATAGTTCATATTTTATGTTAATGTTACAAAAAACTTAGGATAGAACATGAATGTTTTGCACGGTAGGTACGTTCATTCCATGTGATACACGCTATCATCATCATCATCGGCCTTTAACAGTCCACCATATACACAACCGAATTGGCCTACTATGTCACGCTGGCCAAACGGGTTGGTATAGGGTTTGTATCAAGTTTTCCTTCTCTTACAGTGCTGTTCTCTGCATAATATGCACCCTCTGTCGGCTCTTACGACACCCATGGGATGATATGGAGTGGTGACAATCCGTATTCTTAATCCGTCATCACACGGACAATACACGCTATACTTACGCATAAAACTGTTGTAAAAAGTAACACACCATTTCTGAGAAACTGCTAAAACTCTGCTGTTGGCACGAAATGAACCAAAACGTGTACAGTAATAACAATTGTAAACTTGAGATAATGATGATAAAATGTTATACTCGTAGAAAGTCTACAAGTTCATAAATAATATGCAAGAAAAGGGCTTTATCAATACACACTTAGATACCATTTTCAAACCCAAACGCTTATCATTGTCACCACTTCTACTTTGACAAGACGAAATATCGATTTAACTAGACTTTTACCTTGACGATGTAACATGTAAACCTCTTCGCGCGTCAGTCACCAGGTCATAAAGTCAATAAAGAAAATAAATTATAAGTCACTACCAAAACTTTTATTACAAACATTAATTAACATATCGTTTAAGTAAACGGATAAAAACTTTCGGATAAAAAGATCTCAAACTCAATAAATTGAGGTTAAATCACAGCACTTCTAAAAATAACAGACTTGTTTTTAATATCAGTCATGATTGTGTTCCAAATATTGTCTAAGAATAGTGTCGCCCATAGTTGTGAGCGTAGCTTTGCATTTGGTTCTAGACTTGGTGGTACATTGCCATCTGGTCCTGCAGCCTTTTGAGACTCCTTTGGTAAATTTGTAACGGTCGACCATCAGCATCATCGTTCCTCTGCTAGTATGCAACTTAAGGACTGAAAGATAAAAAAATACATTACCAAATACATACGCAAACATAAAAATTAGGTTTTTTATGTTTGCGTACGGAGAAAATTTTATGAAAGCTTCAATTATTGTATAGTATTATTACTATTGGTTCCTATTTGAATGAATATGTTTTATAAATTTACCCAAAACCTAAACTAAGTCTAGTTTTGAATCAGAATTATCAGCCCTGTCTTGTTGTATGGAAACTTTTTTACCTTATTTAGAAATGTAAAAAAATGGAATACATATTTCAACATAAATAAACATTTGTTTGTAAGTCGTTGGTAGGACATAAATTACGGTATTAAACTGCCCTGCTGATAGAGCCAGAATCTAGACAACAATTTCTTCAGGGACGATATTCTAATAAAATTGGTTATTAGATTCAATAGCATACAGCAACAAAGCCAGCGTGATACGTATACCGTACCGTATAACTCAGGCAAATATTTCAAGGGATGAAATAAAACAACTTTATAAAAATCATAAATTATGCACATGTAATCTATAATAAATAGCAAAATATTAAAGATAAACATTACTTATGAATAAATACTGAATAAAAGTTCCGCTATTTTATCCACCACCATACCTAAGTAATATTTACTTTAGTAACTTGAGTGCGAGAGCTTTATGTCAAGAGCAAGCCTTGATGCCTCCGTGGAACACTTGCCACGCAACTTTGTAATGTGACACACAATATACAATAAAATTACCCAAAAGTTTTTATTTAGATTATGTTTGCGACTCCCTGACCACATCCCAAAATATGGCAGCAAAAATAAAACGAACAGAATAAGACTGCACGGTTGGTGTAGTGGTTTAAGCGGTCGCCTCACCGCTTGGTACTGCGCCGCGTGTCGTGGGTTCGATTCCCACACGAGACAACGCTTTGTGAGATCCGCAAATTGTTGTCTCGAGTCTGGGCGTTCTTTGTGTCCGTTGATTGAATGTTTGTTAAGTCCCCCGCGACACAGGAGACTCTTCCTAATGCGGGAGTTGTCTTTTTAAAATAATTAAAAATTAATTAAGACGCCATAAGTGCATACACTAAACTTCAATTTTAGTAAGAATGCCATGCTAAGCTGAGCGACAAAGACATTTCTTCCTCCGTAAACGTATAAGAATTTAAGATACCGCATACTCAGCTTATAGGCTATTTTCGCACGTGGCCGAAAATAATCTATAAGCTGCGTTGGGATTATGCTACTATGATATGCAAAATTTCGTCGTAGATATGCAATAGTAATCGCTCTGTGGCAATGCTAATAACTCTGTCATTTGAGGTGTGACTAAGAACCTGGAGTCTGGACTCCAAGACGAAAGTCTTGGGTGTGATGCAGCGGGATAGCGCTGATAATGATATGCGAAATATTGGTAAATATAAGATAGCATATCATACAAAATCTTGAAAAGAGAGTAGGTATAAGGCTTGAAGTTAGTTGATTCGGCAATTTGCTCTTAAATCTTCTTGTTGTATAGTTCATCCAATAATTTCAAACAATTCTTCTAATATCTTTCACTCATCAAATTAATCCTTCACAGGCAAATACAAGCCCTAATAAAAATTCTTACTACATTCGACATATGTAGGTATGTGAGAAAAGCATCTTTTGTTCGAAATAATTCCTCTTAATAAACAAGCATTATGCTTTCAATGTTGTAACCAAGTAAGTAAGTTAAATTTGATACAACTTTCAATTGGTTAGATAATATCCATATTCAATTAATTTGATATACCTACATATTAGTTTAGCCTTGATAATGTTCGTGCATCAACTGACGAATTTTTGTACATAATATACATATATTAGAGTATTCACCAATTGTTCCTATGTGTTTTTTTTTATTGCGATAATACTTTGACCAGGTTGCCGGCCAGACCGACCGTTTGTTTTTCAAATTATACATGATATAATTTGTACAGATATAATTGTATAGTGAATCTCTCAGTTTGCTTTTATATTTTTTATTATTATGAGAATTGTTTTCAAAATAATAAATGTTTAAATAATTTTAAGCAATGATTTCTTTGCATTAATTATATTTTAAGCTACTCTTCTGTCAAATCTGAACTAACCAGCAAGCACTCCTAGACGATAAGTTTTGGCTGCAACCATGATAAAACTAGGACGATGTTTTACTTATAATAAAAAACTTTTGTATATTGTCTTACACGATTCAAAGATTATTTCAAAACCTATTACGACTAGTGTGTGCTTGAGGGTTGTGGGAACCCCATACTCTAACAATTGCATTGTCCATCGTGTAGAGTGAAGCTTTGCAGCCAGCCTTAGCCTTAACGCAGACCCATCTAATTCTGCTGCCATATTTGTTGACGCGGTTGAAGCGATACTGGCCGATCATTATGACGGGATTGCCTCTCTGAGATCGAGCGAACACAGGGTTCAGATCTGAAAAAACATCTACCTTAATATCTGATCGTTTCGAAAACTTTTTCTGTTACAGAGTACTCCTTTTTAAATTACATTTTTAATATATATACATTATTACATAACCGGAAAATTACTGATCGGTATATGCCTACTTATTTAATTATTACCACTTCAGCTTGCCCCCCTGTGTGTATACCTCGAGTGTGGGGTCATAAGTTTACTCTCAGTAAGAAGCTGGCTAGTACGTATCATTTACACTAAACAATCTCACGGACAAAATAAAATAAAAACAAATAAAAATATCCTGCTAAAACAAACTTTTATTGGTCGTAATAAAAATGAAATAAATAAAATTCGAATAAAACTACAGTTCAATTTATGAGTGAAAATGATATTTGTAATTATATATTGAATATAAAATATATAAAACGTTCGTAGCGTATGTTTGTCTCAACGAAGCACAAACAGGACTAACATACGATTAAATAGTGAATAAAACATTCGTTACTTTATCCACCACCAAAACCTAAGTAATATTTACGTAAATAACATGTCCTGTGTAAATAACCAGTCGCAAATTATTCGCTGCGTCTGGGACGTTGCGTGTTGGACGTCTCTTCTCTTACCTATCCTTGACTATGCTACTGTCAGCTATCTAGATCTCACTGAGGAGCAATTTGATTAGCTTGAGCGCCTTCAAAACTTTTGTATTAGATTTATATTTGGATTACGCAAATATGATCACGTTTCTGATTTCCGCAAATTGCTCAAGTGGCTCCCAATTCGCCTTCGACGGAATGCTCACATTCTTTCTTTACTCTATAACATTCTTTTTAATCCTTCATCTCCGCCTTATTTAAAGGAACGTTCCAATTTGCTATGTGACACACATTCAAGATCGCTGAGGTCATCTGTGAATTTAATATTGGCAAGTCCAATGCATTCCACTTCTTTTTATGACAAGTCTTTCACGGTACAAGCCGTTCGCTTGTGGAATGCTTTGCCTATATCCATAAAGCAAGCTCAAATGATAACTTTCTTTAAAAAGTTATTAAAAGACTACTATTTATTTATTTAATCTTTTTTATCTATTGTCAAACTCATACTTTGTTCTATCTTCCATTTCCTACACTTTTATGTATGTATTATATATTTTATAATTATTTATGTATGTTTATGTAGTATATTTTTCAGTATTTTATATGTGTATTTTTAACACTATGTATGTAAATATTAGTTTTTTTTTAAATTGTGTTTACTGTAAATAAATGTGTAAAAATCATCAGTTTCGCCAAACTGCCCTTTTTCCAGGCTCCTTGCTTTTCTAGTCCATTCAAAGGTTGCCTGGAAGATATTGCTTATTAGTGATAAGGCTGCCATTTGTAGATTAACTTTTACAAATAAGTATAGTAAATTGGATTACTTTGGTGTACAATAAAGATGGTTTGTATTGTGTTGTATTGTAACCTGAGTGCGAGAGCTCTATTTTGTGATGTAGCCTCGAACCCTCTTCAGGAACATTATGTCACTCAACAAAAAGATGTCATTTGGCCATCGGGCACGAATAATACGGTATTCGTCAAATATATCTATTTGTCTACATTATGCACGCGGTCGCTACGTTAAATTCCAAATGCGTGCTACGCAGGGTCATTAATTCGGTATACGTTCTCTAGAGACCTAGGTACTTGCCAAACCAAATACTTGTAAATATTTAACTATGATTCAACGTCAGCTTGTCTTTCATTCGTCCAGCGAAACTTAAATTTGTCCACCTATGCCAGACTAATGTGGTCAACACTCATTATACCCTTCTTTGGCAAACTTAAGAACTGGTATGCACATAAAAATACAAGTAACTGGGTTCTGCTACAAAAGATTAGCTGTTTTGCGAATAAATAGATAATGAAAGTTGCGACACATTTCTGTCACAGTAGCATATACATATCATATTGCGCAACAAAAGTTCTCTAGAGGGCATAAGGCTTAAAGTCAATTAGTCGATGCAATACAATTTCATTCTTAAAACTACAATTTAACACTTATTCTAAAACCCACCCTAAAACTTAATAAAATACTGCTTATACTAATATCTTTTACTCATTATTAATTATTTATTTTACCAAAAATTCAAGCCTCAATGTAAACACTTGCAACAAGCAACATTTGTGAAAAAGCACCTTTTGTCATTTTTTTTTTAAATTGATCGCTTTCGATTTCCCACTTTGGGAATGCACGAATAGGTCAGTCATGTCTCGAAGTTGATTAATCAAAATAAATATATAACCCAATACACTAAAATATGCACATATTTATAATAATACTAAAACAAAAGTGTTAAAAAATAAATATCCTATAGATTTACAAAAATACAATATTTTCAATACATGTGATATTTCTTAATTTATATTTGTTGTGAAACATAAATGATGTATACGTTCCTATGGTGCAGAGTAAACATACTACATAATCACGACATAAATAATACTTATTATGCTCTTGATCAATACAAATAATAAAACTTTAAAGTTGATCAATCAATGAAATCGAGAGAACAATAATGCAGAACTGGAATGTATGTAGCAGGATTTGCGAAATCCTTACGTCAACAAACATGATATTCCCTATGGTACAATATTATTGCATATTTATTGCAGAAACGAGACATGTCCATTTTAGCTGCACTGGTTCAAAATCTATTAGCACTAGTGTGCGCCTGGGGATCGTGGAAACCCCATACTCGAACGATGGCATTGTCCGTGGTGTGAAGAGACGCTCTGCAACCAGCCTTGGCCTTAACGCACACCCATCTAGTTCTACTGCCGTATTTAGTGACACGATTGAAACGATACTGGCCGATCATTATGACGGGATTGCCTCTTTGAGATTGCGCGAATACAGGGTTCAGATCTGAAAATGTACAAATTTTGTTACTATCAGTGTGATTTGGAAGAATGAGATATGAAACGAGTGCCACGTGCTGGGTAACATTTTAAAGCAAATAAGACGAATTTTTTAGATGACAAGTTCTTTCCTATAAGAAACATTTTTGTAAAACCAATTTTGTCATTATTTTTTTGAAACATAACTTTTCGCTTTTGGTGCGAGTTCACTATAATTATAATACGACCGTGACTAGAATTCAGGATTAGTCAAAGTTTTATCCAGCTTTGCTGGTACTAACCATGGAAAATAATTCCTAAACTTGTGTTAGAAGTGTATGTGCTTCGATGTCGGGTGATACAATGTTAGGAAGACAATGACTGCGACAGGTTTATGGAACCCACCCCATAAAGAAACGATAGAACACGCAAAGATTTCAAAACCTCAGCTATGCTCTAACGATCTCAAGTTTTTCTGATCATTGGGATTATCGACGATGGCGCCTTTGTTAGTTATTAAATCTTCTTTACATTTTCGGGCTTTGCGCACTGCCAAATAGCAAGCAGAGTAATTTAATGTACCACATGAGTCTATCGGTATCTCGTGCTTGGTATATTGTGAATAATAGCCGTGTTCAGAATGCCAACATTTTAGGACGTATGTATGGAAATTTTCTTTGCCGAGAATCCTAATGCTCTCCGTCATATGAGTCAAGAAAAAAAATGTTATGACGCATACATACTTTACAATAAATACGCTCATACACATTTAGAATCGATTAGCACTGGTGTGTACCTGGGAGTCGTGGAAGCCCCATACTCGGACGATGGCATTGTCTATGGTGTGAAGAGACGCTCTTCAACCACCCTTAGCCTTAACGCACACCCTTCTAGTTCTGCTGCCGTATTTGTTTACCCGGTTGAAGCGATACTGG
Source organism: Euclidia mi (assembly GCA_944739405.2). Taxonomy (NCBI): domain Eukaryota; kingdom Metazoa; phylum Arthropoda; class Insecta; order Lepidoptera; family Erebidae; genus Euclidia; species Euclidia mi. The sequence continues at coordinate 95,323,862 of OX123186.2, read as the reverse complement.
CCGATCATTATAACAGGGTTGCCTCTCTGAGATAGCGCAAATATTGGATTCAGATCTGAAAAAACATCTTACTTAGTGCCTGTCGTAAACTACCCTGTAACCTTCTTCTAACTAGTACCTACAGGAATGGAATTCTTTCTGATTTATTGAAAACCACAAAATTTAATTAAATTTATGAGTTGAATATATTTTGTACATGATTTTTGAGAAAAAAATATTACTATTATACAAATTGTTCAAAATCTTGCCAATAAGGACAATAAAAGTTAATAAGTCAAGAGACAAGGTAAATTAACCAGGTTTTCACTTCTTTTAGCTGAGTCCTTTATTAAATTTAAAAATAAAGCTTTTCCAATGATTATTTAATTAAGAATAATTTTAAGATTATGCATTGTCAGAATTTAACTCGAACATTAACTTTAAACTATGCAATGACATGACTAGACATATGGTCACACGACAACACATAATGCTAGACTTTGACCGTTTTATCGTTCTTATGGAATAGGAAATATGTATTAATATCGTACTGCGACTGTATAGCTTGACGTGTAGATGTAGTTACAAGTAATTGTCATAAGAATGTACTAAATGGTATGAATAACTTTTTAAACTTAGCCACACACCATAGTTGTGTGAAATTTGAGATTAAGAGGTACTTCGATTCTGCGTCTAGTGTAGACTCCCACTCAAGAACAATTTGATGTGACTAATAAAGTACATTGTCTAGTCATGTCACTGCCTTTGTACATTTTAAACAAGAATAAACTATTAAAAATAAACGAAATCACGAAAGTAATGAAAATTTACTGCCGCTCGGAAGCTGCTAATAGAGATTATGCATTATAATATATTTTCATAGGTACAGGCACAAAGTATATAGTAGCAAAGCTAGCATGTGCAGAGCCATTTCCGAATAAAATCTATGCAGATATTGTGCGGAAATGTCATGTGACACGCTGATTCCATATTGCAGCAGTAATTGACAAAACTGTCAGGTTAATTGTCAGTAGGTAGGTATCAATAATAAGTACATCTTTTTCTTTATAATTTCGACCTTATAATTCTGAATTATTCTCCAGTTCTGTAACATCCCGAAAATTCTCTACTTTGCCATTCTATAATTTCCATACTTTGTTATAACGAGATACAATACAATTACATTTAAATTTAAAATATTTCAATAGTTTGCAGTAATACTTCTTCGACTAAAACATTTTAACTAGGAACTTAGGTTAATAAACGAATTCGGTATATAAGAGCATAACTAGATACAGGGCACAATTCACAATACCAAATATCGGCATATCTAACCAACCTAAACACAGTTACAAAAATCTACTCTTACCTTACCTCTTACTCTTACCTTATACTGATATGATTAAATAAGCATTAAATAATTCAAAAATACATGACAAAATGTTACAATTAATCAGTACTAATAAATATATTAAAAAATAATCTGAAATCAAATATTTTGTGGAGTTTATTTGAGATTTCACTCAGGCACATATGACGCATTTTAATCGGATGCAGATTTACACACGACGACACGACATACGACATACATTTAACTTAAATCTGGATTTAAGTTAAATGTATGTCGAAACCAAATCAGACAAATATTGTTGTTTGTGACAAACAGTTTGTTCGACATTAATTTATTCTTTAAAAAAGTTATGTTCATAGATAATTATGACACTTTTCCGAAAGATAACAAATATTCAAACTAGGGCATAATCTATAACTATAAGAGGGACTACCTTTATTTTATCCCATATGTTTGAATCGAATCTATAACTTAGAATATTGGCAATGCTATGGTGACCGCCTAAACCAGTTCCATAGAGTCATAACACTGTAATTACTATAGACTATAATAAACAGATTTTCAAATCCTCTTATTATAAAAAAGTATCTAGTCATTACCATATAAAATAGCTTCAAAGATTTCATGCGATAATAGAACAGATATAGATCCTAGAAAACAAGATTTAATTTCACGACAAACATTTTGCATCCTGCTTTTTGCAGAATGAAACAAATTATGACGTAAATCACAACTACTTATCATTATTTAGACAAGCTTTATTTTTTTTTAAGAAAAGTATCCTTTGATTTATGAAATTTATTCTGCTTTACATCCTACATACTTACAACATATCAAGTTACAACTACTAGGTACATATTTCTATTTGAGATTACACAACTTGAAGCAAAGCTTCATATTTTTTATACTGCCATAAGCTACTAAATTAGAATCTATGAAGCTGATTTGATATTGAATGGATTACTAGTTTAAAACTCCTTTGAGATAGGTAAATACTCTTGTGGCAGACCTATCATTATTTTTCGTTAGCTGTATAAAAAATGTCAGAAACTAAATAATCAGATTCCCATATGAAGAATTAAAAGTGGCATATCCATATTGATTCTTTAAATACAGCAGCGATAGTTAGAGTTTTTACAAGCAATATGCTCATAAATACTCTAGTTATTTATTTAATAAGAAGACAATGATGTATGTTAATAAGTAATAAACGCTTGCTGTAAAAGTAGTAATTTACCTAAGATTTTCCCTAAAACGTAGTTACTTCTAAGTTATTGTATTAAAGGTTAGGCTTTATGCAATAAAGTTAAAACTAAATTGAATAAACATTAATATTCTATATACAATTCAAGTTATACGGGCCACTTTCAGTAGAGACCGACCTATGGAAGATCAAGGCGACAAACGAATCGAAACACATCAAACCCCAAAAATCATGACTCAATTAGAATTATTCCAAATCAATGACTAATTACAATACTAAACTAAATCTTAAATGCAGATTTTTAGACAATTGAAGAGCTTCTTTAAAGATGAGTATTATAATTAGGTATATTACAATTCGAGATTTCAGCGTATTTTAAAGACACCGCTTATGAAGTATGAGAGTATCCTCAAAACTCGCTGGAACAAATTCGCGTTAGTCAGATCTGGACACGCCCAATGGCTTAGACTTAACCTTACTTTACCTATTTAGTCCTTGTAAGTGATTTATAATAGGAGTCGAATCAACTATACATAGTTTATTGCCAAACGTTTTAAGTAAAAATAACATATGATATCCAGATTAATATAAAATCTCTTCTGGAGCGTAATGCATTTAGATTCATCTATCAAAGTGACAATAACAATAAGGCTGATGATTTACTTATTGTATCATGCATTGTACTAAATTAGTCACAATTAGAAAACGTAGGTACATAAACTACAACATTATTCTAATTTGTATTCTCAAAATTTGAACAAGATCTAACTCCTAAATACGTATATGATTGAGGGAGTGATCACATTTCAGTACACCAAGTAGGTAACTGTTTATAACGAAACGGCATTTTTTTAGACTTTGTACCGAAGTTCGCTAGACGCATACCCTAAGTAAAATTGCTTTATAACAGCTCTTTTGGTATTCCGTATCCAATCTATTGGAAACGGTTCTGCGACTTCAATATATGCAACAGCAGTTTCTCTATCATTCCGAAATACCGTTTCTAAAAAGATTTTATAAATATCATAAGTCCAAAAAATTGCCAGTCCCATAAACTTCAATCAATTGAATTCTTGTAAATTGGTGCGTAAACGTGAAATCATCCCGAAGCTTGACCTAATGATTATGTATTCCAAGCGTCTTGACGATGACATTGTCCACAGTAGTAATGGCGGCAGTACAGCCATATTTCTTTTTGATACAAGTCCAACGGACCTTGGAACCCCAGCAAGCGTGCTTGTTGAAGCGCCATTGCCCGATTTGTACCACCAAGTTGCCGCGCTGTGATAAGTCGAATTTAGGCTCTGATAAACAATTACCTAGTTAGTTACCTCGTTCTGTAAACCTGATTGTTATCTATTTCTAAGATATAATAAATACTGTATCGTTTTACTATCACCAAATTCTACACGGTCGTGAGGGACACGCTGAACAGAAACCGATGCAGACAGATCATCCGCTCCAGATGCAACCCTGATGCTGACCACGATCCTCAGACACGAGGGACCGACTCCAGAGAGAGATAGATTATCATTTTAAGTAAAAAGCCACCGTTTACGGTTACAATAAAATGGGACGAAACTTAAATCAGTAGATTCCAGAAATGACTCACATGTTAGCTGTGCTTCGAGTACTATTTTATGATTATTTAATACCGTAACAGACCGCTAACCTTGGTAATAATGACCTACGATTTGCAAATTAAAATGTAACTCTAACTCAATCTCATTCAGAAGAAAATGTTGGGAAGCTTTAAGCACTGAATAAGTAAGGATTTTGTCATAATAAGGTAAGTAACCAAGATCATCGATATAACCAAGATAAACGATATTGTACAAATGAAATTCTTTTAAATAAGGAAATACATCTTAAACTATACAAAGTGAATAAATATTCTTTAAACGAAATACTACAATAAACTTTTAGTGAAATTTCTTCTCCAAACTTCGTTTAACAAAATTACAATCATAACTAACAAAAATAAAACCTATCGAAATAAACCATCACATTCAATGTTTTGTTTTTATTCTTCTGTATTTCTATGATATTATTTTACATTAGTCACTCATCTATATATCTATAACGTTAGGTACAAAACTACTAATGGATGTAATTTGTATCGGCCACAACAATACTTCTAGCGTCAGAAATATATTTACATAGCTGCAAAATAATCCTGTCTCAACTTACATTCAGATAAAGAAAGAAACCATTGACGTTAGATTTAAAACAAGGACCTAAGACGTTTGACAAAAATCTGTATTTATTTTACAAACAGTTCAAGTACTATTCGAGATGTACGAAACAAAAGTATTACCTGACTCACAATAACTAAGCAGTCTAGTACTAATTGAATGACGAAATTTTAACTGCACAGCTCATTATTCAATAAAAACACTACAAACAAGAAATACTTAAAACGCTAAAAAAACTAGATGTAAATAAAAAAATGGAAAATTTGGAGACAGATTTGGAAGACAAAGGACATTATTGTCAAAATAAAAACACTTACAGTGGCAACAACAACACGAAACAAGTATTATTAAAATCATAATAACATTTATCAAACCATATAAAATTAAATTTACCAAAGTACAGCATTTGCAAGTCATCATCATGAAACCCATAGTGCGCACATTTTCCACGAAATAAAAGCACGCATATAAAACATCTTTAGACAACAATTATTTATTACTTCTCTAAGGAAATTCGATTTCACACAGCTCAAGATCTATATGCACAAATAGCATATCCAGAAGACATGAGTTTCTTAGAACGTTGTAATAATCAAGACCGCGACATCACGACTCCGTCACTTGCAAGAAGAAGAAATGAGGGACCAAGAGAACTGGTTATATTAGCCTTTTGAACGCCACTATCATGTACGGTTTACGGATGACAATAGTGACAAGCCAAAATATAGCCTACAAATAGTGTTTATAGGTTTACTTTGGCTTGTCACCTATACATGACTATGGCTGTAAAAAGCTTAGATTTCCTCGCCGTGCACTCCCACCATGTTTTCAATCGACGAGACAACTTGTTAACGAACCGATAATTGCCCCAAGAAATGACCGGATTACCGAACCTAGTAATGTCGTATGTTATGGGACTTGTACCTGAAAATAAAACGTTCATAAGTCAATATAAAAATCTTTAAAAAGCACAACACTAGTACAACAAGTACCACACAAAAAAATATAGAAAGACTCTTCCTAAACTAGCTAGTGTAAATATAAGAAATAACCAACTAAGACAATAAATAAATTTATTTAGTACAACAAATCACATTTTAACAACACTCTTACAGTAAGTATTACTTACTAGACATAACTACTTGCACCGAAAGCAATGTAGACACATTTCTATATGCACGGCGGGAACATTACGCAAAGCTCGACGCAGATGGCAGCACAAGCAACTACAGTAAACAATTCTTAGCGCGCTTTTCAAATATTGTCATCAACAAGACAACAATATATCTATACTTACTTATTTATATAGGCAAAACAGTTAACATATATGTAATTATCAGTAACAATAAAAATGGTACAATGTTTCTGTTCTAATGACTTGTTTGAGATGAGATAATGAGATCGCGCATCCAAAGTTTGAAGTCTAAACGAGTTGTCAAGTTGTCATTCAAATGACATACTTGCCAAAATTCATTGTTTACTGTAGTCGGTGATACAGCCATCTGGTGGTTTAACTTGGCAGTAATCTTCCCTATTGCTTACACACAAACTTTACATTTGAATAGTATAGAATTTGAAGTCATTTAACAACCGCAACATTATTGCCTCTTTTCAAACTTATTATAATATTCAGTCAACGATTCTAAATCTCTACAATTACAACCACAATAATAATTGATTCGATCGGAATAAAATCTTTAAATTGACAACAGTATTTTTAGAACAAATGTTTGAATGTGTATGACAAACGTGCATTTTGATAATATTTTCATCCTCGGTTACAACAAAAGAGTTACAACGCAACGTTCCCTAGTCTTGATATAAATCCATCGTTTCTTATTACCATTAGTCTTCATTAGTTTGAAACGATAACCTGACACCACTAGAACGGGGTTTCCTCTCTGACTTGTTGCAAAATAATATTCTTCTTTCTGTACCGACGTATCTGATTCTGAACCTAAAATTAAGTTCAAATGACAATAAACAAATTAATCGTATTTGTTTAAAAGGTTAGACTCCGAAATATCGTGGCCACATCATCATCAACCTGTATCAGTCCAAAGTTGGTCGTAGGCCTCTTCTATGGAACACAATGAGCTCGTGGCCACGTATATTATAAAAGTACTCGACCAGGCTTCATACCAAACTCAGGAGCAAGCTTCAGATTTGCCTGACAGCAGAATCCAAAGGTATTTAATACATAGAATACTGCAGACTTTAAATCTCCATATCATCATAATTCCCAAACCAGTAATACTTTCAGAAATAATCTTTTTAACTTATCAGAAATCATTTTTTTTGTAACAAAATTAAATATTTGACTAGTGATTGTGATCACCAAAAGTCCTTACAATGACATCATATATGGTAGTAAGTGTGGCCCGGCACTTAGTGTAGTACACTTTAGAACAAATCCACCGAATTCTGTCGCCTGTCATTTTCTCGCGTCTAAAACTATACGGTCCACAAACTAACAGTCTATTCCCATGGGAAGATAGAAGGAATCGTGGTTTTAAATTATGTGTAAAATAAAAAATTACATAACTCTACACTACGGACTAGACATGATTTTCAAAAATACTTGTGTGAGAAAGAATGTCCAAGAATGTTTTGCATATTTCTTTGCATCTAAATAATTTAACATAAAGTAACTTTCGATTACGTCCATACTATTAAGGTTCCTTCTTCGTTTTGTGTAAGCCTTTGGCAAATTCTGCTGTTGACACTTAGATATAGGGCGCCCGAAGGCCTCCGACGCAACGTAGCCTTACGATTTTTGTCCTGAGCCAAAAACCAGGACTGATAGCGTTACCTCCATCTAGCATGGAAATACCGTTGTGTATATCAGATACACCAACCACAAATACCTTCATACCGTATGTTAGTACGACGTACAAACTGATCATGTCAAATTAATGCACAGTAGATTATATCAGTACCTCATAAGATCCATCAAATATCGGTATCACCTTTATGCCCCCAACTCCGAGGCGTTTTGGATGCAACCGGGACGATGATAAATATACGTGACGTCTTGGTTGCATTCTTTAACATACCATTTTGCACGTTCGTTGATGTCGTACAGTTTCTGTGAACGCCTCAGGGAGCGTTTCGGGGAGTAGGCGATTAACGTAACTTATCTGACAGAGCAATGACAATATGCCGTTGAGAAAACATGCGCAATGTTTTGCCATATTGTTTCTATGTTTCTCTGTATACATGATACATGCAAATGTCTGTATGAAATTTAGAATCAAACTACTTAGATCAATTTTACCGCATTTATTTACAAGAATTACTTATAAATGATAAAATAAATTATTATAGTATTGCTTCCTAAACGTAACTAACGTGGAAATCGCATTTATATTTCGATGTTACGTGATTGTGTATGTACATATAACAAAACGGCACATACATATTTATTGTAATTTGGAGATGTACTTTCTCCTTGGTTAAAATAAATATGCAGGTGGAAGGTTCTTCCTTCCACCTTCATATTAAGGGAAAGGAAGTCCAACGAAAAGAGGGATGGACTGTGTGAGGATGGATACGGGGTAAATGATCAAATAGCAGGCAACAGAGAAGTATAGAAGCGAAAGACATACTATGCCGACCCCAAGTAATAAATGCTTAGTGCAAAAGAGATTATAATTAATAATAATATTAAATAAATACTGTCTAATGGTTATGTTCACCGAAAAACTTAACAATAACGTCGTCTATAGTAGTAACGGATGCTCGACACCCTGCATAATCCTTTATGCAGATCCATCTAATTTTGAAAGTGTTGTTACTGTTGCTGGTCGCCCGCCTGTAACGATTCTCACCATACAACAATACTCTATTGCCACAGTTTGACAGGGTAAATGTAGGCACAAATCCTGAAACAATATTATAAATACTAAGACTTACTTATAGCCCAGTTAATTTGTGTCAAATCAAATTAAAATACTTGAAAATTTTCTCTCGAAGATTTTTTTTTTAAGTTTCTCTCTATAAAGTTGCTATAACACAAAATAATTGTGTAAATCATGGTTTGTGCTACGACTAATATACACATTATACTTACTCATCTTAAAAGGGCTAATGATCATTAGTGAGTGCTTATAGTACGAACTATTTAGTGATCTGTGATTATAGTAGGTAAGTGAGGAAGCGTGTGATACAATGGTGATGATCAGCGTAAGCTGGCTGCAATAATAAAAAAATAAAACTAAGTTACGACATCCCAAAATCTGACTAACGGACTTGGAATTACGAAATTACTTTGTGAAACATAATAAGGTCAGAACAAGGCAAAATATTTTAAATAAAATAATAATACATTTGGCACATTATTTTATTAGCATTAAGGTAAAAACACCTATTACGGAGGTATTTCACAACATTTGAAAGTAAGAAAAAACAACAACACTATCGTCAAAAGTGGAACTTACATTTTGCATTGCTGTTGAGTCTGTTTCTTCTCATGATATTCCTTATTTCAAAAAAAAATATTTATACAGCCGGGTCAATTTACCTTAATACGGAGGTATGATTTCGGTCAGACCCTATTACTGCGGTGGACGGCTCCTAATACGGAGGGTCAGAAATTATATTCATCATTAAAGTTCCGTACAAATAATATTTATTAAATATATTTAATGTCTTAGTAAAGGAAATTGTAAGTTTTTCATTCATTGACCATTGATTTGATTATATTGATTCACTTTTAATGAAATTACATACACACGTTTATAAAAGAGTTTTGGGTTTTTAAAATAAGGTTAATTTTTCTTTTTACGTTCAGTAAAATGAACAAAATGAGCGAGGCGAAATCGGTCTGTATAGAAAGATCTTTCCGTACAGACTGACTTCGCTTCGCTCATTATTTACAATTTTATTTTAACATGAGACTCTCCTAGGATTCTCTCATGTTAAATAAAATTATTTTTATTCCTGAATCCAGTCTTGGTGTTTCTTCACTTTGACAAAAGTTTATCATAATCAATATTTTGTTGATCAAACGGGTAAAGACCGCAGCATTTGAATGCACTCATTATTGTTTCAGGCTTGAGGCTTCGGTCAAAATTTATTTATTTATTAACTTTATATACACACATAGCGTATAAAGGTGGACTTAATGCCTTAGGCATTTTCTGCCAGTCTACCTTAGAGTGGTGCAGAGATTAATGGTAGGTGTATTTAAAAGTGGAGTTTGACTTTATTATATTATATTTAATAGATATGATGGATGCGCATACATTACATAACATTAAATAATAATAATATTACATACATACATCGAATATAGAAATGCATACATATACTTACATACACATACATATAATATATACATATATAAATAAATACATTTAAATGTTACGATACTTCTGCTAACTTAGCCAATAAAAGTTGCTTTACCTTTGTCTTAAAGCAATACCTAGTAGTGGACGTCCTGATTTCGAGAGGAAGGTCATTCCAAAGAAGAATAGCTTGAGTAGGAAAAGAAGAGTGGATGAAAGAAGATCTATGTGAAGGACAAAGAAGGAGAAGGTTATTAGTTGAACGAAGGTTACGATCGTGGTTGCTGCATAAGTACTGGAAGTAAGAACTTAAATAGTTGGGAGTATTGGGAGACATAAGGATAGAATAGAGAGTAGTGAGAGCACGCAGACTGCGTCTTTGACGAATAGGAAGCCACTTCAACTGGGAACGATAAGTAGACACGTGGTCATACTTGCGAAGATTGAAAATAAATCGAATGCAGTTATTGAGAAGACGGTCAAGTTTATTAAGAAGATCTGCATTCAGGTCATAGTAGCATACATCACCATAGTCGATCAAGGGAAATACCAAAGTTTGCACAAGCATTGTCTTAGTTTTGGGTGGTAGGAAGTTCCTTAGGCGATAGATAGCACGTAGAGTACCGGTAATCTTTTTGCTAGTTTGAGTGACGTGGTTTCGCCAGCTTAAAGTACAGTCCATGTGTAGGCCAAGGTTTTTGACTACTGGGCACATATTTATGATATTACCATCATAAACTATTGGTGGCAAAGTTGAGACGTCCAATCTTTTAATTAAGCATTGGCTACCAATTACAATTGCTTGGCATTTGCTAGGGTTCACATACAATCCAAACTTGTTTGGCCAGCTCTGTATGGCGCTTAGATCTCGGTTAACTTTGAGACTTGCGGATGACACGTCTTCAACAGATGCCTGAGAGTATATCTGCAAGTCATCGGCATACAGGTGATAAGCGCATTGAAGATTTTGAGTTAGGAGATTAATAAAAATTGAAAATAATAAAGGAGAAAGAATACCGCCTTGAGGAACACCAGAGTTATTGTCACGCCACTTCGACGAGGACTCGTCGAGGCGGGCAGACTGCTGGCGTCCTCGAAGATAACTTGAGAACCAATCCAGAGCCTCGGATGAGATCTTAAGATGGGTAAGGAGGGATAGTAGGACATCGTGACTGACGGTATTAAAGGCATTCGAAAAATCAACCAAAGCCAACACAGTGACTTTGGTGTTCTCCATGCCCTCCCTAATATCGCCAGTCACTTTGAGAAGGGCCATTGTAGTACTGTGCCCAGGCCTGAACCCAGATTGGTAGGGGCTTAATAAGTTATTTGTGTAGACAAATCTAGACAATTGCCTTTGGACACAGGACTCAAGGACTTTGGACAAGAAAGGAAGAATAGAGATAGGACGAAAGTGATTCGGGTGAGAAGGGTTTTGGACTTTAGGCAGAGGAATAATATAAGCTTTACGCCACAGGGCTGGAAAGGTGCCAGAAGTAAGAGAAAAGTTTATAACGTGGGAGATGGCTAGAAGGAGTTGGTCTAAGATGGCAGTGATCATGCGCCGGCTGATGTCGTCGCATCCCACCGCATTAGACTTTATAGAAAGGATTATCTTCTTGATCTCATCCGGGGCTAGTGGAGAAAAGTGGAAGGATTCTATGTTGGGTCGGGTTAGACAAGCTAAGTAGTTTACTGTGAGACACTCAGTCTGTTGACCTAATGTGGTGGTGGTTGTGAAATGTGTATTGATGTCATCCAGACTGAGTGTCCCAAGACTGCTATCACGTCGCTGTTTGCCGATACCTAAAGTTCCGAGGAACTTCCAGATATCGGCAGGGGAAGAGGAAGAAATATTATGCAGAATGTATTGGCGTTTAGCATTGCGTACCATCTGATTGCACCGATTCCTTGCAGACTTGAACAGGTTCCAGTTATCATCGCAGCGATCCTTTTTGTAGATCCGGAAGGCCCGGTCCCTACGCCTCATTGCCATGCGTACACCCCTGGTAATCCAGGGTGCCGGTGGTCGTTTTAATTTAACTTTCCGTATAGGGGCATGGACATCGTTTAGTTCACAAACTGTATCATTAAAAATGCGAACTTTTTCGTTTATTGTCGAGGAACCTTCCATAGTTGCCCAGTTAAGATTCGCCGCGTCTTCACGGAGTTTGCCTAAATCCATACGACCAAAACAATGCATGTGCAAAACCTTAGGCAAGGATTTGGGGGGTTTTAGGCGGTATGAGAGGAATACAAGGTCGTGACGGGAAAAACCAGGAGCTGGAAATTGTCCATGGAGGGAAACTAGGGCAGGAGTAGACGTGATTATCAAGTCGAGCCACGTATCCTCCCCATCAGTGTTGTGGTGAGTGGGTTGTAGTGGCAGAATGTGGAGGTTGGCTGACTCAATTATATCAAGGAGTTTACGGGAACGGCTGGATTCGGGAAAATGGAGATTGGTGTTGAAATCGCCCATGATGATGTGATGTTCATACTCTGACCCTAAAGATTCCAGTATCGGTTCAATACTGGAGAAATAATCAAGAGCCGGTGGACAATACACAACGCCAAGAACGGCTTTAGCCCCTTTGACGTCGATTTCCAGAAATAAGTATTCTGCAGGTGAAAAAGCCGGTGAGGACGCAATAATTTTAAATGAAATGGCACTGCAGAGATAAATGGCGACACCACCCCCTCTCCGGCCAGTACGGTCATTTCGTATTAAAACGAAGCCGGGTAGAGAGTAAGACGTAGAGAGTAGTTCAGGTTTTAGCCAACTCTCCGAAATCAGGACGGCGTGTACATTTGTGCCAGTAAATGTCTCCAGTAAGTCATTGTGATGACTAAGAATGCTTTGCGCATTTATATGACAAACATTTAGCAATGGCTGGGATTGCTGGGTAACAAAGCATTGTCGCAGGCAGTCACCTAAAGTACCTTCAGTGGAACAAAAACTATCGTTAATACTTATGTCAGCTGATTCTTTGGCAGACAGATATGCATCGTCATCCGAATAATAATCCATAATAGTATATAATAATTAATATAAAATATATAAAATTATACTAATATACTTAATAATATATACCTAATTATCAAGAATATAACAATAAAAAAAGTAATACTAATAAACAAGTGAGCTACACATCTCTGCACCACCCGCCAGCTCACACAAACTAAACAAAACAAAAGCAACAATAAAACTGGGAAAGTATTAATAAAAACCAAGTGAAATGAAAAAAAACAAAACGTTTCCGAACGCAGAATGCCTTCATACCTTTCGCGAATTGACATTATTGACAGCTGTTGTCACACTTGTCATGTCACTCTTGTCTGTATAGCAAAGTAAACAAAATTAAATTTACAAATTATAATTGTGGGTAACGGCGGCTAATGAGTAAACAAACTAAAGAAATCTTAAATTGTTGGAAGGAAACACGAGTCAATAAATGTAATTAATATTAACACATTAAATAAATAAGGACGTAACAAGACAAGACAGATTTACTATTTACGCGGTTTTGTGCTTGTGTTGGACGTACCAGCACTCGCAGAGTCGCTCCTGCTCGCCGATGATGAACCGCTTGCAGCCCCGGAGTGCTTCAAAACATTTTTGCACTTCGCTAGAAAAGTCTGTGTGCTTAAGCTTCGCATAATTATGTTTAACCCTGAATTCCCTCACAATATCCCTCCAAGTCCCTTCAACGGACCTGAAAACGACGACATCAAGAGGTTGCAAGACGTGCGTTGAATTTGGGAGCAAAGCAACTAGCACGATCCCTTTTTCCTTGCAAAAAGTTGTTAAAGGCAGAGATATATGTGAACGATGACCATCTAAAAATAAAACAACGGGCAGTGTTATTTCTTGTTGTCGAAGCCATGGGTAAAACACATTTGCAACATATTCGTAGAATGACTCCATATTCATCCAGCCTGATTCTGTGTTGCCAAGACCCCACCACGAAGGAACCGTTGACTTGATATTGTTAGGTAGACTCTTGTAAGGGAATAGTACCATTGGCGGAGCTACATTACCATCTGCTGACACATTGACCAATACGGTCAAGTATTCTTTTTCGTCATTTGCAACGCGATTACGAGTATATACTCGTTTACTACCCTTTTTTACCAAAACTTGCTTGTTTTTTGGACAAAGAAATAACCCAGTTTCATCGCAGTTGAATATACGTTTTGGGTCTTGAAAAACTTGTAGCAAATCGTTTTCTTTAAAATATGATCCTACTCGATCAAACCACGCTCGCAATTCAACTTCCGTGACTTGGTTTCTACTTGTTGGAAGATTTTGTGACACACGTTTTGACACTGCTGGATGTCGTTGTATAAAACCTAAAAACCATTTTTTTCCTGGAACGCCATCTTTAAACGGATTAGGGCGCTGCATGTTTTCAACTAACTTAGAGACAGTGTGTATTAATTGATCTTTTGTCACTGAAAAGCCACATTTATCGAGGTAATGGATCCAATCAACGATTTGTCTTTCTTCGTGTAGGTTAAGTACTGGTTGCCTACCACAATGTTCATTCTCGTAAAGCTCATCTCGTTTACTCCGTAACGTACTCTCTGGTACATTATATTCTGTCGAGGCTTTGTAAATGCTCATACCTTGTTGTATTGAGGATAGTGCTTCAACCACTTGCGCATCAGTGTAACACTTGCGTTTCTTTCTGTCCATATTGTCTATAAAAAGAAAAAAAATACGTTTATTTATTTACTTATAATCCCACGCCTGTTTCCCCGAAGGGGTAAGCAGAGGTGTAAATATTACACCCACATTTCGCAATGAATTTTTAGGTCCCATATAATAGGAAAAAATACATAGATTGCATAAATTTAAATAAAAAAATTTACATTTAATTTAATTCATTTATTCATTTGCGAATATAGGTATACATTTGCAGATCCTAATAATAAATACATTCTTAGTTATATTACCATATCCCACCTATTAGACATGCAAACACAGAAACAGTAAACTATTACGTATTATAATATTAAACACAACATAAATTATTACAATTTAACGTCAAAATATAGAATGTCAAATAAGAGTCCAAAATGTACATACATACATATACTTACGCCTTTTTCCCCTCATGGTAGGCAGAGACAACGGAATACCACTTGCATCTATCCTTACAAACCTCACGCGCCGCTTCCCCTACATTCATTACTCTGTTCATACATGCTCGCCGGTTCCGGGTGCTTCGGGCCTTGCCATTTTTTTAGATGTCCCTAATCTAATCGATGTCCGACGTTAGCCTCATAAATTTGATGCGTCACTCTTTCTTCACTCATTCGCTTCACGTGCTCAAACCATTTCATCACTCCTTTCTCAATTCTTGTCACGACATCTTTCAGGCCACATCGCTCTCTTATTACTGCATTCAGAATTCTATCAATCAGTTTTACCCCACACATACTACGCAGTGAAAGCAACTCAACTGCGTTAATAGGGTAGTTTCCAGGGTCAAAATAATTACATTTTATTTAGTCCGTATTTTAGATTATAAAAAAATATTGGACACGTATTTTTTCTTTTTTCCATTAAATAAAAAATAACAAAGATATAGCCCATTAAAGTTACGTGTGACGTCATCTAGTGCGAAAAAATGCAGCACGGTGTGACGTTATACGTAACTTTAATGAGCTATATCTTAGTAATTTTTGGTTTAATTTATAAATAAGTGAGTAGGTAATTTGTTGTAAATGCGTGGTGCAGTGCAAAATAAGCTTTTGTGCATTAGCGCCGTTTTACTTTCGACAACACACAATTTACCAACATGTCGAATACTTGAACATTTTTTTAATAATTCCATATTTTGTTTTTAACAAACACAGCACACCTCCTTATGTAAATGCAAGGCAGGGTCAACAGATTATTATTTACATGCAAACGTCAGTCATGTCGTGAAGTAATAAATTTGGAATAAATAGTTTATGTTTTGGTGTACTTAAAGTGAATAAAACAGGAATAAAACACGAAAATAGAAATACCACCGTAATAGGAAGCGATTTTGACTACTACCGTAGTGGGAGCTTTTACCTTAGGTAGGCAATATATACCACAATTGTGTAATACATTTTTAAACCAACACCACATTCTTACGTTATAAATACGAGATCAATTCACATAATACTTACATGTAGCACTACAAGCAACGCTACAAGGGCACTTCTGTAATAACTAAATTTATTACACCGATCACTTATGCCTTGTTTTAACAAGGCTTCTCTAATATTGGAATGTCTCATAAATTGATTAAGAAAATACAAATG
Source organism: Euclidia mi (assembly GCA_944739405.2). Lineage (NCBI taxonomy): Eukaryota > Metazoa > Arthropoda > Insecta > Lepidoptera > Erebidae > Euclidia > Euclidia mi. The sequence continues at coordinate 95,307,545 of OX123186.2, read as the reverse complement.
TGCGTTTTATACGAATACGAGTTACGAATACATACATTTATGGATATTAGCTACATTGGAAACGCTCAGATCAAGTAAAAGTACATTGCAAGTGACACCAAAAAGGAAGACTGGATATATAAAAAAAATTGCCTACTTTTTATTTAAGTGAGTCACTTGTCTTGCTTTATTTGAACTACGAGTGCGTGCTGAGATCTTTTTATGGCTTCACACACAATAGACATTACATACCTATACACGATACAAAAATAAACCCATTATTTATTTAATCTTAATAACCAGAAGGCGGCGATAGCCGAGTGGATATACCAACAGACTGCCATGCAGAGGGTATCGGGTTCGAATCCATGGTGCGCACCAATGACTTTTCGGAGTTATGTGCGTATTGAATTGTTAATCATCGCTTGTCCCGTGCCTCGGAGAGCACGTTAAGCCGTCGGTCCCGGTTGTCATGATGATCTTTGACAGTCGTTAAAGGGCGTCAGTACCTTCTTAATAAACTGACACTAGTCTAAACCATGGAATATCGCTATCCCTTCGGGTTGCGGAGGTCAGACAGGCAGTCGCTCTGCGGAAAAGCTAATATTCAGCCAAATCCTTTTAGACTAGAAAGCGGACCCCAGATTGAAACTGGGATAACGCTAAGAGAATGATGAACCAGAATGATTGTGGTTGTTGTTCATTAAAATAATTTCATTGTACTTGGTATTTATTCTTGCGATACATCCAGGCTTGTTGCACTTCCAAGAATCTAATAATCATCTGATAGGTCCTCGAGTAACGCAATCCTTTGTATACAAGCATTCAAAAGGAAGCAAAAAGGCACGACGCCTTTTTGAGTTTTAATACTGAGCTGCAATATCCATGTAAAAATATTTTAGGAATATGTTCGATTTGCTCTTAAAGGGCCAAGCAAAATTATAAGTGCAAAAGCTTACTACCTTAAATGTTTTCAGCTCAATGATTATTATCAAATGAATTCGTGCGGGACAGGGCAACGTACAAGATCACATCTGTACCGGTATACAACAATAAAAAATGTGTCTTTATATCTATTTGTTTTAAAAGGAAACTCCCGGAATAAGATAAGATAAGCTTTATTTGCATAAACATGTGTGTGTACATACAAAGAAAGTGCATACATATAAGATGACAAAATAAAGTGCAGACATGTTTGTCACAGCATGACGTGCAAAAATAAATTGGTTACTTATAAAATTATACAAAAAAAGATACATTTAACAATATATTATTTTTTTGTCCAAATTATTTAAATTTAATTATTTCATATTCAAATTATAAGATTATTATATAGATCTATATAAATTTAATTATGTAAATACAAATTCTTTCTCATTAAGAAACTCAGTCACGCTATAATATGCTCTGGCGGTCAAGAAAGTACGAAGTTTATTTTTAAACATTGATTGAGGCAGTTCCTTCCAACTTTTTGGTAATTTGTTTAAAATAATTGGTGCCATACAGTACTCACTTTTGCGCATCAGGGTCGTCTTAGCGAATTGGAGACAAAGTTGACTACTGTCGCGTCTATTGCGTGGAAATTCGTCAGCTAGACGCTTATAGTAATGTGGGTTCGACTTAACAAACACAGCTACTTCTAATATGTATAAGCATGGTAAAGTTAACATTTTGTATTTTTTGAAATAGGGCACGCAGCTATCTGTCTTCATAAGTCTAAACATCGCCCGTAAACATCTTTTTTGAGATTTGAATGCTGTTTCTTTTTCCGTTGAGTTACCCCGTAGGTGACTTTCTACCAAACCATAGTATGCTGTAAGTAGACCATCCGTATATAATGTGCATGAAAGTGTGTGTAAAGCGTATGCAGATATACTTAGTTTTTTACATAACATTTCAATATGAGTTTTCCAGTTAAGGTTTTTATCAATCTGGAGGCCAAGAAATTTTGTTGAGGTAACTTCTTCTATGTTTTCATTGCGGTAATGTATGTTGAGGTTCATACTAGGTAACCGTTGCGTAAAATGTATAGCATTCGTTTTATTAAGGTTTATTTTTAAATTATGTTCCTGCATCCATTGCTATCCAATGATTCTAAATTATTGATTTTAAAGCATTATTTATATCAATCTCATACGTCACTACACTTTTACAAGGTATTGTCAAAGTACTGACGTCCGCGAAAAGGATCACTGGTTCTTCAATGCATTTAGGCAAGTCATTAATATATAATATAAAGAGGAATAAAGTCTGTGTCGCCGTGGACTTGATAGATATTGAATCAACGAGCGCAAAGCAGTGCCAGACTCGAAACAACAATTTGTAGCTCACACAAAGTAACGCGGCGTAGCGAACACTCAAACAACTAGGTAAACCATTTCTTGTAGTCAATATACCATATTGCTGGTATACAACAATATGGTATATGGACTACAAGAAATGGTACGCAGGGTATATACTCTAGCTGAATTTGAATAAATAAGTACTTACAGTGTTTAGTCAATTTGTTCATAATTATTTTAAGTGCTATTATGATGAGATTACCCTCGACCATTCATACGTCACCAAGCATTGAACGTTCCTATAACCTGGCATTCATCACATTCAAAAAGGCCTACACACAATCATACGCATGAACAAGCCAACATTCATTCAAGATGCGAGTCGCATTCATTATAATACACGACGCGCGAAGAGGTATTATACGTGAGTTTTATAGCAAATAGTCACCCAGTCTATGTTGGTAGGCACCACCTGACCACCCATATTCGATAAGTGAAATTAATTGAAAGAGTATAAGTCGTAAACCAATCTTACGATCTTACTATATTACGATACTACAATCATACGATTAGTTGGCAGTATCACAAACAAATTGCTCATTAACAAGGTAGATGCAATATTGCAAGGACAATTTGTATTCATTTAAAATGGAATAACAATGAAGGTTTGAACCAGAGAACACGTGAGTCATCACTGCGCGCTTGGCGCCGGCCGCATTCCATTCTTGCGGACAAATAACTGGTTACTGATTATGATACAAAATCGACAACGGCAAATACACAATTCGGAATAGGTTGCAATGTATAGTACATCACCGCAGGAGACAATCGATGACATAGTGTACACAACCATAGTTAAAAACACAAAAAAAACACAATCGAGAATCGAACCACAGATCGAACCGACAACAACCTTTCAGCCACTGAGCCATAAGGGAAAAAAAATATTTTATTATATTTCGATCAGTCATTACCAAAGCTATAAGTAACAAGATATATGGGTACATGATTTAGCTGTAATAAGGAGTTAAAGGTTTTTATATTATTTGTAACGAAGTGTTAAGTTATTTTAGTGATTAATTCATTAGTGATGAGCATTAATCATTACATTCTTAAACTTTGCAGTGAGTTAATTTAAGATCTTTTATATGGCAATCGCCAAGAAACATATCTGATATTAATATAGTTATGTGAAATTAGATAGTTATCAGATAGTTGGATAATTAGTTAGATAAATAACAGATTCTTGCAAAAATATTAAGTTTGGAAAACCTCTTCGACAATTTATAACAGTAATAACTATTAATGTTTTATGTTAGCATGTTTATTTAAATCATTAACACAACACAAATTAACACAATGCGTCATCTTGCGAGCTTCAACTCGGAAACAACAGGACCACTGTTGGCCGTAACAAATAATTATGTAGGTAATTATAACTTCGCATACATATGCGTCTTACATTGTTGGGAATGAAACTGTACCCAATCGTTTATAAACACATTTTATGCTATAATAGAATAAGATTTAATTATTTTATTCAGCTTTTAGGTTAAAATAAACGACGGTGAAATACGAAAGGGTATTCTTAAACTTGTACATCAATTAATTCGCTTTAGTTATTAAAGTATATAAATTATTGATTTATGTATAAGTACCCACATTAGTTATTTAAGTATTGAAATTATTTATTAATTTGTGTGTAAACAGCCACTTTAGTTATTTAATGAGGTATAAATATTATTATTTGATTCATATGTAAATAGCCACTTAGTTATTCAAGAATAGAAGTTATTGATTCATTTTATGTGCAAATACCCACTTTAGTTAAAGTTAGTTTCAATTCAATTAAGTTTGATAAATTCAGTTAGATATAATAACATTAGCGTAAACACAAGAACACATTATAACCAGCACTATTTAAGATGGTTTAGTAAAACTAGATGCATAGCATTTTGTATAAAGGAAACAAGTTACATATTGATAATTAAGTATTTATCCGGCTGTCAGCGGCTTAATTTTACCATTTATTTATCATTATATGTTTTATATATTTCAATAGAAACCAGACATTGAAAGAACAATCCTAGCGACACAAAACATTACAAAAAAAATATAATTCAATTATTGCGACGCAGGAATTTTATGATTGTGTTCACAATGAACAGTAAATGCATAAATAGATGCATTTGCAAATGACATACCGATAGGCAGTAACAAGGAGATAAAATCGAAGACCAAAAACAACGATTGTAGCATAATAAACATTTGACAAAACGAACAACTAATAATTCTACGATGATATTCGTATTTCTATACCAAATAGACAATAATTACATTCGTTCATTATTGTTAGTGAGCAACCTGCATGTGACACGTGTACATTTTATTAATAAATGAACGCGGAGTTCTAGCTAGATACCTAGTATATAATACGCTAGCATCTTTAGGTACGTTCATTCTCAGCCAGTCCAACTATGTTAGGTACACGTGGTATAATAAAGATGCAACTTTCTTAGTAAGAAAGAAAAGAATAGTTAATATTAAAAGATAATCGCCGTAGTAGGCGGTAAAAGTATTAAATTATACCGACTATATTGAAATATATCGCCGTACAAAATCACTAGCAGAAGGTTATAGTAGAAAATAGAAAGAAATGAAAAAGAGAAGGGTGTGAATTCGTTCCCTAAGTCAGCCAAAGCAGATTATTAGCAATAATTACCAGTAGCACTTAATTACCTTAGTGGCATTTAAAAAAAGCTAATCGCGAAGCAATACGATCAAGGTGACCTTAGCACGTCGTTAGTGGACGTGAGGTCATAAATCGCAAAATACAAAGAATGCGATCGACGAATGTGACCTTAGCGCGTCTTTAGAGGACACGTGGCCGCAGTCGAACGATTATAACTCGTTACTTATGCGGTTGATACACAATAATTATCACACGCGGTAACAGAAAAAGTTATAATATAGAAATGCTTACCAAGCGTAGTAAGACAAAATTTGTCTGTTGTGACCGGCTCAACACAATACCGATCTTCCGAGCACAACAGAACAAAAAGAGAAAATGTCTATTGTGATCAGCACAACACCACCGACTTCCCGAGCACAATAGAACAAGCAAAAAGAAACGATAAATGCCACTAAAATAATTACACACTGCTTAGGAACGATTTCACACATACACAAAAAAATAAAAAAAGACTCACCGGCAGAGGATTCTCAACAAAACCCTACCTATAATATTCCCGTGGGCGCCACTGTAACGTAAAAAGGACTTTTCTGGTGTGTGCTGTTACGTTATCCCTACTAGGGTGTGTCTAAATGAGAAGCGTGATTAAATGTTACAATAAAAATTGATTTAATTGCCAATAGATTTTAGACATCATTTAGCAAGCGTTAGAATTAGAAGCGGTAGAAGCATTAAGTAATGTACATTAAAATTTGACGTTCATAAGCGTCACTTTGTGACCAAGATGAATAAATGATTTTTGACTTTTTGACTTTGACTTTGTTACTTTAATGAAAAAAAACTACTATTTATATGATATTAAAGACAATTTACACAGGGTCGCGTAGTTCGGCGAGGGGTTGGGTTGATGTGGAGAATCCTGCTGCCGATGGTCCAGGAGATGTTGGTCAACTTATCTCGGAGCTGTAGCCGCCGCAAAAGGGCCGAACGCAGCTAGCACCTCAGCTTTTATAGCAGCGGGGGGCCGGAGGCGTCGATGACATGAGTGGGAGGAGTGATCGCGACGTCACAGTGACGTCACAAATTTGACCAGCTTGTTCGTCAAGTGGTTTGTGATCTGACAGCTAGGCGGTCATGGATTCGGTGCCCATCTAGAACAAATCTTTATGTGATGCGCACGACCATTACCATTCGTTCTGTGCCTGAGTGTAATTTATCCATAAAACCTATGTATTTAGAAATAAAAAAGTATGTTCATCAGATATCTGGTTGATCTAGTACTAATAAATAGTGTGGTGATTTCCGATTAGGTGACGTGTCAGAACGCTGATTCTTAGCTAAATAGTTTGATGAAGTACATAATATTTAATAGGCTTGTGGGCTAAAATGTAATTAGTGCTTGATTCGTTCCTTTATTAGATTTTTAACCGCAATACCTGAATTTTTCTTCAATTTCGATCAGCAACATTACTAATTACGACTTTTTACAAAACCTTTTTGAATTTGTCACGAATTGCAAAACAAACCGTGAATGAAGTCTGGTCTGGTGTACCAACTTTTATTTTGTTATATTCGATTTGACAGGTACAAAGTTTGACTTTTTAGTTTTATTTACTACCAAAACGTCAACAACATCAATGGCGGACGCACTGTGTAACGCATAGAGATATTAAGAATAGAGTGGCAGAGTGGGGCCTATTCGTGTCCGCCGGTGGGAGAGAGAACGCAATATTAGAGGCCCCCTGCATCTCTCTCTAACAATAGATGCACAACATCAACATTACGCAGTGGCGTGCTACCTGTAACTATTATTTAAATCAGTTTATTAGTAATCAATAGTTTAAAAGTTGTTTTTATTGATACACGAAGATAGTTTGAAGTGACAAAAATGTTTATATATTTTTAAACTATTGATTACTGATAAACTGATATAAATAATAGTTACAGGAAGCCCGCCACTGCGTAATGTTGATGTTGTGCATGTATTGTTAGAGAGAGATGCAGGGGGCCTTTAATGTTGTGTTCTCTCTCGCACCGACGGACACGACACAGTATTGAGTTAGGTACTGTTCTGCCACTCTATTCTAATATCTCTATGGTGTAACGTAATGCTCTCTGATTGGTGTTCACTGTCACAAGAATAAATATATTATTTTTAGTTTTAGAAACCGAAAAATAACGTTAATCTTACCTTTTTATTATAAATAATATCTAAACTTAAGTGACGTCTACACATAAAAATGAAACTATTTATACTACAATCAAACCGTTTTATTCTTAGTGGACACAAGCTTATTACCCATGACATTGATTGAAACATTTGAGACACATATGTTTATTACATTCAACGCAAATGGTAAATACTTGTTTGGCTTTCATTCCAGCTTCCCGGCTAGTCATGATATCTTTAAGCGACTGATAGCACAAAGTACAACGTCTTCGATGTGGTCGCTTCTCAAATGTGTGTATTTTATACATAGCTTCCGTTGGAGCGACAACTTTGAAGTTCTGTTGGGCCAATGCTGTAAAATTCAATAATACAATAAAATTTACGCCATAAGCCTCACGATAATTATAAAGATGCGTAACTTCAATGCGGGTTTCCTTGTACTTTTAGACAAGTCATTTAACTTATGTGCTTTCAGACTTACAGCTTACTTTCTTTCTTGCAGGGACAGGAAGGGAAGATGAGAACAAAAAAGTAATCTGACAGAGTAGGGCAAAGCTAGCTGTCTTTTTACCTCTATTCTTTTAATTCAATTCAATTTTATTTATCAAAAAACACATACATAAATTTTTTTTTTCATAAAATCAAACTTAAGGCTAAGCGGTTTATTAATAAATTAGGAAGAACACCACTCCTGTACTAGTTAGAAAACTATATCACAGTAAGTGGGTGGTTCCCCTTTACAAATTCTTGTTATGTATTTTAAAAATACCACAAAATAATTATAATATTCGTAAACAAAAATAAAAAGGTAAAGCATTAAAATCAGTTTCTAATTAATAGGTACATACATATAACATTGACGCATTTATTATTAAAATTACGTGTTGTGCATTTTTTTTATTTAACTTTTTTGTTGTTTTGTTTATTGTGGTACAATAGGTGGACTTAATGCCTTAGGCATTCTCTACCAGTCAACCTAGGGTGGTGCAGAGATAATTGTTGGTAGGTGCATGATTATTATATTTTTATTATTTACACAATAATTACTATATTACATAATTACTACTTAAACTATAGATATATATATTTTATATATTTACATATATGTATACATGTATAAAGTATATATAAGTACAAATACATATATTATATATGAATAACAACTTGCAATAATTATAAAATAAATATATACATAATAATATATAAGTCATCGATATATATGTACTAAAATGTCAATGATATAAATGAATAATACAGTCAATATGCATTTATTCTGCCATTTTGCTCCGGAAAAATTCTCGAGCCTTTAGTTTAAAAGTGTACCGATTGTTACCCATCCTGATTTCAAGAGGGAGTGCGTTCCATAATAGGACAGATTGGACGAAGAAGGAAGAGTTAACAAGCCCAGAACTATGGGAAGAACATAAAAGGAGACGATTATTAGACGAACGTAAATGTTTGTCATGATTAGAGCATAAATATTGTAGATATAAGGACTTAGGTAGAAAGAAACAGAGGGAGAGTTAAGAAAGGAGAAAAGAGTAGTTAGGGCACGCAAACTGCGGCGTTGGCAAATAGTTAGCCATTTGAGTTGGGAGCGGTATTCGGAGACATGGTCATATTTTCGAAGGTTGTAAACGAATCGAATGCAGTTATTAAGAAGCCGGTCTAATTTGTTGAGGAGGTCTGCATTCAGGTCGAAAACTTAAGTGTAACATATAAAACTACGAGTCAGCTGAATCGTGAACAGTGTCAGTGTGTTAGTAATAGTTGTGTTTAGCATTTATTTATAATAATTGGATCTCTGCCTTTTCGCCGAAAATTGTTCAGCCGATTATCACTTGCCAACTAACGTTTCGCAGAATTTTATTTCGCAGAATAATCATTTGCCAACTTGTGATATAATTTTGTTTTTATTTCCCAACCTCACAGTTGCCAACTTTACGTTTGGTCTTCCTTTTATTGTCGCAGTTCTAACCTAACCGATGTAGCATATTTAAATGCCCTGTGTAGTGAAATAAAAGGGATTTAGTTCTGGCACTTCGCCGGCCGCTGCCGAAGCACGCTCGCTTCGCTCGCTCGGCTCGTGCGTTGTGGTCGCAGTTCTAACCTAACCTAACCAGCCATTGTTTCAGTTGACGTGTATTGTTTATCAGCATACTAACCTAACCTAACCGATTCCTTTCGATTTCACCTGAAGTTCCCGAAACATCACCTGAACAGACGAAACGTTATTCGTCTAAAAGTTGTCTGGCCTAATAATTTGATAAAAGATAAATGCCCCAAACGTTTTTTGTCATTACAATAATCAGCTTAACAATAATTCTACCAAATGAAACGTTGTCATACAAAAATTTGACAATCGTTAGTCGTCAAAGTGAAAAATAGGCGAAACGTTGGTTGGCCAGTGATAATCGGGCATGCATGGCCATATTGCTGACACTTGAAACACCGAGTCACTAAGGTAAAGTCTCTAACAAGGCACGAAGACCAGTTTATAAGAACTCGATCTTTTTTCATGAGGGCTTTCCTTAACACTGCAGAGACTTCTATGATGAAGTTGCCGGTCTCACCGTCCTTCTTGCCTGACTTATGGCTTAGTTTGACGCTATTAAGGAAAGTTTCAAGGTCGCAATCTGGCATCACTTCTGCTACATTTTGGTGGTATAGGCAGGAAAAAACTTCCCTTTCTTGCTTACAAGTGGGCACACCTCTATCTTAAGACCTGAGCTCGTGAGCTGCACTGATTTCTTGAGCTTCTCAATGTCTAGGGAATATGCATGTGATTCAGATATAAGCGAATATATTTTATGACATTCTTTATCGGTAAAGAAAGACACCTCTAACATTATTTTATATTTAAACACTCTACAATCGCGAATTTTATTTCATAAAAGTTGGAAAATATACGAGCGAAATTTTAAATGTCAAAACGCAACGCTATTGCCTAGACACCAACGTGACGTCACCGTTCGCAGAGGATATGTCAAAACCACAGTATCCAATCTCTTTGGTCAAAACAGTACCAGACATTTGACAGAGTTGACAATTAACAACTCAATCGTTGCGAACGCTGACGTCACCACAAAGCGTGCTAAAATGGGGGTGTTTAAACTAGCTCAATAGCTGCAATTTTCAACATTTCATTAAAAATAAATTTAATGTTGACTTTCCACAACTAATATTTTTTTTACAGTATTGTATTAACATAATTATATAAACGATAGCAACAATAAAAAAAATCATGCATATTTCCTATTATGACACCGCCATTTTTTATTTTGTGTAGGCCCCGTACGTGCAGTTTCATCTGCTTAGGGCTAATAATCTTTTGGACAAGGGATTTTCTGTCCTCACTCGACTTCAATTTATCACTAGGATAAATGGCTACTGAGTTCATTTTCTTTGGCTGTATAAAATTATTAGGTCCTTTTTTTACCATGTCCGCAAATGAAATGGTCTCGGGAGGTTTTGATATTTCTTCAATGGTCCGGGTGAGGTCTTGTAGCCGCTGTGATAGGTCTAACTGATCTTGAAGTGACTGTACAAATGTTTGGGCTTGGATGAGTCTAATCTTCAGGGCCTGGTACCGTACCGCCATATGCGATATGGCAGTACCCACAGTACGGCACAAATTGTTGATGCGCAACTTCTGCCCCGAGTTCATTTTGCCCTCAGCTACAATAGCACACACCCCATTGAGACTTTCTTCAATCATGGTCATCCACGAGTGTATCTCCGGTGTTTGCATCACTTCGCGAACATCTTCATCTTGGCTCGGCGCATTAGGTCTTGTTGCGGGTGCAGGTGCAAGCTCTGCCGACGGTGTAGGAGGCGGGGAGTGCAGGGTCCTGCTACTCCGGTTGAAGCGGCTGTGGTCCATTATTGGTGTTGATTCTCTTAAACACGATCCATATTTAAAATTAAAGTTATATTCATTACACTGGTAAGTTTATAACCGATTGCCGGCAAACAAGGTCACGATTCAGCACTTTATATGTTTATTTTAATTGATTTTTAACACGTCTGTACTCAACGAAAGGTGCTAGGTATACTGTGATTGTAATTGACATCGCCGGAATCATATCAGCTTAGCATCACTATTGTCAATGTCCTACGGTTAACCATTTACCATCAGGACGCCGAAAGTGTGGTTGCTGCCATATACTATGTATATTCTATATATTCGACCACATACATACATCACCATCTAGTCCCAAGCTAAGCAGAGCTTGTGTTATGGGTACTAGATATTGGATAAACATGCATATATACATTTTTTGTAAATACAAACGTACTATATAGAAACACCCAGACCAAGACAAATATCCATGTTCATGCACACAAATGTTTGACTTGAGCGGGAAGCGAACCCGCGACCATGGGCGTAGCAGTCGCCTACACTCCCGCTGCGCCAACGGGTCGTCATTATATACTAATAAAATAACGTCTGCAATACTAATCACTTTTAAAAAGTAGATTATATACTGTTCTTATTGTTTTTAGAAAACGTGTATACATAGCTTATTGCAGCTTTTTCCTACTTACTAGTCCTAAATTCTTCACTGTCACAAAGATAAGTGGTTGTTATATCAGCACTGTAAGATTAACAGCCATTAAGTATATAAGACTAATTTATTCCTTAAACGAGTACCTACAGTGACGCCTATATACCAAACAAGTAGATTTAGAAATAAGAAAGAGAAAAGTAGGTGGTACACGTTTATTAGCCTGTAAGGCAGTTCACAGTACCTACAATATAAAGTATAAAATTACACGTGTCATTACACAATAAGAGATCAGCTGAGTAATACACAGTTTGCCATCTTTGTCTATACTCGTAGATAGGTACTACTCCATAGAGCACACTTGAATTTGTGATTTTTATTTAAGTAGAATAATAGTCGAGGTAGAGCCACTTAAAAAATATATTGATATATGTTAATGGCATTTTGTAAATAGTCTATCTCAAATAAACAGGATTTTGTGGTGAGCACGATTTCCACAATTTTAAACTGTATTTGAGTGTAATATGACTGTATATAAATATTTAAAATGTTCCCAAGGTCAATGTTAATCAGTCCATTGTACCATTGTACCTACTTACGTGCATTGTTGAGCTTAGAAATAGATAACTAACTGTCCCAGTATATTTACATTTTATTTTACTAACTATATCAAGTGCGCGCTATATCTGTAGCACATAAAAGTATATAAATATCCTACACCCGTATAATATTTGTATATCATGACTAAAAATACGTCAAAATACATAAAATATTCAGTCTCAATAATCAGAATGGTTGTGATCGTTCTTAACCATTACAATTTCGTTGTAGAACGTATTGATGCGAGCGATGCATCCAGACTTATTACACCTCCACGACACTCGATCAGCATTCTGATAATTCCTGGAGTAACGCGATCCTTTGTAGAGAAGCATTGTCGTACCCTTGTGTGTTCTTAAAAAGTGAGCTGAAAACATACCAAAATTTATTCACCATAATCTATTGTATTTTAAATACTGTACTTATGAAATTCTCAATACTCATTTCGTACTAAGCTCATGTTCAAGTTTATATTTATAACTAGACTTTGCGGACGGTAAGTATACACCTATACCAATCTATTGGAGAAATCCGGAGAAAAATCGGTTCAGTAGTTTTTATGCTCATCGTGTTCATACAGGCAGTCAGGAAGAAAGACTTCCTTTATAATATGTCTTATATATGCAACGATTAACGTTAAATATCCTAATTGCAGACCACAATAACATCTTATATGTCCGTAGTTATTTTAAGAAATATTCGTTTGAAGTTTTTAGTCTCTGACAATCATAAATGACACACTGCCCATAGGCTAGGACACTGATGTAAAATAAAATTCAAATAAACATAGCAACTAAATTATAATTTTATTTCGTTTCTTATTTCGTTATATTAGCATGGTCATCTTATTTTTTTTCGTTTCGAGTTATTCTTCGTCATCGCTACTAGTGTCAGGATACATATATATATCAGGAAATTCTTCTTCTTCTTCCAATGAGGAGCTTATATCACCTTCAATTTCTGCTTCTCCTGACATGCTTTTATCATCAGTTACTTCTTCAATTTTTATTTCATCTGTAGTGCTAAGTTTTGTTCCTAAATAATAAAACAGAAAGGCACTAAAATACTTATCTACCGAATGATAAGGTCACGGCCTGTTTGCTTAGATCATGTACACGAAAGGCTGCATCAAGGTTTTGTTGAGGCTTTATGGTTATCGCACTCATCTAGTTTGTTGTCACAATCAACATTCAACATTGTGCTACCATCATAATTATGGCCTAGCATCTATAACCGCAAACGCAGTCATCGGACAATAAAGCATTGAAAATACTGTTTTTATAATCAAATCGCCATACATTTATTACATTGCATAATTATACATTAGTAAGAGAAATATCTTTTATTTAGGTAAGAGATATTGTTCTAACATATCTGCGAAAATCTAAGAAAAGTGTTTGATGGTTAATTCTTCTTCTTCTTCGTATCAATAGTTCAGATTAAATTCAGATAGTTACTTATATTCTAAAAAAATGAATATAAGAGTAATTCCAATTCTTCATCAGAATCATAATCTTCACTACTTTCCACTGCATCGCTATTGTTTACATCATGTTCACTTTCACCATCTTCGTTGCAAGTTAACTCTTCGTCGTTATCAACAACCTCACAATTATCACTCTCAGATTCTTCTCTCGGTTCTGCGTTGAGGTTGTTTTGGTCTTCTAACATAATTTCGGACTCATCGGTTGACTCAATTTTGATGTCTGCTCTTATCTGCCTGTTTCTAGAATCTAAAATTACAACACGGTTTTAATGTCAACAAATTAAATTGCCAGATCATAATCAACGGAATAATATTAAAATGTAGCATAAACTGTTTACTTATGATTTAGTAATACGACACAGATAACAATTTATTAAATCAACCATTATACAAAAATTGGTCACATTTCCTTAGCGTTTTCTAAAGCATGTCAAATAAATTAAGCCGTTCCATTATTTCACCCGTATCATGATCTTCATCATTCAAATCATTATATTTAGAAGCAAAGTTACGTTGCTTTTTATTTTGATATTTCTTATGTTTATAAGTCACTTTTTCAGGTATTCCTTCAGACGCATCACTGCAATCTTCTACAAAGATGACGGTTTTACCGACCTTGATATGTCTGCCTCTTTTCTCTTGCTTCTTTTTAGAACCTAAAATTAGAAAACCAATAACACCTGTGCAGATTAGGCACACATAGTATGTTTTCACATAGGACTGTGAAGAAAGTAGATATGATGTACTACATTTTATGTATTCAAAACAATTAAATTTTCATAACAGCACTTTCATTTCTGATGTTTGAAAACTTGAGAGAGATTACCAAGTACTAAACTATTTATAGCACCACCACCAACTAAAACTTCACCCTATCAAATATTAGTACACCATATACAAATGAAAATTATACACACGTCATTTTGTATCAAATATAATATTCACAATCGGAACACAAAATAATGTAAGTACATAAATAGGCAAGGCGATGTTTATTAAACACGTAAAACAATACCTATGACCCTAACTACTAATCAAAAGGCTTCCAGGGTTAGGTTTCCACCCAGAAAAATCTTTGTATGTTGAACACGATTATTCGCTTTGTAATATATCTCAATATGTAACATAATAATATGTATAAGAAAAATAAGTACATAGGTACATTTATCAATTATCTGATTGCCATAGTACAAGCGCTGCTTAGTTTGAGATCAGTGTGAGAAAAAGAAAAGAAAGAAAATATAGAAGTCTCATTAGAAATTACTCTCACAGAGATTCAGATCAGTGTGAGAAAAAAGAAAGAAAAACTAAATGAGGCTCTTTAGAAACTCGAAAGACCAGGCGAAGGCAATTTTATTCCTTGTCTGTTAACAATAAACATGCTTCAGAATGTTCTTTGCAGAACTCAATAACTTTGGCATACTGAGTTTTGATCCGTCGATTGCAGATTTGTTTATTTTGACAGAGCCAGGATATCACGCCGTCTTTGCCTTCGTAGTTCTTGTAATATTTTACACCGGCGTGAAGTAAACCGCAGGCACCGCGGGCTGTTAAAAAACCAGGGATCCCTAAAAGAGCACGTTGAAATATAATTTGGATGAAATATTAGCAATTTAAAACAGCAAAAACATTACCCTTCCTTTTGGCTTCGCCGTAGTCGGGTAAAAAGAGTAATTGTCAAAATATTTTTGATTACAAGCATTATCCTTACCAATACTGTGTTTTATTTACATACTAAAACCAATTATTTTTTTTCTTAGAATTACAGTTCTATGAATTCATAATAATATCAGTTGTCTGATTACCATAGTAAGGGCAATACTTTTAGGATTTAATGTATGGACCCAAAAAAATTCAGTGAGCAACAGATAACATTTTATTTACCAACAAAAATTTACAATTTGTGTGTCGCAATTTACAAAAAAAATATCTGCTATTATTAAAATTGCACTATTTATCATTATTTGTAGTAGGAATATACACATTGCAAGTCTTAATAAAACAAAAAAACATAAGTTTCATTCGTTCTCTTATAACGAAAGGTACGTTTTAGAATGTTCATTGAAGAACCCAATAACGTTCCTACTACGAGTTTTGATTTTACGACTACACACATGTTTATTTTGACATATCCAGGAGACTACGCCTTTTTTCCCTTGTAATTCTTGTAGTACTTACTTTTGGCCACCGCACCGAATCTCGCGGCAACCGCGAGCCGTTTTGAAAAACTTTACACCTAAAATTGTGTCAAATGTATTATATAAAATAATAAAGAAGTAAAAAGCAGCAAATGCTGAGAAAACCTAGCTTTACTTTTTCAACGACGGAACTACTAAAATAAAATACTTATCTCTTGGAAATAGGACCCCACAATAAGTACATAACACGGAAATAAATGTATACGACTTGTTGCGATTTTAAAACGTCTAATATTATAATAGACGCAAAGGTGCATTCCGCCAAAATAATAGATGCAATAGCGACTACGAACAATATAAAATACGATACTTAAATGTTATAAGGAAGACTTTTTAGTCACTGAAAAATGATCGTACTTTAACAGATTCAGTTCAAAATTAGGTCTATAAATCTCAGTGCTACCGACTATGGTTGTAACACTTGATGCTAAAAAATTTTTCACACTGATTAATAATATAGGCTTTTATAGAAGTTCTTTAACAGAAAATAATCACGATAGCTTAATTAAAGATATAAGCACCACTGTTGTCCCCGACGTTTCTACCGTGTAACTACTAAATTTAAAAAGTAAACGCTTAAATCCTTCAATTACAATGTTCTCTGGTAACTGGGATTGTCGCTCCACAAGCACGACAGTTGTAAGCCGAGAAAATGGGGGAAAACAGAGCTATTCATACCTTAAATCAATTAAATAAGTCGATTAAGACCCGAAAATAAACTTGTGTAATGTATACAAAGGTGAAAGCTTTCTTCGATTACAGCGAGATAACACGATCTCTTTTTTCACGTTTCAATATGGTACCTAGGTACTCCAAGAAACAATTCCGACAGCTTTTACCAGTGATGAAGCACAAAGTGACCACACTTAATACAATACACAGGCGATTTCTTCTGACAAAGTTTGCAACGGCCCATATTGGTTTCATCAACATGAAATGTCCCACATTATCATATCTAATTGATTTATCAGGATCCCACCTTCTGTTTGTCATGCTATCGTAATTTTTTTTCAGCATTCGGTAAAGTACTGTTAAAGGCAGTTACTTTTTGTAGTAAATTCTTATATTATTATATTAAATGTCAAAAGAAACAACGAATTAACAAACCTATGACATGGAGGATATAAGGATTTACAAATGCAACATCCTTAGGTTTGTCGAATTTTGTATTTATTACAATGTGTAAATCGTGCTTATTAAAAATATCCTAATACAATCCACTTTTTTATGACACTCCGGCTAAATATAAAATCATAACAAGATCCGTAGAGAAAAACAACCCGCTTGGCTGTAGTTTGTGCTTAACGACTTCGTAAAATACAACAGTGTTAGAAATTTTACTATCTTTCATTGGTGTACCGCCGTAATCAAAGTGAATAGGTGGAATAGTGACCTAGATGAATAGGTAAATGATTTTGACTTTACAAAATCATTTACTTATTCATCTAGGTCACAAGGTGACGCTTATGAACGTCAATTTTAAAATTAAATTACTTAATGCTTCTACATTTACTGCCTCGTTCGCAAAGCAATAGGTAGAACCACGAGAAAGAACGGGCAATAAAACTCGTGGCCACTCTCACCAATCACCAATATTGTGGTACAAATTTTTATTTTTGTAAGGAGCTGCAACCTTTACACGTTGTACTTAATTACTTGTAAATAGTAATTAGTTACAGACATAATACTTAAGCAATTAATGCTTACTTAATTAAGTGCTTTTGTTTAGGTAGATTAATATTAATGTAGCCCATGTCCTTTTTCGTATTCCTGTACTGTACCAGTCTCTTCTTTAGTAGAAATATCATATCTTTACCACAACGTATAGTATCACATAGTTTGCCTGTTTTACTTCCTTAATATGCTATCTGGTATAAAATTTCTTGCATTTTATCCTACAAGAGGCACAAATCTTCTCTGATTTCGCAGCATAAGAAATATCGGCACCCTCCAATTCCACTTTATCGGTATTTCTAGTCTAGAATGCATTTTAGACATACGCAAGATCGGTGTTTGGGACACATAGGCTTTTTGCATTTGGAACAAGCATGCTTAGTTTTCCTATCTTTCTTCCTGGGACAGTAGAAGCAACGCCGTTGTCGAGTTATTAGAACAGTTGCTGCAAAATATTTACATCGATTATAAAATTTTAACATGTGGAACGTATTATACATACCTAAATAGGTATGATAACCGATTACCTTTGCTTAACTTTTTTGCATCAGCAAACTAAAGTAGTGTCCCAGACTAGCCCCGCCGCTACGATTTCACATCGTTATCCGAACCGCGCGTAACAATCGATAAAGATTTTAAAACATTATGAATTACGTTTGATTTTCAATCATTTACCGATCTCTAGAATGTCGTATTCCAGTGACCTGTCGGGTTAGGCTTCCAAATAACATTCAAGGAAACAAAAATGTATTGAAACACAATATAATTCATAAAAGGAGCAGTCTATCTTTAAAATAAGTATTTTATTTACAAAGGGAATATTACATTTTAAAATGTCTATAATGTAACGTATAATGTAACTATGTTTAATTAACATAGTTTTAAAATACGTAATAATAATTATTTGAATATATCACCGAATTACATATACTTAAAGTTTCGAAATAAACATAGATTTTAGAGATCAACAAATTCATGAAATATTCGATTTCTTTAACGATCTATCTTTAAACTTACTTAAAGTCTCTGTCAACTGACACGGAACGAACAAAACGTCTTTAACAATTCACAGCTCAATTCAAAGCTTTTTCATATGTGGATAATATTATCATGTCCTCATTATAAATAAGTACCTCTATATTTATTAACTGAAATTATAAAATATAAATAAGGCTGCTTTATCGATATGTGATTAGCACAACGCAATATAGCTGCGTATTAAGTATATTGCCAAAGTCTACGTAATAATTCTACCTACTTCTTATCCAATACTACTGCAGTTGTGACTGTAAACTATACCAGGAGATGGCTTTAGTCACCCATTCCAAGCAGTCGTAATAAAAGATATAAAACACATATGAAAACACTTCAATTAATATCAACTAATTCACAACTCCACAGTAAACAACAACACGTAATATTCTTTAACAATATTATCTTTCGATACGCGTCAGTGGACAATGACGCTTATGTCAAACTAGAGGACGCCCGCAGCTACGCCTGCATTTTTTTTTATTTACCCGTTTTGGCCGATCCCGTGGGAATTTCGGGAAATCCCTTCATAGTGCACCCCTACGGTCCGCAAGGAACATACATGCCAAATTTCAGCTTCCTGTGCCCAATAGTTTCGGCTGTAGCGTGTCTGTCAGTCAGTCAGTAACGCAAGGATTCTATATATTAAGATAATTGCTCGAAATCTATTAGGGATCTTTCTTCACTTCGGGATTTGGCGTCCGTAACCAGAGATCGTTTTCGGAGAGAATTCGAGGGAAATTGAGGGCATGGAGGGCTAGACCTGCAGCTGTTGGAGATGTGATTGGGGAGGGAAGGATTGCTGCATATTATGTAGACAGTCCTGTGCGATTTGGCAAGCCTCTAGGGCGGAGTTGGACGAAAGCACCGTTGCCACAGCGCGCGTGTGATGGTGGGGCGTGATTGTGCTCGTCTCCAGATGCGACCAGCTTGCCCGATATGACTCTGACTCGCGCCCGGCACCCCATATGCTTCGAAGAACAGTAGAAAAACCGGCCGCCTACTTGCGAGTACGTATAGCCGCGTAGCACCAGGATGTATTTCCCCTTCTCCGTAGCGTAGGTATGAACTGCACGTCTGTAATACCAGTAACATTTAGTGACACATACCTACTGATAAAAAAAAATACTTTATAACAATATGTACATAAGTGCTCGCTTAATCTGACAAAGTTGGATTACCTACAAAATTCTTGATATAACGTCACAAATCCTGGAAAATCAAATTGCTACGTTTTTTATACTTTACTCAAAATTAAGTTTTATCGAAAAGTCGACTTTTACCTTAGCCTTGTTTTGCAAATTATCGGTTACTCGAAACAAAAGTAAATAGTAAGTATATAACATATAACCCAAGACATAATGTAAAATTAGGCTCTTCATTTTTTCGTGTTCGTCCACTAAAGAAATTATAATAATTATGTATGAAATTACCTAGCTAGTAAAATAGCTTTGAACAAGGTTTTTATAAATGATGTCTTTTGATCCATCTGCATGTTGGTGGACATACCAAAGGTACAAAAGGTTATCAAAATTTAACTTTACTTAGTTTGCGATAGAAATATCGAGTGTTGAATCCACTAGTCAGTTGTCCTTGCTGATAATTATTGAAGACTTATAAGATTGAGATAGGTGGCGTAGATCTGGCGGACCGTATGTTATCAGTGTGTCTACAGTACGTTAGGTAGGTATACAAATACCGTACTAAAAGTGGACTCAAAGATTTTTTTCACACAAGATTGATTTATCAGTGTGCAAAGCATGCCTCTAAAAAAAATCAACAGCTGCAATCCTTTAAAATGGATCTAGGAGAAGGTCTCATAGAAATGTACACAACATCTGGCACCGAAAGTGATTCCCCAACTGTTTCAGAGTTCGAGCTTGTTCCTAAACGCAAGAGAGGCAAGCCTTCAACAATACTTCCATCTGAAGCAACGGTTTGCAGCCGCAAAAATTATGCCTGAATTTCATGACGTACAATCAAGATGTCGTCATTGCCATTATAATAAAAGTTGCACTAAATGTAGTAGCTGTAACGTAAGTCTATGTAGGTATGACTAAACAGAGAAACTGTTATAAGTAAATCTTTTCATGAAAAGTAATGTTTTTATTTATTTTATATTGTTTACAGAGATAACGAATCTCATACTGAAAATGATTCTAAATAGATCCATATTTTGAGCATGTAAGCAGAATTTACAATTAACATAAAAACTGATTTGAGGTATAATTTATTATGTCTTTAAAATATCATTCCACAGAATTGTACACTAACATAGACGCAATGTATGTACATGATCACAAAAATAATATAAGAGATTTTTAAACTACAGCTCAATGTGAGTGTGATGAGAACAAAAAACGGTATTTTCTTTGCAGGAACTTATGCCTTACCATATATTCTTAGGGAAAAAGTAGGTACCCCATTTGCTTTTTTTTTTCACTTTATCTTCACTTTAAACAATAATGTTGTTCTGGGCTGCAGCTACTATAGGGATTATGTCATCACATAAGGACAATGGGTATTAATTAGTCATATAGGTATTATCGCTTGGGCCTTACGGGGATAATGAATTATAGTATTTAAATGATTAGGTATACATTTTTAAAAGTTTGTAACAACTTTGCAATGGACGCAAACTTCTTTTATTATACAGTGATATATAATATTCTACCACATTCACACAACACCATCTAGTCCCAAACTCAGCAAGAGCTTGTACTATGGGTACTAGATAATGGATAAACATACATATATACTTTTTTTTTGTAAATACATACATATTATACATAGAAACACCCAGACCAAGTCAAACATCCATGTTCATGCACACAAATGTTTGACTTGAGCGGGAATCGAACCCACGACCTTCGGCGTTGCAGTCGCTTACACTCCCGCGGCGCCAACCGGTCGTCATTAATATAGGGTAAGATGGTGTAACAGGGCGCGGTCGATAAGAGTACGCATCGAACTTTACGCCGACCCTGTGCGAGATTTGCGGCTACCTTTAGTTGTGTTTAGGTCCAACAGTTATAAAGATTGCGCTGCCAAAAAAATGGAATTTGGTTAAAAACGGAGACACCAGGCAAGTCAATAGATTTTTGCTCATTTTGATCTAATTTTCTTGCGACTGGCATGGATTTCTGCTCCTAAACTAATAATTGAATAAGAATATTTATTAATTATCCAAGTAATGTATGTACTTGGCTAACCGATTCGTACGAAAAACTTCCCACATCTTTCAATAGATGGGGCAGGGGGTTCAATGTCTTCGTGAAGGGCGAGGTGTATAACAGTGCGCACGATGTGTGTGTATAAGATTGCGCACGCACTCTTATACGATATTTATTTTCCTACTGTAGTTTGTGAGTAAAATAAAGTGTAATTTTACAAACTAAATATGTTTTGTGTATTTACAGAATGCCAGTCATAAAATGCAGGCCCCTGACTGTGGCTTTCACACTGTCCTAAAAAAATACTATGCCAATTAATGTGAAAAATGGTTGCGTATCCGTCCTGGCAGAGCAGTCACTCTGTTCCAAATGGGCGGAATTTTTACACCAACCTACTTAAAAGCTGCAACCCTATCATGTTTAGCACAAAGTTTCAAAGTTACTGGCATTGATGTTTTTACCGAAGCTGATTTTTAGCAAGTTCAGTAACAGACAGAGATATAGAGTCGTCTGCACCTGTGGTTTCAGAGCCAGACCCATAGCCACAACCACCAACGAGGGGCCCAGTTCAGTTAAACTCGCCATTTATTGACACACCTACAGGATACACCTATTGATGATGCGCGCACTCTTGTACAACCCGCCGCGCACTTTTGTACACCCGGGTGTAAAAGAGTGCGCGATTTTATTTTTTTATTTTTCTTCAGTTCATCCTTTAATGAATGGAGTTACTGGAATTTGTACTTCCATAATTTGCTAACTAATATATATCTAGAGATATAAATAAATCATGTTGATTTTTCTAAATATTATATTTTATTTTTCACGGGGACTCAAAGTTAAAAATCAACATATTGTTTGTCTCCAGCATTCTAAACATAGGTTATTTTTGAAAATTTTACGACTTCGAGTCCAAGTAAAATTGATTTTACTTTTTTAGGGAAGAGACGCTTAACAGCTGCCGAACGTGCAGCGCTGTTAGATACCGAGACCGTCTTAAGGCACAAGAACCTGGAAAATGGATGCAATTGAAAGCAAGGAAAACAATGCACAATAGGTTGAAGTAATGTACCGATCGACCAACTAGACGGGAGCCAGCTGCTAGACGGGAGCAATGTAGAACCTTAAAGAGAAATCAGATCCGACAAATTTCTATAATTATAATCAACATATTTAAAAGATTTTATTTCAAAGTTGAAATAAACATTGTTGCTCTGTAAAAAGTGAAACACGGTGATGGTTGACATCAGACTATTTTATTTCAAACTCATCGATTTTCCTTGCATTTGTCCACGACTTCGCTCGCGTGGAAAATCTTGTCTACTTCACTTTTTTTAAATACAAATTTATCTTTTTCTTCTGGCAGTCATTTAGTTTCTTCCCTTTTTTCTTTATACATATAAGTACCTAATGTACCTCAATGTTTTATCACGTAGCATGTACCTACAGATATACTTAGTAGTAGGTACATAGATAAAGTTGACTAAGTGGTACTTCAGTTTATTATGTAAGGTAACAATTGCCCTTTGTACCTACCTATTACCTACAATTAGCCTGCAAATAGGTAGGTATATTTGTACGTAAAGATTTCGTCATAACAACGTACCTAGTACCTACCTAGCAACTTCTGATTTGTCGAACTCAATGGAAGCCAAAGCGCGACCGAAGATGGTAACTGACAACTGCATTTTTTGGATTTCATCGCTCACTTCGCTAAACTAAAAGAAATTTTGAACTGATGACGTCACTAGCAGTTCAGAGGATATGTCAATCGATAAGGTATTGGGGAAGATGCGGCAGCTTCATAAAGTTTTTATGTTTAGTCCTATAGAATTATCTCTGGTATCGATACCTATATCGATTCATCAAAAATCAATAGTCTCACTGTCTGACTTTATATTAAAACTAGAGGACGCCAGCAGCTACGCCTGCATTTTTTTTTAAATTTACCCATTTAAATCTATCCGTGTGGTGATGGATAAATAATACGGATTGTCACCACCCCATATCATCCCATGGGTGTCGTAAGAGCCAACAGAGGGAGCATATTATGCAGAGAACAGCACTGTAAGAGAAAGAAAACTTGATACAACCCCTATACCAACCCGTTTGGCCAGCGTGGTATAGTAGGCCAATTCTTCCATTCAAAGGAGAGGCCTAGTCCAGCAGTGGACTGTTAAAGGCTGATGATGATGACCCGTGTTGGCCGATCCCGTGGGAATTTCGGGAAATCCCTTCTTAGTGCACCCCTGCGGTCCCCAAGGAACATAGGTACATGCCATATTTCAGCTTCCTGCGCCCAATAGTTTCGGCTGTAGCGTGTCTGTCAGTCAGTACCTACCTGAGTACCTAACGCAAGGATTTTATGTAATAAGATCATAATTTTTTTATAAATACACTTGTACGGCTTTTTATAAAAGAAAACATAAAAAATAATAAATGTATGAACGTGCCCCACATGCAGGGCACTTTCATACAGCCTTTATTTATCAAAATCAAAGTATCAGTGTCAAAATATAGGGGTGCAACGTTTTTATAAACATACCTACTATAAAAAGAAAATAACATAAAATCGGTGTAATTTTGCTTCTTATGGCACCAAGGGAACTAAGCAGGAACGTGATTGATCAGAAAGACTCATTAGTCTTTCTGATCAGTCCCGTTCCTATTTAAGTCTAGCCACTAGTATCTTCGTCCTTCATCATCATCATCTGCGTCCTTACTTACTTCTTATTTGTTGTTTGTGCATTAATTCCATACTCTACGAATGAGCCCCGTACACTCATGTATGAATCTACCCCTTGACAAGAAAATGAAATGAAAATATCGTTAAAAAAGCCAACTAAGTATATAGGGTGTAAAAAGACCCTTAACGAAAACTGAAATCCCATGTTGTACCAATCACTACGAACATTTTTTACTTCGGCACCATACATGGGAAATTACTGGTTCAGGAGATATTGAGGCTCAAAGTTAGTACTTACGGATTTTTTCTAATTAGGGACAAAATCGATGCATTTACCCCGTTATTATGTTCTTTAAATGCCCTATGACCCCATGGATAAGTAGGTATTTCGAGCATTTCACGCGCGCGCTTTTAATTGCGGTTTAAAAAATGTGAAATATAAAAAAATATCGTTTCCCGGGTTTTATTTTTGGTTAGTATGACTTGGCATGTTTTCCACAACGAGTAGACTTCAGCTTGGTCATCACCAAGCCGAAGACCCATCGGTCTTGTGACACCCTGTATATAGAATAATTCGCGACTCATTTCACAAATTTGACCCTATTATCTTTGAAATAAAATAAAACTAAGTAAATAATTTAAAGAGCAGCTTTTATTGAAAAAAAGGCGTTTAAAGTGAGGGTATAAAATTACTTACACCTGGTCGCATCACATTTCGTATCACACCGTTGCCCGTTTGTCGCTAGGCCCTGTCAAACTCCGTCAGCTGCCACACACATTTTAATGTGCGTCTAACCTCAGGTATGTCTAGTGTATGAAGGTGCCCCTTGTATGAATCTGCACCACTTTCCCCGACTTAGTAATACACTTAAATAAAACATTAGTTTATTACTGATGATCTTGGGTTTGATATCCGACACTTACGTACGTTACGTTTGTCACTTTCAACACTGTCAATTATACAGAGATGTGCAAAATAGGTTATAAAATGAATTTAAATGCAAAATGCAAATACTTTTTGTATTTTGCTATTTCAAATACAAAATAGTTTTTCAATTTATATTTAAAATACTAAATGCAAAATACGTATTTATAAAATGCTTTATTAAAATAAAATACTTTTAATTTTCAATTATTTTTTATTTTGTCAGAATGTTTATTTATTTTCGCCAGCTTTCAGGCTGGTTAATTTACTTTGATAACTTACTTAAATTAAATTTACTTAACAGATTTTAATTAAATAATTTGCTCAAATGCACTGTCGCTCATCTTTCTCCTGTGAGGCCTCATAATCATGCAGCCATAAGAAAAAAGCCTTTCTACCAGTGCAAAGCTAGACAAGCAAGTATATTTCAAGAATAACATTTACTGTAGGGTATTTATTTAATGATTGCAGACTGACATCATTATCCTTCAAATATTGCAATGATTCCAGGTCAATAGTGGTGTTTGCATTTGCACTATCACTAGCTAGTGAGGAATCCAAATCAACATAAAACATGTAGTATGATTCATTTTTTTTCTTTCTTGTGTGCTGATTGAGATGTATTATTATTTTTAGTTTTCTTACTTCTGCAAGGAATAGCTCCTTTACATGTTCTCTATTTCCTTTTGGCACCCATTTTAATTCAAAAGTAGTAAACCATAGTAAGAAAAAAAAAACTTTCTTCATCACATTAATTATTAATTCTTTGATGTTTACAAAACTTAGCAAAAAGTATTTTGCATTTTGCAAATACAAAATATGTCCTAAAAGTTATTTCAAATAAAATATAAAATGCTTTTCTAAAAAAAGTATTTAAATAGAAAATGCAAATAGGTATTTTGTATTTTGCATTTTAAATACTGTTATCTTTAAAATGTCACATCTCTGCAATTATAAATAATTATCATACTTTTGTGTCTGTCCTTCGTTATCAGTAAAGATACTGTTGGGCTTTGTGGTTGATCATGGGGTTTCAGTAGGTACAATATATTTTTTGATTTCAATTAAAATACTCTCAGGAACACAACAAATGTGTTCTGTAGAAGTCGTATTGACTTGATCTTTGATCCAACTTGGATATTATACAATACCTACCCATGCCTTAGTATATGAAGCCATGTCTATCTTCTTGTCTACTTAACTGTAAAAACCTATATTCTGTCAAATCTGGCTATTATAGTTAGCGAATCCCGGCCTCCCAAAGTGAAAGTCTTGGATGCAATCTTGATAACGCTGGGACGATGATGATGAAAGTTGTTAATTTTAATCAGTTAAGCTCCAATTGAAAAGCAACAAACTACTCAGTTGGTGCTGAGTCTGCCAAATTAACAGCTTTCCTAAATTGGTTATAAATTGTGGCTATTTTTTATTCTCAGTGTGAGCTCATCCATACCTACCTGCAATTTCATTAGCACCGTAATCGAAAAACATGGAAACATTCGACGTACCTAAGTATTTGATTTTGATCAAGCAATATAATTATGATATAGCCAAATTGGAAAATGTTAGACAATCAGACAAAGTTCTCCCTACAAAATATAATTCTCAAAGGTCTGCATTGTTAGTGGGGTGTCAAATGAAAGATAAAATTAAAATTAGGTATATCATACTACTTCTGATAGCGCTGAGTCACCAATCAGTTGTAACTTGTTTTGTTTTGGCTAACTGAACAGCGATCAAAGCCAAACTTTGTGACGAAGATTTTCACGATCTTTCTAGTGGACAGTTAATTCGCTAGAATGCTCGCCAGAACGCTCGATATAATGGTCGCGAAAGCCTCTTTTGTTTCTTGTTGTGTAACATTCGTAAGAATGCTCATTACGTGTCAATGCTCAAGTAAGTATATCAGAGGGGTTAGGGGGCAACTCGTCCTCAAAGGGCCTAGCCAAATGGCTTAAACGCTAGACGAATAGGATAGAACACGATAATCAATGTATGGGATTGACATAAGCTTACGACACATATTTCGATTAAAATTACAGGTAGAATGTCTAAATGGTAGCCTAGTGGCAGTTTAGTCTATTCGGCAAAACGAGCTTTTTGGCAACAGGGTCATACCAAAGAATAGTGGGTGTCACGCAACATTTAGGTACCTGAAACTACCGCTAGTCGTTATATAAGGAAAGTTGTAGATGCACTCAACAGCAATTATATGCTGAGAAACATTACTTTTCACTTTACCGTGGGGGCGCACCATTGTTGCGTCGCGATGGGGCCGCAGAGGAAGAGGAGATGCGGTGTTGCGTTGCCGTCCTCACTATCCTCTGCGGTCGTTGAGGGTTTTGGCGGCGGAGCCCAACACCTACATCCGCCGCCAAGAGGGTTTTGTTCGAGGCCCGCCTGCCCATCTGGCGGGCCAATACCCGTCGAGGGGTAGCGAGGAATGCTTCGGCGATACCCGACCCTCCGACACACGGCTACATGAGGTTGCACCAGAATATGATTCCGTATCTAATTATAATTGATTCAGCCAGTGCGTAATAAGCAGTAAGTAATGCATCTGTAGGTGCTAAGAGTTCGCTATAAAGTGTATAACGCTAATGCACAACTACTTAATCTTTTACTTAAATTTTCAATACAAGCTTTCTAATTAAGGCGCCTATCGATAATGTCAAAATTTATAGTTGTTAAACGTTGGCTAAAATTCATTATTAATGCGTTCTTTAGATTAATTTTAAGGTTATTAATATTTAACCAATCTATAATTGAGCTTAACGTATTATTTAGGTATATCATTTTCAAAAGTGTCTCGGGATTTACTAGTTACCTATAGTGATTGTGCTATCGTCAGCGAATAATGTCATAGTATGTATAGTAGCCTTAGGAAAGTCATTGATATAGAGTGTACAGAGAAGTGCTCCTAGCACGCTCCCCTGTGGTACTCCGTGTACTACCGTGCGGGCGTCAGATAAAGATATTACTTCTTGTTTTTTACCCGACTACGGCGAAGCCAAAAGGAAGAGTAATGTTTTTGGCAGTCTAGGTACCTATATATGTTTGTATGTTCCACCGTAGCGCCTAAACTACTAAGCCGATTTTAACAAATGGGGTGTCAATAGATTCATAATAATGGCCCGGATGACATAGGCTATATAAATTTTATATAACGCATTTTATACATCAGATTTCAACCTCAAAAAAAATTAAACTGAGATAATCATAACGTATTTGATATCAAAAGAAAGGTATTGGTTTGCACATTGCAAATATGTACATATAGTATACTTACTGTTTGAGTCAATATATAAGTTCGAAACGCGTTTGTACTTACAATTCGCGTGGTTCAGACGTTTACCTATTTTTCTTTCTTTAAATGTGACAATGTAAATGTCGGACGGTTAGGTTATATGCCCCATCGGAATACGGAAAGATTCTGGCGGGAACCTTAAAAAAGCGCGGATAAGAAAATTTTTCAATTTTAATTTTTTACTAAATATTCGGTGGTTTTTGCTTAAAAGTTGATCCAAAACAATAGTGATAGGTGTGTAAACCCGTGGAAATGGTGGGAAATGAGGGGGGCGGGGATAACCCGCCCACCTCACATAAACGTCCTCGGCCTGAGGCTGGAGACGGCGGGACAGAGAAGGACTGTGGTAATGGCGGCGGCGGTGAGAATTATGACTATATACCTTATACAAAACCAGACTATAAAAGACTTTACCCAGAAAATGCAACTTGTACAGATTTTAAAGTGTTTATCGAAGCTACAAACAATAAAGATAGAATAGGCAATAAGAGCCCTATCTATCTCAATCACATATTTTCAAGTGAGATAAAAGGAGTGACGGCTATACAGAGAATCAACGGAAATAAAATAGCAGTCATATTTAAACAGTATAATACGGCCAATAACTTTATCAACAACAGTGCTTTTCATAACAAACATGGCTTGAAAGCATTTATTCCGGCTGCGCAAATAGAAAAAACAGGCATAATTAGATTTGTACCAGCAAACATTTCGAACAAAGAACTATACACAAAATTATCATCAATTTATGAAATAATAGCTATAAGAAGATTCACAAAGAAGGTAGGACAAGAGCGAGTACCATTACAAACAGTTAGCATTACTTTTCTATCGAATATTCTCCCAGACAATGTACAATACGATTTGTTTTCATACCGAGTTTTCGAATATATACCCCCATTACAGCAATGTTTCCGATGCTTTAAATTTAACCACTCCGCTAGGATATGTAATGGCAAACAAAGATGTTCCATTTGTGGAGGTGAGCATTTATATAAAGAATGTGATAGACCAACAGAGATCTGCTGTTGCAATTGCAGCGGGCCTCATCTTGCAATTTCGAGATTATGTCCAATTAAGTTAAATAAAATATTAGAAAAGAAAAATAAGATAACATATGCAAGTGCTACATTCACAAAACAACACTCAAGTGATAACACTGAATTTCCACCCTTGCCACCTCCAAAAATGAAACCAATTAACACTGTAAATAAATCTGTAAATAAGTCTGTAAATACATCTGTAAATAATACTGTACATAGTGTAAATAACTCTAGAGATGTCTCTCCTAAAGTAGACATCAAAGCCCAAATAGTTGCCAACAACGATGTACTTAAGGCCCTGGTACAGACGTTGGTGGAACTGGGTAATAAGGGCGATAATACGCCTACCACTGTAAATACCATTAGGGAAACACTTATTAAAAACCTCAAGTAATGGATCCAAGTCATACACTGTCTAAGCTACGTATTGCTCAGTATAACATTCAAAGTGCTAAAAATAAAAAACCCTTACTGATTGAATTCTTACAAAAACAACATATTGACATTTGCTTACTTAACGAAACATGGTTTAAAGACAATAGTTTTAGAATACCTGGATATAATATTTATAATAAAAATTCTA
Organism: Euclidia mi; assembly: GCA_944739405.2. NCBI lineage: Eukaryota > Metazoa > Arthropoda > Insecta > Lepidoptera > Erebidae > Euclidia > Euclidia mi. The sequence goes on along the minus strand of OX123186.2, from coordinate 95,277,207 downwards.
AAAATACTCATAATGGTGTAGCAATACTAATTAAGCCATATTTAAAGTACAAAGTTTTAAACACTAGATTTTATGAAGAAATTCAAACTGTAGCTCTGTCCTTATCTACGGTGCATGGTAGCTTGACTATTCTTTGTGTATACTGTCCTCCTTCTAGTAGACATATACGGATCAATAGATTACGTAATATTATCAATGATCTTCCAAAGCCTATATTTGTCAGTGGTGACTTTAATGCACACCACATCGCTTTTGGTTGTCTATCCACTAAGAGCAGAGGTCAGGATTTATTTAATATCATTGATGACTTGGATTTATGTATATTAAATGATGGTAGTTTTACAACTGTTAACAACCCGAGACGAAATCCGTCTGCAATTGATGTAAGCTTTATTAGTGCTAACCTCGCATCAATATGCGAGTGGTCTGTACATGATGATGCCATGGGCAGCTATCACTACCCAACAATAACAGAGATTTCACTGTATATAGATAAATATTATATTAATCCTCCTGTTGATAGGTTTATATATAACAAAGCAGATTGGAAAAAGTTTAAAACTATTTCTAAAACAATATTTAATGATTTAGTTCTAAAATTATATGATCCTATTTCAACCTATAATGATTTTTGTTCTCGATTGGATAATTTAAAAGTTATGACAATTCCTAAACTTAATAAACCAAATAATTTCAAAAGTAGACCTCCAGCTCCTTGGTGGAATGACATTTGTGAAAAAAGTGTTATTGCCTCTTACAATGCATTGAAACTATATAGAAGTGATCCTACTATGGAGAACTATTTAGATTATAAAAGAAAGGATGCACTTAAAAAAAGAACCATATCAGAACAAAAGAGAATATGTTGGAATAGCTTATGTAACACTTTTAATAGAACTACTCCTATAAGTAAGATTTGGAATCTTCTAAAAATGTTCAAAGGTATAAGAGCTGGTAATAAATCATATAAAGATGAGTTTATTTCTCAATTTCTAGATAAATTATCTGACAATAGCAATCTAAATAATACAAATAGTTTAGGCAATATTTTCGAACTAAATAATGATAATCCAAATTCAAAATTTTTGCTAGATGCTTTTACATGGTCTGAATTTAAAATGAGTTTGTTATCTCGGAAAGACACTACACCTGGTTTAGATGATTTCCCCTATTGTACTATTAAAAATTTAGATGAATCAGCACAAAAAATATTTCTTAATATTCTTAATTTACTTTGGCATTGTAAATGTATTCCACAATCATGGAAAACACAATGTGTCATTCCGATACTCAAACCAGATAAACCTCTCGAGCTTGCCAGCTCTTATAGACCAATATCACTGTCTTCATGTCTAGGTAAACTATTTGAAAACATGATTAAAAATCGTTTGGATTGGTATATGGAATCTAACGGCATCATTCCGCATGTACAATATGGATTTCGTCGAGGGCGAAGTTGTGCAGACAGCTTCACTTCCTTAATTTCAGACCTGAAACATGCAAAAGATAATAAGTTAAACACTGTTTGTGTATTTTTAGATGTTCAGGGTGCTTTTGACAGTCTAGATCCGGCTATACATGTACAAGTTATGTCTAGGTTAGGTGTGCCTGGTCAACTATGTAAATGGATATATAATTTTTTGGATAGTAGAACACTTTATGTAAGGCATAATAATACATTGCATGGTCCAAAATGTGCATCTAAAGGTACAATGCAGGGTGCTACACTATCTCCTTTGTTGTACAATATATATACAAGTGAAATCTGTAAATTTGTAAATAGTAATGTAGATATTTTGCAGTTTGCTGATGATATTGTTTTGTACAGTAGTAATTATAACGTAGAAATTGCAATAGACAATATTAACAGAGCATTGTCCCAAATATTTCACTATTACAATGATGTGTTACATTTAAAAATTAATCCCTCCAAAAGTAGTGCCATGATATTTGGAAATGAGAACACATATTCAAAAGTAATATATAACGGAGAATTTATAAATCCAGTGAATGTTAAGAAATTTTTAGGCATAGTATTAGATAAGAAATTAACCTTTGAGGAACATATTAAAACCATATCAAAAAATGCTCTTAAAGGATTAAATATAATAAAATGTCTTGCAGGCGTTACATGGGGAGCTGACCCGAAAATATTGTCAACTTTGTATAAAAGTATAGTTAGAAGCCATTTTGATTATAGCTCATTAGTGTATATAAATAGTACTCATGTAAATAAACTAGATCTATTGCAGAACAAGGCTTTGAGAACAATTTCTGGTGCAATGTGCTCTACTCCCATAAGGGCCATGGAAGTGGAGACTAAAATAATGCCCCTAATTTTGAGACGCATTCTACTTGCAGAGAGATTCTGTCTTAAATTAATTGCTGCAGATAACAAGAAAATAATAAACAAAATAGTACCTTCTGTATGTAGAAATCCTGGACCTCTAACAACAGGCGAGATTCTCTTAAATGGTAAATCCCCAACATTGTCCAAAATATTGCTGGAAACAGAAAACAGTTTTACTGGTATTAGAAAACAATGCCCATGGCCATGTTACTCCTTCTCTTATCAGTGTATCACACATCCTGTCAAAGAATTGCAAAATCCCATCAATAACAATTTAGATATGTTACAGTTTATGGCAGATAATAAGAATTATTATGTTATTTACACTGATGGCAGTAAAGGAAGTGATTATGTGCGTGCTGCTATATATGATCCACAAATTCAATTCTCTCAAAGCTTTGTTCTACACAATACATGCACCATATTCACTGCAGAGGCATATGCGGTTTATCAGGCATTAAAACATATTCGCCAAATTAACAATAGCAAATACTTTTTGATTGTTTCTGATTCACTGAGTTTGATTAAAGCCTTAACTAACCTTACAGTTTCTTTTGAGACAAATTATATTCTATATTTCATCAAAGAAATAATTTATCAATATTACCTCAAGCACAAAAGCATTGCTTTTCTGTGGGTACCTTCACACCGAGGTATCTATGGCAATGAAATAGTTGATAAAACCGCATATGAAGGTAGTAATGCTATTGATGTTAGAAATGCAATGGACATTCCTATGACTGACTTCTTGCAATGTATTAATGAAAATGTTTGTAACTTATGGTTAGAATTGTGGAAGAAAGACCAAGACACTAAAGGAAAATTTTACGGCCGTATACAAGAAGAATTACCTGTTAGACCCTGGTACAATAGATTGAAGGAAGCCAGCCGAGACTTTATCACTACGATAAATAGATTGCGCTTTGGCCATAATACTGCTCCGTCACACCTTGCTAGACTTGGCATTATTACAAGCAATACATGCCCACATTGTGAATCTCAAGAAGGAACTCAAGGAACCGTTGCACACCTTATCTTTGACTGTCAAAACTTCCTGCTTGACAGATTAGTGTTGGCTAGTGAACTCAGTGAAGTGAACATTAAGTGCGATTCTTTCTCCCGCCCGCCGCCACTCGAAGAGTTATTGAAAGACAAAAATACTTACAAACCGATATATAAATACATTAAAAATACTGTTAAAACAATTTAAAAATTAAGTGAATGTGCAGTGTCCGTTAAAATAAAATAAGATTTGACCTAAAGGTCCAGTTACCAGGTCATAAAATCCCAAAAAAAAAAAAAAGGAATACGGAAAAGGATTAAATAAAAAAATAAGTTTAAAACTATAACCCGACAACGAAAAAAGGGGTCTAAAAAAGTCGAAACAAGAAAATAGCTCAGAGCCGTGGTCGCACCCATTTTATATACAAGTGTACATCACATGGCACCCACCTTAGGTATACAATAGGTGCGACCACGGCTCTGAGCTATTTTCATGTTTCGACTTTTTAGACCCCTTTTTTCTTAGTCGGGTTTATAGTTTTAAACTTATTTTTTTTAAATTTATACCTAGGTACTGCTTATTTGAGTAATTAATGTCCGGCTACTAAAATAAGATTCAAATAGTTTACATAGGTGGTTTTTATTCAGTAAGAGTCTGACAGTCCCCTTTGCCCTTCCCCCTGGGCAGAGGGATTCCATGAGGAGTTTCCAACCTGACACAAAAATAAATCGAAGATTTAATTTACCGGATATTATAGGGTGTATCGACTGCACTGTATGAAAGTGCCCCGCATGTGGGGCACATTCATACATTTCTTCATTTTTATACTTATTTTATTTTATAAAAAGCCGTAGGTACAAGTGTATTTCATGATTTGAATATAAAGCCAGATAGTGAGACGACTGACTTTTGATGATCGATTTAGTTAGATATCTACACCAGAGATAATTCTATAAGACTAAACGTAAAAATATGAAGCTGCCCCATCTTCCCCTACATTTACATTGTTTTGACTAGATTGTTTAGTCAGTCATGAAGTTTTACAGAGGATGGGTACCAGGCCCCGGTTGGGGTGTAGCCTTGAGAGCAGTATCTCAGAAATAAAATTTTTTCATAAGGTTAGGTTTGTGACAATGAGTGGCCAAGAAAGGAAAAAAAAAATTTCTTTTCCTCGTTTTGCTTTTTTCTTCGCTGCAATGAGTAGCTCCGGCCGAGGCCAACAACTTTGTTCACTATCAATGATGCCCTGTGATGATGCCATAAAACTGTCCGTTTTCGAGTTATTAACACATTTCATTATATGCGTAAAACTTTAAGGCCCCGTATCTGAGTAAGTAACATAACGGTGTAGCGCTCATAGCGAGACTTGGCTTGCCGTTCGTAACAGATCGGCAAAGTTAAGCAACGCTTGCACAGGTTACCAGTTGGATGGGTGACCGTGTGTGGCATTTTCATCTGAGCGCTACCGTGCTTCGGAGGGCACGTAAAGCTGTCGGTCCCGGCTCTTGTCTATGGATAAGGGTCGTTAGGCCAAGTCGGAGGCCTTTGGGCGGTCTGAAAACTCCGACACCAGAGTTGGCCACACACTCACACGAAAAAAAAAAAAAAAAAAAAAAAAAAAAAAAAATAACGGTGCGCCGAAGCACCATGGTTGTAGGGAGCATAATTGCTTGTAACAACGGTACGAACACGATGCTGCAATAAAAACAATAAGATTTATTTGAAAATCAAAAATTGAGTACAGAAAAACAATTAGTTTACTTATTTTTTTTTCTTTTTCTTGGCCACTCATTGTGTCACAAACCTATAATAAATGCTTATTTTTTAATAAATAAAAGTCACAAAAATTATATACTTTTTTTTATTTAACTACTCCTATGTTCGTTCAGTTTTTTTTACCACCAATAACTTTTTTTATAATTTTTTTGTTGTTCCTGAAGTTTTAATTAATGGACTAGAGTCCTTTTCGAAATGACAGATTCAATTATAGGTTCTAGTAAGTGGATTGGACAAAAGCAATAAGTAGCATTAAAGACTAATATTGAAGCCTATCTCTTGAATGCCAGCTTGACCACCCACCGCAGATAGTCTGATGACCGCTTCCACACTCTTCTCCATGGCAGTTAAATACATTCGGCTGCTTGGACCACCACCCGTGCCACTGGCTTGCAGCCTTATATTTAAATATTTTTTTTTTATTTTTTTTTCCAGTCAGCCCATACCTAAATAATTCAGTTATATTGTATGTAAGGCAATTACCAATGTCACCTATAGGTACTTAATACTAGATTTGGCTAGGTATTTAAATAAAGGTAAACAATAAAAATGGCAGTGCTCAGGTCTTAAGCAGCCCTTTTATTATAATGGTATAGTTATGAATAGGGAGTAAAATGAATATACTTTTTATTGAGTTATAAATTTAATTCTGAATAAGATGAAGTACAATCCCAAAACACATAATTTTATCACGGCATCATCAATGACTTTGTCTAAATTAAACATCTTCTTGTGATTAAATATCCTCTTTGGTGTTATGGCCTTAACAGCTCTTACAGTTTTCCGCTATAACATTTTTGCAAGACATTTCATACATAGAACTTTACTTTCAATATTATAGGCATCCATTTCTGGTAATCAAATCATCTCCTTTGCTAGTTTGAAATATAAGCTCCCCTCTATCAACAAATCCACTTGATGAACCTGAAAAGTAACACATTTTCATAAACAAATACTGCATGTATGTATAGTCTAATATGTATTGTATGTATGTATGAGACCCACATTTTTATATAATAAAAATTTGGGTCTTCGTACTAAAATCTTTATTTATTTACAAATATGTTTGGTAAATACATGTATTACTGCCAATATTTACACTGAAAACTTAAATCAGATTTACATTAAGTATATGGAATATATCATATTATATAATTCATGTAAATTAATTAAGTTCTTGCCAAACACAAATAAAAATAATTAATTCCCAACTGTGTTTCCTCTGCCACTAGGATTCTTTAAGCCGACTCTCTAGATGGGCCTTCTTGGATGTTATGATTGTTGTATACTGCCCTACTGATTTTGTGTGGCCTATAAAAATATAGGTCAGTCAGTAAAAGTACATACATACTACACTCACACCTGTTTCCTGGAGGGGTAGGCAGAGACTACGGAACGCCATTTGCAAAAATCCTGACATACCTCTCTTGCTTCATTCACTCCCATCAAGTCTCTCATGCATGCTCTTCTGTTTAGGGTACTTATTTAGTCTAACATTTACAATGCTATTATACCTTCTTTGACCATAGTTTCATATTTATAGTATATTTTCTTTTCTTCTTTCATTTTGCTATATCACTCAGGTACTTTATGCCCAGATCACACTGCATTTTCATGCGATCTCCACTCTAGCAATTCTGCTTAGAATATTTTAAGCCAAATTTTCATGATTTTGTACAATACAGCTTGTTTTAGATTAGACAAGCTTTCATCATTATTAACTATTCCCAACACCCCTTCAATTGTTAATAAGTGTTTCATTTTAGATTTTTTTTGTATATTTTTTGCTGATGGTCGATAATTCCATATCATCAACACCATCAAAAATACTCGGTTTTGTCACAGGTAGGGAGGAAGCTGAATTCAATGAGTCACTTTATACTACTTATTTGAAAACACTATATACTGTTGGCTCAGAGATACCCATGATTTCTTCAGTATTCCCCAATACATCCATTTTGTATGGATAACAATATTTGTGCCATGGTTCCTCAACATTATTATTTACCTAAATATATTTATTATGGTTTGGTTCTCCAATGCCGAGAGGCCCCTTTAGATCGTTGTTCTTTGGCGATGAAAATGTAAGCAGGGAGCTCGTAGGTTACTCGCAATACTCGGTAGTAGGCTTGGGCTCACCCATTTAAACAATTAAAATTAACAACAACACAACGAACATAAACGAACACAATAAACAAATTTCAAAATAACTAATTAACTGAATTTACCGAAAACTAAACTCAAAAACCGACGCAAATTAAGTAAACACAAACACAGAAACTGTCACGAAATACGAATGCAGTGTTGCCAGATGATGATCTAGCATTCTCCCCAAATCTCACCCGAAATCCCCCCAAAATGTTAGTGTTTTGAGAAAAAAAACCCCAGTAATTGGAAAAATATTTATTTATTTAAATACAATCAAATTAAATGTATAATAATTCAGCAATTGCTTCCATGACTGTATCAGCATCTCCACTTGCGTCGTCTGCAGTTCCATACATTTTCTCCGATTTAAATATCTTGAGAATCTTTGAAGTTGGTTTAAAATTAACACATCCTTCCGGCATTGAATATCTTATCCTCAAAATGGATTCGGCCGTGTTGATGGCTAATCTGTTTCTCAGTTTGTCTTTTATAATCACAACTTGCGAGAAGGCTCTTTCCACAACCCCGTTAGAAAAAGGCAACGACAAAATTGCTAATGCCAATTTGCTTACATGTCCGTAACTTCTACCACCTACTGCATTTTTGAAGCCATACACTTAAACCCAGAACTCTTCGGTGTTTTGTGTGGATTTCCAGGCTGTACGATGTAAAGCATTCCACTCTTGTACCACTGAGTCAACATCATTGCAGACGGTCTTCTAGTGCGCCGCAGCATTGTTGTGCTAGTGTGTGTTTGTGTGCATTTCTATGGTGCATTCTAATTAAGCAGTGAGTGGTTTATATTATATAGTAGTTCGTATAAAACTTTTTTTTAAAATCCTCCAATTACCTCCAAGTCAATTTTTTCCCCCCCGCAGAACCCCCCAAAGGATTTGTCCCCCCAAAAATCCCCCCGTGGTCTGAAAATACCCCCAAATTTGGGGGGAATCCCCCCCATCTGGCAACAGTGTACGAATGACGTCTGATTACCCGACTAAATGTAATAACGGTTAAATATTTTGTAGTGTTGCCGCGCAGTACTACATCTAAATTTGTCGAGTTATTAAAAGTTTTATGTGATGAAATATCTTGAATAACTGTCTTTTTAGTTTATAGTGGCACGTTGCAATAATTTATAACTTAATTATATATATATCTTAATTTAATGAAATGATTGTGTAATTATGGTAATGTACATAGCTAAAATTAATTGTAATGTTCTTGATTATAACTTACATATTTTCATAAGATGTTTATCTATGCAAAGGGGTTTCGGTAATTTTGTATGAACCAGTGGCATGATGTTTTTCTGTCTGTCTGTCTGTCTGTCCGCGTGTCACCACCGATTTTCTCAGGAACAGGTGGACCTAGCAAATTGAAATTTATACCAGATAATGAGGTCTATGGTTCCTATTAGGTGTATAAAAATCAGGGTCTTGGGTCAACCCGATAAAAAGATATGGTCAAAATTCGATTTTTGCGAAAACTTGTAAGTACCTACCAAAATTAACCTTAATTTTCAACTTTTTTTAATTTTCGGAATTTTTCCTTTATTTGTGCTGTAAGGCCTTGGTTTTAACCAAAATTAACAATTCTAGGTCAACCGTAAGTAGGTACCCTATAGGTTTTGGGTCGAAAACCAATATGGTAGTTCCCATTGAACTAGAATCACGAAATTTGGCCAAAAGCAGGGTCTTACAGCACTAATAAGGAAAAACTACAAAAAATAAAAAAGTGGAAAATTTAAGGGTGTCCCCATACATACATAGTAGACTCTATTGAAGATAGTCCTCTAAGTTGTATGGGCGCAAATACAGATTTAGAGGACTAGCGTAATTAGCACCAACCTCAAATAAGGTAAAATGCGTACGGAACCCTCGGTGCGCGGGTCAGACTCGCACTTGCCCGAATTTTTTAGGTTCACCTAACATCCTCTTAGAAAATCTAACACGCTCAATTAATTTTCTTTTAATAATAATAATATCATTTATTGCGTTAAACATGGTAGGTATTACATAGGTGTTACAGTAGATTTGTTTCACATATATGGCTGTTATACAGCGTGCAACATCAACAATGAGACAGTCAACTATAAATCATAAAATATAAATTAACAATACAAATTAACAATGTCTATGTCTTATTCGTTGAATGTTATAAAATTTACATGGACTTTTATTTAAAAAAATTTACATTTTAAAATCTTACCTCCAGTAAGTAAATGATCAGATTAACATTCTTACTTTATTAAAAATATATAGGGCATGGATGCTATCTATCAATATCTGACGCTTTCGAGTAAATCCGGAAATCCCTTCATGGGTTCCCCTACTATTGCGTTCGAATGTGGACCTAACCCTGAAAAGTCTTTCCAGTTTCTGATTTTCTCACAAAGAGCAACGTAAGTTAGTTTAAGAAGAGCATTAGAGCGTACCTATTATAAAAAGAATGATTCTGTGGTACCATAGGCATAGGTACCTATAATAATATAAGTATAAATTAAATCGATAGTTTTATGGCCAGTTTCGCCGCTGTCTGAAAAGTTCCAGTTAATGTATTTGTCAGAATAACTCCAATTTAAAATTTAGCTTGGAGATAATGCCTATCCAGAGGAGGTAAAACTGGGCCGCAGGCTTTTTAATTGTAGTTCTGTAGGTAATACTAGATACTACGAATTTATATAGCAGCTCGGCTGTCCCAAATCAAAACACAGTAAGGGACTTCAAACAAATTTTACTGGAGGGAAAAAAAGCTGATTTTATTATGCTTTACCAAACTATGAATCTACAGCTGAATATGATTCTTGGAGATGGTAGATAAGATTACTGTCTACATTTTTGCATACTAAAACTTTAAAAATATAATTCGATGCAATTTGTATAACACTTACTAAGTTTGGAATGGGACTAACACTTACCATTGCCCAAGGAAACTAAACCAAAACACACAGTACCTCAGTAAATAAGACATTACTTATTAGGTTTTGTTTTTTTTTAACTTTTGGTTATGATAAAAGTTACGATAAAGAAAATTAGTAAATAAATATTGCAGTAAAACACATTAACGAGAATTAACCATGTTTATAAGTATAAGTGTATAACACATGAATATAAGTAGGTACGTATACCTATTTTGTATGGACATTATGTCAAAAATGAATATAAAATAGGTATCGAAACAATGACCAGAAAAAATATTGAATTCAGCGGTTAGTCATATATTAGGTACTTTTATTTCTAGTTTCATCTTACTGCCATTAATTTTATTATTGGAGATAATTACGAAATCGTGGTGATTTTAATTAATTTGGAGATTCCATCTTAGATCCCATCTTTGGATTAATCAGTCTCATTCCACCTCTCCCGCACATGCAAAACTGCAATAACCTAATACTAAGAAATGATTATAAACATAGAACAACAAAAATATTTTATAGGAAAACTCAATGAGACTAATAACAAAATTACAGCCATTTATCACAAACTTTTTTATCAGCATGATGAGAGGCATTTGTGTTTGTCACACATAGTGCAATATCGACGACCGATACCGGTGCAATGAATTACAAATAAAGAGCGAGCGTCGCATTCGCCATGTCTGGACACACCCTTACATACCTATAGGTAACCTCACTTTTCCGTTACACAAGAATTTAGTTATTTTTCTACTTGCATAAATCCGAATACAACATTTCAAAAGTTTAGTTACAATGCAATAGATCTGATAGCCTCATTAATAATATCGGGCAAATGGTTATTTTATTTATTTATATTTTATTGGCACACCAACAGCTCATAGGCATTACATTTAAAATAAATATAGTATATAATACATATCATGCACTAGCCTATTCACTAATAACAGGTGTGAAACAGCATTTTCAAAAGAGCAGTACATAGAGAAAAGTTAAACACAATGTATATAAATTAAAAATTTGAAGGTACTTATAACTAAACACAAAATATTAAAATCTCATAAAAGTTCCACAATCTTATTTTTATAATGAACAATTATATGTTAAATATAATATGTCAAATTGGAAGCATGCAGCACTCAATATATTGTATTAAGTGCTGCGCGCCTCCAATTTGACACTGGATCAAAGTTAATATCAATGTTGTTTGATTGTTGACATGTATTAAAGCTGTTCATAATTTTATTTAATGGGGAAAATTTACCTATGTTAGTTCTACTATGACATAGTTGAAAAGTACGCGATCTGTTTACTCTACTATTAATCCTTGGCACAAAAAAATTTATACTGGCCAGCAGATTTGGTTCCAAATTTTACCATTAACAAGCCCATGGATAAATTTCATATCAAGGTAGGAGCGTCTTTTTTGTAGCGTGGTCATTTTAAAGTATTGCAGTCTAGCATCATATCCAGCTCTCCAAGGAATACCTCCGTTTTTACCATTTTCTTTGTGTACCAAGTACCTTGTGAATGATCTTTGCACTCTTTCTAGACGGTCAATGTGAACTTGGTAAAACGGATTCCATACTTGGCTGCAATACTCGAGGTGACTTCTGACCAGTGCACAGTATAAAGTTTGCAGAGTCTTGATTCTTTTAAACCGTTTTCCTACCCATTTGATTAACCCGAGCATCCTGTTACTATCTTTTATAACTTTATCGATATGACCAATGAAATCTAATTTGCTGTCCATTATTACACCCAAATCCCGTATACTATTAACCTCTTTTAAAACTTCGTTACATAGTATATAACAACTCGTTCTTAACAAACATTATAGACCCTAAGTACGTGACGATGATGGCTTTACATCCGTTCCTCTGCTTGACGCACCTCCATCGTCCCCGCCCTCTGTTTTCGCAGTGGAAGCCGTAGCGATAACCATCCATGTGGATCTGCTGGTGACCTGACTTTGAAGAGATGAATACCGGCCCTGTTGGCAAAGGTTAGTTGCCTAGTTACAAAAATATATTTTAGACTACGGTCTGTCGAAATTGCTCTAAAGTGGATGCATGCTACCATCCAGCCTGCCAGTGCAGGTGGTAGTAGCGTTTTTTCTGTATCGTATAGGATATTTTTATTGTTACTATAATACTATACCTACTATAACTAACTACATACTGATGCAAGCAATGAGCGCAGGCTACCAACCCGTTTGCTAGTATAGAGTAGCATAGCAGTTTGGTCTTGGATGTTTTTACAGATACTTCTACTGGCGCGCTAAAATACATGAAACTACGTATAACATGGGTGGGATACGTGAAACCGAAAATGTAACAACAAATACCACGTCGCCGTAATCTCACTACCACGAAGCATATAACAATGAACGCGCGTTACAACGAATATCGTAACGCCGCCGTAGTCACGCGATCTCGAATTCACCAAATCGAAGTACTTGATAACGAATGCACGTTACCACGAAAGACTTATCACCGAAGTCACGTCACCTGGAATAACGAAACCACTAACCATGAGATATCAATAATGAAGCCCGGTATCCGTTTTTATGCACGTCGCACTGTCTTCGGCATCTCTGCTGGTTAGTTTACGGCAAGTGGAATGCCTTTGTGAGTTTTGTTCATAAAGTGCCTCAAAACTCAGGAGCTGAATTTTGAGGCACTGTATTATCTTAGTTCTTGCACCTACAATCTGACAGTTTATTTATCAGGCTAACAGGCTCTCAAAATTATTTAAATATTAAAGTCTGAGTTCTATTAATCATTCCTCTCTTTAGAGTATATATTACGACGAATTCTGAAGTCGTCCAGTTACAAAAAGGGTACGAGCATACGATTTTCATATCAAAGGTAGTACTTTAAAAGAAAATCAAACCAGATGGCTGACTGCATAATAAATCGCGTTCAGAACTTTCTTAGCCCTACAAGCTGTTGCCCGCGTTTTTATAAATACTATTTTGCTCTCTTATAGGTGGAAAATAAAAAATATTTCTTTAGTGAGAATCTGCGTAATTTCCAAATTTCATGATTCTAATTTCAGTTCTACGATGATATGTCAGTAAGGACAAGTGATGTTTATACCTACTTACTAATTCATGATAATGCTTTGGGCAGTTATTATAGTTGCATGCCTTACATAAATAATAATATAAGACGGAATAACCATATTGAACTAGTCATAGAATGCAATTCAACTGATACACCTTTTAGTAGGTAGGTATGTAAAATGGGAATGTGTAAAATATGTCACAATAAAACCAAAGTTATGAACGATAAATATCATTTTATTGAAACGAACTTAAACAGGTCTTCGATATTTAATCTTCTTAGCATTATACAATGTTACGTGTTAATTAAAATAATATAGGTGATAAAATAACAATTCTCCAGAAATTACACAAATTGCTAATTGTGATGTGGTGCAATCATACATTTATCTGGGGGCCTTAATCACGAACAACGGTGGGTGTATCGATGAGGTTAAGAGGCGTATGGCAATTTCCAGGTCTGCGATGGACAAGTTGAGGAAAATATGGAGAAATCGCAACATATATAAAGCCACAAAAATCCGGCTAGTTCGGACACTTGTATTTCCCATATTCATGTATGCCGCAGAAACGTGGACCTTACGAGAAATAGAGAAGAAGAAGATAGACGCCCTAGAGATGTGGTGCTGGAGAAGAATGCTCGGAGTATCCTGGACTGAATTCCGTACCAACGAGTCTATACTTCGAGAACTCGGCATCAAGCAGCGTTTAACATCTTTGGTACAATCTCGTATTCTCACCTTTTTTGGCCACGTATGCCGCCGAGGGGAAGTGGCTATTGAGCGACTCGTGGTCCAGGGAAGGGTTGAGGGCACCAGGCCACGAGGAAGATCGCCTATGAGGTGGACTGACCAGATTAAAGCGGCAGTAAATGGCTCATCATCACTGCACGAATGCACGAGGAAGGCGGCCATCAGGGAGGAGTGGCGGCGTGTTGTGAAGCTAGCCACCAACACCTGAAATGATGACCACGACCACTCTGTCAAGAGTGATACCGACAAGGAAGGAAGGTGATAAAAAGTACAAGAAATTAAAAAGATATTCACATACAATCAAACACACACAGAAAACAGCACAGAAATAAAAGTGGAATAAGCGCTTACATAAACACCTTAGACTACTTAAATGTACCTATCTGCTTAATCAATATTAATAATATTTTGGGACAATTCTCTAAAATACGTATCCAAAGTAAACAAGTTTGTGGTATTCGAATTCTGACCTCACCAACATTGAAACAAAAGTCAAAGATGATCTTGCAATCAAAATGCATATGATTATATACTAGATGCTCATAGAAGTTGTTTATAAACTACCCAAATAAATCGTACACATTTATATGACGGATCTTAATTGCGCTAAGTAACTTATTTAAGATATAAAACCTTAGGCTTAGAACGGTCGTGGCTATGACTACGACCTTTGTAAGTCGTTCCTATAATTATCTCTGTTTTTGTGACGTTTGGATTGTCTTATAACGGTAATTATACGACCACGAATATCACCCGTTATAAAATGTATAATGTGTATACACACTCAAAGTTTAAATTCGATTACTCAAAATGCTATCTTGAATAAAAGTTGTTGGGGGTGGATGGTTGTGTTCCTCGCATATAGATACTACGTCATTATTCTTCGTATATAAGATCACTTTCCAGCCTCTGTAAGCCCGTTTCGTGCACCGCCATCTTCTTAGAGGTCCATAGCCGTGGATCAGAGTGTATTTGTGACCCCCATGCATTAGGTTCCAGTAGCCTTTTTCCGTTTCAATGAAAAGTGGCTTCTCTGGAAGGGAAGAATACGGGTTGGGTTAATGTTTTAAAGATTAAGGTGTATATTTGTTCAGGATCATATTTATATAGAACATAATCAATTTTGAATATTGTATGTATATGTTTGATAAATGAGACTTTGTCAGTCGCAACCTATGTCTTATTCGATTATATTTAATGTTTAGGCTATGAACAAATTATGATACAACGACAGGTAGTTAGGTATCCTATCAGTTGTTTTACAACAGATAGGATAACACAGAGAATAATGGTACTTTTAAGTTTTAATATTATTTAGTAATAACTTTGTAAATTAAAATAGTTAAGAAAATCTGTCAGTAATCCACGTCTCTTTTTGTGTATCGAACCGTGTAGAATTCACAATAAAAATCAAGATACAATTAAATGGACTTTATTAAATATTACACTCGAGGGCTTTTACTATATATTTACGTACAAAGATAACATTAAAGTGAGATCTAAACATTTATATGCATAATCACGAGCCAAGATACATTGATTTTTCAACGTAAAATCGGCAAACCTAGCACGGGATAAAGTGACAAGAAATGGCCGGAGTGATCCCTGAAAAAAATTACAAAATGGATTTAATATATTTTTACATAAATAATCAATCGTACAAGAAAAGCAGACTCTACCAACATTTCAATAAAAGGTGTTACAACAAGAAGATTTTGTAGAGATCTAGTATAGGTCGCCGCTTCTGAAGAAAGTAATTTAGAGTGAAAATCACAAGTTCTTATTTTGTCACATAACCCTGTGCTATATTTGCGAGATAATAAAGTTTGGACCTGAATTTCCACAACCATTAACTAATTATAATATATCTTATCAACTAATATAGTTTAATAATTTAATATCAAAATACTGGAGAATACGACACCACAATTAAAAAAGCTTTTAAATAACTAATAACTGATAGCTCAATTCTTTAGATCATACGTAGAAATAAATCACAATTTGAGATTCAAAGATTCATATTAACCTAATCATTAGCTGCTTCACTAAAAAACGAATCCAAAAATGGCAGTTTGTAGTTGTATATAGTCACCAAAAAAATATGATGGAAGTCATCATATTAATTATTTATAAACAAGACCTCGTAGACTTGACATATTACTGCAAACATTTACTTCTGAGAAATGGCATGCATCGGTTTTTACAAAAAAAGCGTAGCAATTTCTGCAGACTGTAGGCGCCTGAGTGAGTTTAGACGCCATTATGTGCAAGCGATTAGCGCACACTGATTAGCGCCACCATTTCAGTTTCTTTAAGTACTTAGCACATTTTTTCATTTCACCTTACATTTTTTTATATTATGCGACAAATTTTGTATTGAGATATATTCTTTATTGAGATACATATCTTAAAATTTAACGTATCCACTATAATGATTATTAAGATGTTCATACAGTCACTATATAAAAAAGAAATATTTAACTATGAGATATTGAATAAAACCGAGTTGCATGCAGTAGATATCGGTTTGAAATCGACCATAATATGTTAAGTACAATTTCGCTTTTTATGTATAAAACTGAACCGCAAAAACAAAAATAAAATCGTTCCGTATTATCCCGAACTAGGACAACATCCTATTTTAAATTACTATAACTAATTATATTTTAAAGATATCGCAAAATTGCAATTGATAATACCATTGACAAAATCCCAAATATTATCAAAATAATTGAAGATATAGCTACCATATTTACTATCAATTGTAATTTTGATTCTGCTTTAGACGTATATACAATATTCAATTTTATATTCGTATCACCTTTTAAATAGGAACATCTATCCAATATACAAACTCAGTCAAGAGAGAGAAACATTATAATAGTCAGACATTTATATATATTTGCTAACAATCATTAAAAATACATCCAAACTCTAGCGGATAGACCCTTTTTTTGGTGGACTAACAAACACATACATACATACATAGACTCATGCCTGTTTCCCGGAGGGGTAGGCAGAGACTACGGAACGCCATTTGCAACGATCCTGACATACCTCACTTGCTTCACTCACTCCCATCAAGTTTCTCATGCATGCTCTTCTGTTAAGGGTACTTCTGACTTGTCCTTTTTTCAGGATGTCTTCAATCTGGTCAGAGAACGTTCTCCTAGGTCTTCCCCTTTGTCCTGTCCCAATCACACTAGCCTGATATATCTTCTTTGTCAGTCTATCGTCATCCATCCTCTCCATGTGCCCAAACCATCTTAACATGCCTTTCTCAATGCTTGTCACTACATCTTCTTTTACCCCACACCACTCTCGTATCACACAATTCTTTACTCTGTCGGTCAAAGACACACCACACATACTTCTCAGTGCTCTCATTTCTACAGCATTTATTCTACTTTCAAATCTCTTCTGCCATACCCAACTTTCACTACCATACATAAGGGTACTAACACACCTCTATGTACAGCCAAACGTGCCTTTTTGGACACGTTTTGACTGTTCATAAACGCCTTCAGAGCTCCATTCACACAATTACCTGCATTAACTCTCCTTTCAAAATCTGCTTCATTCTTACCATCTCTTGTAAACAACGTACCTAAGTAAACAAACTCTTTCACTTGTTCCACTCGCTATCCATCGATCAAAACATTACAAGCCGTAACGCATTCCTCCTTTTCAAAAACCATAACTTTCGTTTTACTTACATTCACTTTCATTCCTTTCCTTTCTAACGCACGATGCATGATTGTTACCATCTCCTGCAACTCCTCCGTTGAAGATGCAAGTATAACCTGATCATCAGCATAAAGGAGGCATTTGACGAGTAACCCATTCATCCTTAATCCGCAGTCACTATGTTTTAAATCTTGCAAACAACTGTCCATGAAGAGGTTAAACAGCCACGGCGACGCTACACATCCCTGTCTAACACCTTTATCGATGGTAAACCAGTCTGTGTATGCCCCGTTTATGGACTAACAAAAGTAAAAAATATTCTATTGCTGTATTTTACGAAATCGATATGTGAGAAAAAGCAAGGTGTATTTTAGACACGACAAAAATAATTTCAATACTACGTGATTCACCTACGATTTGTGGCAAAATAACTTAATTTGACAAATCCTATATGTTATACAAACTCAGTCAAGAGAGAGAAACATTATAATAGTCAGACATTTATATATATTTGCTAACAATCATTAAAAATACATCCAAACTCTAGCGGATAGACCCTTTTTTTGGTGGACTAACAAACACATACATACATACATAGACTCATGCCTGTTTCCCGGAGGGGTAGGCAGAGACTACGGAACGCCATTTGCAACGATCCTGACATACCTCACTTGCTTCACTCACTCCCATCAAGTTTCTCATGCATGCTCTTCTGTTAAGGGTACTTCTGACTTGTCCTTTTTTCAGGATGTCTTCAATCTGGTCAGAGAACGTTCTCCTAGGTCTTCCCCTTTGTCCTGTCCCAATCACACTAGCCTGATATATCTTCTTTGTCAGTCTATCGTCATCCATCCTCTCCATGTGCCCAAACCATCTTAACATGCCTTTCTCAATGCTTGTCACTACATCTTCTTTTACCCCACACCACTCTCGTATCACACAATTCTTTACTCTGTCGGTCAAAGACACACCACACATACTTCTCAGTGCTCTCATTTCTACAGCATTTATTCTACTTTCAAATCTCTTCTGCCATACCCAACTTTCACTACCATACATAAGGGCACTAACACACCTCTATGTACAGCCAAACGTGCCTTTTTGGACACGTTTTGACTGTTCATAAACGCCTTCAGAGCTCCATTCACACAATTACCTGCATTAACTCTCCTTTCAAAATCTGCTTCATTCTTACCATCTCTTGTAAACAACGTACCTAAGTAAACAAACTCTTTCACTTGTTCCACTCGCTATCCATCGATCAAAACATTACAAGCCGTAACGCATTCCTCCTTTTCAAAAACCATAACTTTCGTTTTACTTACATTCACTTTCATTCCTTTCCTTTCTAACGCACGATGCATGATTGTTACCATCTCCTGCAACTCCTCCGTTGAAGATGCAAGTATAACCTGATCATCAGCATAAAGGAGGCATTTGACGAGTAACCCATTCATCCTTAATCCGCAGTCACTATGTTTTAAATCTTGCAAACAACTGTCCATGAAGAGGTTAAACAGCCACGGCGACGCTACACATCCCTGTCTAACACCTTTATCGATGGTAAACCAGTCTGTGTATGCCCCGTTTATGGACTAACAAAAGTAAAAAATATTCTATTGCTGTATTTTACGAAATCGATATGTGAGAAAAAGCAAGGTGTATTTTAGACACGACAAAAATAATTTCAATACTACGTGATTCACCTACGATTTGTGGCAAAATAACTTAATTTGACAAATCCTATATGTTAACATCCCTTTGTAAGTTTGTCATAGAGAACAAGAAAGCAATAGACTGAATTTAATTTGCTTAGTTTATAGAGAAACAAAAGACGCAAAAGGCTGTATTTGAAATTATAGAGTTTCCTAAAGTACAATAGGTAAAGATAAATTAGTCAAAGAGGTATCAGAATGGACGTTTTAACGTTGACTACTGTTTTGCCGCTTTCTTTTTATTTCTCTCACATCATGATAGCCATTAAGTCACTTGTCAAAACAAAACTGCTTAACTTATTTAGTATTCTTTCTTTTAATCCTCTACATCCTAATCATTGCATACGTCGTCAAATAAAATAAAATAATTTATCATAAAACACGGACTTCATATAGTTCTAAATTTTGTCAACCTTTAAGCCGAGTCAAAGTTGTTTATGCAGACTAACGGTACATGTTTAGAAAGCATTTATCCCTAAAAAAAGAATAATGATCTTCTTTAAAGTTTTAAATCTAGAACTGAGTCTGTTTAAACTAAAGCAGGCATTCACTAGACCGACATTTACACGAGCTAGTTAGGCGACATATAGGTATACCGACTGGACCTCGTTTCTTCAGGTCTGTGCACGGCCTAAAGTAGCGATCCGGCAGAAATGTATGCAGATTTGTCCATTGACCTGGTGTCATTTGTCAGTGTTGTGTATTCCCCGCTTAATTCCATGTTTTGTAATAAACCATTTAAAATTATAATTAATTCATAAAATTGTCCATCTACCCTACAATTTGCAAACACAGTTATAGGAAACGTTTAGCTCGGTGGATGGGTATGTTTATTCTGCTTATCTACCATAGTATGTCCTATAGTGACCACCATAGCGTGGCAGTCCCATGCCCTGCTCGCTGCACACAACCACTTCACACGGGACGAACAAACTGAATGCCTAGTGTATCTGTATCCTCGGATCTTCATTATTTTTGCACCAATTTCGGATGTGTAGAAAATCGGACGATCTGAAAAGAAAAGATGAATTTAGTACCTTGGATCTTGATAGTAGATAATTATTACAACAGCGTTATAAATTTGTATGTTTGGTAAGGAGAAACAGGTCTGTCACACAATTGGAGTTGAAAGACCCTGATTTATTAATAAGTAAATGAGACAGCGACTCCGTGATCTGTTCGGAATTACAGATGAAATGACAAATAAATCTTTAACCATCGCGTATGGTGTGAAAGAGAGAGAAAGTGTGAAGGAATAGGAAAGGATGCCTATTCGTCTTTTTCAAACCCAAACCCTTTAATCCATCTCAAAAATCAATTATATGCAGATTACAAATACATTGCTTATTTTTTCGTCATTCTGTCTAAAGATACCCACAACATCTTACTACTGACTGTTACGTGATGAATCCAGAATGAAAGCAAAGATTTACTTAAGAATACTTAAAATTAAAAGACAAATAAAGCATAAATTTATTATTTACTAGCGACCCGCCTCGGCTTCGCACGGGTGCAATGTTATGCATGTATTATTCATATAAACCTTCCTCTTGAATCATTATATCTATTTATAAAAAACGTTTTGAAATCCGTTGTGTAGTTTTAAAGATTTAAGCATACATATGGACAGGCAGACAGAAGGCAGACTTTGTTTTACACTATGTAGTGATTTTTAATTATAACATGGCTTACATCTATAAAATTATATTTGGCTAATTGACACAGGTTTTATACATAGTACCACCATTTGACTAAAATCCTAGGAATTACAGTAAAAAACTTTTTAACTTACTTAATAACTTTTGAACTTTTTAACGTATTGTAAAACTATGGAAAATTAGATTGGTTCAGTTGACAATATTATATAATAATGTTAATGGTTAACTGATTCTAAACTAGTCGCAACCTCTGGCCACCCTCATATTTGGGATGCGCGTTCCTCTAATCTGTGGTACTACAGTAAGTATACAGACTGAACGCCCAAATTTGAGGTCGGCCTTAGTATGATAACCAGATAACTGTTAAACAATAATTTCTTAAAGACATACATATACATATTATAGATAAATGGCACCCAGACACGGAACAAATACACTGCCGAAATATCGGTTACCCGAAACAAAGGTGTAGGTACCCCGAAAGACAACGTGAAACAATTTATAGCTTAAATAAAATCAATAAAACTAGAAACAAATAAAATTAACATAATTAACATTACTTAAAACAAATAATAATGTAAATATTTGTGTTAGATTTTGTGGCCTTTTAGAGATAAGTAAACTAAGGATGTTTTAACTTAACTTATTTACATAAATCGCCTATTGTTATTATTGGCAGGACTATGGAAAATCATATTTCGTAACGGTAATAGGATCAATCATTTCATTTGAATCAGAGTCAATTTTTTGTACAACATACATCTAATTTTAAAAATACATCCCAGAAATTTTGATTTTGACAAAACAGACCAAGATATAGTTAATTTTTCAAGAATAAACGGAACTACATAAATTAACTTACGAGTAATCGTTAAGTTATAAAGTAAAACATTATTTTTTGCTTTCATATATATATATCAAAACAAGATATAATTATCAATCAGAGTTTTAACAAAAAGATACATACTTAAGATAGGTATAATAATTAATTGAAGTTTTAGCAAAAAAAAAAAATACTTTTAATTCCTCAAACTAACAACTAAACAAACGGGAAGGATACACCACATCCAAAAATAAATCTTTAAATCGTTTAATAAATGTATGACTTCTGAGTGAGGTAGCAAAAATAAAATAAATATACAACTAAATTTGAGAGCCTCCTTTTAAAAGGCGGCTGAAAAAGCAAAATAAACGATAATTATTTATATTAAAGTTACTTAAGGCAAAATACGACATCTTATTTCCCAAGTACATTTGTTCAGACTGAGGTACAGTATATTTTTATTATATTTTATTGCCGAGGTGGATGATTATGTTCATTCTTCACTTTCACAATTTCATCCCCAATCGTAAATATCACGGTGGTGCAACCCTTAGTAACATGAGTCCCACACCACCATCTCGTTTTTCCTCTACAAGTTCTCTGTTTATTAAACTGGTAACCATTCATAACAATTATTTGAGCTCCGCGAGGACTCCGACCGAAGAATGCCTGAAAACATTGGGAAACGTTAGGTAAAACGAGTATTATGTACCAAATCTTCATCATTGTCCTAACTTTATCCCGGTTACAACCAAGACTACGGTACATACTTTTAGGACTAAGGAGAAAGTAGTTAAGGAATCTCGAGCTTTTAGTGAGTGGGCTACTGCAGGTATTTACAAAAGCAGAGCAAAGATGTACGAGTTGTACGGTATGAAGAGATACAATTCTGATTCGAACTTCACTGAGTATGTTAGGAATTATTCCAAGATATTTAAAAGAGTGTGCAATACAGCTAAGGCATTATTCGTTAGGAACAAAATTGAACAATCCTCGAATAAAATTAAGGCAACCTGGCGAGCTATTAATGAAGCAACAGGTAAGACAACACTTAGAGGTAATAGTTTTAGTTTATTTGATAGTGACAAATTTATTCATAATGACAAAGAAGTCGCACACACATTTAATAAATTCTTTGCTAGCATACCGATTACTACTACTAGAGAATTAAAATCATCAGCTATAGTCGCAGAAAACCTATAAGAATCTAGTGTAGGAAAATGTGATGTATTATTTAAGTTCGATTGTATTAATTCTACCGACATTATAAGTACTTTTCAATCTCTAGAGTCTAAGAATACAGGTGATCTCTGGGGCATTTCTGTTAAGGTTTTAAAAAGTATAATTGATGTAGTAGCTCCTTATTTAAGCAACTTATTTAATAAGTGTATTAAATCAGGTGTTTTTCCCGATCTTATGAAACACAGTAGGATAATACCTCTTTTCAAATCCGGCAGTAAGACTGATCCTAGTAATTATAGGCCAATATCGATACTACCTGCCTTTAGTAAGATTTTTGAAAAGATCATACTCAAGCAATTACTTAGACATTTTAATCTAAACAGCCTCCTTCATAGTGAGCAATATGGATTTACCAAGGGTCACTCGACAACAGATGCAGGAGTAGCGTTACTTAAACACATATTCAGTGCATGGGAGAATGCCCAAAATGCTATTGGTGTGTTTTGCGACCTTTCGAAAGCATTCGATTGTGTCTGCCAAGAAACGCTCCTATGCAAACTTAGACATTACGGCGTACAGACTAAAGCATTGGAAGTCATTAAGTCATACTTAAGTGACAGAATCCAATGTGTTGAAATAAACGGCTCAAAATCCAGTGGCTTACCTGTTGATTTGGGAGTGCCGCAAGGCAGCATCCTAGGGCCTTTCCTGTTTCTTGTTTACATAAACGATTTACCTTTTTACTTGAAAAACATTTGTGACGTTGTACTGTTTGCTGACGATACTTCTTTGATATTCAAAGTAGATAGAAATAAGGAACATTTTAACGAAATAAACAGTGCGCTCATTCAAGTAACTAAATGGTTTAATGTAAACAATCTGGTACTGAACGCCAAAAAAACAAAATGTATTAAGTTTGCTCTGCCTAATGTCAGAAACCTTGGTCGTAGTATAGCTCTAAATGACGATGTTCTCGAAACATCTGAATCTACATTATTTCTAGGAATAACACTTGATTCGAAATTACAGTGGGGTGCGCACGTTACATATCTCTCAGGGAAACTTAGCTCAGCTGCTTATGCCATTAAGAAGGTTCGTAGGTTGACTGATGTCGATACGGCTAGATTGGTTTATTTTAGCTATTTTCATAGTGTTATGTCATATGGCATATTATTATGGGGTAGGGCTGCTGACATCGAAAATATTTTTGTATTACAAAAACGAGCAGTTAGGGCCATTTACCAGTTAAAGACAAGAGTCTCACTTAAAGAAAAATTTAAAACTATTGGTATTCTTACTGTAGCATCACAATATATTTATGCCAGTGTTATGCATGTACGACTACATATAAATTCTTACAAAATGAATAGTGACATACACAATATTAATACTAGGAACAGGCACAAATTATGTGTACCATATTTCCGTTTACACAAAACGCATAGCTCTTTTATTGGGCTTAGTATAAGAATCTATAATAAAATACCAAGTAGTATTTTAGACTTGCCTTTAAGGTCGTTTCAGACAATTATTAAAAATAATCTTTTACTAAAGGCATATTATAGTTTAAATGAGTATTTTGACGACAAGTACGCTTGGAAATAAATATTCTTTTATTAGGTCAATTTATTTTTATTATTAGGTCAATAGGCAGTTTTATAGTGTAGTTAATTACCGTATTCTCTTTTTATGCTACATTTGCATTCTTGTTCTACTCTTTTTATTATAATTTATTGGATTTGTAAGGTGAGGGTAACTCGTGGTCATGAACTGCTAACTAATAGATTGTAAATTGCTGCATTACTTTTCGGAACATACTGTTCCACCATAGATCAGAACAGTCATGTTCGCGAGTTGCTTACATCAAAAGACGTAAGTGGATGCTCCTGTTTCACCATATTCACTTTGGGAGGCTTAATAAATGAACATAATTTATTGCTTGAGTATGATATCAAAAACTATTAACTTTTGCAATAGTAGATAACTCACAATGTGAAACAGTTGCAGCTCCTTACAAATATAACATGTAAAACCATTATACTGGCAGTTAAAAAGAGTGGCCACGAGTTTTATTGCCCGTTCTTTCTCGTGGTTCTACCTATTGCATTGCGAACGTGGCAGTAAATGTAAATGTAGAATCATCTAGTAATTAACTTTAACTTTTGACGTTCATAAGCGTCACTTTGTGGCCTAAATGAATAAATGATTTTGAGTTTGAGTTTGAGTTTGACTTTCCCGTTGATGCGCGGTGTCCGCTGCCTAAATCTTACCAGATAAGACAAAATATATGATATACACAGAGCGCGCCAGCAATCAATACGCAGGTTTGCGTGGATTTGAACCCAATACCTTCTGCATAGCAGTTTGTTGGTATCTCCTCCTGTTGCTGTCTCTAGTATGTATCTGATATGTTCACTGTCATTTCAAAACAGTGGAAGTAACGGATATGAAACAGATAAGAAAATTATTTGATTATAACGGAAAGGAATTATTAGAGAAATTTTATACAAACATCTTCATCCGAATTCATCATCATCATAATCAGGCCACGGTCGTCTACTACTGGCTACAGGCATTTCCTAATTTTGAGTTTGCTATAGGACGGTCTAATAAAACGTCAAATTTAGTGATTATCATTTATTTGTAATCAATCATACCAAAGTTGCATAATAAGTAGGTAAATTACCCTTATACGGTAGATCAGATACCGTCACGTACGAAAAGGTTCGGTACATCTTATCTTTGCCGTACCATAAACATGTGGAACTCACTGCCAGCTCACGTGTTTCCTTCCTCCCTTGATCCTGGGTCCTTTAAGCGGGGCGTGAAAAAGCATCTCTCAAGGTCGTCAAAGTGAGGGCCGTCATGTCACATTGCTTAACCAGCAATTGGGGATGGTGGCCTTCCCAATAGGACTTCACTGTCAGCTTACCATCAGGCAGCGTGAAGTCAATTTGACAGGTTTTTTTTTTAATAAATAAAAATAAAAAAGAAGATTTATAGTCTATCCACAAACGTCATCATAGCCGTGGCTGGGACGTGACAGAGCATCGGCTAAGACCGTTCATCAGAGTCCCGTCAGGGGCTTTCTGTTCATACTTCAGGGATTGAGAGTATTGAGACCTTAACGCAGTCAGATCGGCTATCCGTGTTAAGAGAAATGTAATAATTTTATTTACGTGTTCACACAGGACACTTATTGGCAACACATTGCGTGTTGCCAATAAGTGTCCTGTGTGAGTTAACGTGGTAATGGATGGTAAGGGAAACCACGATCACGGTCAAGGACTTAGATCAAGTAAACAAGGTACTGCTTTTATTGTAAGTAAAGCCAAAAAGGGAAGATTTCAAATAACAAAATAAATAGCCAGACTACACATAACTAGTTATGTGTAGTCTGGCTACACATAACTAGTTATGTGTAGTCTGGCTATTAAAAAATCGATGAGAAACGAGTGCATGTAGCAGAGTTAAGAATGTTACGATAGATGTGCGGAGTGACGGAAATTGACAAAATAAAAAGTTGAGTGGTCTGAACGTGGCGTCTATAGACAAGAAAGTGAAAGGAAATAGTTTGGCTGAGTATGGTCTTATTACGTATGTAAATCGGTTTACAAATAATTATAAATGTGAAGGCATAGAGACGAAATGGTGATTTTGTAAGGACGGATATAAAAGAGAAAGAGGTAAATATTCGGATCACGGACAACAGAGCATTACGGAAGCAAAGGACATACAGCGTCGACCTCAAAAAATTGGGACCAGGGCGTATCTACCCTTTTTTGACTTGGTTTGCAGCGTTAACGCCTGTATTTATTTGAAATCTTCCCTTTTTGGCTTTACTTACAATAAAAGCAGTACCTTGTTTACTAAAAGCAATCTTCGTCGTAAATTACTTAAATACTGTTTCGTGTATATGTTCGTTTTTCACTCTGGTTATGACATCTTCATAAGTGTGCAGAACTGCGCCGCAGCCTTTCTTCCTGTGTGAGCCGCACATCCATCTCGTTTGGCCTCCATTTGTACGGTGCTTCAGGAACTTGTAGCCAGCCAATACGATCATGCGAACTCCAAGCGAAGTTGTCGTAAAAATGGCGACTGGAACAAACAAAAATGCAAAGAGCTTTTCATATTTTTAAAGACACAGGCGCAAGAGGTTGTTCTGGCCAATTTAAGACCGAGCAATAAATTTGAAACATCTCCTTTAATACGAAATAAAGAAGTTGCTTCAAATTTATTGCTCGGTCTTAAATTGGCCATAATGGCCAAAAGTAGTAGTCAAAGTTCAATGTAAAAGAAAATAATTGTCATTGAGTACAGAGTCAAGGGGTGCTCTCCTTAAAGCCCTCTTCCAACGCCCATGCATTTATCAATTTATAATAGTAACCTTCTTCGATCATTTTAATTACATGGATATAGTTTGGATTCTCAGACTGAACTACCGATTTGTAATGTATCTATTATGAATTATTGACCAGGAAAAATACATATTTCCATGATAAATCAAGCAGCGATAGAGAGGAACAGAAGAAGAGGGTTTTCTCCACAACAATAAACTGCCATTTTTAAACCTACTCTGCGCTTCTGACTTTTGAGGTATGTGCGATAAGTGCTAATTAAGTGCCTATTTTCGTGCCTCAGACACAAGTTAAGCCATTAGCTCCGGCGATGAATCCTTAAATATTCTGACACTAGTCTAAGTGCTCCAAGACTTGGGATATCGCTATTTCTTTAGGATACTGCGTATAGGCGGCGCGGCAGTCGTTCAATGGAACGTCAACTAAAAGAAGCGAAATCTAAAATAAATCTGAATCAAAAGTCTTAGGTAACCGGCATATGTCTAGAACGATGACGATTATGTCACCATTAGAAAAAAAACAATCCACTCTACCCCTTTTTCATTTTTATTTAGTTAAAAACGCGGAGATTTACCACTACTTGAGACCTTGCGATGTGATACGTAAAGACATAATTATGTAAGGCTCATCATCATAAGCCTTTAACAGTCCACTGCTGGACGAGGCCTCTCTTTTAAAAGGAGGAATTGGCCTACTATACCACGCTGGCCAAACGGGTTGGTATAGGGTTTGTATCAAGTTTTCCTTCTCTTACAGTGCTGTTCTCTGCATAATATACTCCCTTTGTCGGCTCTTACGACACCCATGGGATGATATGGGGTGGGGACATTCTGTATTCTTAATCCGTCACCACCCGGACATGTAAGGCTACTACTTGATATTTTCAAAATGTGGCAAATATATCTTGCGTTGCGTCGTATTGTCACTTTTGACGCTTCTTACGTAGGATGTAGAATAATATCATATGTATGTTTAAACGTTAAACGATTATCAATATAACTGTTATGGTATATTTAGTAAAATACTATAAAAAGGGAGAAATAAATAGAAAGAAATAAAACACTAATCACGTTCTACTACTTACATATTTCTATTTAGTATTACAATTCAATATTAATTGAATAAAGGCTAGTGCGTGTAATTTGAGATAAGCAATGTTAAGTTTTTAACAAGAGTGTTAGTTTTCGGTCGTTCTGGTTTGGAGAACGCCTTATCTAAGTGAAGATAGGTTTTATCAAGCGAAACTTTAAACATCGGCGAAGTACTACCCTCTCACAGACTTTAGACTTTGAGTAACAGTATCTGTACTGTTGCGTTACTTTCGGCGAGTGAGAGTGCCGGCGGCCATGTGTCTTTTTCCTTCGCCGTCATCCCGCACCCCGTCCTATTCTTTATCTCATCTCAAAGGCCGGCAGCGCACTTGTGACTCCTCTGATTTTGCGGGAGTCGGCAAGCGGTAATCGTTTACCATCAGGTGATTCGTATGTTCATTTTTCCTTTTATTACACCAAATAAAGTAATTTGTCATGGAGGGACTAAGATAATTTTGGGAAGGCATAAGCCTCTTAGACTAGCCTGCTGTTCTCTTTCTGGACCCGCTGCAGCCTCAGAAAGTCACGAGTATCTTAACCACGATCTTCGCCACGCATCATCATCATTATATCAGCCGGAAGACGTCCACTACTGGACATAGTATGAGACATGGACTGATCTTAAGCCACCTACGTCTTTCCGCTGCCCGCGCTCGCAACAAGATCGTCAGTCCACCTTGCGGGAGTACTACCTCTGCTGCGATGTCGGGTGCGTGGCCGCCGCTCTAGAACCATTTTGCTCCAACGGCCATCGGTGCTTCTGGCTACAGTTATCACCACTCACATTACATAAATATCGGCTCGTGTATATGGTAGTTTTTCACTCTAGTTATAATATCTTGATACGTGTATAAGACCGCCTTGCAGCCTTTCTTCCTATGTGTACCGCACGACCATCTTGTTTGGTCTCCTTTAGTAATGTGCTTAAGGAATTTGTACCCAGCCAATATGATCATGCGAGCTCCGAGCGAAGTTGTCGTAAAAATGGCTGGAACAAAAAATGTGAAGAATGACATTTAATTTGGCCACTTGGCAAAAAAGCTTATTGGCTGGTCTAGACATTAGACTGAAATCCTTACATTAGAACTTGTGAGGTAAGTGGAGTCTTTGAAGATGTTCATAATTTACAGGCTGTTATCACTGTCTTTATCACCACTAGTAATAGGCAAATCTACTGTCATCAATGTTTACGCGTTATAACACGTACTTTAGGTATCAATTATCGCCACTGGCTTTATCACCACTGGTGACAAATGCAGTAAAGTTATTGATTTGATCAAATTAAATTTTTGTTGTATTTGCATTACACAATTATGTAATTTGGGAAGATATAGCCCTCAGTGGTGACAAACCTAGTCGTAAGAATGGAGAATAAACAAAAATGCTGGGTTTCTATTGAATGGTATAAGGTAGAAAAAATAATTCGTTCAAATATACGTACATCACTGTACTGGCTGAATTAACATTGAAATGAGCCGCAATTGTTGGATACGTAGGTAATTGCACAAATGCTTGAAGTTCCACCTGCCTCGGACAATTATTAAGCTTTCGGTATAATGGGGCTGATATTTTATACTCACAATAAAACAAAATTGTTAAAGGCAACCTTATTATTTAGAGCTCTTGGATGCACACCGTATATTTTAATTTGTAGTTAAAATATGCAATGAAATATGTCGGCAAGGATTATTAAATAAATGCTATATAAACTCATTAATAAAAGGCAAAGAAAGTATGGCAAGTTTATATTTGTTGCTTAAAATACTTTCTTTACTTAATTAAATACAAACACTTAAAATAATAATGATGTATAAAGAAATAGCCAATAATTTATTGCAAAATAAATACCTCGCATTAAAAGAGCAACCTTTATAGTACCTCTATAGTAAGCTCGATACATACTTTGTATCATACTAATCAAAGTTTCAATGGAATGTAATTGTTAAAAATACAAGACATCAAAACATTTATGCTAGTAATTAAATTTTGAACATAAAATTCGCATATCACGATATTATTCATAGTCGTAATGTTATTATTTACTAGTAAATGTTATGTAGCATAGTGTATACAAATTGAAAGTACAGTAGATGATCAACTTCTCAGCAGTACTTTAATTTAAATTTCTTCAAAAATAACTATAATCCAGGAAGACGCGTGTCACTGATATAAATTTATTTTCACTATAATTAATCGTCGAACAAAAATATATTTAAAAAAACAACCAAATTGACTTGGGCTTGGTGTGGGGTATCATGATCAATGTTTTATACACAAAAATAAATTTATCTACCAAACATTGTTAATAAAACGAGGGCCAAACTCCATTGATAAACACCCGAAAAATTTACTTTTTTATGTAATTCGTACGATACATGTTGGTAAGCTTTAAAATTGGAGAGGAATAAACCTGCGGTGTGCTCAAAAGTGCTTTGCAAGATTTTACTGCACCGGATGACGAGTGCTGTCGAATGCACCTTAAGGGATGAGCAGAGTGGATTTAGAGCAGGGCGATCTTGTATTGAACAAATTAACGGTTGATATTGGAACAGTGCAACGAAATGCAGAAAGAACTGTTTACTCTGTTTGTGGACTTCGAAAAAGCATTCGATAGAGTCGAATGGACGGCGTTCACAGAGGAGAAGAGGCATACCAGACAAGATTATTCAAATAATACATAATCTTTACGTGGGTTCCTCTTGCAGAGTCATGCACAAGTGCCAATTATCGGATCCGATACATGTCACGGCCGGTGTGAAACAGGGTTGCTTGCTGTCGCCACTTTTGTTTCTGATTGTTTTGGATGACGTGATGCGCAGAGTGACAAGACAAGAGATGAGAGGACTACCATGGGCGAATGAGAAAACTCTCGAAGATATAGACTTTGCTGACGATCTCTGTCTATTCGCGACATCACGAGACCATCTCCAGTCCAAGACCAACGACCTCGCTAAGTTCGCTGCAGAGGAAGGATTGCGCATAAATTCCGAAAAATATAAAATTCGAAAACGAAGGATATGCGCCTTAACAGCTCCGACGCAGAGCCAATATGCATAAACGGCGAGGAAGTTGAACAAGTTGAGCGGTTTACATACCTGGGTAGTGTAGTTGACCCAACAGGGGGAGCAGATGACGATGTCGAAGCGCGTATGAATAAAGCGCGAGCAGCATACGCACAACTCAAACCTGTTTGGACGTCTAACGCAATAACCCCGGCGAACAAAAATCAGGATCTTCAACTCCAAAGTCAAGTCAGTACTGCTATATAATAATATAATAATAATAATATTCTACCACATTCACACAACACCATCTAGTCCCAAACTAAGCATAGCTTGTACTATGGGTACTAGACAATGGATAAACATACATATATACTTTTTTTTTTGTAAATATTATACATAGAAACACCCAGACCAAGACAAACATCCATGTTCATGCACACAAATGTTTGACTTGAGCGGGAATCGAACCCGCGACCTTCGGCGTAGCAGTCGCTTACACTCCCGCTGCGCCAACCGGTCGTCAAATATGGATGCGAGACATGGCTCGTCAAAGGTAGTCTAACCAGTCAGTTACAAGTGTTCGTAAACAAATGTTTGCGGCGCATTCTCAGCATCTACTGGCCACGAACCATCTCTAATGCCAGACTGTGGCAAATGACACACGAAAAGCCCATCCACAAAGAAATCCTACTAAGAAAATGGCGTTGGATTGGACACACGCTTAGAAGACCGGACAACCACCTATCCAAGCAAGGTCTATGCTGGCGGCCAAATGGCAAGAGACGGCCGGGGCGCCCACTTACCACATGGAGGCGCTCGGTCGAAAAGGAGGCTACTTCCACTGGTCTCGGCTGGAAAGAACTGGTGGAGGCCGCCCACGACCGCCAAAAATGGAAGACTCTTCTGCGAGCCCTATGTCCCTAATGAGGGATAAGAGGATCACATCATCATCATCATCAAGCTTTAAAATTTACTGCTAAAACACTTACCATTATACGGGCTTTTCTAGTAACATATATAAAGATTTGTGCATTTATTCAGAACATATTGATACATATTCATATCTTTGGATGTAATGTTGTGTCTACATAGAACCTGCGAGAAAACAACCTGTGGGAAATAGAGTTGGAAAACTGTTTTATAATATAACGTTTCCATAAGCGTTATTTATTATATTATTATATACAGGCTCATGAATATGCTGGTTTCTGGCTTTGATAACGATATCTTCACAAGTGTGCAGTACTGCTGTGCATCCTTTCTTCCGATGAGTAGCGCAGAACCATCTCGTAAGATGGCCGCTTATCAAATGCTTCGTAAATTTGAAGCCGCAGTATAAAAGCATTCTTGCTCCTCTTGAAGTCGTCATGTAGACCGCTTCTGAAAAAAAAGGAATTACCAGTCGTCTTCCAAATAACCAAATATTTTCGATTATATTACAAGAATTCTAATAATGTCTGAATGTAAAGTTCTGTGAGGTCAACGTTTTTCAATACATAATGTATTTCGGTTATAATAATAACATCAGAAGTCAAAAGTCAGGCTCAGGAACAATAAAAAACAATTAATCGTTTTGACATCGTATTTATTAACTAATATTTGTGACTTTATTAATTTACAAATTGATTTTAAACAACTAAACTACTTATAAAACTTAACTATTTTAAACTAAGTATGTGTTACCTATATTTAAAGTGAAAATTAAAAATGCTACAATAAGCGGTCTCCTATCCCGGGTGTACCTACCACCAACGCAAACATTGCTGTACTTTGCCAGTCGCTATGAGCGCTACTTAAAGGTACTGATAAACTTGACCATTCGCTTATATAGTGAGCATTACAAATGTTACAATACAGAAAAACAAATTGCGCGTTTTAGCGAGCATTCTATCGAAAGGACAGTAAATTTGCTTCAACCTTTTTTCCGACTAGAGAGTTCGCTAGAAAGATCGTGAAAAGGTTTGTGGCAATGTTTGGCTATATGCTTGGCTCTGTTCGTGGTTAAATTCAACAAATTTAAAATCGGCGAATATAAGATGTTCTGTTACAAGTAAATGCTCAAACCTATTAGCACTTTTAATCGTAACATAGTTATTTATGACAGAACCAAATACAAATTTTCCCATAAGAGTCTAATCACATTTGACGAAAACACATCTTGGACAGGAACTACTCCGGTGTTCGCCACAAATAAAAGCTCTGCACGTAGCACACCTAGTTATTGTCATTCTTCTGAGTCTAGCAGGGCAAAACTTACATGACTTTCTCTTCTTGTCTTATTGTTTACTTCTGCTACCATGTTCTGCGGTTGCAATTATTTTTCTAGACTTTTTTCTTTTAAGCGTCATTTTCTTACCTCAAAAAATAATTTTATTTACATTGTACCCGGCGTTTAAGATATTGTGTTTTCAGTTTATGTTTAACAAATCCCAGAAATTATATTAAAAAGGAAATGAAAATCGTTAATTTAGTCGCAATCAGAATTTAAAGACTATTAAACAAGTAGGTATATTCCTCTGTAGTTTTTTTTGTGTGTAAATATAAATTATAGATTTCTTAGCTTCTGGTTATTCTTCTGGTATTCTGTGCAAATTCACAAAATACAAAGATTTTTGACTAAGGTCAAGTTTGGATTAGTACTTTGGATGCTGTGAAATGACAAACAAAAATTTGCATTTAATATGAAAAGGTCTCTTTAAATATATACAAATCACCATTTGCTGTATATTCATACATACGTACATACATAAATATGCTCACTCACGCCTTTTTCCCGTCGGGGCAAGCAGAGACAACAGAACGTCATGTGCTGTGTAGTCAAAATTATTATGTAAATTCTTATTATTTTACTAGAGGACGCCAGCAGCTACGCCTGCATTTTTTTAAATTTCCTCGTTTTGGCCGATCCCGTGGGAATTTCGAGAAATCCCTTCTTAGTGCACCTTTACGGTCCCCAAGGAACACACATGCCAAATTTCAGCTTCCTGCGCCTAATAGTTTCGGCTGTAGCGTGTCTGTCAGTCAGTCAGTAACGCAAGGATTTTATATATTAAGATTAACGACCACATATTGTATCATAAACTTTAACTTTACGATACAATAAAATAAAATATGAGGTAAATGATTTAAGACCAATTAGAATGTAAATAAGCGGCTATCCATAAATTACGTCACACTTATGGAGAGGGGGTAGGGGGTCGATGAAGTGTGACCTTGTATGATAAATGAGATGGTGATGTATGAGAGCAACTATGACAAGGACGGGGAAGGGGCCAAAACATCATGGAAATCGTGTGACGTAATTTAGGAGCCACCCTAACAAAATTAAAGGTTATGTGAATAAAAATCTCTAAGTAGTACCCCTTTTAATAAAAATCTCGTATATGATATGAGTTCTATTTTCATTAATATGGGTTTTACAATCAAGGCAGCATATTATTTAGCGAGATCTGTAAATTTAAATTAAAAAAAAGAAATAACTGTAAATTTATCCTAAAAATACAAAATCAAAAATAAAGTTACTCATAATAAAATGAATTTAAATTAAAAATGGAATTTACTATATAAATTTTGCCCTGCGTAAAAATAAAGTTAATTACATATAGTGAAATAAATAAAAACGAAAAAAAGGAATTACTATTTTGTCCTCCAAAATCAGTAAATGAAAAACATAGTTAATTTGATAACATTTATTTAAATAAAATTCAATCATTTATTTATTTAATTTGGCATTCTACGACGCCTAAACACCCCTGTACATATTTTCACTTTTTATTTTTAGATTTATTTATTTTATTTTATTTTATTTCATTTTAATAGGAAAACAAACAGTTTTCTATAACTAAATTATAAGCTATTAATACAACTATAAACCATTGATAAGTTTTCACAGTTGAGTATATAGTGCTTGATCATTTTTAGCTAGGCTTGAGAATGCATATCAGACAAACTTACTCCAGTATCGAAAAAGAATGGATGTACAGTTAGAGGACCGATTCAAACCAATTATTAGCGATAACACGCTTATATTTAGAAGGACTTGTATTAAACAGGTCTAAATCTGGAAAGTCTACTACATAGCCCGTTTACATAGATTGCGGATCTTATAAAGTATGAACCATTTCTGTAATTGGTAGTACTACGATTAACGTGCAATGGGTAGGGTAATCTAACCGACCTGGTAGGAACTCTTAATTGCAACTTATCTAGCAGATAAGGGGAATCTATCTTGGATTGCGCAATTTTAGATAAAAATACAATATCTGCGATTTTCCTCCTTTCCGACAGTGGCAATAAGTGTTGTCTCTTACATCTGGCCTCATAGCTATCATCATACTTCCTGCACTTATATTGTAGATATCTAACAAATTTACGTTGTATTGTTTCTAACCTATTTATATATACATCGTACTGAGGATTCCATATTTGCGAACAATATTCAAGAATGCTGCGAACGTACGAACAATATAATATCTTAAACGTCTTTATATTTGAGAACTGAGAGCATGATCTCATAACGAAGCCCAGCTTTTTATTGGCTCTATTCGCAATGTGTTCTATGTGCTTTTCGTACGTTAACTTTGAGTCATGAACTACACCTAGATCACGGATTTCGTCTACCCGCTTGAGTGGTACCCCCTTTAGGGTATAGTTGTAGTCAGTTATCTTAATTTTGCGAGAAAACGTCAAGGAATAACACTTAGAGACATTTAATTCCAAGTTGTTTAGTCTACAGTAAGCTTCAAATCTCAAGAGATCTTGTTGCAATAAGATACAATCGGATTGCTTTTCAATTTGCTTAAAGATTTTCATATCATCAGCATACATTAAAAAGTGTGAGTGGTGAAAACAGAAGTTAATGTCGTTAACGAATAAATTGAAAAGAAAAGGACCGATTAACGAACCTTGGGGGAGACCTGAGGGGACTATATGCCATCTAGATATAGATCCGTTCATTGCGACTGCTTGAGACCTGTTTTCTATGTATGAGCAGAACCATCTGAACAGGTTACCATGAATGCCAGCGCTTAAAAGCTTCTGAAAGAGTATTTTATGGTCTATTTTATCGAATGCTTTACTATAATCCGTAAATATAGCATCTACTTGACCACCTGCCACCATCATGGACGTTGTAAATTCAATAAACGTTAATAAATTAGTTGTGGTTGATTTATTTCTAATAAATCCGTGTTGTTCCGGAATAAAGAAGTTCCTTAAGGTGTTGTACACCTGGTTATACACAATTCGTTCTAATAATTTGGCGAATATACACAATTTAGATATGGGTCTATAGTTTTTTACTTCAGACCGATCTCCGCTTTTGTGTATCGGTGTAATAAACGCACGCTTCCAGATGTTAGGTACGAGGCTTTCTTTAATTGAGCGTTGATATAAAATAGTAAGCGGTTTTGTCAACTGTTCCGCACAGTTAACAATAAATAATGGTGCTATGTTGTCGGGCCCTGCTCCTTTAGTTAGGTCAACAGATTTAAGTAATTTGCATACAGTGTCCGGGAGTATTTCTATGTCTCCTATAGTGTTAGCACAATCAGGGTAAACGTAATCACTGTCTGGCATAGAGGAGTCGTGTTGGTGAGAGAGTGGAGAGAGAAACGTGGATTGAAAATAAGAGGCAAATATATTACATATTCCCTCACTAGAGTCGGCTGTCGTGCCTTCGTATGTCAGAGTGGCTGGGAGGGTGTTAGACCTTTTCTTATTTGACTTCACAAATCGCCAAAACGACTTGGGATTTTCAGCTATCGACTCTTCTATGTTTCCTATGAATGACCGATTTCTTCAACATGATTCTTCTTCAACATGCTTCGCTCGTTTGCGAAGTAAGCTAAATGTCAGGTAATCACTTGTGTTGCCGTATGTGCGATATTTCCTAAAGAATTTTAGTTTTTCCCTAAGGATCTTTTTCAAGCTAGTACTATACCACGGCGGAAATGATGAGGGGTAGATGGTCTTCTGGGGTATAAACTGGTCTCTTAATTTATATAAGTTATCATAAAAGCATTCTGATGCGTTTTCTATAGATTTACCTATCAAACAGTCATCCCAATTTATCATAGTTAATGATGATTTGATTGCGTCATAGTCTCCGCGTTCATAAAAATACTTTATTCTTGGACTAGTTTTAAGAGAGGATGCACCGTTAGAGTAATTAAGAACAACGTCAAGAGATTTATGATGCGCATCTTCGGGCACTAAGGGATTGCTAGACGCACTGACAATAAGCTCTGTGTTACATATAATTAAATCTAGCAATCTGTTCAGGTTACGGGATAAGTTAAATTGCTTTAAATTGTGTTCCGAAAGTGTGTCGAAAAAGTGGATCTGTGACTCCCCCGAGATGCCCGACGGCTCTATGTCGTCGTCTATGTAACGCCAATCAACGTTGGCCATATTAAAATCTCCAGATATAATAAAGATATCGTTCGGGCACGAGTTGATAATTGATGACAGTTTGTCTGTAAAATTACTAACCTGCATATTAAAAGAATTGCCATGTTTTTGCGAACATAAATATATTGTACAGAAATGTATTCTAAGCGAACGATTTTTATTATTTGAGGCTATCGTGAGCGTGACCCATATGTCCTCGGCGGAGGAACTCCACTCCGGCCGGTGTACGGCTTTAAGCTCACGTCGCACCGCCAACAATACTCCTCCTCCGTACTTTTCCCCTGTATGTGCGTAGTTTCTGTCGCGACGCCACACAAAATATCTGTCATCAAAAAGCTCGCTATCGCTGACACTATCGGGCAACCAAGTTTCAGTTATTGAGATCACGTCATATGAATTAATGAGTAAGTTTCGTTTGAAAAGGTGTGTTTTCGTTCGCAACCCTCTTGTGTTCTGATAAAATAAGTTAAGGGAAGTCATTTTTATTTGTTGTTGTAAAAACTAAATGATAGTATACTATAAAATAATTTTTAGGAATGAAGAGACAATAAAATAAGCAAATAAGGTCCCCAGCACGATGCACATATAACTGGTTATTACGAGTACAAGAATGAAATGTTAACAGCCGATTGTACCAAAGTATACATAAAAAGAAACAACGTTCGTCGTTAGCACATACAACATACGTAACACTATACATCATAATAATATTAAGCTGTTTTATAACAGTAACACACACTTTTCGGTAAATACTACGCAAAAATTCGATGTAATACTTAAAAAATAGTAACAAACAAGTAGGAATAAATACATCTAATAAATTAAAATAAGCGACTAAGGTACACTGCGAAATTAAATATTGTTTTGTAGGTAATCGTAGAGCCCACGAGCAATAATAGAAGCTCGGGCCGTAGCTAGATCTGTAGCGGGTGCAAGCGATAATAACCAGAAAGGCGTAGCACAAGCTCGGCTTAGCGAAAGATAATTGTATAATGCGTACACTTACTTGTTTATAATTTCGCCTGGACATTCGGCTGTGATTCGCGCGGCCGGATAATAAAGAAACAACTTCGGAATTGAATGCGGTTCTCAATCTGTGTACACTATTATGATTATGATAAAAATGAGTTACCGTATATTTTGTTAAGATGTTATTTTTAACAAATCTTTTTCGCTTCTTATAAAAAATGTTGGTGAGGTATCTGATTTCTTTACCATAATTTTGCAATGTTTAACCCAAATATATTTAAAATCTTTCTCTTTAGTTAGGGCCTTAGCCTTATTTAGTAGTATCTTGTTTGCCGGCATCAGATGGTCGTTTATGTAGAATTTCGCTGATGTCGGAAAGCCCAGATGTGACAAGTTTAGTTCTTTCTTCTTGCGTGTTGCAGACAAAAATTCTTCCTTTATGTAACGGCTGTTAAATGCTACTATTATCGCTTTGTCGGCCTTTGGGGAACGGGTAGGAACACGAGCTAAATAGTTTATATCTTGCCTTTTGACAGGATTATCAGCCAACATTCCCATCCTCTCGACGATATCGTAGAGATTCTCATTTTTTCTTTCCGGTACTCCTCTTATTTCCACATTGTTTGCTCTGGCCCATTGGTCTCTTGTCTCGATTTCGTGGGTAAGCCTCTCAACCTCGTTCCTTAGGTATGGAATCTCACTTGCACCCTTTTCCATCTCGGTGATTCTATTCTCCAGACGATTAACCTTGTCAGTAAAGGTACTTATGAGGTGATGTGCCATATCAACAGATTCCTTAAGACCGTTTAGTTCTTCCTTTATTATCTTCAAGTCTGCTACCAAAGTTGGAAGAGGTGCCAGTTGTAAGACGATCTTGTTCAGTTGCTCTTGCATCTTATCCAATTGGCTTGGTTGAGGAGAGGTTGGAACTGGGGACGGTGAAGGGCTGGACTTGCACTTAAGACAACGCCAGTTGTTTTTTCTTTCCCCAAGCTTGCGATAGCCAGCTTCAGTTACTCCTGAGCATTGGAAGTCATAATGACGCTTGCAAATGCTGCAAACCGGTCCCTCGGTATGTTGTGTACCACAGCTAGCACAAACAAACATCGCGTAAAAAAGTTTTAGAATCACTGGAATTGTCTAGTCGAACGATCAAGCGTGTGCCCACTAGTGATGCCGAAAGGCGACTGAATATATATACATATATATTCTTAGAAATTATGATTATTTAAGATAGTAATGTATATTATTAAAATTAATAACCTATATTTAATGTTATTGTAGAGATTATTCAAAAAAAAAAACTAAAATATTAATATAACAAAATAAATCGGAAAAAGAAAAACAATCACCATGTCTACCGATCACTATCTCAATCGGTGCACAAAACTAACCGACTCCTTTGAAAAAATTCACCAGCAAGTGAAAATCTATTCAGGAGAACTCTTTTCTGTTTAGTCCAAGATACCAGAGCCTTGGCGGCCTTGGGGTTTTACTCTAGTATGTGTGGATAGAGTTATTGGCCACTAATGACTTTGACAACAACATATCATGCGCAATTTTGGCCCGAATGGCAGCGATTTCAATGTTAATGGCGCGTTTAACATGACGCGACATTAACCGCTGCGGAGTAAAGCACCCCTTGGACATGGACATTGAAATGTCCCTCTGCCGCCCGCCGCTTCTGGTTGTGAGCGGCTAGTATATGGCCATATCCCGACCCGTAGCCAAAATAATTCCTCCATTCGCTGTTTGTACCGCACATGGATGTGATACGATGTCATGAGTGGGTATTTTTTTTTTAATCCAACGTAATGGCATTTTTATGGTTTAGTTCCATAACATTTGCTGCACACCATTTTAGTAACATATTCAAGTCTCCATGCTGTTCTATAACATCATTTGCAATATTTTCGTCATTGCTCAACTTGTGCTGCATTAAAATTGCACTTTTATTGTGTCTCGTCACTGAAACTAAACTAATATGAGCTTGTTAATGATAGATATATTTTCTTTCTAAAAATAATTTATATTTTGATCTGAAAATCTCACAAAATTAGTATTATTATGGTTAGCCTGATCTACATATATGTGTACTTCTTTATATTTCTGAATTTCTTTTTATTTTTCTTATGTATAAAAAATTACATCCTCTTTGGCTCAGGTGGTTCATGGCAATGTTCATTTTTCAGCCTGGCTATTTCTTTGTCGTAAGTATATATGGAAGCGGTGCATCCTTTTTTTCTGTGAGTTCCACAAAACCATCTGGTTAGACCTCCTCTTTTACGGTGGCGCATAAACTTAAAACCAGATACTACAAGCATAGTTGCCCCTCTTTTGGAGCAAGAATAAAAGTATGGTTTATCTGTAAAAGAAAATACGAAGTTTAGTATAAAAAATCTTAAGAACTCATGGTTTTAGACAAGAGCTATAGAAAATTCGTGAAATTGCCAGAACAATTAGGTGATTTCCTGAGTTTTTTTCTCTTAAGGACAGTAATCTATAAAAACAAATAAGTTAATATATAGTAAATTTTAGAAAAACAAAGGACCTTGGTCTTAAAAAAATAAGATATTTATTATTTTCAATGTATTTTTATTTATATTACTATAAAAATGTATTTATTAGCGAACATTAAGTATAGAACAATTTAATAAATTAACAAATTAAAAAGTCTAAATTAGAATATACAATAAACCAGTTATACCAACAATAGTAAAATAAAATTTAACATACTCGATCTGCACATGTGTGTAATATCAGGATACCTAGTACTCAATATCACAATGGATCAGCTATTGGTGCTTCTTACGGCCGATTCCTATATCCGATCTATCCCTGGATTTGGCTACTACAGATAAATATTTGTCATAACCTCTATACAAAATAAGTCAAATGTGTATCTGTACCAGCCAAATTCACGATCGAATATTAACACCAGTCGTTAGAAACGTTCATCTGCTTATCCAATTACTTCTTCTGTGATTGTGGTTATTATCAATTTTGATGATTTTATTCTCAATGGTGTAGATCACAGCCTTGCATCCTCGAGACCCGAAGGTGGCGCATGACCATCGGGTCTTTAAGCCCGTCGTTCGATGAAGGAAGAATTTGTAACCATCGGCCAATATCACGCGGGCTCCTCTAGGAGTATCCATGAATAAAGGTCCTGGAAAACACGCCATTTGGATAAATGTTAATAATAAAAACGCAAAAATTGATAAATTGAAGATGTTGTTATTGAAATCAAGTGATTCGATAAAACATGAATGGATGAATAGAACAAAAAGGAACACCTACTTGTTTGCCAAAAGATAAGTCTCATAATTTTAGAAAAGGTACTGAGTTGCTGACCAAAGCTGGCATAAAACCAAATATGTTTACTAAACAAAGCTACACATTAATATAAAACAACGCTCACTTTTAAGTTATTAGCTTGATATTTTGGCCTCCGAATCATATTAGATTTCCGTCTTAAGAAATGAATAAGTTTCTTAAGACGGAAATCTAAAGGTAATCTAAAGGTTACCTTTTTAATTTCTTAAGTAACTTTAGGAAGGAAAAGGGAGTTCTTAAGTGATTTTGGCCATGAATAGTTTAAGAAGAAGACAAATGTTTCACGACTATATATTTACAATCATACTTATTACATAAGTCAAAGATTTGACTAGTAAAATTAGTATTTAATAGTCTAAATTGCTATCACAAAATATTATTAAATCTAATTGCAGATACTAAATATACTTAATAATTATTTGAACATATAAAAACACCTTAATTGTAATCCTAAGATATAGAGTGAGAAGAGATTTCACTTGGCAAAACACAGTGTTTTGCGCTTACGCAAATAGAAACAATTAGATAAGTGAAATGTCACTTCCTGTCAAGACCGAATTCAGTAGGAAGACTACGATTTTATACACCTGGTTTGTTTTTATATTTAGCATTTGCTTAGAAAAATATCTTGTGCTGAGTGAAATAAAATATACTTTTACTTTTACAAGTTTTGTCGATTACGTTAACCCTTATAATGAATGAAAAGATAATAATCCGTCACTTATAAGTTAGTTCTTATCCGCATATTAAATTAAGTCGTGAAAGGCAAGACCGCAAAGGCAAATTGAGAGATCATGTTATAGATGAGATGCACTTTAATGCTCCCCTCAAATGACTATTTGTCATTTACGCGAATATGGAATACTAACCCTACTGCTATAAAATATGTGCATTATCAATAGAAACATTATGCTGTAAAACTACACTAACCGACTTCTCCTTGAAATAAAACTATTAAGCAATATACACTGGTCAAGAATGCCTATAACATACTTAATAGTTCTCTCAGAATCACCAGAGTACTATCATGAGATCTTGGTCTGATGACCACCTGATAAGTATGCTGATATTGCCCGATGTAAGAAAGTATGTTTTCCAAATACACCCAGGCATCTTTGATTGATGGGATAAAATACATGAAGAATGATGAATTTGATGAATTAGAAACATCCTCCTGTTTTGTAGTCGGCGAAACAGAATATTTCATAAGACTCACAAATTATGCATCTATTTCATGCTTTAGGTACATCACCATTCTGTTCAGAATTCGGATTAATATATAAATGGGCGACAAAGTTATAATTATGATTGATACGTGGACGAGGATGGTTATGAGTGTCGAAGAGGCGCACTATTTCATTGAAACCATTGATGGTGTAAATAAATGCTCTACAGCCTCTATTGCCGTGAGTACTGCAATACCAACGGATCTTGTGCCCAGTAGTGCGATGTCGTAGGAACTTGAAACCGCCATATATGATCATATGAGCTCCTCGGGCTGTAGTCACGAACATTGCCACTGAAACAGACCTGATGGTTAGAAAAAGTAATCCTATAGTACTAGAAAAGCATAGTCAAAGCGTAATCATTCAAGTCTTTCCACAATATTTATAGCATGCTTGATAACATAAACAGATTATGTAATAGTGGTAATGCGGGTAGGAATAGATCCCTAAGTTCGATGGTCATAATCATGGATGCACGTTATATTTCTCTATTATTT
The DNA here is from genome assembly GCA_944739405.2 of Euclidia mi. NCBI lineage: Eukaryota > Metazoa > Arthropoda > Insecta > Lepidoptera > Erebidae > Euclidia > Euclidia mi. Next base: position 95,233,239 of record OX123186.2, on the reverse strand, counting down.
CTTGGGACAGCTGTTATATCCCATAACATGAAACATCATTACGAAATAGTATCTTTTACTTTAGTAATAAATCCTATTCTAGCTCCATTGCCTTTAGGGCCTTATCATACTAGCGGTTTGGGAGCGGTTGCGGGGCGGAGCGGACGCGCAGCGAATGCGTCGCGAACACGCCGCGGCTGCGCAGCGAAGACGCCGCGGACGCGTGGCGAATACGTTACGTTTTCGTCGCGTGTTTGTAGCAAATTATCGACGTACAGTACATCCAGTTTCCAGTGTGTCCAGTAACACGACACGGTGTCCAGACAAGAGTCTTCAATTAGATTTGGTATTCAGTCCCGTTAACATTTCAAACTTATATAACATTCCCATCAGAATTTAAAGTGCAATCGAAATATTCGTTGTTTTAAATGGCGGGATGATTAATATTTAAATATGAGGCTTAAACTTGTACACAGTGAAGAGAGACTCCAGGTGTACGTGTACTGGTAGGCTTATAGAAACTCAGATAAAACAGAGATGATATTTCGGACATAGGTACTGAACAATAAATCTCGAGAAGATTTGGCTTGCTGTTTTAATAGATTTCCAAAGTTAAGCAACGCTTGCACAGTTCACCACTGCACTGGGATGAGTAACTGCGTGTGACTTTACATAAGAGCGCTACCTTACTTCGAAAGGTATGTAAAAGTGTCGGACCGGGTCCTTGTCTCAGACCAAGAACCGTTAGGATCTTATAAGAGTGCCTGTGCACGCTAAGAAAGTTGCCGGGCGTACGCAAGAATTCGTGTCGTCTCTACACTCGATACATAGACAGGGCGAAAAATGTTCGTACCTATGTAGATACGAAATTATTCTTATCGTAATGATTCGGTATTATCTGAAGCAGACAAGGTCGATTTTCTTAGCGTATACAAGCGCCAAAACGAGGCCGAGGTTTCGTGTGGTCTGAAGACTCCAATAAAATAGAGTTGGCTACAAAATTAGAAAATATTCATCCTAATGGTTATGAGTAACATTATGCTTGAGCATTTCATCACTGTCTGTTTTAGTGAAGGTTCGTCCTTTACATTTATATAAATTGCGATTGTTGCAGAACCAACGTGTTGTATTGTTGCTATATTCACTTTGCTTGTAGAATTTGTACCCTTCAACGTAGAGCACCCTCGACCCGCGGTTGGACGTAGTGTAGTAAGAACCTTAAAATAAAGTTAAACATACAAACATTATACATTTTTGATGGGGATTGTATAATACTTTGTGGATATTGCCTCAAAGTATATCATCATGCTGGCACCATCCCGGTTGCGCGGCAAGGCCTCGGAGCCCGGGGTCCGTGTTAAAAAATTAACTTTTGGACAATACCTGATATTTTGTGAACTGGTACTCGCTTAAAAGAATATTTGTATTTGGGTTATGTGTATAGGTAATTTAAGGATATTGTACATCTTACACAATATATGTATCTATTAGTACGAAATGACGGATACTCCAAGATTTCTACATCGTTGTCTTTTTTGGTAAAATTTTGTTTCTGTTTTTTTTTACACAGAAATTACTATGAGGCCCCAAGGTTACCTCTGACAATTAAGCAGCATGTAAACATTTTTTTAACTTCGTTATATAAATCATAAACTTTCTGGTCATCGAAACGTGCCTTCAACGAGTTATTCGCCAAGTACTGTTAGGATTAGGACTCCTTCACATTAGCTTTTGTTAAGCGTAGTCATCCGATCAATGTACTGTACGCTACTATTAGTGTGAAAGGGTCTTTGGAATGACCTTGAACCTAATTTCTTTGGATTCGTTTCGTCGTGGATGAACTGAAAAAAATTATATTTATCGGGAATGAAACAAAAATAACATAAAAGAAATTGTGTATTATTATAATTTAGTGCTTTTCATGAAAACAAGCCCCACAAAGGCTTAGGTTGCATTTTGTGCAAAATGTTTTAATTTTTTTTACTTTATTTTTTACTTCAGTGCTCTGCAGACTTCTCCGCAGTCTCTCGTAGCATCCTGCACAGTTTCTCCGTTTCGGGCCTATCTCGAGGGCATGATAATTGACCACAACGATTGTTTCAGTTTCTGAAAGAAATGCTTAATTACATTTTGTGTTTTTATCAATTTTTTAGTTTTATCGCTGGACTGTTTGTTAGGAACTACTAAAGTCATGATGAGTAGTGTATTGAAAAGCCACTATGCCAAATTTTGGTCAAAACCAGCGCTCGGATATAATGGTCACATTAGAACGAACTGGAGACTTGCGTTTTCATGTCAGATTGCGGACTTAGTAATGAAAAACGTTGTTCTATAATAAACGATCCGTTGGCTGGACAGCATGATATTGAGTGGCGCGTCACCGCTTATGCATGCGGTCTATGATGCAGCAGCTCGATAGTGGCCTCTTAAGGCGGCAGGCTATTTCAGCCTGGCGTATTTCAGGCCCGCTGGCTCCTGAGCGAATCGTTCACATCGTCAGTGCAAGACGGGAAACCTAAATAATTGTTACAAAAAATGAAAACACTTTGGACCATATTTTCACAAGCAACCTTGCGGCTCCGTTTTGATTTATTAATACTTATAGAGCTATAAAAAATAATTTGAGAATACATATATGAACTTAGAGATATTGCAGTGGGATCTTAAGCTGGCTGCCCACGGTGCGTGCATGAACCACATTCTATTTATTAGCCTTGTCTCAAAAAAACGAAAAGTTTCTGATTCTGAAAGTTACCAGTAAACGGGCCTTATATTTTGCACACTCAATTCCCCCATCGTCTATTTTCCTATCATATCACTTACCTACCAGAGACCTAGTAGAACATTTACCTAGTATGGTATTTGATAACATTGTATAATTATTATAACATTATATAATTATTTTAAAAATATATTCCGTATACTTGTCTCTTACATCGAATTGTCCTCAAAGCAGCCTAATCTCCATGCTGGATTACCTCTTTGAGATATAAAAAGAAGGCTCACAATATAAAATCTTACTGATAATCGTTAAATATATTATATATAGATTTCGGCAAAATGTAAAAACATTCTTTAAAAAGTTATTATTATAGATTAGTTCAAGGTAAAATTCCACAGAACAGGAGCTCATTTTATAACTGAATATTAAATAATTTTACCCATTTACAGACTCGTATCTTGTACCTGAAAAACAAAGAAACAATTTTACGTTTACCAAATGCCACATTTATCAAAACCATTCATAATTATTATGTACTCATATAACCAAGAAAACCATGATGCCATTACATGTTCAAATAAGCACACACACGAAATAAATAATAATAAATAAATTCACAGAAATATATTCTGTTTAACTCAACAAAACATTTATCTGCCATTAAAGGCAGTAATTGCTCATTCACAGCTCAAAAGACGGGAAAGTTACTTAAGTACATATGTACCTATAACACAACTTAATTATATTTAGACATTTTATATTAAGTATTACTGAATCTTTTTACAAATAATTCATCATATTTAAAGTTTTACACAAAGCACATAAAAAACAAACACTTTGAGTCTTTGAGTCTTTTATAACCAAACTGGATAGAATAGATTTAGACGGTTAAGGTATAACGTAAGTATATGTGGCATATGTTACGCCTCTTCATTATTTAACCGTAAACTCATACATTTGTGAACAAAATAAACAAAGTGATGATTACTTTAAACATGGTTTAACAGGCTTTAATTTAGTACAGCTAATGGAGGCAACATTAAATGACCAGTAATGTATTATTTATACTGATTAATATCTATTAGAGTCCGTTCACACTAGGTCGGAGCAGCTGTATTCTCGGTCCGTAAAAGTGAAAATTTTCATATAATCTGTATTCGCACGATCCGTCTCTTTTCTTCCTTCATCTAATTGTCATATTATATCATAGTAATTGTACCTTATACCACTAGCACACCCGTCTCGTTAGACGGACCAGGAAAAACAGATGGTCCATCTAAGTGTGAACTGGCTTTTTTTCTACCTACATATTTTTATTGAAATACAATACAATGGCCTGTTTAATGTTACGCCTACATTCAAAGCTTATTCAAAGTTAGCCGGCTTAACTGTGCTGATAATCTATAAAAAAAACAACGTTTAAATTTTCACCATAATCATCATCATCATGTGGATAATTTCTCTTACGTATATGTACAATTTTACATTTTAAACAGATGTCAACATATGACACTTTTCAATACTGCTCCCCACTCCGAACTAAATACACCGAACCGATTGCTCGACATTATATCTAAAATTCCTCAAAAATCGTCGAAGTATCATGTGTATGGACGGTATAGCTCTTAATGACTTCTTGATAAGGTCCGGTGCCGACTGTGAAGAGACGTGCACTGCAGCCTTTATTGCATTCGTTACATCTCCATCTTGTCATGCCAGATTTATTCGTCCTGTGCTTCATATACTTACAACCGTCGAATAACATCGATTTTGGTAGATCGTTTGTGGCATCAAATACGGCATCTGGAAAGAAACATATTGTTAGGAATGATTGGTAGTGATTTTACAAAAGGAGGATTGTACGAAAGGAGGCTTTTCCCAGAAGAGGATTATCAAAAGGAAGATTATCTGTCTGTAGCGAGACGGTAGTCGCATTGTGTATTGTAACTTATTTCGTAGGTGGACCCCGAGTACAATGGTATTTGAAATTGAACTTCAACTTGAGGTTAAAATCTCTTTGGTTGCAATAAGTTGATGAATCAGGATTTAATACTAAATAAACAATACTGCGAAACAAATGTGGCATATGGATAGATTTTATTTCTTTAATAAAATCTATCCATCGGGCTACCGATCACTTTGTTATTGTTGGGCTAAGAAACTGATAAAGGAACTTCAGCAATAAGAAAAATGTGTTATTTATTTGATAAAATAGTTGTACAGTAAACACAGTAGAACAAAATTTCACGGATCTTGTTAGTTTCCGTCACCTTCAAATCAGCCCCCTTAGCCAAATGGCATTCGATTAACGATATCGCTAATCGCTAAGTGCTAAAATGCATGGAACTAACATAAGCCTTCGATATGGCACGTGGTCAACGAAGAAGGAATTCCTTAAGTTGCCATGGCAACTAAGCGTTACCGAAAGTAGAAACCCGAGCGAATGCCATACGGCCAAAATCAAATAAAAAAGATAAAAATGTAATGATTAAACTCATTTAATGAGTTTAGTCGTGTGTTTCAGATTGCCTTCATAGGATTTTGGGTACTACTAAAAAAACACTGCGATGTTCATGTTCTTAAGCAGTTAGGCCATAGTTACCTCAAACAGAACACAACTGTGTTGACAAGCCGGGTAACCGCTTACTAGAGCAGAATCGCGTTTGTAAGGTACCGTTATCCCTAAAAGAACACAGTCCTATTTATGAACCACTGTTACCCTTATCGAGAACCAAACTCTCTCTTTAAGCCTATTATTCTTTTCTAAAACAAACTGCCTCTATATATAAGCCACTGTTACAAATTACTAGAACAGAATCCTGTTTAATAAGCTTCAGTTATACGCCGCTGGATCAGAAGCGTTCATACAAGCCATTGTTACCCTTTACTAGAAAACAACAGTGTTCATAAGCCATAGTCACCCTTTACAAGACAGAACATAATCTTCTTTATAAGCTACAGTGGCCCGTTAAAATACCTAAACATTAAAAAAACATAACCAAACACTGGTTTATCATCACATTTGACCTGCACATTATGTACTTAACGCTTAAGTTTAAACTTATTAGTGTAATAAAAAAGAAGTTTTAATGTTATTCATCACTTTAATAACTTAAACTATCTGATATTATTTTTCCATGTAAACTCCATAATATCCTTATTGCCATTATTTTTGTAATTAAAGCAATATTAAAATCACGCCATATTTATTGAAATCGGAATACTTTTTACGATTTTAACGTTATAATACTAGGTCATAGCAGGATATATCTTAGTCCCTACAACGTGACAAAGTCAATGTTGTTCTAAGTAAAAAAATATCAAGTACTTTGATTTCAATAAGTATTTAATACAATCTAACAAAAAGAAGTGCTTAATATATTCCCTTCACTTATTTTAATTGATATAATAATTAGCAGGAAACTGCGAGCACCCCTGTAGCTACGAAGTCCAACCCGGAAAAGGTGACAAAACAGGCTAACGTAGCAGATGATAGAATACTTGTAGGATAATTATTTATTATTACGTGGTCAAGTAAGTAGATAGACCATGAATAAATATTATAATAGCAGCGGCAAATCCGCGCCAGACGGCGACAGCGTTATGTGTTAGAAAAGAGCGGGAACGGTGAATATCGCTTTAGGTACTGAGTCACGGTAATATAATCTAACAGTATTGTAACTCGGCCGTCTTCGTGAGTTATATACCTACCAGACGCGCCGCATGCGAGCTGCGGCATGATCGTGGCTGTGGGTACTCTTGGCACAGTCCGCACAGTCTAATGGGTACTCTGCTCGAGGCGCGTAGGTATAACTCGAGTTTCATGCATTTGTATGGAGTTACAATACTGTTAGATATTATTACCGTGACTGAGTGCTTATGCGAGCTGAATTGCACTTTGTTGCGTAGCAAGAGTTGCCATTTCTATAAATTGGTTTGCAAAGTATGTTAGTACTATCTATTCTGTGACTCTACTGACTGTCTTACGAAACATAACGAGAACATAAATTGGTCGATTTCAATAACATCAATTAACTTTTGACCTGCTATTAATTAAAAAAATATTATTATAATTGTGTACTTAATACTGGTGGTGTAAATGGCTAAAACTCATTGCATGCATGTAACAGTTGTAAAGTACATTTGTATGGCGATTGAATTGAGTGGCTATGAGTTTCTAGCACGTATCTTCTTATCACCTCAGCCTCTTGCTTTGCTTGAATTTGTAATCTTAATGTATAAAATCCTTGCGTTACTGACTGACTGACAGACACGTTACAGCCAAAGCTCTTGGGCGCAGGAAGCTGAAATTCGGCATGTATGTTCCTTGGGGACCGTAGGGGTGCACTAAGAAGGAATTTCCCGAAATTTCCACGGGATTGGCCACGACGGGTAAGTTTAAAAAAAATGCAGTCGTGGCTGCTGGCGTCCTCTAGTTGTTAATAATATGAATGTTGATTCAGTTTAATTTTAATTTGACGTTCCTGTGGAAAAATCACGAAAGATTTAAAGCCATTTGCAGTTATTTGGCACGACGCTATCGCCGGGAGAAAGCAAGAAGACATTATGAGCGCCTATTATAACTTCTTTTTACGTTTTCGTGATATCAAGCAAATTAATATTTGGATGGATAACTGCACGGCTCAAAACAAGAACTGGCTTTTTTTTCTATGTTAGCTGATCTTATTAATCGTGATGTGATTGCTACCGAATAAATTAGATTATACTATTTCGAACCTGGACATACTTTTATGAGTTGTGACCAAATCCACCATCAAATGAAGCTCTCAATGAAAAGAAAAGGCAAAATTTATGATTTTACTGATTTCGAAGAAGCTGTAGGGTCAGCTAATAATGGCAAAGTAATCGCAAAATCTCTACAGCCTCAAGACTTCTTTGATTATATAAAAATAATATATCAGAGAGGCGTATCCAAAATGCTAACCCTAGGGTTTACCTCAAAAATATATCTCAAATTCGATTCATTAGATCAAGCTTTGATCTACACTACAAAAATGAAAATTTAAACTTACGGATGTACATCCTTGAACATGGCGCTTGCAACAGTGCCGAAATATCGGTTACTCCAAACAAAGGTACGTGGTATAAATCCCGAAAGACAATTTAAAATAAGACTACAAAAATGATTTTGCTGAAAACTACAAAACATTGTAATTTTTGAATGACAAGTCAAATCCACAGCTAGGAATAAGATTTCGTTCGCTACCCAAAGGAATAGCGTGCGACCGGAAACAAAATTTAATTGATAAACTATCACCTATCATACCGAAGCATAAAATGATTTTTTGGCAAAATTTACCAACTTCTGGAAATAGCGAAAATCTTGAAGCACAAATAAAGAGAAAAAGAGTAACTTATTAATTACATATACCTAAAAGCCGTCTATAATAAAATCATTAGACTGATTACATTTAAAATATGTTCTATATAATGTTATATAAAAATATAAACCTGTGTTTTTTTTTAATAAGTGATAAGCTAAACAGAATTTATTGTATTCCATTGTTTTAGATTTTATTGATTTAGGGCTGATTTTTCAATTGTCAGTCAAAAGATAACAAAGCAATAAAATATAACACTTATTAATTAAATTTTACGGTTGTGGATAAAGTATATCAATGATGTTACGTACTTTTCAGTTTAGCCCGGTTACAGTTTAACTGTCAAGTAAATTTTAACTGACGATTGAAAAATCAACCCTTAAAGTTTTAGATTCTTTTTATTTATTTCATTGGTCTTATTTGATAAATGTATCATTTAATTTAGGAGAACTACAATAATGCTCTTTCATTCACGATCTTACTATATAGATATTGTTTAAATAACTAAGTTCTAAGCACAAAGTTCCTTAAAACAATCTGTGATTTAAATAAATGCTAATATTTTAATTAATAAGTAATACTATGTGATTACCGGCCGAGTACCTAATGACTGGGCCACAGCTGTAGTTGTGCCTCTTTATAAAGGAAAAGGCTCGCAACAAGATTGCAAAAACTATAGAGGCATTAGCCTTCTCAGCATTGTTGGCAAATTGTATGCAAAGGTACTTATTGAAAGAGTTATGGAAGTAACCGACAAGAAAATATGGGATGTACAAGCGGGATTCCGAAAGGGTATGGGATGTACGGATCAGGTTTTTTTCCTTGCGAAGCATAGCCGAAAAGTTTTTGGCCAAAGGTCAAAAGGTTTACTGCGCATTCGTGGATTTGGAAAAGGCTTACGATAAAGTGGTGAGGAATGAAATGTGGTCGGTGCTGTCAATTAATGGGGTGGACAGCAGCCTCATTCGAGCTCTGAAATCCCTTTATGAGGATTCTAGAGCTTGTGTGAGGATGAACGGGGCATACACTGACTGGTTTACCATCGAGAAAGGTGTTAGACAGGGATGTGTAGCGTCGCCGTGGCTGTTTAACCTCTTCATGAAAAGTTGTTTGCAAGATTTAAAACATAGTGACTGCGGATTAAGGATGAATGGGTTACTCGTCAAATGCCTCCTTTATGCTGATGATCAGGTAATACTTGCATCTTCAGCGGAGGAGTTGCAGGAGATGGTAGCAATCATGCATGGTGCGTTAGAGAGGAAAGGAATGAAAGTGAATGTAAGTAAAACGAAAGTTATGGTTTTTGAAAAGGAAGAATGCGTTACGGCTTGTAATGTTTTGATCGATGGACAGCGAGTGGAACAAGTGAATGAGTTTGTTTACTAAGGTACGTTGTTTACAAGAGATGGTAAGAATGAAGAAGATATTGAAAGTAGAGTTAATGTGGGTAATAGAGTGAATGGAGCTCTGAAAGCGTTTATGAACAGTCAAAACGTGTCCAAAAAGGCACGTTTGGCTGTACATAGAGGCGTGTTAGTGCCTACCCTTATGTATGGTAGTGAAAGTTGGGTATGGCAGAAGAGATTTGAAAGTAAAATAAATGCTGTAGAAATGAGAGCATTGAGAAGTATGTGTGGTGTGTCTTTGACCGACAGAGTAAAGATTTGTGTGATACGAGAGTGGTGTGGGGTAAAAGAAGATGTAGTGACAAGCATTGAGAAAGGCATGTTAAGATGGTTTGGGCACATGGAGAGGATGGATGACGATAGACTGACAAAGAAGATATATAAGGCAAGTGTGAATGGAACAGGACAAAGGGGAAGACCTAGGCGGACGATCTCTGACCAGCAGGCCGATTCAGAATGTTACGATAAGTTATCGTACGATATGTCAAATTATTGTCCTCATCTTTTAGCCGCCTATCAGAGATATTTTGAACAAATATTCATTGAATTCGGTTTATTTATTAATTTACTACATACTGAATGCATAAAATTGATAGGAAATGCGATAGTTTTGACAAAAAATGAGCTAGCCCATTTGACAATTAACGGAATCGAATGTCAAATGAGATATCGAACGATTCTGAATCGCCCCCCAGATTGGAGACATCCTGAAAAAAGGACAAGTCAGAAGTACCCTTAACAGAAGAGCATGCATGAGAAACTTGATGGGAGTGAGTGAAGCAAGTGAGGTATGTCAGGATCGTTGCAAATGGCGTTCCGTAGTCTCTGCCTACCCCTCCGGGAAACAGGCGTGAGTCTATGTATGTATGTATGTACTATGTGATTGAAAATATTGTTACTGTCGATGACTAATATAGAAATAGTGCCTTATAATATATTTCTAACATTATTGATTATTTAATAAGATAAGATTAATCAAGGCTGTACTAGTAGTAATTTTGAAATATTAATAAGTAATATGTTATTCATAAGGAAGAAAGGAAGAACTTTTAATTTTCTTTTGAGATTACTTTTTTGCTGTTTTTACAATTTGCCGCATCATATTGTTGATGATAAGTGAAGGAAACTTTTATTTTGTAACTTTTTAATAAAATTTGATTCAACATTCATACTGCATTGCATTTAACTATCCAGTTTTTTTAAATGACAAGCTTAGCTATAAAGACGTTAGTAACAATTGAAGAAAGATTAACCTGTTTTTAGCTTAGTAAGCAAGCATATATTTTTCCATTCCTTTTTATTTTTCGCTAACACTTACCTTAAAAGAGTCTTAGGTGCTTTAGCCTCTTCTTACGAAAGGTAAAAATGTATAAATATCAAGAAATATTTTAGCAACAAAACAGTTAATTGACTTAGCGAGTTTATAGTTAAGTAATTCAGGGTAAATCTATCAAACATTATAAATCTTATATATTTAAAGAAAATGCATAACTAAAAGGTCTCTAAGTGTAGGTTAAAGACGTTTTAGTGCGGCAATTAATGTCAAAAACAATGTGTATTGCTTAACTAAACCAAAAATCCTGTATTTTTATACAATTTTAAGTATATTTTTGAGCAAAAAATATCGTAAATTACGAAGGCAAATATGTGTTTCAATAATATTTAACAATCATTGATATATGTATAATAGTTTTTTAGAGACAGCGATTCCCACGTTTTTTACGTTTTTCTCTAAGATCACTTTTTGGGGTTAACGTGGTTTTAGTTAATGGACGGCAGTTTTGGCCGAATGGTGTGGTGTTCCGTCGCTTCCGCGGACATGTGCCACAAGAACGCACAACAATATCGTGGCCGAAAGTGAAGCAATATTAACAATTAGTATATTTACTAACATAAATTGTATGTTGTATATAAGTTAGTATGTAAGGTATGTATCTTAATAAAAATATGTATGTCAACCCATTGTCTAGTACCCATAGCACAAGCTCTGCTTAGTTTGGGACTAGATGGTGATGCGTGTATAATATATTATGTATTGTGTATGTACGTATTTAAATAAATTGAATTGAATTGAATTGAAATAGATGCACAGAAGGCGTCTCAAGACCGCCCGGAAATAGCATTTTGCATTGAATGTAGTAGAGCCTTGCTGATTTCAGCATGAATGGGACGGCTCGACCGGGGAAGTACTACCCTCGCACAGAAAATTGACGTAAAGTAACAGTACCTAAACTGTTGCGTTTCGTTCAGTGAGTGAGAGTGCCGGAGGCCCTATTCCCTATTCCTTCTCCCCTCATCCCACTCCTCATCCTATTCCTTTTCTCAACCCCAAGGGGCGGCAACACACTTGTGACTCCTGTGGTGTTGCTTGTGTCCATGGGCCGTGGTAATTGCTTACCATCAGGCGATCCATCTGCTCGTTTGCCGACATTAACATAAACAAAAATTGCTTTTTTTTTCATGGTACTGTATCGTTCGTTGCACGGCGCAGACGTCAAATGCGAAAATGTTACGACGTAAATACAACTTTAAGACAAGTATGTATGGTTTAATTTACAAAATTATATGATATAATTATCATAACTATAGCTCTTTTACTACGGTTTTGAATGTCACTTTAGTTCAACACTGCGCATCTCGGGTTTTTGTACATCAATGCTTATTTAACATACGTTAGACATGTATGCAAAGTTTGTCTAAAGACTGTTCCATTGTTAGTATGAATTACGCCCGGACATGTTCTAAACTTGCATCTCCACACTTTGCTTCCATCCTTATTCCTTCTTTTAAAAGTGTGTCTAAAGTCACCGCAGATAATACATTCTCGACCTCTTTTTGTTCGATGTTTCACAATTTCCACAGGAGGGAAAACGTACACTGAAATTTAAATGTCCTTAGTTAATATACCAATATAAACACTGCATTGGAGAATTATACAAGACCGGTTTAATACTATCGGTAAAAATAAGAAAGGCTAATAAAGTTTGGGTTGACATAGAAAAAAAACATATAAAATAAGAAAATAATATTTAAATTATGTAAAAACAAGACACACATAACAAAAGAGAACACCACCATATTAACCACCAATTTAATAAAAAAACTGGTGGTCTCATTTTAGTGCGACAGTTTTAAGACAACTTTTGCACTTAGATATTTCGTAGGATCTTAACAAACAAAGCTCATAAAGAGTACTCAGAATCGAAACAAGAATTTGTGATATTACTGTGTAGTCTCTTTCTCTCAGTTCCGTCCAAGCCAATATTCTGTCATATCTATTTATGAATAGCTTAAATTAATTAATTAATAGATTAGAAAGGGAACTTGTTCTCCAAGTGGATTGCATGAAATAACAACATATTACAGAAAATCGTAATTATTTAAGTATTTATTGGGACATTCAGCGTCCCAATCAAAAGCAAATCTAGCCATGTCCCCAGAAAATCAGGATACCGGCCGCAAATTAATACACCTGGTAACACTAGTACCAACCCACTTCTTTTGGACGAAAAGGCGAGGTGGTCACTTACCTAAACTTGTACAGCATCCATGCAGTCTTGCAAGATCCTAGCGAAATCATTCAGCTCAAAGCTGGCTAGGGACAGGTAGAGCTACTCTACACATATTTAACGCAGGAATATAAATATTTTGTAGTACCAAACCTTATATCGTCTAGCGAGTATCTTACGAAACTTTGTGTAACAATTGTAATGTTTAGTGTATTTATGATAAAAAGGAATGGTAATAAAAAGTGAATAATACAGAGATACGTGAAAAAAATATATTTAATTACTTTCGTTTTACGAGAATAACATTAGTCAAAATTAAAGGTAACATTTAATTAAGTGCGTACTTATTTGTAATTGTACAGCCCTTTATATTGTCCCAATACTGGGCACGAACCATTGTGAGAAGTGAAAGGCCATAGTCCACCACCCTGGCCAAGTGCGGGCTGGTAGTCTTCACAAGTCTTTCGAGATTAATATGGACAACTCTCAGACATGCAGGTTTCCTCATTCACCGTTAATTTATCGTTATTTAACAATTTAATTATATTAAAGAGACCTTCTGTGTAGCAGTCTGTCGTTTTCTCAACTAGGCTGTCCGATGAATAAAAATCAATCAATGAATCAAAATCGTGAAAATACGTGCATATCTTGGAGATTTTCCAAAAGGTACTGATAGGCTTGAGCATTCACTTGTGACACATTATTAATGCTTACTTCGCCGTTTTTAGATTTGTCGAACAATAAACATCGCTACGAATATTTTTATGATCTTTCTAGCAAACGCTATAATCAGCAAAAAACGAAACAAAACTGTCATTTCGCAAGAATGCTCGCCAGATCGTTCCATAGAAAGCTCCCGTTTGTTTTTGTGAAATGTAATTCGTAAGAATGCTCTAATGAGCATTCTTACGAATTACTTTCACAAATGCAAACACTAGGGCATTCACTTGTAATCATATGAATGGCCTAGTGTATCAGCATCATAATATTCTGGAAACATCTGAAGTCTTGGCCAGCGTGGATTTGAATACTTCGAGCTATCTTCTTGGTGGATGATTATGAAATCCAAATTTACATATTAAATAATTATCAACGGTTTGAATCCTGGCTCTGCATCCCTTGCTGTGATTCGTAGAACATTCCCAATGACGTTTTGGACCAAAGTTTCGTTTTAAGTTATAAGTATAGCCATCCAACAACACCATAAGCGCTCCGCGTCTTGATTCGGCGAATATGACTTCTAGAGGGCAAATAATAAACAGTATTAAAAATAAAAAAATGAAAATATTTTGAATATAATTTGCATGTTCAGAAATCACTGAATTATATAATTATTTACATTTCTAATGATCCTAGATACAGCAGGAGAATGTAATTAATTTTCGATCCAAAATAATATGAATATATGGTTTTGAGAGAAGAGAACTACAACTCAATAATGGATCCCATAGGTATACGAATTTTCAAACAACTTCATATAGGTATTAAGTTTTGAAGAAATTCAACAATAATTCTTAAGTCCAATTTTATTTTCATGCAATTAAATTGTATGATACTTAAAATAAATATCCGTAATTAAGTTTTTGTAGTGTGGTGTACTAAGAATACGAAGTGTCACTACCACACGATGCGACTAAGGAAAATATACGAAGCACAAATGGTATCTTTAAGATTCTTTATTCATCTTATTTTTTAAAAGGCTTCCGCCTGTGTCGACGACATGGTAGGCAGAGGTGCAATACTACACCCACATTTCGCCATGTTATGTATTTAGTATTGTATGGTAACCTCCTACTACATGTTACCTACCACATGTATGGTTACATGTAGTAGGAGGCGAGCTTATTGCCGTTACTGGGCACTTTGACAGACTACATGCTACTCGGCATTCGGCAAAACTCAGTAACACTTTTGCCGCCCCGGAAATCAAACCTGGGACCTCCTTATTTATCTTTTTTTGATGTAAATATTACCTACTAGAGGGTGCCCGCAGCTACGCCCGCACATTTTTCCCGATCCTGTGGGAATTTCGGGAAATCCCTTCTTAGTGCACCCCTACGGTCCCCAAGGAACATACAGGCCAAATTTCAGCTTCCTGCGCCCAATAGTTTCGGCTGTAGCGTGTCTGTCAGTCAGTCAGTAACGCAAGGATTTTATATATTAAGATAGGAGATGTTAGTGTATGGTTGTGTTGTCCTTGAACTTTAATAACTTTGTCGTGTCGAGTGAATATCACGGCATTACATCCTCGGTGTCTGCTGCAAACCCATCTGCTCTTGCCGCTGCCTTTTGTATAGAAATGGTCATATTTACAACCGTTAAACATAAGAATGCAACCGCCGCTGCTTGTATCGCCGAAAATTACTGGGGAATACAACACAAAATGTAATGGAATATAAGGTATTTAATTCTAAGTAATAAAATAAATGACGAAGTGCTTAAGAGATAAAGTTTTACCTGACTATCAAAAAATTGTGCATGTCGGCTATCAAGCCCGTATGCGCAACTCAATAGAGTTCAGAGTTCAAACTTTTGTAGTCATTAACATTAGTTTAGAATTGACTTACGGGATTTATTTCAGCATCCCCTATTCCGACGTATCCGACGTATGCCAAGGATTTAAAAAGCATTGGGTGTGGCAGAATGTTACTAGCAAGTAAATCAGTCTGCTCGTTGTAATTAAGAGGCATTCACATCAGAGCGCTACCGTACTTTGGAGAACACGTTAAGCTGTCGGTCCAGATTCTTGTCTCAGGAGTCAAAACTTCATGAGCAGCAATAACGAGTTTATCTAAGTTGCTACTAGATAATAATATATTAACTTGATGTTCTTAAGAATTCAGATAGGTATAAATAAAAAATATATAAATCAATATTTTATTTTATCACAATATCTAAGTTCATCGGTTTATGAAACATAGAAATACCACTTAAAATTAAAGCGATTTTCGAGCTTACTTGTTTTAAAAAAATTGTTTTGCATTTTCTTTTAACTTTCTTATTGGGACGTCACTGACTTTCTGTCTCATCTCTCGAAACGACTTTGTGTATTGTTTGTCTTATGCAGTGTGTAGCAAAAAGAAAAATCAACCGCCGTAAAATTAAAATGGACTAAAATGCGGGCAAAATAAAATGTTGTGCGTAGTAAATTGATAATTATCTTTTGCCTAGTATTTCGTAAAGCAGGTTATGCCTACAACAACTGTCAAATTAATATCTTCACGACGTACGAGCATTTAATATTCATTCATATGAACATATTTATCTACTTTTCTTCACTACAAGGCTCTCAAACATGACCACATCTTATGCCACACACTGAATAATTCCCATTCTTATACAATTCGTCCACTCCTCCATCCACATTGCGATCAGTGATTATGAATATTATTTATCTTGATAATCTTATCCTCTAAGGTGTACACAACAGCTCGGCACCCTCGGTTATGGTTCTTGGCGCAGTGCCATCTGGTCTTGAACTTTGAGGCCCGATGGTGGGCGTACCTGTACCCAGCTATGGTGATTATGCGACCACCTCTAGCCGATCTTGAGAAGGCGATCTCTGAAAGAAGGGATTGTAGATTATGGTCAAAGTTAGAAAAGTGCAGAAATAAATAAGGGTGATAAGTACCAATTATGGAATACGCCTCTATTAAAGAATACCGGTTTATACAATGATATTACAAGAAAGAGGTAGATACGTTACCTACGTAGTAATCAATCCATAGAAACGGTACACTAACGCACACATCAATAACTCCATATTTTATTTTATTTTTGGTGGACAAGATGTGTCACTTTCACTATGACGCTGGTTCGCGACTTCACACACACATGTGTCAGACTTGCCAACTGGCTTATGTTTAGCGTCCTGCGTTTGGTTCGCCTATAAAATATCTACTTCTCTTTACTTTTGTAACATTATTGGGTTTATATGTAAGTCTAAGCGGCACGAATCTAAATATAAAAGTGACAGCTCACTAATATCTAAATCTCGAAACTGCTGAACGTACTAAGATGAAATTTTGCAAGAAAGTAGTTTATACATAGTAGGCGTCCGCTAATTATTTTCAAAGGCCCTAGATTAAAGGGGTCTGAGGTCTCTCAAGTTTGTATGAAAATGAAGATATAATGTAATTTTTTTCCGCGGGCAAAGTCACGAGCAACTGCTAGGATGTAAAAGCTTTGAAATTTTGTAATTTACTTTGTTAGAAACGTATTCCTTAATTGGTACCGTTTTCTTAAATTCTAAGGATAGTTTCTAAAAAAGTCCCTCTAAAAAGTTGCGAAAAGTGGGCGTTTAATATGCCTCTGCCTACCCCTTCGGGGAAACAGGTGTGAGTCTATATATGTATGTATGTAAAAAAAGTTTTAGAATATCCCTGGCACTTAGACTTAGAAATTTCCCTTTGTATGTCACACGAATGTACCATAGATTAGTGTGGCATGAGCGACCCCTGCTGTATAACGGACTCTCTCCCTTGGGAGTTGCACGTGTCAGACCCTAGTCTTATGGGCAGATTAAACTCTAATCCTTCTCTTGTGTTGAGAGGTATTCCGCAAGCGGCAGTGAAATCTTCATCTTACATAAGAAAACTAGCTATTGCACGCTGCTTCTCCCGGAGATAAAAAGCTCGCAGACCCTTAATCCAGCTTTTTCGAAGAATCCGTTCTTAGTGAACGCCTACTATGTATAAACTAGTTCCTGCCAAATTTCAGCTTTTACGATCAGCGGTTTTCGAGCTTCCGTGATTAGTGACCTTTCGCTTTAATATACATATTGTATATAGATAACTCGGCCTAACTGATACCTCTAGAAGTAGAAACATGAAATTTGGGCAGCGAGTACCTATTGTGACATATGCACCCACTAAGGGAGTATTTTTTAATAAGCCACCCTAACGGGTTGAAAGTTTTGGGCAGGTTAAGCCTGATGATTGAAAAACACAGCAGACAAAGTTCGCTTTTTTCATCATATCAATGCTGGATTGATATGATCATCGGTCATCTCGTAGATAAACTAGGTGGTGCTGAGTCCGCATATCTAGAGTTATGTTTATTTATATACGAGCAGATAGGTTAGGGTTAAAGTTAAGTTACAACATCTATTTTTCAATCACACATCTTTCATTTAAGTAATTTTCTGGTACATTATTGTGATTTCATTAGGAAATGCATGTTGTGTGCAAAGATATATCTGACGTTGATTTTGTTTTCACATATTATAGTGTAAACGAATTGCCATTTATAAATAGGTATTAGAAATTCGCTTAAACTATTTTCCTTTTATATTTGAAAAAATCAACGGGATAACGAATTTAGAAAGGTCTGACAGAAAAGGCACAAACAGACATTAATTTAAAGTCCAAATACAACCAGTTACGGCTTTCTACCGATTTGTACCTACTACTTTATGTTGTAGTCCTATGGTTGTCGTTGTGGGTCAGCCTTATTCATCAACCTCTCCATATGTTCAAAATACCCTGTCTACTTCGTTTTATTGCTGAGTATGTATATCCAATTTCTTTCAAAATTCTTACTTCTTCTTTTCATAATTTTATATTGATAAACTAATGATTATGTTCATTATATAGTTTGACAATTTCGTCTTCAACCGTGAACACAGCAGCTCGACAACCCTTGTTATGATTGGTGGCACATAACCACCGGGTTTTATACCCAGAGAGCCGGTGGAAAGAAAATCTGTATCCTTCTATTTCTATAATGCGTCCACCTCTACATGATTTTGTAAAATATGCTGGAAAACATGAAAAACATCTTAAAATAGTATGTTGTGAATTTACTTATTAATTTACATGCTATGCCTGAAAGCGGACCCTGGTACCTACCAAGATTAATAATCGCCAGGCAGAAGAAGATACATGTTATATCTGAATGTCATGAGGGTCTTATACAGTCTTACGAGGGGTCAGTACCCTCAAATAAACTAATGCTGGTCTAAACCGTAGATTATCGCTATCTCTTTGGGTTGCGGTGGTCAGACGGCAGTAGTTGTGTTATGTAGAAAAGCTGATCTTATTCTCTCATATCTGGTTAGACATGTAGGCGGACCCCGGGCGCCAAGGCGTAAGTCTTGGATGCAACCGGGATAACGATGGGTTGATGATGATTTATGATATACTAGACGTCGGCAGCGCCTTCGCCCGCGTCAATTATATGTACATATAAATATACAAATATAAGTATATATAATAAAACTCAAAGAGCATTTTATCTGTATATTGAATATTTTTGCGAAATTTCAATTGGATTGTGACATGTTATCGATATAAAACACAAAACTACTTTTTTTTTAATTATTGTATGTCTATCTGTCTCTCTGTCTGTCTGTCTGTATGTTTGTTAAATCATCATTCATCACGCAATAACCAGTGAACGGATTTTGATGGGGTTTTCACCAATATATTGCCTGAAGACCCGATTACAATCTTGGACAACAATCATCACGCTATCACATACGGGAGCCTAGCAGTGTCATTCAATAAATTTAATAGACTGTAATTCAAGCAACACACTAAATTGTTTGTATGGAGATAGTGACAAACGCATAGTTTGTGTCTTTGGTTAACATTTAGTCTTTAGTTTATCAGAATCCGTTTATTCTATCAAAAGTTATCGCAATTTTAAATTTAAAAAATATACATATATCTGCATTGGTTATTCGGACTTAATTTGGGCAAAAGTCTGCTTTAACTTCTTTCCTAATATTTATATTGTCAGCGCTGGATCTTAACACCGATTTTTAATTTTGCCAGTGGTGCCATCTAGGGGTATTACTTATAATTATTATTTTAGCGGTACTTTTGTCGACTCACAAAAAGAACTAGCTGGATACATACGATATTTTTATGTTGTGCCTATTAACGAAAGACAGTGCGCTGCAAATAGTTGTTAGAGTCGTTTACGGTTTTCATATAAAATGGAAGCGGCTTGCCTTAGCGGCGGCGCGGCGGCGCGACACGTAGGATTCCAACTGGTTGTTAGAGTAGTAGCTGGATTACAGCTTATATTACATAGTAGAGCATCGTAGGCTTACTATTCGAGCGTTACTTTTTGAGTGCAAAGATTCAAATTAACTAATAATTATGTAATCCCGCCAGATGGTATTTATTAAAAAAAAGAGCTTATTTAGTCCGTATTTTAGATTATAAAAAAATATTGGACACGTATTTTTTCTTTTTTCGATTAAATAAAAAATAACAAAGATATAGCCCATTAAAGTTACGTGTGACGTCATCTAGTGCGAAAAAATGCAGCACGGCGTGACGTTATACGTAACTTTAATGAGCTATATCTTGGTAATTTTTGGTTTAATTTACAAATAAAAAAATA
The DNA here is from genome assembly GCA_944739405.2 of Euclidia mi. Lineage (NCBI taxonomy): Eukaryota > Metazoa > Arthropoda > Insecta > Lepidoptera > Erebidae > Euclidia > Euclidia mi. The sequence goes on along the minus strand of OX123186.2, from coordinate 95,212,928 downwards.
CGTATCGCTTATTTTTGAATAATCTAAAGGACGGACTTATAAATTTTTTTTTGTCAACTATCCTATTTAGGTGGCAGGTACAGGTTACTACTTTTCTAATACAGTAAGTAAGAAACTTAATTAATATGAGTGTGAGTTTCATCAACCGATCATTATGTTATTTTACATTATCAAGGCCCCAGAAAAGGACATTTCAAGGATACCAACTTCCACGCCGGCGAAGCCGCGGGCACAGCTAGTGTACATATAAACCTTCTCTTGAATCCTTCTATCTATTAAAAAAACACATAAAAATCCGTTGCGTAGTTTTTAGCATACATAGGAACAGACAGACAGAAGACAGACTTTGTTTTATACTATATAGTGATAAGAGGGTTATTTTCTGACATCGGTAGGAAGTCCATCATGAGCTCAACTTCAGGAAAGATCTGTAGCCGTTTGGGGTATGCCTTCTGAAAACCACTGAAGTCCTTCGATGTCCTGTAGCAGCGCGGTCGCGTATATTCTGGATAGCATACTATGCTTCGACCCCATTGGAATATCAATAGAACATTGTGTCTACAATTTAGATAACAAGATGACCATTATACATTAGACTGAACGGTTGGCTTGGTGGTGCAAGTAGTCGGCTCTTCGTTTGACGAAGACGTTTGACACTGCTCGGTGCAGTGTCAAACGTGTTTCGATGTGTATTCGATGCGACACGAGACAATACTTTGTGTGATTAGATGTACATAGATGATAATTTTGATTCTGGGTGTTCATTATTTTTTATGCCTGTATGTATGTTTGTACTTACAGGATTTATGCTAAAAGTGTTAGATACCTATCTAAAGAAATAAAAATAATAAAATAAATACAAGTATTGTACTGAAGATTGTTATTTATCAGAAATTTATTGAAAGTATTTCATTAGTTGAAAAACACAATAATTTGATAGAAATATGGAAGGATAAAAAAATAATAAAAATATTTAATATTATCACTCTTTATTTTTCAAATATCTTTTGAAGGTTCAAAATAAACAAAACTGTTCAAGTACTAAATGCTGATTTAACTTGAAACATATTTTTAGATGGATAATTCATTTATTGAGGAAGGCTAAGTGATACAATCAGCCACAACTAATTATATCACGGGTGTAACCGCAGACCCAGGAACTTACAAAATCGAATCATATTATAATAATTTACTTATAATCTAATCACACACATAAAATAGTATAAAAATGAATGACACAAAAATTATAGATACTTAATATTATGAGCATTTGAGACTGCAGACCATACAAGGGACATCCAAAAGTACCTACTTATAACACTAAGGTAAATGATTATGTATATTATTGTATTTGACAATCTGATCGTAAACGGTGATGACTGACTTTTATTTGGAGCATTGCCATCTAGTCTTCGGGCCGAAGTCTCGATGTCTAGAGAATTTATAATTTGTAATACAAAGTATACGGGCGCCGCAGCTAGTTGTATAGAAAATACCTCAAAGACAAAAAAAAATAACGTTTTGTCAAGTAATAACTTTATGGTTAAGTAAATACGAAATGCAAGGCACACTAAATTACGACAGATAAAAAAGCAGTAAAGTATAAGGCATACTACACTATGTCAGATTTAAAAAAAGCTAGGCGGTACCTTGCAAGTCAATATAAATTCTCCTTTTATTTTCACACATATTTTTACCATATATATACAAACAATTTCATAGGGTATCAAGTTATTCGATGAGTTGTAAACTATTAATATGAAGCTAGAAATCCTGGGACAAAGACCCTCAAGATAAAGATGGACAACACGTCCATCTTTACAAGAAAGAAAAAGAAACACAATAATGCATAAAGAATAGTAGGGTAAGGGTGAAAACAATGGATCAGTTTATAGTTGAGACGTTTCAATTAGCAAGAAGTATAAAAGTTACAACTTTAATGTTATTTACATCAAACTAAGGTTCAAGTACTTTAATTATCCATAACATTTTTTGGTGCTTAGTTCTGTCGTGTAATTTAACAAAAATATTGGCAATAGTCTAATAAATCCCTAAAGTAGTTTTCTATGGTTCATTTCCTGGTAAACAATGAATGCACATGAATATAATTTAAACAATGTTTTTTTTATTATTACACATATGAATAGAATTTATTCATGTTATAGACCAGTGACTGTGTAAGTCACAACGACCTCCAAAAATCTTGATGACAGTCGGGGGCCGGTTCAACATGCTTTGCGAGCTACAGGGCGCACGATGGTTAACAATTTACATGATACATTACTTTTCATCATCATCGTCAATCTACCGCCATCCTGGTTGCGATCCAAGGCTCTTGTCTTGGAGCCCAGGGCCGCTTTCTGCTGTAGCTCTTCCATTTTCTGAGTTTGAGACCAAGACCCTTGTCTTACATTCCGTGGTCCGCTTTCTGCCGTAACGCCTCCACTTTGCCCGGTCTTTGGAATGTCTCGCGGTAACTCATTATGCTTTATTCTCTTATTTATATATCTCCGGTATTTTTTTTCCTTCTATTTGGTGCATGACTGTGATTATCATTATATATTACAATTTCATTCCCTATCGTGAATGCGGAGGCCTTGCATCTCATGCTTTTTTCTTGGGAACACCTCCATCTAGTTTTGCCTCCTTTTTCTTGATGTTTAGCAAAAGTGTAGCCATCCATATTCAAAATAAATGCGCCGCGCTTGTTTGAGAAGAATGCATTACCTAAAACAAACAATACAAAATAATAATATAATATTCTACCACATTCACACAGCACTATCTAGTCCCAAACTAAGCAGAGCTTGTACTATGGGTACTAGACATTGGATAAACATACTTATATACTTTCTTTTTTTTGTAAATACATACATATTATACATAGAAACACCCAGACCAAGGCAAACATCCATGTTCATGCTCACAAACGCTTACACTCCCGCTGCGCCAACCGGTCGTCATACATAGGAGTTAAATTGTATATTTATTATTAACATCTTTGCCTTCAGGGACACAGCCGTGAGACTATTAAAATTTTTTTTATAATTAACTCTGAAAATATTAAATGTTTTACATTAAACTTACCTAAAATAAAATTATTATCATCCTTACTATACGCCAATATAATTAATTTTAATTATTACTGATTAAAAATAATTAATCTAAGTTTAATCTTAGGATAAATATATTCGTATAATAAAAGTATATACCTACGTCGTGGGAAATATAAAGTATTTTACCAATATTTGGAAATATTAGTGTAGGAACCTTATATTTCCCTCAACGTTTCAGCGTTTGTTACACCAGCCGTGTTATTAACTGTCTACGGAAAACCCGTACACACAGACAGATACTTACGCGCCAACTCGCACCACCACCCGCTAAACCTGCAATTCGTTAATCTTCTTTGACAAACTGAGCATTATTATGACATTTAGATAGTGAGCTTACACATATTCAGGAGGTACACAAGCAAAGGGACCGGTACATATATATTGTACAAGTCGCGTATGTTTAAAAGTAAACCTTACCGACTTTTGGATGGACATGAAAATCACGAAACCTTAAATAAGATTTTCATGATATATTTTTGATGGATGCCTAATAATTATGTATTATACGGGGTGTAAGGGACCGTGTACCGAAAATTCGACCGCCAAGTGGGTCAGTATAATGTACTGAATCACCGGTATCAGTTTTCGGTACACCGTCCTTTACACCCAGTATACAAAAACACACTGATAATAATCAAGCAAGCTTAAGAAAAAAAGTCGCCAAGCCGTTTCATATATTAATTCTCAAGACAACAAAAAGAGGAAAAAAATACATAAGTATTATGTCTCATGCTGTCTCAATTACATATTAATAAAATTTAATTTCTTTTTTTAGCTGCATATAAAGAAGGATCTACCAATGAAGACTCGAAGTACTTACAGCCTCACAAAATCATCTCCAAAGTCTTGCTACATGAAATAAAGATGGACCAAGTAACCTAAATTATTTTTATATTACATAAATGCCAAACTTATACGAGACTGAATTTGAGTAAAGAAAAATAAAAAAAATATTGCTTTTTAAATAACTTTTATACAAGAGTAAAATAATATCAAGAAATAGTATTTTTAAATTTATCAACATTAAAATAATAATAATTAAATATAACATTTAATGACTAACAGAGCAGGGTGGTAGCTAGTTGAGAACAATTTAACAATTTAATTATTTAACTTATTTACGAGGTGCCTGGCAGGGTGGTAAAGAAAACTGTACCTTATTGACCGTAAAATTAAAGTTCTAATAAACACATATTATTGTAATCTTATAAATAAATTATTAAAATCAAGGGTTAGTAAATCTATACATTTTAACAAAATGACTATTAACAGTAAATAATTGGTGAATGAAACTGTTATTATTTTAACGTGATGAATAAGTTTTATAATTTATGTTAATTGCAGGAAACATCATTATTATAATTATGATTGAATAATGAACTGATTTACTGTTGAAATATGGTGTTTGAAGTCGAAAGTAATTAGCTATACAAATATTTTTTTTACACGAGCGATATACTGCACAGATGTGGTAATCCAAATTGTGTGTATCCCAGACTTTGTAAATGATTCTTTCCCGCCCTTTGCATCATCTCAACGAGTTTCATCCAGTTTGAGTGAGATGCAACGATATCTTATATCGTTGCATCTCACTCAATCATGGCCCTTACGACAAGGACGATAAAACTAGTCGAGCGTCGTGTTTTTTTTATTTTTTATTTTTTATTTTTATTTTTAAATTGCACAAAACAAATTACAATCTTATTATAAATTAAAAACAATCAAAGCTTATGTTTAGATCTAGATTGCAACTCAACACATGTGCATACATTGAAACAATTAAACGTGTCACAGACACTGACGGTCAAATATCATAGAGTAAAAAGATTACTATGATTTTGTTTACTAGCAATATCAAGTTCAACCGATAGTTTGACTCCGGTTTAATTGCTATTTTTGCACTCGATGTTAATACGAAATAGTGTAACTGCATGGTTGGCGTAGTGGTTTAAGCAGCCGCCACGCAGCTTGACACTGTGCCAAGTGTTTTGATTCCCACACGAGACAACAATTTGTGTGATGTGTAAAGTTTTTAATTGTTTCAACTCTGGGTGTTCATTATGTCCGTTGGTTGTATGTTTGTAAAATCCCTCGCACGCAACACAAAATTTACTCCAAGTGCGGGAGTTGTAAAACAAAAATTAGCAGAATACCGATGTCCCTTTCAACTTTATCTTTATCTATTCTTAATCTTAGCGAAGGTTTTTATAAAATAATATTTGTGACATTAAACATTGAAATAAAGCTAGATGCGCATTAGTTCAACAATTGTACGAGAAATGTTGCACGTGTAAATGTGTTGTAATTAAACAGGTGGACTGAATTGTAAACATTTGTTGGTTAATCAGAAGGTGCTGATAGACTTTTAACAGAACATAGAGCATTCGCCGTTTTTAAATTACTGAACAAATAACGGAGCCAACTACGCATAGCAACGGAGCAACTAATAAAGACGCTCGTGTTTATTAATGTGTGACGTAACATTCGCAAGAATATTCATTATATGTTCAATATAAAAGTCAAGTGCTCATACTCATTCATTCATCATCAGCCTTTAACAGTCCACTGCTGGACTAGGCCTCTCCTTTGACAGGAGGAGTTGGCCTACTATACCACGCTGGCCAAACGGGTTGGTATAGAGTTTGTATCAAGTTTTCCTTCTCTTACAGTGCTATTCTCTGCATAGTATGCTCCCTCTGTCGGCTCTTACGACACCCACGGGATGATATGGGGTGGTGACATTCCGTATTCTTAATCCGTCACCACACGGACAATAGTGCTCATACTAGTCTCTATCAAAATATCTATCAAGTCAATTATTATTATCTTCTTAATATATAAAATCCTTGCGTTACTGACTGACTGACAGACACGCTACAGTCGAAACTATTGGGTGCAGGAAGCTGAAATTTGGCATGTGCACTAAGAAGGGATTTCCCGAAATTCCCACGGGATCGGCCGAAACGGGTAAATTAAAAAAATGCAGGTGTAGCTGCTGGCGTCCTCTAGTTATATATAATAATAATAGTAGTAGTCTTAGCATTATCCTGGTTTGCCCTGCATACAAGCTAGTCGCCGAGGTTCGGTTGCAAGTGTAAGGTGTTAATGTAAGGGTACTAATAAAATATCGAAATCTGAAAAAAATACCGGACCTTTATTATAATGCATTATATTATCGCAAATGACATACAAATATTTATATCTCACACAAGTATACTCAGAAGTAACAAAATGATATCAGCATATAATCCAAAGGGATAGCGATATTCCACAGTCTCAATTCTCTTCACACTTCAAAATCCTTGCTGAGTCTTTTATGAATTAAAACTCTCTGATGATCTTTATATATAAAATACTTGCTTTACTGACGACTGACAGACAAAGCACAGCAAAAATTATTGGGCGCAAGAAGCTCAAATTTCGCATGGATGATTCTCAGGGATAGTATAGAATTTACCGAAATTCCAACGGGATCTTGTTAACCGGTACAAATTAAAAATGTAATTATCTGGCCTTAGTTGCGAACATTCTCTATTTTTTAATTATGATACAGGTAGGGTATTTTCAAGATATTGATCATAATAATTAATTGGGACGATAAAACCATTTGAAAATCGCGTAAATATTTAAGGACTTATGCAGCTCACTGTACATTCAATGACTCAGATTCAAAACGATAGTCAAAAGTCTTCCTTACAGCTTGAACTGCGTGAGCGATAATGAATTATTGTCCTTAAATAGAATAAATCGCTTCAATATTTTTTGTTTTATCTGGTTGATGATTGTGGTAATTATTGTATCTTATTATGTTATTCTTTACCGTGTCGGAATACGGAAGCCTGACATTTTCTGCTCGCTTTAGAGCACTTCCATCTAGTTTTAACTCCTACTTCTCGATGCTTAGAAAATGTGTAGTTGTCCACTATCAAGATACGGGTACCGCGGTTTAATGTGAAGATCTCAAGCACTAAAACATATAATAATAAAAGTTATAATAGTTTATCGAATAATTATACTGTAACTACTTGGTCTAGGATCTGTTCATACCTTTGCATTATTCCTTGCAAATATTTAATATCATTTTAGATACTTTTTATAGTAATTATCTTTATAAGATAGCAGGATAACCGACCGGGATAACCCGACCTAATCAAAAATGACTCCCTGTCATTCGAAATGTTTACTTTAGGTGTAATACTTAAGTTGCCAGGGTAATAAATAAATATCCTGTCTGGCAGTCAAACTTAGTTCTGCAGCATTTGCAGTTAGGAAACTTCGACAATTCACAGACGTAGATACTGCTAGACTAGTTTCCTTTAGTTACTTTCACAGTGTAATGTCTTACAGGATACTATTATGGGGTACGGCGGCCGATATTCAGACAATTTTTGTTATTCAAAAGAGGGGCATACGCGCAATATATAAGTTAGGTGCTAGAGGTTCTTTACGAGATAAATTTAAAGAAGTAGAAATATTTACAGTTGCGTCGCAGTATATATTTGCTAATTTAATGAACGTTAAGAAAAACTTAACTCTTTACCGTAAAAATAGTGACTTGCACAAAGTGAATACAAGGAATAAGCATAAACTAGTGGGCACTAACTACCGTCTACATAAAGTTCATAACTCATTTGCGGGACGCGATATACAATTCTTTAACAAATTACCTCTGGAAATAATGAATTTACCTCTGCACAAATTTAAAACCACTACTAGGAATTTTCTTTTAAAAAGGGGTTATTACACTATTAAAGAATTTCTAGATGACAAGAGATCATGGGTCTAGTTGCTTTTTTTAAATTCACCATTATTGTTCTTTTTATGACTGTGTTAAATACTGTCTACTTAATTTATAATATGTTAAGTGGAGGTGTCTTGTGAACACTCATGATGTTTGCAGGGTTTGTATATTTTTTATGATTTTTTGAATCTAGTATATCAGTTTCTATCCCTGATCTAATCATTGTTCACTTGTCACCTTTACAAAATTCTTTAATCTATTGGTTGCTGATACATCTATACTGCTGTCGCTATAGTGTTTTGTTGTTGTACTATTCAAATATATTTTTTTTCATATCCATTTAATTCTAATCAGTGCCGTGAAGTGTTTTGGCTGTGTCAGCAATCATGGTACCACAATTTGTAAGATTAAGATTCTGATTTAAAAAAGAATGGCATGAGTTTCTTCCAGGCTCTTCTCATAGCCCTACCATCCCGAACCTGGTTGTAAAAAAAGAATTGACGTTCATAAGTGTTGCTTTTGTAACCTATATGGATAAATGAGTTTGAATTTGAATAAATACATCAAAATTTTAGAATCATTGGCATTTTAGGTTCTTTATCATGTAAAATACTGTATTAGCATAATCAAAATAAAAAGTCTTTATTATAATTATGAATAACACAGAAACAAAATATAAATATTATGCTGTACCATTTATAAATGTAAGGGACAGAGTTTTTTTTTAAAACTCCTTTATTGAGTCTTTCGCTAGGAATATTTAACTTAAATCTTTTTTTGGTAGATAGGCGACAGAACAAGAACAATTTATATGGTTTGTTTACATTTTATTTTTTCGTTTCTTGAACAGACTATATATATTCGAAACGCGTTCAACATTTTAGAGAGATACGTTCTGCTCAATGAGGTCACAGATAAAATCCGGTCCCTCTACTTTATCCCTCCAACTTGTTCTTGGGCAATCATCTCTTTCTAAAGTGGGAACCCAGCGGAAGGATCCACTTGGACCTTGTTGAGCCTGGCTATTCACATTGCGATTGAACTCAAATTTGCTCTTAGCGTACGGATCCAGGACAACTAAATTATCGGGGGTAAACCAGAAGACGTGTTTTAAGATCTAGAAATCTTAGAAACCTAGTTTTATATATATTACTCATCAGATGAACCCGCGGCTACGACCGCATTATTTAAGGCTTCTGCTCCCGTGGCTCATAGCGTGATGTTACATAGCCTATAGCCTTCTTCAATAAATTGGCTATCTAACACTGAAATAATTTTTTAATCGGACCAGTAGTTCCTGATATTAGCGCGTTCGAACAAACAAACAAACTCTTCAGATTTATATATTAATATTAGCTAAAGGAGAAATACCTTTTTTACCACAACAGGGCTTAGTCCACGTCAGCTGAGGTCCCAAAGTAACTTTCATGTCTTGCACGCAACTGTCAATATTAGTGTTTACAAATCTTAACACTTTAGGGCGGAAAGGGCACTGAAACTTATTTTAATTCACCAGCTAACTGATAAAGACTGACTAGTTGGTTTCACGGCATAAATGTGCGCGTGGGATTGGGAGGTCTCGGGTTCGATCCCCGGGTCGGGCAAAGTGTTATTGGGTATTCCCGTTAGGAAATTCTCAGTAGCAGCTCGGAGTCTGGTAATATAGGCTCGCCCCCTATTACGTGGGACTAAAATAAAACTGGCGAAAAGTGGGTGTAGCAATATACCGCTGCCTGCCTCTTCGGGGATATAGGCGTGAGACTATATATGTGTGTATGCTAATTTATAAAAGGTTAAAATAATAGATCTCATTTCATTTTTATATTATCTTTTTATTTTAAATAAATCATAGTAACTATTTCAAATTTAATAAAAAAAAGGTAAGTTAATAGAAATAAACAGTAACAATGTTTGGAAGCTAAGGAGATAAGCTGCCAGGGACGCTAGGTACGCCTGATTATTTACCGATATTTAGTATATTTACTATATTTTCTGATATTTGCTATATTTTCTGAAATCTGAATTATATATTATATTTTCTGATATTAACTATATATTTGCATAGTCTGAATTTAAAACAAAACTAAATAAATGCAGAAATACTATCTTAAACTAGCGTAGGAGAGATGTAACAAAATGGCTATGATAAGAATCGATCTATTTTCGCGCAAGGTAAAGCGTGGTCAGCATCGTTTAATTTAATGATGAGTGACCGGCCGTAAAAAGTCACTCATCACATCGCCAATCACGTAAAACCGTCAGTCCCGGCTATTATGATGATCTGTGATTGTCGTTACAGAAAATCCATATCGGTACACAAACTACTGACTATTGATTACTGACTGGAGTCAGTACCTCAACCTCAACCAGCCAGGTTATGTGGCTATTCCACTAGGTTGCAAAGGGAACGGTTGCGCTCTATGGAAAAGCTAATATTCTGTCACAGCTGGTGGCGCAAGGCAAACTCCAGGCACTGAAGCGATAATCTTAGATGCAACAGGGATAAATCTAGGTTGATGATGATGACCATCCCTATCTTGAGCCACTGTCTTCTTGGCTTCTAACAGTACCTACATCATTTTAACTGCTACCAATCAACCAAGCTAAGAACCTATGTACCCATTTAAGGACGGAAATTCAAATACAATAAAAATATAAAAGACTAGAGTTTTTTAGTTAGAGTTACGCCACACCCAGGGTTATAAAAATCTGTTTATTTTGCCGAGAGGTCTAGTGATTTTTTTTTAGACTCCCGCCTGTATCCCCGAAGAGGTAGGCAGAGGTGTAACATTAGTAACATTACTCTCACTTTTAGCCATGAATTTTTGGGTCCCACGTAATAGGGGGCGAGCCTATTGCCCTACCGGGCACATTACCAGAATCCGTGCTTTTACTGAGAATTTCCTTACGGCAAAACCCAATAACACTTTGCCCGACCCGGGAATTGAACCCAAGACCTCCCAATCCCACGCACACATTTATGCCGCGAGACCAACGAGGCAGTCTTATGATTGTAAATTCTGAATAAAGGTGTTCAGAGTATGTTGGATCCAGACAAAGCTCCGTTAGTTTTGACGGACATAATTTATATTAAACGTATTTTCCCCGCAGTCAAAATCCTCGGTGTTTGCGTAATGGCAACAGTCTTTCCAAACTTATAACATTAAGAACAACAGACCAACAGATCAAAAACAAATCTTCGAAAACTATAAAAAACAAATAATGGCTTCGTGTGCAGCTCAAAGCCATAACACTCGATGTGGTCTAGGGGCGAGGTGATCATTTATGCCGAAGGCTACATACATACATACATAGACTCACGCCTGTTTCCCGGAGGGGTAGGCAGAGACTATGGAGCGCCATTTGCAACGATCTTGACATATCTCTCTTGCTTCATTCACTCCCATCAGATTCCTCATGCCGAAGGATACACGTTCAATATATAAAATAAGCCATTCGATTTTACCTAACATTTTTGAAATTATTGATAGTGGTAGAGGATTTAGAGGTCGAGGAGCCAAAGAGGCCCAAGGTGCGGCCTCTGATTATTTTCGGAATAAAAGGAACAATTTAAACTTCCGTCCTATTTTTCAAATATGTAGCACAGCCTGAACTAATGCAACTTTGTGAACTTTTATACCAAAAGTCGTTGATAAATACTGCTCTCGGCAAAAAATTGTAGGGATTTAATATTGTAGGGATCTCGCTCTTGTAGTGCCCCCAGTAAAGTAGCTCAACGTGTTCGCCCCAAATCCGGCCCTGGTAACGGGTATATTATAATCTATACTGTCAAAGGATGCGATGGGTCACGATATTATATTATATTATGCTGAACGTGTACACTTCATGAGAGGTGGCGTAATTTTCATTTAATATTACGTTCTTAGAAGTTTCACAAAACAAAAAACGCTTCCTTTAAAAATCAGTTCTATGTGATTATCTGTTCTCTGCGAATGATTGATGCTGCGTTCAACGTAACCGTCATGACAATTCATTCACAATATGACAGCCACAATTATCTCTACACCACCCAAACATTTTATAAAAATGTTTTAAAAATAAATAAATAATAACCGTTAAACGTTACATTACACTGAAACGATTATTAATTTTTCCCAGTCTACGTTCTCCTTAAGAATTTTCAATCATCATCCATAGATATATGATACATATAGAAACATTCCACGCATATAGCTATTTTGCAGGTGACACATGCTGTGTTAATTTTCTTCACTCTCCGAGCCGCCTCACGACTTGTAAATCCAAAGGACTTGAATTTTTGGTAACAGGAAGTACAATATTTACTATTCATTTCTTCTTTTATTCTGTGCTTGACTTTGTAGTTGTTTGCTGAAATATTAAAAATTATTTATTAGGTATTTCTGTATTCTCCAAAATTTACAGAACCTTATTAGCTTTTCCTCATAGCGTTTGCCATCTGATCTTCTGCTCGAAACCATATTTACATAGTGAGCGTAGTAAAATACTATTGAAATATAAATAAATATATATTTAATTAAATTGCACCGATGCCATAACAATGTTTTTATAATTTTTGATAACAATAATAATACATTTAATCTAGTTAATTATTCGAAGCATACGTCGATAATCGTTCATAAAATACAGAGTCTGTATTAGGTATGCATAATTATTGTCACAAATAACAAAATGATATTGATCACTTATCACTACAAAAATATACAGATACAAAAAAAACTGTATTCAATCTATGGAACTTAAGCATTTTAATATACTCATAAATATTTATATATGTGTACATAATAATCAGAGTTCAATTTTGAGTACTTTTGTAAATGTTTTGTAAGAACCCATTCCCACTAAGACGGACCGGCTGTTTTGCCGGTCACTCTAAAGAGACGGACGTGCCAGTGGCAGTACAATTTGTATGACAATTAAGACGGAAAGAGAAAATAGCCGGTCCGTCGTAGTGAGAACGGACTGTTACGGTGCTGATGGTTTTGAGGATTAATTTGGAACAAAACATCGAGCATTCGCCGTTTTTAAATTTGTCGAATTGAATAACGAACAGAGCCAAACATCGCTACGAACATTTTGAAGATCTATCTAGCGAACGCTCTAAACAGCAAAAAGTTCCAAGCAATTTTACTGTCCATTCACTAGAATGCTCGCAAGAACGTTCGGTAGAATGCTCGATAAAACACGATAATTTGGGTTTCCTGGTATGTAATATTCGCAAGAATGCTCATTACAGGTGAACGATCAGGTGTATCAGCACTATTACAGATTTAATAAAAGCTACAAGAATAGTACTATTTTAAGTACCACAGATTCAAAGATCTCATAAATCCGGTGGATCATGATTATGTATGTCCCTACCCTTTCCTTTAATGACATTAAAATCTCCAAATTCGAACGTGAAGATGGATGCTGTACATTTTCTGTTGTAGCACCGCCATCGTATAGTCTGCTTGTTTTTCCGATGTACTGTGTATCTGTGGCCAGCTACAGATAATAGACGACCTCCTTTATTGGATGGATATACTGACAGGTCTGAAAAATAACTATAGGTATTATTTTAAGGAGTAATACTATACGAATTACGATAAAAACATTATTCATCTTCGGCAACATTATGGACACTACACATATTTGAGGTTTATTTCAATGTTTTGCAACAAATGTTAGTGCAAGAAAGTCAAATGTTAAATTTGGAGTATTCGAAAATATAAATAAAGTTAGTGTATTGCAATAAACTTTTACTGTAGTTTATAGTACAAGTATTTTGTGTTTATAATATTGTTTTTGCATTCTATGTGTTTTAATAATATAAACAGATCATGACAGTCATCTTCAAAGAAATAACTTAAAATCAGATGAAACGTTGCTCTATAAAGCATTCAGAATCGATCATAAGCTAATAATCTAATACATTCACAATATTATAAGGACGATGGATTGTTCCATTGGGAGTAAAGGAGTTAAATAAAGAAGAGAATGACAGAGTAATAAAGCATTTAATACCTAACTATATTGCCAGAAATTTACGTCAAATATATACATTTAAATATAACAGTCAATTGTATATATAAAAAATTGTCAATTGTATCACATATTACAATTGACAATTTTTGGATGTATAATTCTGACTGCAAGCTTAAAAAGGACTCAAAGCAGTAAGAAGAAATTACTTATAAAGTATTACCATACAGCAATTGCCCTAGCTTAAAATAGGATCAAAATTATAGCTATTCTTACACAGGACTAACTCCCGGTACACCAGACAATTCACTTCAGTTATTAAATTATAATTTATATTTCTTCCCCTTTTCAATCTAGTTTCATTACAGGACCCGTTACCTCCAGCGGCTCAGCCCAGTTTCGTACTTTGTTCGACACAAGCCTCCCCAAGACTTTACTCACAGAGCGTAATATCTTCATATCACATCAAAATAACGGCGGGTGTGTATGTGTCATATTATATTTTGTAACATCTAATCCCACCGTGAATATTACTGCTCTACATCCGTACTTCTGCTTGGCGCAATGCCACCGAGTTTTTAAGCCATTTGACGTGATTCCGTGTTTAGGGAATTTGAATCCTTGGCTAAGTAGAAAATGATCACCGATAAACGTGACTGAAAAATAAACATGTTAAATTAATAAAAATATTAAGTTTATACTATAATATCATAATTAAAAAGAAAACATGAGGAAACCTGCATGTTTAAGAGTTATCCACACTTTTCTTGAAATACATCCGAAGTCTGCCAATTTGTATTGGCTTATGTTTAACTTACCACCAGATATTTTTTTGGCTCGACCGGGGAAGTACTACCCTCTCACAGAACATCGAAGTAATGTAACAGTACCAAAACTGTTGCGTTGCATTCGGTGAGTGAGAGTGCTGGAGGCCCTATACCTTATCCCTTCTCCCTCATCCCACTCCTTATCCTATCCCTTTTCCCAAGCCCAAGGGGCGGCAACGCACTTGCGACTGCTGTGTTGTTGCTTGTGTCCATGGGCGGCGGTAATTGCTTACCATCAGGCAATCCGTCTGCTCGTTTGCCGCCTAGTAATATATAAAAAAAAGATATAATAACATATAACAGACAAAAATAGTAAATGATCACCAAAATGAAACCAGCATTTTAATGTAAAATTATAACCAAAGTTTTAACATTTCGCTATCCTATTTAAGCAAAATGATTCCAAATAAATCATTGTTATCTCAAAAGTAGTAAATGATCACCAAAATTAAACCAGCATTTTAATGTAAAATTATAACCAAGGTTTTTGTGTCAGTTGTATGAAATACCAACACATAAATTGGATTTGGTTATACCACCTACTTTAATATGTTAATATAGTTAATGTTTTGCAAGGCTCCTATTTTTGGATTAAGGGTAGCAAGAGAACCTACCATAACATATTTATTTGGTGATCATTTACTACATTTGGTGTTCGAATACAATTTGAAGTGCAGTCGTGACTAAAATAGCTAGTACTATTGTAATTATAGACTTTATTTTCTGGTGTTAAGAATATATT
The DNA here is from genome assembly GCA_944739405.2 of Euclidia mi. Lineage (NCBI taxonomy): Eukaryota > Metazoa > Arthropoda > Insecta > Lepidoptera > Erebidae > Euclidia > Euclidia mi. Next base: position 95,197,538 of record OX123186.2, on the reverse strand, counting down.
TTTGATTAAAGAACTAAGGGTATCAAAGCATTTTATGGTGATCATTATAGTTAACCCCATTTGTATTTTGTCCGTTTTGCTGACTATGAACTTACACTTCTCATAGCGAAAACCTGAACCACTTAAAATGAATTATTAACCACTAAAATAAATATTTCATCGATTAATCCATATTGGTTGAAGTTGGTTCCACGGTTCTTTCTTTTATATAGTTTCATAGGATCTCTTGTAAAAACACCTATTTTTCACAAACTATTTTATTGATTTCATCATGAGTACAACTACGATAAAAAATAAATTGAATAGTCTCTTCTTATTATCCTGTTTGGAATATCTTCTGTCACGAAAAAGGGTTATAAGCCTACATATTGCAGACAATATGTTTAAAGTTCGACTTGAAAATGCACAACGAAAACGGCACGTATGTTGAGTGCTTGGCAAGCAAAAAAAGGCTTTGATTTTACATAATTGTTGGTGGTTTATGATTATGGTCATGCTTTATAGAAATAACTTTATCTCTTATAGTGAATATGACAGTTTTACAATCGATATTCTGTTGGGCACAAACCCATCTCACTTCACTCCCGTCCCAACTAATCTATGTTTTCGGAATTTGTAGCCGTTTCTACTGATAATAGGAGCACCTCGTAATGACTGCGTGAAAATGACACCTGCAAATTTAAACATTAAGGCCGGATTAAAAAGGCTCTTATTTATTTCACCGTGAAATTTTATTTTAAATATAATAATATGGTGTTCTTTCTGATTTGGAGTACACACATGTTTTTACTTCCAAAAATGTTGGTACGAGGAACAACGTGTGACGAAAAGATACTCTCGCGCCATCTTACCTTCCAGAGTCTGGTATCTACAGAGGACAGTTTGTAGATTCTTTCTCATAACATTTTCTAATATACTAAATTATTTTCGACGCTATGTGCGTACCATGCGCACAAACATATTATACTTTCAGAAGTTACTAAAAGATGAAATTTGTTGACTCTGCCATTTATTTTCGTAAATGAAAACAGTGTTTGATTTCGGGTACAATGTAGTCTCACTAATACTTTTGTCAGGTATTCTACAGTATTAAAAAATTATAATACTATACTTAAATATCACATTTCAGAAATAGGATTTTACTTTTACTTGCAGTACTTTCATCGGCACTGACAGTTCTCTATGAACATAACTTTACGATTTACAAATTAGCTAAATCACAAAATTTCAAGTATATCACTGATACAAAGTCGTACCTATATAAAATTGTATAAATAACGATTTTTAATACAATAAAGACACAAAGATTTTCAAAATCTTACTTTACTTCTACACTATAGTACTTACGCTGTAGTGCACGTACTGCACGCGATAATAGTGGCGCGTCTAGTGTGCAAAAATGGCAACTCGATATCTACAGTAACAGCTCAACTTGAGCTCAGTTGCATCACAAATGTCGATGCGGCCGGTTAGGCATTTATGGGTTAGCTGGCGGTAAATGGTTATGTTCGTGTTTGACGGTAATTATTTGATCTTCCACGGTGAATATAGCAGCTTTGCAGCCAAATCGTTGATGACTGCAGGCCCATCGCACTTTGAAGGACGAACTCACTCTTTGCCTGAAGAATTTGTACCCGTTGAACATTATTATGCGAGCACCTCTCCTCGACTCTTTAAAGAATGGACCTGAAAATAACCAATGAGTTAGAAAACAGATCAAATAAGGGACATACCATACTAACATTACACTTTATTTTTCAAATGTAGAGATACTAAGTAAAAATATTGACTATCAAATATTTGTAGGTATTTTCGCCCACTAGATTAGATGGCGCAAGGCGAAACGCGTTTTACCTAATAATGGCCAAAAGACTACTCTACTTCCATTACAGTAAAGACATACTTTGTATTTTCCCATCATCGCATACCTGAGGTTAGCACGTGAATAAGAGGCTGACGCAGTCTGTCATTGAGATCAGCGATAAAAAATTTTCGCGATTTGTATACATCATACAATTCTATTTAGCGGGTCCTACTCACGAGAATTGACTTATTTAAAGGTATAAATCCCTCTGTTATTCACAAGGATGACGCTGAGCAGACATCAATCCTGCGGCGACCAGGACCATTGCAAGGTGGTTGAAACGTAAGAGAATAACAGAAGCATTTATACCTTTAAATTATTCAATTATCGCGAGTAAGACCCGCTAAATATTATTGTATGAAGTTTGTCATTGAGCTTTATTGTACCTATTATGAAGTTAGCCCACCGCTTCTGCTACAGGACAAACCATTGTGACCAAGGCTGAAGACGAATATATATTTACAAAATAAAACACGAAAGTCTAAAAGTTTCAATTATATGTCTAATAGCCAAATATTTTCTAAGATGCCAATACAATCATATTTTAGCATATAAAATTGTCTAAGAATAGTAAGCACAGTATTATTTTAAATTTTATACAAATTTATTAAATGCTAATATTTAAACTTAATACATGATGATATGAAATTGACTCACATAGTTTTTGTATGTTTTGCACAAAATAAGAGTTCTCATATAAACTACAGATATGCAGCACACTAGTCAATTTCCATACAATATCTACACCTACAGAATATTTAATATCACACATCATTAATACATACAAAATTACACCATATTCACTCATAGACGAATGGCAAGATAATACAATAATATGTCTATCAGATCGCGCTATGATCAATTCAGCACTACATAATAAAGCGCTGCATTCTAAAATTAAACTCGGCTAGTCAAGGTTACGGTCAAATGAAGGCAGGTATTTATTATAAGGTATAAATGTAATACAATTGAAAATTTTAAAAGCCGACATCAGAGTTGACCACATTTTCACACGAAAAAGAAAGAAATGTAATGTACTGAATAAAAACTTGTCCCAAGATATGTTTTTGTAAAAATAATATCTAAAACTGGAAAATTTATCGTATCAGTTGACATTAGTTTGTATAAAATTTCTGTACAATTAATAGACGTTAATATTATATACTTGAAATCAAAGTGTAGTTGTTAAGGCAGTCTAGAAGGCAGTCTAACTATAAGACAGTTCAAGTTAAAGAACAAAATAGGCAGTGAGATGGAAGATCCGAATTTTCTAAAAGTGATAACCACCAGAATCATAAACATAGCTACGTTTTTCAACATTTGAGACTTAGATTTCTTGGTGCTGGGTGATTGTGTTCGTGTTTGATAGAGATCACACTGATTCCTACAGTGAATATGACTGCTCTGCAGCCGTACCTGTGATGGCTGCAGTACCACCTCTCTTTCATAGAAGTGATCCTTTGTCTGAAGAACTTGTATCCGTTGAATATGATGACGCGAGCACCTCTAGCCGTCTGCGTAAAGATGGCTCCTGAAAAAAGGCGTCGATTTACATTGTACATAGAAAATTATATTCTACTTACTTATTTTCTTGGAGCAGCGGAGCCCAGTGGAGATACCGACAAACTATTATGCAGAATAGAAAAGAAGAGCTTAGAGGTTACGTGCGGATCAGTTCGGTTAGTGTCAATTGCCCATGCCTTGTCTACTCGTTAAGCCCTACAGCATGCCTTAAAGATCTTTGACAGTCAGTTATACAGTCTGTTATACTGTCAAGTATACGGTCTTCGGTGTTCAAGGCGAAGCCTTATGCTCACAACGATGTCTACGCCAGATGACGAGTATATCAGATATGCGCAGAAAAATTAAACACAGGCAGTTTTCCTAGAAAACGAACTGAAGACCTAGTAAGATTATGGAAAGCGGTTGAATGCGGGCGGGCCAAAGTTGGATTTACCACCATTTTTGTGTGTGTGTTGATAGATCTAACAGGAAAATTATTCCATGAGTTTGATAGGTAAAAGTAAATAAAAGCAAAGAATTTTATTTTAGTTTTATATTAATATTATTTATGACTAAGTTAAATACAAAACTGTGAGAGCTTTACTTATTCACTGTTGTATAAAATGCCATAATTAGTACATCTACTTTCTACAACTGTAATAATAATAATTAATACATAATTAGCTACATCGTTACAAGAAAACCAAATCTCATTGTCAATTCATGTCTTATTAAAAAAGCAAATGCATGATGGCTAAGAAATAAATTTAAATATGTGTGTGTACTCTTGGCTAGCACCAATTTCAAAAAGGTTGGTTTAATACTTTAAAATATTTTAACGCACATTTGTGTCGCTATCATATTTTAAACCGTGTTACTTTCAGTTATCATATCAACATAGCTGTACAAATTAATATGCAGTTTGGTATCAAGCAGAATTCTGTTTTATGGCTTCTAATTGCAATTTAGGTAACAAACAGTCTGCACAATTCTATTGTTATTTGCGTTTAAGTGTTGTGTTGAATACTTTATACAAAATACATCGATACCATTGTAAACAGTAAATCATCATATCAAGACAACTTACATAACTGACATTACAAAATAAAAGCATTCGAATTAATCTTCTTCAAAATGTCACCTCTTCTTGTCTTTTTGATACAAAATGCTTGTTTTTATTAAAACAGTTTGACATTGTTTAATACTTAACGTCAAGCACAAGTCCGTTCCACTGCAGCCTGGTTCATTCTGGTTTTCAAGGAAGCTTTTGTAAATTGACCCTAGAATAGCTTTTTCGGTGGTTCATGGTTATGATCTTCCTTAATAGACACGAACTCATTTTCTACTGTAAAGATTACCGCTTTGCAGCCATACGAATGATGGTTACAGTACCACCTCACTTTAAGGCCTTGGTCTCTGTGTTTGACAAATTTGTAGCCTCTGGACAGTATGAACCGAGATCCTCTTGCTGTATGCACGAAAGTTGGCCCTGAAATAAAAAATGAATAACAAAGTTATATAAAGATTTAAATGTTTAATAAGCAGTCTTTCTTTAAGTGTGATTAAGTATATAATAAAATTAACGTTCATGTTGATGCATGCTATTACACAGTGATCATAATATTTTATCAAATCAAAAAATCTAACCTTATTCTATGTAGAAAAGTACAAAAAGGCTTACAAAATATCAAATTATTCAAAATTGACGCACAAATAATATATAGGCAAAAATCAACATTAAAAAAAAGTTTAAATACTTGTTTTCTTTATTATAAAATCATTATAATATAATATCAAATCAACGACTTACATATTTTAACTTGAAAAGTACAGAAAGATACATAAGATATAACATTATTTACGAGTACAGTCATGTAATTTAAAAAAAAGCAATCCATACACAACGGCGGAGAGCCAGTGCAGTCTTTGCATTCGAAGGTAGTCTTTTTGAAAGACAACTCCCGCATTAGGACTAAATCCTGTGTCGCGGGTGGCTTTACAAACATGCAACTAACGGACACAATGAACACTCAGACTCGAAACAACAATTTGTGAATTACACAAAGTGTTGCCTCGTGTGGGGATCGAACCCACAACACTCGGCGCAGTGTCAAGCGGTGAGGCGGCCGCTTAAACCACTACGCCAACCGTGCAATCAACATAACATAATGTGTTTACCCTTTTTTTATTTTTGTAGCAATTTCTGCAGTATTTTCTGGCCGTCGCGTTTACTGTCTTGCCAGTGGTGCTTAGACATCGCGGTGTCACCTTTTCGATTTTTGTCAACTTGTTTTGGTCTCCACGTCTCTTCTGTGTGGCTTGTGACTCTGATTGTAACTCGGGTAAATAAGATTCAATAATCTTTTCTCTCGTGTCTGTCAAATTAAAATTCAAATAGTTTATTTGCGTAACACAGGTTATCCAATAATAATTTAGTTATTACAAAATGAATGTAATACTCTCTGTATACTACCATTTGTGATGTGCAAATTTTATAGGAAATAAAATAATCATTGAAATAATTATGACTAATTTCAAATTTTACATCAATTATATTATACATTCTAGTGTTAACAAAATTAACATTTCGAATTAATAATTTTAATTAATTTGCAAATCAAAGTTTAACAATTGATTGCATCGTCATTATAAGTGCTTACATATACGATTGTAATAAATTACGAATACAATAATTTGTGTATAATAGTCGAATATTTATTATAAATAATTCGGCCATTTATCATGCTCATTATCAAAGTATGAACAAATATTTTGATATACCAACACAATCTCTTCCTTTCACAGGGATCAGCATCTGATCTTGGAGGTCGACGCTACACATATTTTATTGTAATTAATTATAGCCGCAAGTTTTATTTCCCTCTTGTCTTTCCACTTGCCCATGTGAACTCCGTTACGGCATTGAGATATATTTTCCCCTTTTTATTTTCTTGGCTATTACACTAGGCGGATTTCCTTTGCTTTTTTGTTCAACGAACCTGTACAATACGTATTTTTATAAACAAAAAACGCTAAATCATAACAATTGTAAAAATTATCCCTGTAAACTGCATGGCTAACATTCAATTTATCTTCCAATAATTTTCAACAATTTTTCTCTGTGGTCTTAGCCAGCGGTTTCATCCAGAGTACTGGCAAAGACATGTCATTTCAAAATAGTCCTATTTGGTTTTGCATGTACGTATAATTTTACCCTTTATAAACAGGTAGTAGACCCTTGCTGATTTCAGCATTAATGGGCAGGCGCGACCGAGGAAGTACTACCCTCTCACAGAAAATCGACGTAAAGTGACAGTACCTAAACTGTTGCGTTTCATTCGGTGAGTGAGAGTGCCGGCTCATCCCACTACTCCTCCTATCCCTTTTCCCAACCACAAGGGGTGGCAACGCACTTAAGACTCCTATGGTGTTGCTTGTGTCCATGGGCGGCGGTATTTGTCTACCATCAGGTGGTCCGTCTGCTCGTTTGTCGCCAATTAGGGAATCATCAATTCATCTAACGACAAATTCTTTCCCGGATAGTAAACGGTCTTTCTTTACATCACCAAAATGAAGGCACCTTATTATGAGTTGAAATTGATTTCTCGACATGTATTGAGCGATAACTGATTTTTTTATTAACGGTGAACTTGCCAGTGATAGAGGCAGCGATAGCCTAGTGGAAATACCAACAGACTGCCATGCAGAGGGTATCGGGTTCGAATTCACGGCGCGCACCAATGACTTTTCGGAGTTATGTGCGTATTGAATTGTCAATTATCGCTTGTCCCGTGCCTCGGAGAGCACGTTAAGACGTCGGTCCCGGTTGTCATGAATATCTTTGACAATCGTTACAGGGCGTCAGTACCTTCTGAAATAAACTGACACTAGTCGAAACCATGGAATATCGCTATCCCTTCGGGTTGCGGAGGTCAAAAAGGCAGTCGCTCCGTGGAAAAGCTAATATTCAGCCAAATCCGGTTAGACTAGTAAGCGGACCCCAGATTGAAACTGGGATAACGCTAAGAGGATGATGGTGAACTTGCCAGTGATCTACAAGGCGTTTCATTTTCGATGTGCCAGTATGTAATAATCATCTCATCATCAGCTTTTGATGGTCCACTGCTGGACTAGGCCTCTCCTTTGAAAGGAGGAATTGGCCTACTATACCACGCTGGCCAAGCGGGTTGGTATAGGGTTTGTATCAAGTTTTCCTTCTCTTGCAGTGCTGTTCTCTGCATACTATGCTTCCTCTGTCGGTTCTTACGACACCCATGGGATGATATGGGGTGGTGACAATTCGTATTCTTAATCCGTCACCACACGGACATGTAATAATATCTCAATAAAAATCTTGAATTCTTGTACAGTAAGAGGTTTCCACTTTGAAATACGGGACTGTGCCTGATGGGATAAAGTTCGAGCATTCAAAGATTTTTTGTAAGTAGCTTTTATTGAGAAATAAATCAAAATAATACCACGAATTATTTGACGCTGGCACAAGTAATTCATTAATTCGTGTAAATGGTATATCTCTTATCGAACTGAAGTAGGTAGTCCAACTTGTCGTATAAGCAGAGCACGACGGCTGGCTCGGCGGTAGAACAGGCGTTGAAGGTGGCGGTAAAACTTCCTGTTCTTCAGACTCCGAGTCATTTTCACTGTCCCTAAAACTGTAATCATTCAAATTCAAATTCAAAATCATTTATTCATATAGGTTACAAAAACAACGCTTATGAACGTCAATTCTTTTTTTTTTACAACCAGCTTCGGAATGGTAGGGCTATGAGAAGAGCCTGGCAGAAACTCATGCCACTCTTTTAAAAACAGAATCTTAAGTTTACAATCTGTGGTACCATGATTGGCATGATTGTTGACACAGCCAAGACACTTGGCGTCATTGGTTGGAAATAAATGAAAGAAAAAATTAAATAAAGCAAAGCATGCGAATACTACAATAATAAAACACTAGATATAGCTACTGAGCTATAGTGTTTTATTATTGTAGTATTCGCATGTTTTTACATCTATACTACCTACTGAGTATAGATGTGAGTATAGATGTATCAGCTACCAATAGGTTAAAGAATTTTGTGAAGGTGACAAGTAAACAATGACATGTTCAGGGATATCCAAATCCTGCAAAATCAGGTGTTCACGAGACACCTCCACTTAACATGTCACTTATCAAAAAGAGAATTTAACAAATTTATATAACAATTATGTTACATGGTCAGAAATGAAAATAATCGTGAGTTAAACAAGCCTAAATCTATCCCTATAATGTCTTATCATTTAAAAATTCTTTAATAGTGTAGTAAGCCCTCTGGAAAAGAAAGTTCCTAATTGTCCGTTTGTATTTGTGCATGGGTAAATTCATTATTTCAGTAGGCAATTTGTTAAAAAATCGTATACCAATCCCCGCAAACGAGTTTTTTTTTTTATAATATTCTACCACATACACACCACCATCTAGTCCCAAGCTAAGCAGAGCTTGTGTTATGGGTACTAGACAACAATTAGTTATGAACTTTATGTAAACGGTAGTTAGTTCCCACTAGTTTATGCTTATTCCTTGTGTTCACTTTGTGCAAATCACTATTTTTGCGGTATAGAATTAAGTTTTTCTTAATGTACGTTAAGTTAGCATATACATATATTGCGATGCAACTGTCAATATATCTACTTCCTTCAATTTATTACGTAAAGTATCTCTAGCACCTAACTTATAAATTGCACGTATGGCCCTCTTTTGAATGACAACAATAGTCTGTATATCAGCAGCCGTACCCCATAACATAATACCATAAGACATAACGCTGTGAAAATAACTAAACTAATCTAGCAGTTTCTATATCTGTGAATTCCCTTACTTTTCTAACTGCAAACGTTGCAGAACTAAGTTTGACTGCGAGACAGGCTATTTAGGCGCCCCACTGAAGCTTACAATCTGAAGTTAGACCTAAGAATACAGTTGATTCGACAAGTTGAATTGTTTCCTTATTTAAAATTATATTAGTAGGAACACTTCTGACGTTAGGTAAAGAGAATTTAACACATTTGGTTTTGCTAGAGTTGAGTACCAAATTATTTGTCGAAAACCAATCTAATACTTGTGCAAGAGTGTTATTGGCGCTATCAAAGTTACATAAATTGCAATCAACTTTAAAAATTAGTGACGTATCGTCGGCAACCAAAACAATATCACATAAATTTTGAACAAAGAACGGCAAATCATTAATATAAATTTAAAAAAAGAAATGGACCGAGTATAGAGCCCTGTGGAACGTCCATTCCTACTGGCAAACCTAGATTTCATTATCATCAATATCATCATCATCATCATCAGCCTTTAACAGTCCACTGCTGGACTAGGCCTCTCCTTTGAAAGGAGGAATTGGCCTACTATACCACGCTGGCCAAACGTGTTGGTATAGGGTTTGTATCAAGTTTTCCTTCTCTTACAGTGCTGTTCTCTGCATAATATACTCACTCTGTCGGCTCTTACGACACCTATGGGATGATATGGGGTGGTGACAATGCGTATTCTTAATCCGTCACCACACGGACAGTACCATTTACTGATCGTCGTACGGATCATCAATATCGCTCCCTGCAAAATTGTCGTCGTCCGACTCGAGTTCTTCTAATTCCGTAGTTTTGAGACGCTTTTTTGCATTTTATCGCACTTTATGGCCGCTAACATGCAACGCCTAGAAACGTTTGTACTGGCCACGCGATGTCGCGTGAACGGCCATCTTGAAACGGGGCGGTACACGCGATATCGTGTGATTGGCAATGAACGTGTTAGTGGGTAGTTTTTAATTAAAGAAGTTGTAAGATAATTTCATATTGGTTCAGTATAGGACAAATAAACAGATAACAAAGTAAACCACACAAGTTTATTTAACGGGTCTTAAGCGCTTTATAATACACTACACAAAAGAAAACTCACTACAAATTGTATACTGAAGTCTTGAAGAATAATTTGGTGTCACATTTCTACAGTGTAGAAAAAACAAAATAACAAATATTCTTAATGTATATTGTTCGGTGGCGGATGATTGTGTTCATGTTTCGCAGAAACTATTTCATTTTCCACAGTATATAACACTGCCTTACATCCCACACAGGTTGACCACTACAGAACTATCTCACTTTAAGCCCTTTGACGACATGCTTGAATAATTTATATCCATTAAGAACAATAACCAGAGCACCTCTAGCTGTGTAAGTAAAAATCGGTCCTGGGGAAGAAAAAAATACAGATAATATAAATGGTACTGTGTAGAATAACTACTGCTGATTTTTTCTTGTATGCTCGTTATATTTAAAGAATAAGGATCTTTTTTGTATAAACTAACGGTTCTTCTACTAGCAACGGTTTCACCAGATCTATGGTATCATGAGCTCACTTTCTTATTTCTACTGTCTTATAACAGCAAGCAAAATCACTAAAATTGTCTTCCCTGGGAAATTCCCGGATAATTGAGTAAACCATAAGATGATTTATACCTCTCTCTAAAATCATTCTCAACACAATTAACAACATTCTTCAACACAACACTTCAACAACAACTGCGGGTATAGACTTATATTAATTTTGTTTGAGAGGAGAACCAGGTAAGGAATTTCAAAATACAGTAAAAGTTGCAAAAGTTTTTATTTGTAAATTAAAAAAATACAACAAAAAATACAGTCATTTGGTAAGCTACATTATTAACAAGCAATATTTATATATATTCACATTAGCCGTAATGATGTGGTAACTCACTATTACGATACAACTAAAAATACTGATCATATAAAACCAAAGAATTTTGCATCAGTCTGCAGAAAGTACTTCTCATAAACAAGTCCCCGAAGGTGGATGGTTGTGATTGTCTTTGATAATGAGCACCTGGTCTTCAACAGTGAAGATAACGGCTTTGCAGCCAATGGTATGGTGACTGCAATACCATCTAACTTTGAACCCTCGAGTTTTGTGCTTGAAAAATTTGTTTGTTGTAGTTGTTTCAAAATTAGTACGCGAGCTCCTCTAGAAGTCTGTACAAAAGTAGGCTCTGAAAATTTGATGCTTTTAATATTTTTATTGAAGATAAGTTAGCTAATGATGTGATCTAAGATACATATTATATCATATCCTTTCATACAAACAGATGAGAAAAAGTTAAAAAAGATAAAACGTACAATTAAAGCAAGTGGAAAGTTTATAAAATGATTTATGAAACAAGACATGATTCGTTATTGTGTTATACCTATATAGTTCTACAGAATAAAAAAGTTATTTTCATCCAAACGAAAACAAAAATATTTCAGACAACAATCAGTGTTATATATAATACCAAGAAGATAATATTAATTAATTAAAGTGATGAAAAAATTAAACATAAACGTTGAAAACATAGCTAAGCATTGAAATTAAACGAATATCTGTCTTTTTAAAGGTTCTATAATTAAAATATAAAAAATAGGACACAAAATTAAATCATAATGGCGAAAGCATTTGTGCTTAAATATTTATACAGTATTTAATTTTATGGCCATAGTCACAATTATTCAAGCCATGTTTATACGACATTAAATGACATTTTTCGTTCATACATAAGTCGTCAACATATCACACTAGACAACAAAATACTGATAAAAATGTATACGCAGTAAAGCTGCACTAACAGACTTCAAAATAAGGTTCAACGGACCCTTTATATGTATAAGTGGCAATTAATAGTAACCAACTGTGAACCGGTATGCTTATGTGCTAGATATTATTAATGGGACCACCTGAGAAATATACATATTTACCGCTTTAAATAACAGAAGAATAAAAAAATGGCTTAGACGTCTTTGACTAGTCAAGATATATACCTACATCAAAAGAGGTGAAAAAGAAGGAAGCTTTATTGAAATCGGCTTATAAAACAACTAAATATAATCTCATCCGGCTTTTGGAAAAGTCAGTTGAAATGCCCTGGAGCATAATGATTATGATTGTTTTTGACATTGATTAACTGATCGTCGCATGTGAAAATCACAGCCCTACAGCCTTTCTTGTGATGACTGCAGTACCACCGCACTTTTAGTTCAAACTGCATGTGCTTGAAGAATTTGTTGCCATTCCAAATTAATACGCGTGCACCTCTAGAAGTCTGTACGAAAATAGGCACTGAAAGATAAGAAGCTGTATTATAATATGAAATGTTTGATGATCTTAACCGATCACTTGATAAACGGTGAAGAATAACATCGTGAGGGAACCTGCATGTCTGAGAGTATACTTCGTAGAGTTCGCGTAAGGCATTAAAATCAATGAACCTGCTTCTGCCTCTTGGTCTGCGTGGTTCACTAAGACCTTACCCACCTTATAGTAAGAAAAGCCTGTACCCTGCAGTGGAACGGTTTATAAATAAGGCCGATGACGATAAAGAGGTATCCACTTAACGTTCTCATTACCAGAAGTCTTTATTTCCACCTAGTCACAATACCACCATCGTATTTGCGCCAGAAAAATAACTTTGTTTGTCATAGTGTTTGTATTTAGCTACGGTACCGGATATGAGGAGGTAGGTGTAGGTAACTTATCCCAAGAAAAATGGGTGAGCGCCCATACGCCCCTTGTTATAAACAAATTCATCAGTTAGGGCCAGTTAACCATAGGCTGACAGATAAATTTACTGTCACATAACATCATAAAAATATCTTAAATTTTTATCTGTCCGATAATGCCTATACGGAGGTAGTAAAACTGGATGGTGGCACTCAGTTTTTAGAAACCAAATGGTAACATTGTATATTCTTGGTTTTACGCGAATGTTACAAATTGAACTCAAACTACGGTTTATGAAGAGATGTTATGGAATCTTCCCTATTGAAATTAGGATGTTTTTAATTTCAATAGCTACACGGATCATCCTTGGAATAAAACGGTGTTCTTTTGCGAGTATCCCTGGTGCATCAAATCGCTGATAATGGTTGGTTCCTTGTTGCACATGTGCGAGAAGAGGAGGAGGAGAAAACCAAAGACACCAGAAGACATCAAGACACCCCGTGAGCATATTCTGCGTATATAGTAACACCAATAGTTAGTTAAACAATGGTCGGGTACTTTGATATAACTTTTAAATTCAAGACAAAGACCTCAGTCTGCCGTGATCATGGTTCCTGTTAAGAAACTGATACTAGTAATAATAAACTAGTAATAATAAAAAATGCAGTTTTTAAATCATTCGGTTTAAATCTACATCGCGATAAAATTCGTAGGCCATAGTTTGAAACCCAATTTTAACTGTAAATTCCAGCAGGAGTATGATTGTGCTCATCTTTGATTACTACGATCTTATCTTCAATTGTGAAGATCACGGCATTGCACCCCCTGTCATGATGATAGCAGTGCCATCGCACTTTGCTTCCTTGCGATCTATGTTTGCGAAATTTATAGCCGTTTAGAAGAATCACGCGAGCTCCTCTCGAAGTCTCCGCGAACATTGCTCCTAGAAAATGATATTTCTTACATAACATAACTTCACGCCTTTATTCCTAAAAGGGTAGGCAGAGGAGTATTACACACCCACACTTTGTCAGTTATGATATAGATATATCTTTTTATTCGATATAATATATATCAACTAAATAACACGCATAACAGGAATGCGGGCTCGATTTACGCCGGTTTCAATATTTCATCTGTCCCTGGATTTGGCTACTAGAGATTCATATTTGACGTGAAAATTAGTAAAACTAAAAAGTGTGCAAATGAGGTAAATCAGATACAAAACATGAATATTCATGAAAACTATTTATTTATTTGTAAGTTCTGTATATATTTTTTTGTACTAGTTCTTAAAATACTAATTTTAAGAACTAGTTACTTTTTCTTTATACTTATTTTAATTTTAGGACTTACTTAAGTTGCTTGAAATATTTAAGTTATTATAAAATAAATAAATGATTCTACCTGCGTATCGACTGATATAATTTAAAAATGTGCGCATGCGAAGACAAAGCAGCTGAGAAGAATTTACTATCTTTTTAAACGAAAATCCATTCCTTTTCTTCAGAAGGCTAGTTTCAGTGGTGATGGAATTTACTACAGGCGAAATTCGGTAAAATTCTACACCTGTTTTAGAAAGGATAAACATTTTAATAAACGTATTTATTTATAAAAGCAAAAGTTTATTTTCAATAGTCAATTCTCTTTACTTTATGTATAAACCAAATGTGTCATGATTGTGTGATTATAAATGAAGGTTCGGCGGTGGAGGATGGTTGTGGCTATCCTTCACAGAAACGATCTGATCCTCTATTGTATAAAGCACTGCTTTGCAGCCGCTCTGTTGCTCGCTGCAGTACCATCTCATTTTGGAGCCTTTCTTGATGTGCTTGAAGAACTTGTAGCTGTTCAAAATGATGACGCGGGCACCTCTAGAGGTATTAGCGAAGAGTGGTTCTGGAATAAGCAGAAGTTAAACGTTATTCAAATGAAGCAACTGAACGAAAGATTGGAAGGAATGGAAAGAAAACGAAGAATTGTGTTAATGGGGTAACAACAATTACACATTATATTATGACCAATTTATGCTATTGCTGTTAAGGTATTAAATAGGTAGTAAGGTAGGATTATATGAATGCAAGGAACATTTTGGCCCTGGATTATTTGTCAGCCGGCGATCAAGCTCAGTGGCATGCCATTAGGCGGGTCCACACAGACCGAGCAGCCTCGCGAGGAAAATGCTTCGCGAGGCTGCTCGGTCTGTGTGGACGTGGCTCGGTCGAGGAAAGCGCACAGCAGCCGCGGCCGGCCGCACGCGTGCGCCCAAGTTACCGAATTAGACACGTCCACACAGAGTGCGCAGCCTCGCGAGGAATTGGCGCGCGAGGCTGCGCGCTCTGTGTGGACGTGCCCCGGCCGAGGCAAGCGCGTGTGCCGCCGCGGGCGAGCGACCGAGCGGCCGAGCCATCGAGTTTGGTTTTTTGTTTTGCCGCGGTCTGTACGCTGTTTCGTGCCTCGCTAGAACATAATAATCCCTACTAATAATATAAATTCGCAAGTGTATTTGTATGTTGGACATTTTTTTTATAGACTCACGTCTGTATCCGCGTAAGGATAGGCAGAGTTGTAATATTATTACATCCACATTTCACCATGAAATGTTTAGGTCCCACGTAATAGGGGACGAGCCTAATGCCGTTAACGGGCACATCAGCAGACTCCGTGCTGCTTCTGAGAATTCGGGAAAACCCAGTTACACTTTTGCCCGACCCGGGAATCGAACCCGGGACCTCCGCTCAGCAGTCGCATACCCTATCCACTGGTCACTGAATGACGGAGGATACATTCATCATAACATTTTCATCTTTGACGCTATTTATTGTACGAATAATAATTCTTCAGTCTGTGCTTCGGTTACAGTATCCTTGCCTACAGACATTCATTTCCTATAATTCATCTATATTTTTTTCCATGTCTACCTATTCCATCCTTTAGGTATAACAATAATCGACGACCGGTTGACAAAGTGGGAGTGCAAGCGACTACAACGCCGAAGGTCGCGGGTTCGATTCCCGCTCATGTCAAACATTTGTGTGCATGAACATGAATGTTTGTCTTGGTCTGGGTGTTTCTATGTATATATTTACAAAAAAAGTAAGTATAAGTAAATATGTATATTATGGCCCATTATTACCATTGTCTAGTACCCAAAGTAGGTACAGCAATTGGCGTCAGTCAGGCAGCCGGCTAGTAAAAACACATGCCACAACCCTATTGCAGTATGACCATTTCCAAGTACTATATTTATAAACAAAATTTAAAAATAAGAGAGAGGAGAGACCAACAATCTCACATTGATACGTAGACCGATAGATGGCAAATGTACTATTTCACTCTAATTCACAAGTCGACAATTTGATACATGCGCAATAATACATAATAGATTTTCAACTATATTTTCATGTTCTGAATTCAAACTTTATGACAACTACAATTTTGTTTTTTTCCTACGGTGCCGAGGCTGCCGCGCTCTAGGCCGCGTTCACATTTATCTGATGTCGTGACGGCGTCTGTCGTGTCGCGATAGACAATATCCCGGTCTGCGACAGAGAGGGGGAGGGGTGTGGGGACGGTACAGCGCGAATTAAGAGATTGGACTCAGATTAATTATGAAAAAAAATACTTTATTTAATTATAACAGCTTAACAGTATATTTAAAATATAAAATAGTAGTCACTAATGTTAGATCTACAAAGATATTTATAATAAATTAATGCTAAGATGACAATAAGATTATCTAGATAATTTGGTGGGGAGAGATGTGCTGACGAGGCTAACATTGTTGGGTTCCGTACAGTTAACTCGCGCGACACTACTCGTCAGACTAATGTGGACACTGTCTGTCGTAAAGCGTCAGACGCGCGTATGCAATTGTGCGCAATGGACGACGAACTAATTGACTTCCTTTTTATAATATTATTCTTATACAGTACCTATAGATGAGCTAATTGAATACGAAATAATATAATCCTATGTAAATAATTTGTGGATATGATTGGATATCTACTTAATCTGGATCAGATAATTCATCAACATTGCGAAAGTGTGAACTCCACGAGAGTCAAGACAGAACTGATTTAAAATTGCGTCAGATCGCGACAGGCGGCGACAGACAAATGTGAACGGTAAGTAATTACAACAGCGACCGTCACGAGAGATCACGTCAGATAAATGTGAACGCAGCTTTATTCTATGGCCTCGCTCGTTTGGGGACCGTTTCCTCGCGCGGCAAATGCCTCGCGAGGCTGCTCGCTCTGTGTGGACCCACCTATTGAAGAGTCCGAGGCATTTGATCGAGACCGTCGGCCATTTTCAATATTCGAACTATAGACAGATCTGTAGATTTTAGATTCTTGTTTGACATATTTTGTATGGAGCTTACGTCAAAAACTGTCAAAGAATATAAAATCTACAGATCTATCTATATTTCGAACATTGAATTCCGTTGTCTACCAGCCGACCGTTTCAGCATGTAGTAACTTTGGGGCAGTACAGTATAACATAAATTTTTGACTTGCTGTGTGGCTAATATTATGAGTCAGCATTATCAATAGTCCGGTCCTTGTCGAGGGCTTTGGTTGATTATTATTAAAAGGATAGGAAATGGGATATTGATAAAAAATAAAGCAGGTATTTTGATTATTTATTGCATACTGGTTGCTCGACATACAATCATTATAGCTTATACGCTAATATCAGTGAGATATAATGTTTGGTCTAGTGATTTGCATTTGAATTCCAAGGCATGGCTCATACGTATTAGGCATGCTTGCTCCGCGAGCGTGCGTTTAGCATACGCCCGGCGTTCACTTTATACTACAGAGTAAACGCCGAGCGCACGCTGGGCACACGCCGGGCTTCCTCTCGAGGAACGCACACGCCAAATGCGAGGATGGCCTAAAACGGTCTACAATATAAAATAAAATAAATAATTCGTTCTCTGCCTTTCGTCTCTTTTACTATAACTTGGTATTGGTATCTTCTTAAAGAACTATTCTAATTATACATAACCATCTATTTATATAAAAAGGTACTACAAAAATAATGAACATAAAAGCTTGTCACAAAAATCCGTTATCCTTTCTTGTTTCTATAAATACTGCAGTTTTTTTCTACGAAATCCATTGAACAACGCACACACGAAAAAATCACTAGGGGTATAATAACGATAAGGGTCAATAAAATAAACAAGGTTTCATAGTTTAGCGTCATTTTAAGTAAGTAAAATTGTTTCTTATTATAACGAAGTTCACCCCGAGAGCTGGCGAGCGGGCGGAAGCCAGAAAATATGATGCGAGCCACTGGAGGCGGTGGTGGCGCAAAAGAGTATTAAGTAAGAAAGCCTAGCTCGCCGCCCACATCCAGTGTAGCCTTCCCTTTTAAAAGTAACCACTTGATACGCAATTTATTGCATTTTACATTATAAATTTACATAAAAGAATTTGCATACCTACAACATTTTATTGCATTACGTAACATAGACATCAGTAGTGAAATAATTGTTTAGGAATGGTTAAGCCAGTTGAGCGTTATTATTGTTTTCTCTTTCTAATATACAATTATGATAATTATGAAAGCAATGATTAACAGCGTCGTTTTGACTAAGAAGCAATTAATATGGCACGAAATATTACAATAAACGTTGGTAAGACAAAACCAAAACTTGAAAAAATCCGTCTAAGACTATCTTCTTAAATTCTAGTCATTTTATTTGCTTTGAAGATCAAAGTTCGTGAATTATTACGAAATAAAAATACATAAATATAAATCACACATGTTTATCCAAATCTATATTAATATGTAAAGATATGTGTGTACCTACATATTTAACATTTTTAAGGGCCACATTGGATAAGTTGCATCGTTTAGTTTGTATATAACTAAGTAATACACCATTTTTATGTAAAAGGGTCGAATTGCTGCCGTTTATAAATCCTAGATAAAAGCGAGATCTCCGCGTAAATCTTATTCAAACCAATTGGTTGCATCGATGATAATTATATATTAACTAAAACCAGTACCTATAGATTAGATTTTACTGTTCCTACGTGATGTATACCACGTACCTCTGTACATTTGAACCCGTAAACCGCAAGAACTTAAATCATGGGCCGACGTAGTTAGTACAGTGTATTGTGATCGAGTACAGTGCGAGAGTGAAAACGGTGGTAGTGGTCGTGCGCGCAATAAACGGGTAAGAAAGCGGGTAGACCAGTTCACTTGTTTATAGCATTCATACACCCGTAATACTTCAGTAAACGATCTATTTTTTTTTTCGTGTGACCGTGTGGCCAACTCTGGTGTCAGAGTTTTCAGACTTTTCAGACAGCCCGAAGGCCTCCGACAGGGCCTAACGATCCTTATCCTTAGACAAGAACCGGGACCGACAGCTTAACGTGCCCTCCGAAGCACGGCAGCGCCCAGATGTAAATGCCACACATGGTCACCAATCCAAGTGTCACCACTTGGATTGGTGACCGTGTGTGGCATTTACATGCCTGTGCAAGCGTTGCTTAACTTTGCCGATCTGTTACGAACGACAAGCCAAGTCTCGCTATGAGCGCTACAAACGATCTATAACACATTTTCTCACTACGGCTACTTCTTATACTATACTTTACAAAAAAATATATTACGTGCATTTAGTAATACATGTCATATATGTACGTAATAAATATATCAGCAATGTTGATGTTATACTCATACAACTATATTTCTTGAAAAAATAGGTATCAATGTTAAGGAAAAACACAGTTTAACATCCTTCTAAAAATTGTGTTGCTAAGAATTAAACCTTATTTTTACAAAATATTTATTTTAATTATTTCTTATGGAACAACCGTTCTACATATTATGCAAATTGAAATACAAAAATTTGTTCGAAGTACTAAAGTTATGCGAAGCAAAACATATTTTTATGTCAGTAATAAAATACAGTAGAGTAAAATATATAATATGTATAATGAACTTCATTGTATACACATATATCACAGCATGTACATAAATCACGAAAATGTAGAAGAATTTTTCAAACCAATAATTTTGTTGAATTGCTTTTCAATTTCTGATGCGTTTATTTTTCACTGCTTCTCAATTTCCGTAGCGCTTTATTTCAATTGCTTCTAAATTTTAATCATTTTAATGATTATGTTTGTGCTTCACAGAAACTATTTGACCATCCACTGTGAATATAACTGCTTTGCAGCCAAGTGCTGATTGTCGTTTGCAGCGCTATCTAGTTTTGTGTGTATACCCAATATGCTTGTAATACACGTACCCGTTGTAAACTAGACTTTGATGGTTCCTGTTATTCTGCATGAAGATTGGGCCTACAAACATAAATAATGTTATAGTATAAACATACAAAACATATTTAGGAAGAGTTTTGGAAGAAAATTTAATAAGTAGGTAGCAAAGATTTGCACTTTAACAATAGCGTTCAACAACCTAAGGTTAAAGGGCTCTTTTTCTAACCGAAATAACTGTATATAAACGCGCTTTCTTTCTTATATTAAATATAACGGGAAATATTGATATTCATGTTTTTTAATTTAATTATTTATTATATATAATTATTTAATTATATATTGCACATATTCGACTTATAGCAATATTAAAATTACCAATTAATATTTTATCAAAATGTTTATTAGTAATATTCCATAGACTTCGTGGGATAAGTTATAAAGGTTTTAGAATAATACAAAATTATATTATTGTTTATTAATATTACATTTAAGTAATCATTATGCATACAGCTATAATAGTCAGGCACAACCACAATGCGGATGCAAGAAAAGGCAACGGGGAAAGACTAGGAGGAGACAAAGGGATAAATTGGACGCTTTTGAAATGGATTGGCAGGAGCTCGCATGTGATCGTGACAGGACCTTAGAAGGTCTGATTTGGTCTTTGCCCAGCAGTGGGACACAAATCAGGCTCTTAAAAATAGTAAACATTATTATCATCTCATTATGTAAACATCAAACATTTATTTAAAAACATCTTGCTAATCTTTGAACTGTCACATTATGCATGATAGAAACAAAACTCTAAAATCACAAATCAATGTTGATTGTAGTACAATTCCATTAAATTAAGCAAATAATTGGTGTGGAAAATTAACCTTTGTCCCGACTGAAATTTTATTGAGTTTTAATTACGTCTAATCTGTCGCATTCATGTCATGGATTATATATATTACTAGAGGACGCCAGCAGCTACGCCTGCATTTTTTTTTAATTTACCTGTTTTGGCCGATCTCGTGGGAATTTCGGAAAATCCCTTCTTAGTGCACCCCTACGGTCCCCAAGGAACATACATGCCAAATTTCAGCTTCCTGCGCTGTATATAGTTTCGGCTGTAGCGTGTCTGTCAGTCAGTCAGTAACGCAAGGATTTTATATATTAAGATAATTAGATATGTCATGGACACATCCATGGATTTGGCTACGTTAAAATTAAAGTATGTTTGATCTTGTTCAAGTCCCTACCTACTTTAGTTTTACGAACTACATAGACATCAAAGGTAAAGAACCTGGCATTGAGGGACAGCTTATCTCAAATACGAGTCTTTAGTAGCCAAATCCATGGATCGATCAAATATTTCACCCGTCCGTAAATTGGTAGAGATGCATAGATACGCATTTTGACTGATACGATACGGATACATATGTTTATAAAAGTACTAGCTTTTGCCCGCGGCCTCGCGCGCGTTGAACTCGGGGTAGCACAAATTTACTTTCAGTCTCCAGTTGTGTGAAGGCACTCCTGATTAGTCTAAAGAGTTTAGAAACGCTATAGGGTACAAAGTAATTCGGTCAGTATCCATGGTCAGTATCATATTAACATCGCCTTGCATACAGTCAAATGTCAAGGCCATGTTCCAATACATGTCTAATACATATCCCTATAAACACTTTTGCATTTATAATATTAGTAGAGAAGTTCGTTTCAGTCGTTTAAGCGTAGTATAAAATAAATTATTTGTTCATATTTATATGCGAATAATGTATTCACCGTGCACATCAAGGTAATATGTATGATGTGACTGTACTGACAGATATACTACTAACTTACAGCGCATGCGTTCTTACTTCCAAGAGGTAAATTTGCGCCGTACAAACTTCTACCCTGCCTAAAATCCCTCCCAGTTTAATTTTTGCAACTTATGGTAGCCTTTGTTTGTCTCCATGGTCCAATATATCTCTATATAAAATTTCAACAAGATCGGTTCAGCCGTTTCAGTGTGAAAACGGAACATACATACATACATACATAGATACATACATACACACTTTAGCATCTATAATATTAAGTAGGGATCTAAAATACCGATAACCATACGAACCACGACTTTAAATAAAAAAGAAAGATATGAAAAGCTGCTGTTTACCGAAACGATCAAATTAACTCATGAATTATACACCTAAACCTTTTTCATGAATCACACTATCTATGAAAAGCGTACAAAAATCTGTTGGGTAGTTTTGTGTTAATCGCGTTCATATACGTAGACAGGAAGAAAAGGGGACTTAATTTTCTATGCATATTATATATGATAATATTTTATAGTAGTAGAAAACCTTAAGCTTTGTTATGTAACGATTATTATATAATAATATATTAAGATAGATATACTACCATCAAAAATATAAAATTAACCTTGTTTGGTAACGAAACAAGAGCTAGAGATTGCGTGCTAAAAGTCAATACAGATTTACATTCCTTATATTTGTTAAAATAATTTGTTTTAATACGATAGTAATAAGTTTTCTTTTATGGATAGTGGTTAATTCAGAAAGACCATCGAAGATTTATTAACATATTTTAAAATTTTCTTTTGCAAGGGCTATAATTTTCAAATGAAAAAGTAATCAAGCGAATTTCTTTCAATCATGTATCTGTCTTATTAATGGACAGACAAACACCTAAATAATCGTATGCTAATGTTTAACTTTACTAGTATCTGTGACTATTTTACAATCATCATCTTCAGCCAGCTATAGTACTGCTGCTCCTGTGTTTTAAAATATTAATAAAATTGGAGTGCCTGCTCTTAATAAATAATGCTCACCAAGTTGATTACTTTTTATAAAGCTTGCAACGTTCTGAACAAACAAGCTAATCTAATTCGAAACTATTTGAGCAAGGTTGATTAATTTTGACGGCCAATGCATGCTTTCGTGTCTCGCTCAGAATGTTCACTCCATATGTATGGCAAAAGCTACTCATGGACTGCATTTGAGTACATGAATATCCAAAAATGTGATAACATAGTGTCATAGAATGCATAGTTTAGTGTAGCTGCGCTCGCTTCTTAAACTACTGTGGGTGCTCCAGAAAAAAGCACTAGGCCTTCTTGTCCAAGCCTGACTACATTCTTGATTCCAGGTTCATGATTATGCTCATATTTCATAGAAAGGAATTCGTCTCCTATTGTATAAATAGCTGCTGTCACGCCCAGGGTTGCAAACCCTAGGCGTGACTGCAGAACCATCTAATTTTGTCTCCAATAGTCCTTTGCTTGAAAAACATATAACCGTTATAGAATATAACTCGGGCTCCTCTAGAAGTCAGTATAAAGGTAGGCCCTGAAAGTAAAAAATAAAATGTTTAGTTTAATGACTTAAAAAAAGGTTAGTTAAATCTTCGCTAATCGTTGAAAAGATACAAGTAATGATTTAATAAAAATAAAATAGTGAAATAGTCAAAAAAATAAAAAAAATGTTATGATTTCATGAATAGTGTAATTTATAATTAAATAAAAAATACACTCGTCGATATAGCTGTAATTATCACGAATTTCATAATTATTTCAAAATTAATTATATTAATACATGTATTGCTATAAATAAATAATCAAATAAAAGGGATCCTGCCGTTTTGCCGAAAAGATTTTGACAAAATTTCATTCTTCACATCAGCCTTAATAGTCCACTGCTGGACAAGGCCTCTCCTTTGAAAGGAGGAATTGGCCTACTATACCACGCTGGCT